>CM023357.1:59958698-60258088 GCA_013282895.1 Eriosoma lanigerum | reverse complement strand
AATAATAATAATAATAATAATAATAATAATAATAATAATAATAATAATTAGCACCTAGTTAATGTTACCAGTAGGAGGTACATTTTCATTAATAATTTGTTGAACCTTGTAAGTTATATAACATTATATTTTTATCAAACGTTATAGTTGCATTTAAGGGATTCCACGAGAAACAAATTAAAATTTTTTATTTTAACTTTATTTGAATTTATACTTTAAAAGTTTGTTTTTCTAATCCATAATATTTCTTAGCATCTTGTATTTTTATTAAGTGATCAAATTATTAAGTTTAAATTAATCAAGGAATAATTAACGATTTTGGACCACTTAGATTAGAATAATTATTTGGCATTTTCTAAAAAAAAATAACAATAAGTACATTTTTTATTATTCCTAGTTGAAGTAAATGAAATTTTAAAATATATGTCAGATAGGTTAATTATCTTGTTATTTATGATTATTTTTAATAATTTAATTATTATCAAACTATTTAAACTTAAATTATTAAAAAAAGAATGATAAACAAGCATATTAAAAATGGATCATCTATTTGAATATCCATCCTCATATACCATCACAACCTATTCTTTCTAGTTTAGTAACTCCTGCACTTCTCTTACATATTTATTTCTTATTATATCCTCTTTAATTTCTCCACATACCATCTTAACATTCTCATATCCACTAGACTCATTCTCTGTTCAATATTTTTTACTACTGTTTTATAATTCTTATACATTTCAATCTTATCGGCACTCTCTTGTCACAAAAAACACCCGATGATTCTCTACATTTTATACTATTTAATATATCCTCTCTCTATTTTCCTTATGAAAATGATAACACTGTGAATGTGAAACAATCGGTGGTCATTTTTTTTATCATCTGGAGACATACTTTATCGGGTTACAAATAGCGCGTAGAGAGAAGAAATATTCTTATCGGAACGCAAAAGAGTAAATATAATATTAGTTCGATATTCTCGTAAATACAGAGTGATTAGAATTTCGTGTCAAAAAACAACGAAATTAGAATTAAAAACATAGATATTATAAATTACTTCGAGATTTCGATTACCCTGTATATATTGCAAATACGTTCGTATACGATTTATTTAATTGTTAATTCAGAGACGATAGATAAATCCGGGGGATATATTATTATAACAATATATAATATAGGTGGGTACTTGAAACTCTTTTCTCCAATTACATAAGAAATCCCTCGAGGATTTGCGTTCGCGCTTTTCAAACCAGCAACTCTAGTGTATTTATCGAATCTCTCCGGAATACGCGGAGGAAATTATAGATTTCACCGTGCGCAAATATTGAATCGGACGGAAAGCAATTTCTCCTCGAATTTCTCTCTCCTTTTTCTAGATATAAAATATACGCGGAGTATATGCGATTTTCCACATTGTATACAAATATATTATAGTGTGCATATATATTATATTATTGTACACAAAACAAAATTCGAAGTGTTTGCTTTTTCAGAAATGCCGTCGTGTCGACAAGAGACGGGCAGATTTGTCAACCCACCGTCAGACGAAATATTGTCGACGCGAAATATGAAGTTTATACATCTGCTGCCGGTGATGCGCGCGCGGGTTTCACGTCGCGAAGGAAATGAGTATCCGTCTCGAACGGATATCGGTTTTCCGCAGACGACAGACAGAATAATCCGTTCGTTATAATATAAATTAATTTTTTGTTATTTATTAACATTATGTAACTATAATCTATATATATATATATATTATTATAATAAGTACTCGGGGATGATTTCGGAAATTTCAAAGTGTTCAAAATTATTTTGATAACTACAGATATTACAAAAAACAGTCGCGCAGTGGTTAAAATAGATTTTTCTAGGCCATAATAAATTATCTCGTTGCGTTAGAAATTCATTTTGTAAGTAATATTATGTTGATATCACTACTGTTAATGTTTCACGAGTCACAAGATTATTTTACTTAAAATTTCGATAATAATTAATTTAATTCTTTTTTTTTTATATATATAAATAATTAAAATAAAAAAAAAACTAGTTAAGTGGGGATGTCGATTGTGAACGTTCCTCCTTCGTCCCTTCGGTCCTCGGAGAAATTAGTGGTTTATTATACTTAAGATTTGAATGCAATGATATTGCATTAGAAAATACGATTCTGAGCGAAACTCAATATATTACAATATGCTATACTAATAATCCATTCCAAAATTTTACCACGTGTGTTTATTACGAATGTAAATTCTTACTTTATAAAGTTATGAAAAAAAATTGTCAGTTACGATTTTAAAAATATTTTGTAAAAACATTAAGTCGTATATGTCTAGACTTCGCCAAATTTTCAAACCAATAAACTAAAAATTGCAGGAAATATTAAACATTTTTATAAAAAAAGCCAAAATTCTATACTTAGTCAGAAAATTAACCATTTGTTTCTAAAGTTTTTCTTGTAATGAAGTTCACCTAAGTTAATACTCAAAAAAATTTTCAAAACATTATGATTAAAACTCAATTAGTTATCACGAAATTAAAAAAATTTAAATAATGAAACCGTTATTTTTCCGATTTCGAGAATTTTTATTTAAAAGCCTATAAAAAAAAAAATTGTCAGTCACGATTTTCAAAATATTTTGTAAAAAGATTAAGTAGTATATGATTATACTTCAACAAAATTTTCAAAGCGATAAACCAAAAATTGCTAGAAATATTAAACATTTTTGGAAAAAAGTTCAAAGTTTTGTACTTGGCCAAATAATCAACCGATCCGTTCCAAAATTGTACCACACTTGTACAATACCTATGTTGATACTCAAAAATTTTTAAGTCCCTACGATCAAAACTCAATTAGTTATCACGAAATTAAAAAAATTTAAATAACAGAAATCGTAATTTTGGCGATTTTCCACAATTTTTTTGGAGTTTTTCGCTTCCCAAGGAAAAACTTTTAAGAAATTCGAAAAATGAGCTAAATGAAGTACCAACTAGACACGATTTGCAACCGAAATCATACCCTACTTGTGGTAATCGGAACATTATTTCTACTCGAAAAAGTGTCTTCATTCATAAAAAAAAAAAAAACAGCTTTGTAATACCAATACATTCTTCGCTTCGTTCAGAATCTAAAATCTAAAAATGACAAATGTCATTATACTTATTACATAAAGCGTATTGAACTGCATACAATTTTGGTCTCTGGTATGAGGTAGTTAAGAAAAGAATAACGTTGACAGTATGACTGAAAAATAATAAATGTATTTTGACCCAACTTAAAAATAATAATAATATTAATAATTGATTTATACGATTTTGATTAAATAGGTTTTGGCTAAAACAACAAAGCTTTTACTTATTTTCTGGTTTTATATATTTTATAATTATAAAGTAATAAAAATAATTAGTATTTGACCTCCTAGTGTATCCTAGTAATCACAGCCATAAATATAAATTTAAATTATTCGTTCTTTTATAACGCTGTTTTATGATAAAACATTTAAAACTTTTCGCCAAACATCGCTATATGACGGCTGCTTTTAAACTATTTAATTAAACGACGTGGAAGAAATTTAACCACAAAACGAAAAATAAATAAAAAAATATTTTATTTTACAATTTAATTTTTTTAAATTTATAGTGTTCAGTATATAAATGTATGAAGGATTGCAATTTTATCTTTCTTTTGTGGTAGGTTTTGTTTTCTGATCTTTGCACAATATTTTAACATAAAATATAAATAAGTATGATAGTGATAACTGATGCTCATTCGTAATATAAATGTATTGTGAATAGTTTTTTTATATTAAGAAAAAGTTAGAATTAAATTGTTAAGATTTCTCAGTCGAAATTGATTGAGTGTCAAAATTGAAATTTCACGAGGCGAGAAAAATACAACTCATGTGCCTATAACAACCCTGTATACCGTGTATAAATTAAAAATTGGAAAGGTATATGAGGTTTTTTTAAATATGTTTTTGTTCTAATTTGTAAGTATTCTTTTTATACAGTATTAAATATATATATATATATATATTTATATACATATACATATAAATTACGTCAAATATTAATATAATAATTCCAGTTGATAATTCAAATTAATAGTAAATATTAATTTTAAATAAATAATGATTGACATATACAATTTAAATACCAAACGAAATTTACGCTAGCTTATTCTTCTTTGAATCAAAATATGTTCAATACAATTCTGTAAACAAAAACCCGTAATATGCACTGGATAATATTTTATGGTCGTTCTGTGTATAATAATATATTTTAATAATATAAATATTTGGATATTTGATATTAATTGAACAATAAATATTAGTAAGTATACCGCCGCAGAACCTCGTAACATCATTATGTTGGTTGATAAATATTAATTTTGATCGTCGTCATGGTAATTTATATTGTCCAGGTTTAAAATTTCAAATAGCACGAAGTTATTATTAAGAGTAAAAAATAACGGTGAATGTTATTTTAAAAAAAAAAAAAAAACGAAATATTAGTATTGTCCGATATTTATTTTTTGGAACATAGAATCCTTATATTATGACAGTTTGTTGCTGTGGTTACCAGTAAGTATATATTATATTAAAAATATCGATAAAAACGATTACTATACTCATCAAAAATGTATTACTTTTTTAACCTTTCGTTTCCGTAGTTATGAAATATAAAATGTTTTTATTTATTTATTTAAAGACCAAGTGACCGGTAAGAAATAATATGGTAAATTTAATGGAAACAGCTGCTAAGGGAATTCGTCGAGCGGAAAGTGTGAATGTTTTGGCCAATGAATGTACACGTAAAACAGGCCAAAATGCTCATCGATCTAATTTTCGAAAACTGTACGATCGTTGCTTTGTCATGTACAAAATCTTATATTGAGATTAATCATAAATAGGAATGAAATATAATCAGTTATTGTATATTTTTAACATGGTCAGTCTTATTACGACAGTACTCAGGTACTAAATAGGAAATGTTTTGTTCTTTGAGTGAAAGATTTGAGGACTTAACCTAACCAGTTGTTCAAATTTAAAACTTAATAAATTTAATTGGGAGTTTGAGTCGCTTATCATTTATTTTTTCTCTAGATTTTTAGCAATTATATTAAGTTTATGAATAAAATTTAAAGTGAAAATTTATGTATAAAAATAATTAATTTAAAAATGTGCGCCGGTGTTATGAATAATGGAATGTTATAATTACACTAACATTATATTTATATTTTAATTCCTAAAATTAAAAAAAACTTTTAAAACTTGATTAACACTTGACAATTCTCGACGAAAAACTTTGAATGTTTAAAATATAATTGCATAATTATAATATACATTTTAAGGATAATATTAAAAATGAAATAATAATTTAAAAAAATAATATGTTTACACAAATGTAATGCATTATAATTAATATTGATGTTTTGTCAGTAAAGATTTTTGATTGATAAATAAAAACAATCTATTTATTTATCTACATTTATATTGTATTCAATAAATTCTATTGAATACAAAATTGGTATTAGACTAAACAACAATTTGCTTCTATTAAATATAACAACAATTATTTATTATAATATTTTTCAATAATATTATTTCATTCAGAGGGTTAAGAGATTGATGAAAATCGTGATGATATAATAATTATACATTATAGTAGTTTGAGTGAAATTACAACGCATTTTGCATTGTTTTCTAAAACTATGATCTTTTTTTTACTAATTCGTATCATGTATTTTGGAGTGAAAATATGAATTTTTATTTAGAAATTTTTCGCATTTTTTATTTTAAAGATTTAAATATTGTTTAGAGCATTAAAGTATTTATTCTTTTTAAAATATTTAACACTGAAGTTTGATAAAAAAATATAATATTATTTATTAATAAAAATACCTATCATTTCATCATTGTCGATCTCGACATTATACGAATAGTCGTTAATAATAATTTATTATCTGATAGTAAAGTATTATTGTTTCATAATAAATAATAAATACTATAATTATTGAACAATAGTAATTGTTTGAACGTACGGTAAGTTAGTTTTTCGTAAAAAAAATTTAAATACATTTTAAATTATTTAAACGCATTATTTTGAACTTTCAGTTCATTTTTGAGATTTTTTTAAAGCATTATACATTCTCTGTACTATAATATTATGTAGAATTGTTTTACTTAGCTGGTTTGCTACCGATTTAATAAAATATTTAATACATTGATCACTCACCTTGTCATTAAGATTATCCGATGGGCATAAACGGGCACTTCATCCCGGCCGATTAGGAACACTATATCGGCAGATTCATGATCGGTCGCCAATTTTTGCAGGTCCTCAAGCAGCTGCGGCACTCCGGCGAACGTCTTGTCGGAAAAATGTGCGGCTGCAACTCTCGTGCCCATGTTTGTTGTGATTTTATAGTCGTTCTGTTTACTTTTCAATATCTCGTTAACACGGTTTTGACTCCATTCGAACGCACACGTACCTCGCGAATAGGCTGAAAACCATTTAAAATATTGGTCTCAAGTATTTATTCTTCCTCAACCAAGTTAAACCGCGTCGAGACTATACGCTTAGAAATAACAAAATTATTTGGGAAACGTATTGGAATATTTTTCTTACAAAATCTATAATTATAGTAATATTGAAAATGTAATAGTTTGTTTAAATTCAAATCATAATGATGCAAACACACGTGTGCGGTATAGGAATAATTTTTATTCGTGTAATTTATTGACTATTGAATTTTGTATAGTATAATATAAATAATCCCTGTGGGAGGGGATCAGAGTACTCTCAATGTATCTCATGTCTGTCGTAAACCGACTCCATCATAGTTGAGAGTGTATATAAGGTTAGGTAGAAGAAGTATAGGCTAATATACATAAATATTTTTTTGAATCGTGCCACAATTTTTCGGTTAGTATTTCCGATTAGGTTTAAACGAAATATCATCACGTTTCCGATCGAATACTCGAATACCAACGACAGAGGAACGAAAACGGGGATTTTATTTTTTAGCTCAACGTAAGAACATTTTACAAGTAAAACGTATCTCGGGATTTACGACCGACAGATTGTACATTAAGCTCGTTTTGCAAACGATTTGGAAAACCAATCGAATTTGTAAATATAATAATAGAAAATGAATATAAAATATAAAAGCGAAAATAATAGTCCCATAAATGCGAAGGCGTTGTGAAAACACAGTATAAACATACACGCTCCCTCGGGTACTGTTCGGCCCCTAATAAACTTGTGAATAAAATGCCTACAATATAATGTCAAATTGTCGAGTGTTATAATAATGTTGGTGGGTTTAAATTGCAAATCGTCGTCAATCGGACTAACAAACAAAATATTATTAAGTATCTATATTTTTGTATTTTATGTTTTTGTTGCCATAATACAATTTACGATTCGAATGAGTGAGTTGTTTGAATAAATAAATTTTCTTCTAATGAAAGTGTGTGTCATACAAAGAGAGTTTGGACATGACGGAAAAATACGAACAAAACGTAATCTAATAAGCTAACCGAGTGAATTACTAAAGCGATCTTAAGCATATGCGCAATTTGAGTAAATGTTTTGGGGACGCTAGAAAATTTCCGTTAAATATTGATTGATGCAATATATAATATATCAATTAAAATTTATATTTTTATAATTGGAAAAATATGAATGTAATGAAATACTGCATAGTCGACCGCAGAAGGAATGAAAGGACCATGCCCCTCACAATTTGGCAGTTAATATGTTTGTATATGGTGTATTTTAATAAATATTTTTAAAAGTTTTTGCCTCCCTCCTTGTTGATATTTCTCTTGTACACCACCAAGCACCCACCATGCGCATATATCTTGCGCCCTGATCTCCAACAATTATCAATGATCATTGTTGTCTAGAGGTTTAATTTTAATCGGTCAAATCAGTGATAGCTTTGTGATAAAAGTTAACGAAAAGACGGATAGCTAAAGGTCGTTCCACACTATGCACAGTATTTCGTAGCGATTTTTTTGTTCAGTCGTTTAAGTTCATACGTTTAGTTGGCGTAGCATACAACAGGTTATTTTCGTTCCTTTTTTTTTTTTAAAAAAATTCATAAAGGGATAACAATGATGAATCATTAATAGTATATCTACTTTATTATTGTCTAATTAAAAATTTCCAAAAATATTTCAACTGTTCACAAAAGCATATTTTCGTATAATTCGATTCCGTCGATTTACCGCTTCAGCCGCAAAACACCGGACGAAATTTATGCGAAAAGCAAAAACACGAAACGCTAATAGTGCGGAACGACCTTCAAAACATCAATATAAGATTGTATATTATTTTATGATTCAACAAACGATTGGACATTTTTACGCGCGTAATATAATAATAACAATATCGTTTTGGACTTACTCGTCGCCGGTTCAGTCGGTAACGCGTTTGCGTTGTATTATCGCAAAAACTCAAAAACTCAACTCGTACGTTTGCGTGTTTACGATCGAAAGAATGGTTATCGCCGCACCAGAAACACGGTACAAACGCGTCTCGAGTCTCGACGGGTCGATCGTCCGGGTTTCACTACCTACCTGCTCCGATCCGAAAGACCGCGTTACGATATTATATCGTTAACATAACACGTATGACTGCTACCCGTGCGACGATAATAATTCTTTGAAATTTCGTCTTTTTCGACGACCGGTCGCCGCAGTGCAGCCGCTCGCGCATTTCGGTCACCCGACGCGATTTCCATAAACACAGTAAAATTCGAATCGCGGAAGCGTACGAGTGACGGTCGCCGGATACCATATACCGGAAATGGGTACCGCGTGAGAGATAGCAGCGATGTTTTATACGAATAAAACGGACGCGGTCGTAAACGGTCGAGTTTTTAAAACGATACGCGTGTAAGACGTGGATAATTCGTTTGTTTTTTTTATTGTCGTTTTTGTTATCTTTAAGACTTTAACGCGCGAGAATTTCGTGGCGGGGAAAAATACGGAATAATAATATTATTTCTTGTAAATGTTTGTGAACGCGACCAGACAACACTGTGCAGCGTCTCGGTCGCAATCCGGTTTGAACAGCCACTGCTGCCGCCGCCGGAACAATAAACGGAGCCCCGAGGCCCGAGGAGGCGATAATGTTATTATGAACCATTAACCGTCGGTGGAATGTTTTGTGGGATCTCTGCGTCGTATAATAATATAACCTGTAAACAGAATGACTGTTTGTAATATTATTATTATTAAAACATAATACGTATTTCGTACTTAACCTTACGGATAATCGCTGGCTTCAAATATAAAAAAAATACTATATTTTGATAGATATTGTCCAGGAAATCGATTTATGTTTTACTATATCAAAAAGATTTTTCTAAACACGAGTGTAAAAAGAGTTGATCTCGTAAAAAATTATATTTATGACATTTAAATACGCATCACGATTCAATCTCGATCATCGCGATTTGTAAAGTTAAAAAATATTTAAATAGATAATTATATGATTTAGGATGTTAAAACGTTAATAATATGTACATAAATTATTATTTTTTACCAACATTAGAAAAATCATATCAATCCGTAAATCCGTTTTCTGAATTTTCATGATAAGTTGCGATCTGTTTAAATTTGATTAAATTGATGAGACGAGTACAATATTATACTAAAATCTCGCATTTTTGTCTATTTTTATTTACGATGGTGGTGTATGACCTGATAATATTTGATTCTTAATTTTCATATGTAATATGGTACAATTGCCTTAATCCTTTTCCACTTTTCTTAAATTATAACCAGCAAGTAATCAGGGTAAAATATTTTAATTCCATACATAATGGAAAATTATACACTATAATATGATATTAAATTTATCTTGGAGTATTTGTGGATGTTTTATCATCCCTCTTAACTCTAAAAAACACAACGCCCATCTCTGGTGTAGTTTTTAAGAATTGTATATTATATTTCTCTGTCGGCCACTGCATGATAATATATGTATTATTTTAAACACAAGAGATTTACTTAATCTGCGGGCGAGTGATGAGTATAAGTACTTATACTTATATACCTCTGAAACGTTCGTTTTTGATCGAAGATTACAGGTCGAAATTAATTGTAAATTAATTTCCGTATACACCATTAGACTATCGTCAGCGTAGTTAAGAGGTTAATGTGGAGGAAGGTTGCGATTAAAAATCGTCCCATTTAACGTGTATGAAAAAAAAGACTGTTTAAGTATATACGAAACGCTAAGCACTGTAAGGTCCCATTTACTATTTTGTGCCACTTTAAGTCCTGAACGTAAGAAAGTAAGAATATCTGCAAAAGCCCTCTTACGGCGATTGAATAATATATATGTTTTTTCACTATATAATATTAGTAGTATTAATATGAATAGTCTTGGTTATTTTTCCAATGAACGCATATCCGGATTAAGAGTATATATTGCAAAAGGTTTTATCAAAAAAGAGACGTTCAAAAAAAAAATTATGGGTATTATTGTAATTTTTTTACAACAATATAGATACAATTAAAAAAAAATATATATTAAATTAATTATTTTTTCTTGTTTAACTATTGAACAACAAACTACCAAAAATATAAACTAACCATTTAAAATTCATCAAATATTTTATATTTCATAAGTTCTTTAAATTTTTTATTGAAACTTAAATAATAAGTCATTTTTGAATAATTTTATGAAAGAAATAATTTTTAAATTTAGTAATTTTTTCAATTTTTCAGGTGCCATAAAGCAGAGTAGACATTTGTGAACGGTTATTTGGTTTTATGGGTTTCTATATAAATCAAGATGCAAAATGCACAGATTAATAGATACTTGTAAAATTATTAGTAATAAAAGTAAGTTTTAATAATTTTTTCTGAAAAAGTAGACGTGTTGATGTAATTTTTTAATATACTAATATAAATCTTTTTGTTATCTATTGTATTGGCAATATTTGTTGTGTAGTTTATGACCTACGTCATATTATTAATTGTATGAAAGGTGTAATTTGAACGTTAATTTTATGGTTGAGGGCTATGGCCCCTCCACAGATATTCATCACATAAGCGTAGGCCTATGTATCTACCGGCTTCAGGTGGTTTTTTTTTCTCATTCTCTCGTGCGATAAATAACAACAAGGTCACATTTTCCGTTGTTTTGCAGACCGCGGATTAGCGTATAAAGAAGTAAAAACATTCCGCCAACCTAACCTACAATACGCATTTTTATATTATATATTTTTAATTTTATTATAATATTACGATAATTAACAATACGTTTTTTACGGATAGTCGCCACCGCAATTGCGAAGTTTAAACCAATATAACGTCTGACCAAGTGACTCGAGATTGTATGCTATATATTTTCACGCGAAAAGTTTCATTTTTACCATACGTTGTCAACATTATCTGTATTAGGTTGTTGTTGTTGATTTATTTAATATTACGTTACATCTCACATAATGATCATAATATACGATGTAAACAAAAAATGGCAATAAAAAAACTATTTAAATATTAAATAGTATGAAAACGTCCACCATTATTGTCATATGGCGTGCGTATAAACATGGTCAGCAAAATAGTTAAAAAATAAATTTGTGTTCAGGATAGGTTAAAAAAAATCTAAATCGCAAAACATAATATAATTATTTTAAATTTTATAATGCTATAAATGTATGAGTAATAGTATTTAGTAATAAACCTAATCTATAATATGGACGATGTACCTACTTTTTTATTTAAAATACCATTAACATTTATTCATTTCATACAGCCTTTTGTTAAAAAAAATCGTTTAGTATTTTTTATTAATTTACCTTTTAATCTTTATAGTTTATACGGGTCGCGTCAGTGCGGCACAAAGTGCAAAGATCATTCGATTTTGGACAGACTCCCTTGCTTATGGTAATCATCACTTTGAATTTAGTTAGGTACACTAAAAAACCAGAAATTACATGAATATGTGTAATATTTTTATTTAACATTTACTTCGCATTTATAATTATAAAATATGACAATATCATTCGAGACAAAAAAAAAGCTTGCTGAATATTCAACTGCCTATCTTGACTTCTCTGTTCGTGTGCTTATGATTATTGTAACACGAAATTTTAAATTCTAATCATCCTGTAGTATCATCTAATGTTTAATTGTTACTTTCTACAAATTGCAGCTACCTTTATTGACTGTGTGGACGTAAATAAAATTAAAAATACCTTAAAATAAGCCTAGAGTATTTTATTCGATTAATATAATAAATAATACACATAATATGTATAGAAAATTACTATTATTAATTACATGTTTATCCTTATCATTAGTATATGGCATACGTACGTAATATCATTATTGATTATAAATATAAACATAATAATCAATGGTAAAATAAAAATAACGTGTGATTAATAACAATTTATTTATTATTTCAGATAAAAAAATATTTTGTTATTTATATTAAATTTGTAATTAAATGGGTACCTATTTATCCTATTTCGTTCTACTACAGAACAATTTTGAATTAAAATAATATTGCAGTTTTTTGCGAGTGGTTGTGTTCAAGAATCATCTTAGAGCCTTTGAGCAGTAGTATATCATGCAGTCATTAAAAGGAGAATAATATTAATTGTAGTGATATGGTAATTTACTATTAGTAGTAAACTATTCGTGTAGTGGAAATGAAAATACTAAAAGGCTGAAGGAGTTACATCAATTTTGGAAAAAATGAGATAGAATAATTAGTTTGGGCATACTGTGAAAAGAGATGATTCAAAGGAAACGAGACTATTCTCACATTTATAGATATAAATGTAAATAGAAAGAGGTGATAGAAAAAACCAAAGAAGAGGTAGATAGATGAAATTGAGATTAAAATGAAGATAGCTGATATGAATTGTCAAGGGGAATGAGATTATGATTTATGTAGGTCTAAGTATCGAGTGTCCAACCCCATCTACTTTTTGAGTATAAATTGAGGTAGACGTAAAAGAATAAGATTCATTAGTGTAGTAAATAGTAAATAATACCTATTATATTGTCTATTTAAATCATTTGTTTTTCATTATGTTATCGATTTTCGTGTTAGACATATATTTTGTATGTTTGATATATATATTTATATATTTTTAATTTGTATAATGTATGCTAATTAAGTTTTTATTTGCATTTATTATATTAATGAATAATAATTATGAACATTCTGAAGCGATATATTTTTTTTAAATATAATTTTTGAATGTAATTATTTTATACAGAGTATGAGAATACAAATGTAAAGAACAACATAGAATATCAATTGATTAAATACAAACGGTCAACGAACTATCAAACGACATTTACTTTTAAATCTATTCAAGTTACAATCCAAGTATCGTTAAACGAGCGATATATATTTTGTCGTGGGTATACAGAAAATTATTATATACGAGGAAATATGGACTATAGACTTTAGTCTATATTAATTATATATCTGTATAAAAATACAGTATTTGAATCTATTTAGGACATTATAAATAAAAAAATAATTTAGTTTAGAAATTGATAATTTGTTACCTAATGTAAAATATGATAATAATTGTTTGTTCGAAGAGTTGGAAAGTCAATGACACCTCAATCATTTCACATTACATTGATTACATTTAAATATTTATATCTCCCATGTTATCAGCAAATGTAGGGTAATTTAATATATTTATTTGATTATAAATTATTTTGTTCTCTATACATATTGCAATTACAATACAAATTTTTATCAACATTAATCATATTAACGATAAGGCATGTATGCAACTTATTATAAATCGATAACCATAATTATGTTTAGATGTATTTTTTTAATTATCTACTGTATGTGAAATGTAATAAAACCGGAAATTATACAATACAGGTGTAACAAACTTGAAGACGAAATCAATGAGCGATCTAGCGATTATTACCTATGGTCAGTCTGTTCGTGAATTTCATAGGACTAATATCATTTACGATTTTATTAGTTAATTGAAATTATATACGATTCGTTCAAGGTAAGTAGACATGATTTTTCGAGTTAAGTTTTCAATAACGATTCTTGTCATTTTTATCGCTATGACGATGGCGTTGTACGCGAATGTGGTACATTTACCAAATAACCACGAGGTTTCCCAGAAGAATATTGAACCTGATGGCAATAGTCCATTAGTAAAAGATTTTAAAAGTCCAGTCAACTTTAAGACCAAAAAGGATCTTATTCTTCATGAATACAAACCAATTGACAAGATTCCAAAAATATCATGCCCGGATGGAAAAGTTGAAGGGCCCGATCGAATATGTTACAACAAATATTCTTGAACGCAATTAATATACTTGAAATTTAGATCAATAACTAAAACATAACAAAAACTAGTCGATAGTAAATAATTTATAATTATATAATTATGAAATTATACAGATTTACATTATTACAAATTATTTACAATTATTTATGTTATTATCTTATTTGACAACAACGTATATACATAATGCGATACATTTCGAATAGTTTAAGAAAATCATTTTATTGTATAGTATAAAATGATTTGAATAAAACACATTTGTAAGTAATTTAAAATTTTTAATTTATTTTATATTCAAATTATAATATCTGCACGGTTAGGTATTCATATACAGTTATACCTTATACATATTGGTAATAATATACGTCATAAGCAGCGGCGGATTAAAAATTTTTTTTGTAGGGGAAGGGGGTTTAAAGTTTGTTAAAATAATTTTAAATACATAATAATAAAAAAAAACCCTTTATTTTGTATAAAGATAAAATTATTGGCTACGATCGTGATTAATGGTCATCATGTAAGTTTATTATTATTATTATTAGTTTTTTATTTTTATCTTATTGACGATAAAAAAACCAGATAATTTTTGACTTATAAGTACAATGTACAAAGTATAGAGTAGATACATTATAAAGTTTTAAATATAAATAATTAATTATTATATTACAAATTGAAACAATTATGATAAAAAATCTCATAAAAATATTTTAAAATATTTTAAATGTTTGGATAAAAACTTTTTTTCCGTTTTAACCGAACAACCGAAGGAACTGCTTTCGCATTATTTTCTTTCCCAATCGTTTATTTATGAAAAATACACAAAATTAATCGGGGAATAATTCTCGCCCCTTCCCTTACAAATTCGATTGTACAAAACTATTAAAAATAGATTAGTTTATTTACCTAGGTTCATGGGTGGGGTCTCAGGTCCCTATGGCACTCCTTAAGTCCGTACGGAGATATAATTTAAATCATGTTGTTAGTTTACCTAATTGCAAATAATCGCCATTAATTACATTAAAATCAAAAATAATTATATATATAGAACTAGATTTAAATCCGGATAATTTTGCGGAAGAATGGTTTCAATTTTGCAGTTTATTACCAACTTATAAAATATCAAATAATTCTGCTAATTAACTCATTAATTAAAGGTTTAGAAATATCATATGCATTTCAGAATGTGGAAACGAATTTACAAATGTTTTTAACAATGCCCGTCACTAACTGTTTTAGTTGAAGATCATTCTCATCATTGCAATGCATTTTTAGATTAAAAGCTAGAAAATGAAACAACTTAATGTAGAAGCTTTGGATATATTATCAATTGAAAATGATATTAAAGAATACTTAAATTTTGTCGATATTATTGACGGGTATTCAAAGCAGAAAGCGAGGAAATATTTAAAATAATTTTTTAAAAAATTTTCATTGGTATTATTATTACGAGTATATTATTAACATAAATTGTTCATGTAGGTAGGTACTTTTATAATAAATAATAAAAATGTTAATATTACTCGTATTATATTATTTTTATGATTCAATAACTTTTAAACTATGAATAACTTAAAATTATATATTACCTATAAATACTTTGCATATATGTTAAATTTAATGCATAAATGTCGAGTACACGTTACTCATGTATTAAAGTGAATCGAGAAAAAACAATTAAGGCTCATAATTTAAAATTGTTTTGGGCGTTTGAATGGAGAAATCAAGGACTGGTTGTTTTAGGCGAATTTTTTCATTATAATATATTTTTGTATGATACCAAAAAACTGGAAATTATTTAACACAGATGTAACAAAATGAAAGGGCAAAGAAGATGATTAATATAAGTACGAATTCGTAATTAGTAATGAGTCAGTCTATTCGTGAATTTCGTAGAACGAGTGTTATTTTCGAATTGAATAGTTAGTTGCAATTATAAACGATCAAGGTTCAAGGTTTGTAAAAATGATTTTTCGATGACGTTTTATTTTTATAAATACAAATGCATATGAATAAAACAGATTTGTAATGAAATATAATTTGTACATTTGTTTCATATTTATCAAATACATTGTAGTAAATGGTGATAATATTGTAACGTTACAAGAAATACGTAGAAATCGTGTGTGATTCCGACCATTTCTGTAACGGAAAATTCTGATCACTGTTATAATCAAAACTATAATACGTTTCATTGGCTGTGATTGGGTGGGGGGGCTTATGGGGACTTAGTCCCCCTTAAAAAACTTGTATTGAAGGTATAGCGATTTAGTATGTAATGAATAAATAGTACGTATTCAATATTTAAATTATATTATAAATAATAAATGTTTGCTATAAAATATTTAATTATTTAAGCCCCCCCCCTGATATTTGTCTCCGCCTATGATGCGTTTACGATATCGTAAATGCAAATAACTAAAATTACTTTTACAAAAAATTACCAAAGTGAAAGTGAAACTATTTATAACTATCAATGCATAAGCGTCACGTTAGTGTAATGATTGCGTTGAATTCAAAGATTTTCTCTTAACACTTATTATTGCAGTGAACTGTAAATGTTTATGGAAGTGAATTTTATGTTGTATCGACTTTAGTTAAAGTCTAAGAGATTGTTAACAAGGTAATTTAATTACGGATATAATTATGATACGATAATCGAAGATAAATTTTTTGTGAAATCAGTAATTCACAGCTATCAAAGCGATACGGTCCGGAATCGATGTTCCCGATATAGGTTACTATATGGATGAGGAGGGGATCGATCGATTTCAATGTTAACAAGGTTTGAAATTAATATATTCAAAACGGTTCTTGCGATTTATTTCTAGTCAGTCTCGTTTTTGTCGGACGATTGACTACGCGCAGGTACGCTCTATAAGTTGCAGTTTGGCGAATCAACAATACGATATTTTTTCGTCCGGAAAATCGCGTTCGCGGGGAAATCAAACACAATAATGCTCGTGTCGATCTTGTTGTTGGAAGTTTTCGCCGTTGCGTTGATTCACGCGAACACGAAGGGTCCGCAGTCTCTCTCGGCCAACAGCAGCGGTAGCAGCCAACCCGCTCCGGGCGTGCAGACACCGAACAGACCAAAGAACTATACCAACCATACCACGACCGAGGTCCGGTCGAGACCAAGGGAACTCGGTATACCGCCGCCGCAGCCGCCCAAGACCGCCATCAGGTTTCCCACGGAGTCGTCGGCGGTCGTTCATTCGACGCAAAAATATGTGCATGTGACCGCAGAGACGACCACCGTCGAATCGGTCACGGTGGCGAACGTCAACGAGACCAGCGAGGGAGAGGTCGACATAAAAATTATTATAAACCCGCGGAAAACGGCCACCAGTTGCCCGAGTGACATGACCGTGGACGCGTACGGGAAATGCGTTCCAAAGTTTTCGGATTGACACGGCGCACTATGATAACGGTTGACGGACGATTAATTATTATCGTAACCATTGTTTGTTCTTTTTTTCTTTCTTACGTCCAACTTGGTTCATCGACCGCGGTTGTCCTTTAAACCAGTTATCGTAAAATTTTCACCTCGGTAAGTCTTTCACTGTATTCTCGTTCGTTCTAATGTTGTTTATTAAAAACGAACGTTTTGTACATAATGTTATTGAAATTGTATGCGATACGATATTATTATTGTTATAGTTAATGCAAATTTCACTTCGATTGACGCGATATTTGATTTATACAAAATAAAAATCAAAACGATTGAAACATGATTTGCGATTAAATTATTACCCCGTCATTTGTTATTAAATATTATTGTTTATATTATAATTATTTTTATACTTTTTTATATGTTGTATTCGTAAACATAGTTATTAGCGAAATCACACTTAATGACGGTTATATAGAGTGTCCAAGATCTATTTACTAATTGCAATATCTTCGAGAAAATAAAATTGTTGAATTACTTCTAAAAAAAACTTCTTATAACATTTAAAAAAAAAAAAATAATTTTTCGTTTTTTAATTTATGTGAAATTTGAAAACTATTTTAAAGAGTATGTTTATATGATAATTTTAATGTATTGGCCTACTAATTTAATCAAGATGTCAATTTTTTCATTTATTGGAGAAATTCAATTTCTGACGTTAATAATATTGATAATTATTTTCTATTCCATGATCTAATAGATTAAATGATTACAAATAACGACGTTTGAAATATGATTTTTTCAATAAAAAAAGAAAAATTACTAAAAATGTTTACAACTCGATTATTTAAGAAATTCAATATAATATTATTTTAAAATATAATCTTTATATTGGCTATTGTCAAATTTCACATAACTTAATAAATAAAAAGTTATTAGATTCTGAGCGGAGTGAGGAATGTATTGATTCTACAAAGATGTTTTAATTATTATGATTATTTTTAAAATGTTTTTATTAATCATTTACAATTAAAAAATATAGAGGTAATATTATAGTCCATTGGCAGTGGCTAAATAATAATTTAAAAAAAATGAATTTAAAAATCTTAATTTTTCACGGAGATATTATAATTAGTAAATAGATCTGGGATAGGTATTTGTATATTAATTACAATGAAAGTTTAAATTAATTTTATGTTACCTATATTTGTGAAGAGTTAATATAACTATATGCAATTAGTTATGAACTTATAAAGTATAGTATGGTTATAACTTTATAAGTAAGTTATAACCATTGGCGTATTTAGGAATTTTTTTTGGGGTATTCAGACAATATTCTTTCCTCTGAAAATATAATTATAGTTTAATCATAGAATCGTTTTAAGTTACACCCTTTCATATTAATATTTTTATTATTGTTAATAATTTATCACGTTTTAAACTTTTATGATTTATGATGAGCCATATATTACTTACAGAAAAAAAATGGAGGGTGTTTTAACTCTCCTTAATTGAATATAATTATTATTATTTCTAAAACGAAATTAATAAAAGCTCGTTGTCGAGAAATTACCAAATTGTTAACGACATTTTAATAATATGTTTTAAATGTTCAGTTTAATACGAACTTTATAGGAACAGTTATTATATATTGTTGTGGCTTAGTCTCAGCGAGTTTTTTTTCATATAAGATAAAATAATTTATTGTTAATATTTTTTCTTATTCATAAGTATTAAATTGAATTATATACTATTAAATTGTTATCTTTTCCCTCTTTATTTCCTTAAATTTAATAACACCAATAGTATCGCATTAGATACGTACATCAACAAATACATTTTAACCAGTTCTGTAAACAAATATCGTTTAGAATATATTTTTAATGTAATAATATTTTGTGAAAATAATATGTAATAAATTATTTTTATCGTACAAATTTATTATTATTTCATAATGTATAGCTATTATAATATTATATATACTTATTTTTAAGTAACGTGGTATTGAACGCATTGAGTAGGTAATTAGTTTTTATTGATATTTTTGTGACTGTAAACAATTTAAGTAATTTACATAATTATAAATTATGTTGGTATTTTATAATTATATGTAATTTCTACTCATATAAATGGAAAAGTTGGCAATGGTTAATTTTTATTTTTTTTTTAGAAATATCATCAAATGTATTGGCAATTAATTGAGAAAGACAATTATAAAAAATAGTATTTACTGTGTTTTGTTATTACTTATTTACTAGTTACTTGATATGAATATTACGTATTAAGATCAGGATATACATTACCGCACCTGCCAGATCCGCGTTTTGGCCAAACTCTTTAGAAAATAGTGATATATAATGTAGATTCTAGTGTGGTGTTGCCGTTTTTCTACTGGCCATTGGGTCGCTCAAAAACTATTTTTTAGTCTTCTTTGACATATTGATAGAATAATAAATTATTAAAACAATTTTTGAACATTTTGAAAGCAGAGTATAAAATTTATTTTATTAGACCAGATAAATTATTTCTTACAACATAAGTTATAGTTGCATACGGTCGTGACTACAACTCACAACTTATATTATCACCCATAATTTTACAATTTGTTAAAAATTATTTTACAAGAATTTCATTCTATGGTAAAATATTATCATATTCGTGGTAATTCGCGGTCGTAAAATAAATAACTGCTGTTACAATTTTACAAAAGAAATAAGTCATTCAGACTAATAATTAACATAATTATGTATTTTTAATATTTTTTTAATAGAGTCAAATTAAAAATATATTATATTATATTATTACATAATACGAATTATTACCAACCTTACCTATGCACATAATATTCTTTACCTATAAAACCTATAAAACTTTTTGACCTTACAAAGTGTACGCGTTTGGCATTTTTAGGTATGGACCGTACAAATTGACCTAGAACCCAATTTAAGTTTTGCATTTCTGTAGTTTTGAAATATTCCCCATTATATATTGACTTCAACATGCGGGTTATATTTTACGATACAAGTAATATTTATATCTCGTGGAATATAATAAATTTATATTAGTTTACTCCATGATTGAGATACACAATATAGGTCTGTCTTTTTCAACATTATTTTTCAACATCAGTTTTCTCCTTGGGATTTGGGAAAGCAATATGGTTTTAAGAATAACTAGTTAAAAATGTATTAATTGAACGATAAATATTTTATTAGGTATTATAACATAAACAAATAGAGACTATAAACATATGAATATTATACACATAAAAACAACAAAGATGAAGAATTAGGTACCTATGCGTAGACGAATTGAATAAAACGTAACAAATTTTGAAAATTATAAATCAGTCTGAGCCAAAGGTTAAGTTAATTAGTCAAAGTTAAAAGAAGTGATACGGAATAATAATTACTTCGTAATTTAATAAAGAATTTTTTTATATTTTTTATTCTTATAGTGTATACGTATCTATGTTCCTATTGTTTTGATAGTTATTATTATTATTAGCATTATTAAAACTTTAAACGTTTATAGGGGCGTTCTCACGGAGAGGATACAGGTATAATCCTCCTAAAAAACCTATTAAAGAAATGTATAATTTTTTTTTTATTAAAAATAAGTCCGTGTATTTTACCGCTACCGCAGATTATAATATGAATTACTACTAATATATAAATCTATGGAGGATACCGGGGTCGTTTAAATTATAT
This sequence comes from Eriosoma lanigerum, assembly GCA_013282895.1. Taxonomy (NCBI): domain Eukaryota; kingdom Metazoa; phylum Arthropoda; class Insecta; order Hemiptera; family Aphididae; genus Eriosoma; species Eriosoma lanigerum. The sequence goes on along the minus strand of CM023357.1, from coordinate 60,236,670 downwards.
AATTAAATTGGTGATCCATCGACACGTGACTGTTACACCAAATGAAGTGTTGGATGAAAAGGGTGATGAATCACGAAAACTATTAAGGAAAATAATACAAATAAATTTAAAAATTAATTGGTGGGATGTCTGAGGGTTGGTTTATGATCAATCAAGAATTTATATCCCTTATTTTCAAAAAAAAATGAGCATGAAAATAACAAAATAATTAAAAATGAAAAACAATCTGAAGTTATTGGAAATATATAAATGCATAGATTTTACACAATGTCATAATATTATATTTACTAGTATATAAACTATTATTAGTAACTTAGGAGTGATATAAGCGACAATTCGATAGATACACCGTAGATATATTATGTTTTCTTTTTTTTTTTCGAGTTTAGTTTACCTAGTTGACCATTATTATCGATTAAAATTCGATTGTATAATGATTAAAACCAACGCACGACAGATAGTTTCAAAGTTGTTCAATATTTTTGAGCTGTGGAAAGCCTAAACATTGGTATTATGGTTTGAATAATAAGTTGTATAAATGGGACAAAAAACTAATTTGAATAATCAAACTCACGAGTATAATTGACGACCAAAAAAATTGCTCAATATTTCTGCCGTTCATTAAGTATTCAAATGATTCGCTGTTAACTTTATATAACATTTAACATTTTCATCATCTTCTTTTAATTGTTTAAAAAGTTTGACCATATTCAATCATATTTGTAAATTTGTCTGGATGAAAATTGCGTTTCTAATTATTGTAATATTTGTACGATGTAAAAGCTGACAGATTTTCGAAATGGGTCGTTAAAAAATCATTCGAGGTCACTGAAACCGATTATAGATCACATCAGAGTTATTCAAAAATCAAAGATTGTTTTTTTATATTTTTAGGAAAGATAATATTGTGTTAATGAATAATGCATTAGTGATCATGAATCATCTTATTAGTCCTCCACAGCCTGATAAGTTATGTTAGGTCGAGTATACATATCAATTTTAATGGAGGGTGATCTTAACTAAATTTGAAAAACATTATAATATGTGGTATGCATTAGTTTTATAATTAGATTAACTGGATTAAATAACCGATTTTTTTAACAGTAAATTATAAATTATTGTAATTGTTATGATTTATATTATGATTTATGATGCGTTAAATATTAAATAAAAAATACAAACGTAATTATGTTTGTACAAATAACTTAACTATGTTATATTTTTCATAATGTTTAATATAATTAGTGACTATTTGCTATCGGTTTAGATAATATTAAGACGCACAGAATTAACACAAAAGCAAGTATGGTCAAATCAATAACTATTAAAATTTGTAATAATATAACGAGTATAAAATAATTAAAAACAAATATTGCACATGAGCTATAAATGTTATCTGTTTTATACTTTTATCAGATATATATATAATAGATATATCTATTATATTATAATTTTAGTAAATAATCAAATCTATTTAACCGTATTGATATTTTTGACAGCATATAAATAGGTTACCTATTTATGACAATACGTAAATATTATTTGTATGATGATGACGTAAACTTTCAAAAATTATTTTAACTTTAAATGCCCATAGAAATCAAAAACGAATAAAATAATTAAGAAATAACGTCTACCATTATTTTTATTCAGTATAGATACCTAATATATTTAGGTATATGTTTAAATAAATTGTACAATTATTTCATATTATTTGTATATTAATAATCAACGTATATATATATATATATATGTAATTAATTATTAACTATTATTTATGAATGATAATTTTATTTAAATTTTAGAAAACGAAAAAATTGTTATCAATAATAGTTTTATTGAAATGCAAATCGCGTCTACGGTAAAAATATAAATAATGCAAATAATATATTAAACAAATTAATAATTACTTATAATTCTTTATTTTATTATTATGTGATTTTACGTTTTAAGTGTAAACATATTACAATAATACCAAATATTTCAATGTTATTCTGGAAATTACATTTGATGTGATAGTCTGTTATATATAATAAATATCTCTTAAGCTTAAATAGTGCAGATATCAGCAATATTTTGGACTGTACAGAATTCAATTAGTTCGTGTGTCAAAAGGTTAGGTTAGGTGTTAATATAATGAGTTAATATTCTCATAATAATAAGTAACATGAATCATATCATTTTGTTTACATCGGCGATTTTTTTAATAATTATACCATTATTGGACAAGTTTTAAAAGGAAAAATATAATTTTTGAGAACTATAAAATGTATTTATGCATTTTTTATTATTCTGGGTATTAGCAACAGCTATGCCGGATTTTCCTTAGGGAAAAGATAATTTAGACTTAACATTTGGTTTTATATTTTAAATTGTGTTTTATAAATATTGCATTCATCATTGAAACGGAACACGTATTTCGATTATATTAATTTTACGATTCTAAATATTAATAATTATTTTATAGTATTTTGTGATTTAATTGCTAAATGATACTAGTAAAAAGTAAAAGTAAATTACATTAATATAATGCACTTTGAATCATTTGAATTAATTCACTGTGTATTGTGAAATAATATTCACATTACAATTTTGATGCTAATAAAGAAGACAAATTCCGGATAAATTAGCACTTATTATCGTGAGAAATTAATGTATTTTAAGTTTCTATGATTACAGAAAATACTTTAAAAATGACATATAAAATAAAGTTTTTCAAAAACAGGCCTTCCTACATGTACGATATATGCAAATATAGTTAATATTACTCAATGAGTTTTAGGTAATTTCATCGAAAATTAAAAAATATAAACTCACAAAAAATTATTGTTGGTGCGATTGTTTTTTGTATTATACGAGTACAATACACTCAATGTGTATACATATGTTACAAAAAATGGTATTTAAGAGTAGTCGATCAAACACACTTGCACGGCATAAATCTTACGGAGGAATAGTGAACAAAACAGTAAATAATAATTATAAAAAATTAATAATTTAAAAATTCCATTCAATTTAATCTATGCCCAAACCTTTGATCCATTTATCATTAAACCATAATATTATTTAATAATGTTTATTATCGTATTTCGATTGCCGGTTAGTAATAGTATACAAAATGGCAAAAGAAATGTATAGAGTTTAACATAGTAGTTTCATATTATGATCGCATTAACCAAACGTGAACATTATCCATAACATATTATGTTATATGAATAAGTATTGGTTACCACATAAAATATATGCACATTTATTCGTAATTTAAGAATAATACGTGTACAAGACAAATCGATAAATCGTGTATTTTCGTTATTTTTGTCGAGTTTTGTGTATACTTTTTTATCGGGCATTATCGTTTTTAATTCGAACGTAAATTAATGATTAAAATCAACACTTGACTGATGATGGTTTTAACGTTGACATTGGCTTAGACCAGAACCGCGGAATGGGTAAATCGTCGGCCTTGTGGTCTGAATAATAATTTCTGTATAAAAGGGGCAAAAGTCTAATTTGAATAATGAAACTTACGAGTACAATTGACTACAAAACAAATTGCTCAATATTTCTGTCGTTCATTAAGTATTCAAATGATTCACAGTTGACTTTAGATGAACATTTTCTGATTTTCATTCAATTCCTTAAGCCCCGCGAATGTATCATACTTTGTGTTGCGCACAATACAAACCGGAAAATGAACAAACAACTGAACGAACCGCAAAACGGAATAACAAGATGAAAACAGGTATAAATTATTATCCGACTGCAATTTTGGCAAACGAACAACTTTATAACTTTATCGAGTAGGGTAATAGTAGAGTTTATACTCACATTTTTCAACAAATACTTTTCGATAATACTAAATATACAGAATATTACCAGAAAAACCTTAAACGGAGCCAAGTTTTATATACCAGAAACCACGATTTGTTTACACCGTGTATATACAGAGTGATAAAAATGTTTAATTACAAAAATAATAGATTGAAAACGCTAAACGCATGTACTACTACATTTTCTGATCACAAGAAATTTTGCTTACATGTAGATAAAAATATCATAAATTTAACAACGCGTTTTTATAGTTCATAAAAAATTAGAACACAATTTCTTTAATTAGAAGAAAAAATAATTAATTAAATTAACTAATTGTCATATAACAACTGAAATTTCTAGTAAAACTTACGAATTTAAACATAATATAGAGTATACTGCGTCTGAATTATATAATACGATATTCTTCTTATATTTCTACTTCGCTTTACATTGGGTATCAACTAAAAGGGATTGATTACCTTAGCCCTATACTTCCAAAGATCTCGATTTCTTATCTTTCTTTAATTCACATCAGTTATATTGATATACATTCAGTTCCATCTATTCATCTCTTTTTCGGTTTATGTTATTCCTTTCTTATTTTTTATACATTAATTTCGATAATATCTCTTACTGATTCTGAATCATTTTTCTTCACGCTATTTCGAAACCATCCACGCCTATTCTTTCTCATTTTCTCCACAATTGATGCAATTAAGTATTATAAAATATTGTAAAACAATTTTATTTGTATCATAATAGGTTTTTTCTATTCATAAAAAAGATTTGTTGAACTGTGAATGTGTACAAAATATATCTTTATAAAAAAAAAAAAAAAAAAAATAGGTTAGGAGGTTGACTGCAGTTAAAGTAATTTTAATATTAGCTATAATAAACAATTTATCCTAATTTGTTTAACTGAACGTTGGATAGGCACTTAATAATTTGTATTATCTTATGTGAATGTGTTTACCAGTATTTTACGTTGTAAACGATCGATTTTATTATTACGGATATTATACTCTTATATAATTTGTTTTATTCATATATTCTGTACGTTTAAAATATACAAATAGTAACATTTGATTTATTTACGTATATAGTTAATTTTATTTCTATTAAATATATTTATTAAAAAAATATATAATTATATATATTTTTATATTGAGTTTATAATTTTATAATGCGATAAACGAGGTAATAGGATAAATTATGATTCTACTTGAGTTATTATTTTAGCATCTATAGATACTAATATATATATATATATATATAGTCATTTTAGATTCTGAGCGAAGCTAGATATTGGTTTTACAATAATTTTTTTTTTAGGTTTTTTTTTATGCCTGAAGACACTTTTTCGGTTAGAAATAATGGTCCGATTATTACGAATCACGAATGGCGGAAAATCAGCAAAATTACAGTTAATTAGTTAAAATATTATCCGATTACTAATATTTGGGTATACTTTCAGTAGAAAATTGCATCTAATTGGTACTTTATTTGGATAATTTTTTGAATTTCTCAAAAGTTTTTTCTCGAGAAAAAAAAAACTATCAAAAAATTAAGGAAAAACGGGAAAATTCACGAAAATCGTAATTTTGACGAAATTTATTTTACATTTTTCATGATAACTAAAGATAACAAAATGAAATTTTGAACGTAGGTATTTGACATTGTTTTTTAAATTTTCATCGGTAGTACTCAATAAAAAATTATAATACAATATAATGTATATTATACTGGTAAGCCGTTCCGAAAGTTTACCATGTATGTAACTATGTAAACTATCTATGAGAAAACTCAAAACCTTGTACAAGTTTCTACGTTTGAGATTGCGTTAGTTATAAAAAAATCTAAAGTCAATTAAGTCAAAATTACGATTTCCGTGAATTTTGCCGTTTTTCCGTTATTTTTCGGTAGTTATTCTTTTTCCAAAAAAAAACTTTTGAGAAATTCGAAAAATTATCTACACAATGTACCAACTACTTGCAATTCCCTACCGAAATAATACGTTATTCGTAACAATCAGACCATTATTTCTACCCAAAAAAGGGTTCACAGGTAAAAAAAAAACATCTTTGTAAAACTACTACATTTCTCTCTTCACTCAGAATGTAAAATTAGGTAAGCTAATTTTTTTTAATTGTAACGATAAACAATTATTTAATGTAAAAGGATTAACGTAATATGGTTTTCATTTTGCTTCTTTGTAATAATTAAATTTAATGAGTGATTAGAATTTCATATGATTCATGATGGAAATTACAAACGCTTTCATAAAGTTTATGGGTAAATTTAACAATATGATATATAAATTATTATGGTTTGGTTATTTTTTTATCATTCAAATGTTATAAAATTGAATATTTTTAATTGAATCACTATTTACGAGATATAATTTAAAACAATCTTAATTTTTAATTCCGTCGTAGCGAAAACTGATTTGCGGTAATCAGTGCCGCAACTTGGTATATACTTATGGGTGTGCAAGCAAATATTATAGGGCCCATGTAACCAAGGACCTAAATACCTAATAGATCCTTAAAAGAAATTTCACTTATTCTTTGTAGCTATAGCTATATACATTATTTTACACAAATAGGTTAGGAGCAAAGTGGCTTGAAACTCCTAAAACAGTTAATTGGTTTTTCTATCTCATACCATTTAAAATGTAAAAAACCATCAGCTGCCAAAACATAACAAAATTAAAATTATAATGGTCAATAAGAATATCATATTGGTGTTATTTATTAATTCAGCCCCCTGCCATTTGAAATTATAATTTTGATATGATTGTAATTAAAATGTTGTAATATAATAATAATAATTATGATTTTAATGTACCTATTCATTAATTTATACTAAAAAAAAAAAATTGATACTATTTTGTGAAACATCTTTATTAATATTTTACATGTAATATATATAATTAATAATTAAAACAAATAATAAAATTAATAAAAATTAAATATTATTACATTTGAGTACCTAATTAATACATTTTTAAAAAAAAAAAATTGTTATATCTATTTCAAAAAGCTTTTTTTCCTTGCTTTTTGATTTGCAAAAATATCAATTATATGATCAATATTTAATTCATTGGTACGTGCTCAGACATACGTTACTCTTACTATAAAAAATCCTTTTATTTTTAGATAATATGTAAATAATTTAATTTCTTAATACACAGAATTATTATTATTAGCATTATTAAATAATAATGTTCCTATAGTCTAAAAATGTTTCATTCTGATGAGACATAATAAGTTGTAAGTAATCATAATAATATTTAGAAAGAATGTTCCAAATAGTTCGGCCACGGGCCTATTAATATGAATTAATTTGGGGCCCGGGGCCCAGGGGTTTCTTGCACCTCTAGCACCCCCGGTAGTTGCGGCACTGGCGGTAATGTATTAAAATCTTTTAGTTTTACCAAAACGAAATGCAAATACTTATAGGTTCGTTTTTGTATATTATAGTAGGGTTTAAATTTTAAAAGTGCTTTTATAATTTATAAAAATCGTATTCATGATCAAATTGGAATTTTTGGAAGTGTATTGAGACAAAATTTAGGCGATTTATTTTAAGTGCTCTCCCTCCAAAAACATCCATGTCTATTATACTATAATCAATGATTGTACGTATACGTATACAATTAAACAAATGATTATCACTTATTAATTATTATTTATTACTTTGCTAATAGCATAAACATTGATTATATAAATAATATCGTTATAATGTTTATAATCAATAGTATATAACAAAATAATATAATAATAAACTTTATTCATGTTCTTTACGGTACAATAATAATCGATATTGTGAATTATTTAGCCGGGTCAAATCAACGGTAGGTACTAATATAAAAAAAGCCCGTTCCGCGATTGTCGCATCGCCGCCCGAGTCTGTCCGCCACCGGCGTATCGCACACGATATATCGATACAATGAAATATGAAATTATGAAGTTTCGATTCACTAATTGTCTTCGAAGCGGTGCCCCCGTACAATATACGTATAATAATATAATTTTACAATACGATTAATTAGTATTCGACAGAAAATGTATAATTTCGTTATGTGACTCGCTGCACCCTGCACAATGACGATGATGATATTATATTTTAAAGTCTGCGTGAAATGTATATAATGCAATTAAAACGCGAGCGAAATTAATTGGATGACATCAAAGCCGTAGCGTTCATAACATAATAATAATTAATGTTATATACCTACCTAACATCGCGTCGATATTTAAAAGCTATACGAAGACGGATCGGATCGATTCCTAGAGTTAATAACGATAAATAATATATATATATATATATATATATATATATGTTATTTGTTAATACACAGTATCCACCATAGATCAAAGAAATATAAGTAACGATTTTTTTTCCATTTTCCTAACGGCGAATATATTTTATGTATTAATATTATAATATTTATACAATTATACTTGATTAATCTGTACTATATATAGAGTTTCTCGGATTTATATATAATAATATTTCAATATTTTCGCAAATAATTAAAATTTTTAAAAAAGTTTCTTTTAAAATGATCAGTTAGGCGATTTATCAGTTATGTGAAATTTAAAGAGTATTTTTGTATGCTAATTTTGATTTATCGATCAATCCTGATTTAACCAAGATGTCGATTTTTAGAATTTTTTTTTTATTCGGAAAAATGATATTTCTAAAGCCATTATTTGTAATAACTTAATACTTTAATATTTTGGTATGAAAAATTTGTTGCTCATCATTTACTTATGATTAAATTAATTTAGATATTTCACGGTATAGTAGTTTAGAAATTTGACCCATCAAAATGTTCATAAAAATATAATCTTTAAACTAGCTATCTTCAAATTTAATATAACTTAAAAAATAAAAATAATTTTTTGTATATACTTGATGTTTAAAATAAAAATAAATAAATAATAGAGGCAATATAACATAACATAACCTTATTTGCTTAAATAATAATTTAAAAATCATAATTTTTCACGGAGATATTACAATAATTATTAGTAAATATATTGCGACACACTCTATATTTATCGTAGGGTAAGTCGACGGCTTTTATTATTCAATCGCGTAAAAAATGTGTATTTTTTTTTAAATAAAAAGTATTTAACTATTATTATATCATAACAGATATTAAAAAATCACTTAACCGCGTAATACATGTTTAAACGTTTAAAGTTTGTCGAACTTGGGAAAAACAAGTTACAAGTTTAACTTTATATTATCCTAGATATTTTTTGATATAGAAAATTAGTTGTTGAAAGTTTATTTAATATATACAACGTGATCTAAATTTCATGTTACAAAAGTGGTGAGAATTACATATATACATAGTAAGTGAAATATGAAATTCTGATTACTCTGTATATATAATTGAACATATTTGTAGTCTTCAATTTGTTACTCTTTTATCTCTATACGTTACGTATACAAATAGTATATATTTTTAGTTTTTAAAATGTCTATTTGATGAATCTAGTCTATTATTAGTAAAGTACATGATTTTTCACTTCTTCAGCAGTAAAACTTTTCAAGTAATATTTTCCAGTTTAACGTTCATTAGGTAATATATTTTTTATCGAAGCCACTTTAGTGTATATTTTTACTATAGCATCATCTGCTTTTATAAGATAATATATTATCTCATACTATGATTACAAAATGTAAACAACAAAAATTACAAAATCGTACAAATTTATCTATAATTTTATAACTTAAAAATAAAAAAAATATGTTTTATTTCTCCTCAATTAAAAATGTAATTTTAAAAATATACCAACTCGTATAATGGGGAAAAAATGTATATATAAAATAATAATACATTGTCTATGCAGCACATTATATAAAATATAAAATACATAATGACCGGTTCACATGGTCAAATATTCTATCAAATATTTTTTAACTAATTTGATAACTGTATTAATAAGATGTTTTTTAGATTCTGAGCGGAACGAAGAATATATTGTTTCTATATAAAAATGTTTTTTTTATGTATGAAAACATTTTTTCGGGTAGAAATAATGGTCCGATTACCACAAATAGGATATGCTTTCGGTAGCAAATCGTATAATCTAGGTACTTTGATAATCTCATTTTTAGAATTTCTTAAAAGTTTGATAATGTTCCTTTTTAATGTTTAACAGCTGTTAAATAAGACCAATCGTTAGTGATTACTGAGTTTTAGAAATTGAAATAAATATTTGATGTTTGACAAATAGCAAATATTCGATAAAATCGGTATTTATAAGCCGTTATCGGTTATTATTATAGACTACAGTATAGAAAGTGTACTATACCCAATTCAATTAGGCATTGTTAAAAAATATTTAAATATTTATTTGAAAATTGCATGTCATGTTGAAATTGTAACTATTAAAACCTAATACTGATTAAATTTAATATTCTAAAATCTATTATATTTTGGTATTAATAATGAATAGATTAGGTATATAAATATATACTACATAACGAGCTGATAACATTATAATTTCTTATGAAGTATAATTAACGCAGTTATATTTTTATACATAATTATTATAGTCTATATATTAAATTGACTATAGTAATTAACAACGTGGAAGATCATCAAATTAAATACTCACACAAATAAATAATTGTCAGTCGTGCGGTCATTTTAGTCTGTTGGTGAATGTTATTGAACGATTATAGTTTGCAAATATCAAGATTTTAAGATGAATTTTCGAGTGAAGTTTTCGATTATATTTTTCGTTATTTTTATCGTTACAACAATGATGTTGTGCACAAAAGCGTCAGTTTTGCGAAATGACAAGGATTTCCAGAAAAATATTGGGCCAAATGAAAATAGTTTAGACAAATTTATTAATCCAACAAACCATAATAACAATAAAATCAAGAGAGATCTTAATCCTCAAGTAATTATACCAGTGGTAGAAACAATCACTCCTCATGATCATACTCCGGATCCGAAAAAACAATGCCCGGTTGGAAAGTTCGAATAAACAACAAATAAATAGGTATTATTGCAAATATCTCTAAACACCATTTATATTCCCGAAATATTAACTTGTAGTAAATAATTTACATTATTGTCAATATCTAAAATCGTGAAATTGTCTTTGATTTGTAATTAGGTAGATATTTATGTTATAAATTATTATAGTACCTACTTATTATACTACGATGTGAATTGATAATGTTACATTTTAAATTGTATTGTAAAACTATTCTATTGTACAACATATTTAATTTAATTGTTAAATAAAAATTAATATGAGTAAAATTAATTTGTGAGTAATTTGAATTTGGAAATTTGTTTCACAAAATAATATCTAGTATACATATTCTACTGAGTGGTCAGAATATTCGTTACAGAGACACAATTGTAATCGTGTGTAAATTTTACCATTTTTCTAACACGAAATTGAAACGAAACGAATATTAATTATTTTAGAACAACTCTGATTATCGTTTATACCGGTTAATTTAAAGTAGTTGTTATTTAGTCAGATTATCACTGTTATCAGCTATAATGAGCGTAAAATATATTGAATTGTTCGCAATATTTATCGTGATAAAATCAGTTAAAACCCAACAGTAATTGGGTTTTTATATTTTATAATACATATAAATAATCACTTGTTGATAATAATTATTAGGTATTACGTTACGGTTGTATTGTAGTAAAGCAATATTTATTTTAATATCTAGTACTCTTATTGTTATGAAACAATATAACTGTTACGAATGGAGGGGTAAGAAGATCAATAGTTTAATTCCTTTTTTTAACAATTATTGTGTTTGTTAGTTAACTAGTTAATGTTATCTAGAACGTTGAACGAGTGAATTTAGCGAATTCAATCGATAATATCGAAACTGTTATATTATAAAAGTTTGGCTGATCGACGTTTGTAGAGATGAATTTTTCGCATTCGATAAAGTTTTTAGTCGTTTTTATCGCTATAACAACGGTGTTGTACGCAAACGCGAATCATTTTCATATTTCACGCTGGATATCTGATCATATTGGACTAGTTCACAAAGATGGCCGAATATTTGAAAAGAATAGTAGTGGTGTATCTACACTCCAAGGCCGCATTATTCGACCAATAAAAATTACGAAATATTTAAAGTCTGGGAAGATAAACACGGACGGATGCCCGAGTGGAAAAATTAGAAAAGCCAACGGAGAATGCGGTGAAATGTTTTTGGATGATTGATTTCGCGCCATTCGCAGTTTCTTCACAATCAACTACTCTCTAAATCCAGACCAATATTATGTATATAGTTTACTCAACACCTATTTTCCATTACAGACGTTACTATAGTGATGTTTTTTTTATAACTTTTCTGTTCGACATCATAATAACGAATATAATAAGAATAACATAAAAAAAAAAAATCATTTTTCTATTCCTTAAAAAGGAATAGAATTTTCAATCAATTTTAGGAATTACGACCAATCAAAAATTTATTACAATCCATAATTTGGGAACCTCTGGTCTCTTATAATATTTTTATTTTTGAAATTATGTGTTTCCCTTTATATTTTTGTTTCACAAATAATAATAATTATTGAATTTTGTTTAAAAATTAAAAACTAATAATTTAATACCATATACTTTATTTTATTGTCTTTATACAAATTTATTTGTAACATAAAAATAATCAATATAGAATATTAGTTAAAAATTACAATTTATAAATACAGATCGATTTAGTAATTGGAATATCTCCACGAAAAATAAAAATGTTTGAATGTAGTTTTTTTAAAATTATTATTTAAGCAACGGATTATAATATTACTTTTATTACTTGTTTAAAAAAAGACGTCTCATAAAGCTGTAGATTAAATATTTTATTGATTTGTATAGCTTCTAAATATACTTACTCTACGATCTGTACGCAACATACATTATGCTACATAGGTTTTTATCATTTTTAAAGAGTTTTTAAAATTACTGATAACTATTAATAATATATGATACGATTGATATCTACTTGTTGTGAAGCGCAAATAAACCGTAATATTCTATACACGTATGAAAACTGTAACGGAGTGGTGGGAAGAGGAAGTTTAATATTTAAATACGAATTACTAATCATTTGTGTTGATTGTCGGCAGTTGAATGTTATAAATCGTTAAGAGAGTGCAGATAGGGAATTCAAGAAAAATCTGAAACATTATATTATACGTTGAGTTAAACGACGTTCGTTGAGATGAATTTTTCGTTATCGATCAAATTTCTTGTTTTTTTTATAGCTACTACAACGGTGTTATACGCAAACGCGAAACATTTTAATAGTTCCCGCCGGATTTCCGAGAACATCGGACTCGTTAACAATAACTGGACTGTTGAAGAGATTGGTAAACCTCAAATCAGTCAAATCCAAAGTAACACTATTCGAAAACAAATGAATATCGTGAGACCTGTAACGTTTAGGAAGAATAACACGAACTGTCCAAGTGGAATGATTCGAAAAGCCAACGGTGAATGCGCAGAAATTTTTCTGGAAGATTGATGTCGCAGCCTCGTCGCAATCAACGTTCTTAAACTCTGGACCAATATTAAGTGTATAGTAAAATCTAACCTATTATCTATTATAGTAGACCTGTCTTTTTAATTAATGTGTATTTTTATCTAAAAATTTATATTTTTATTTTTAATTAAATTGTTTTATTAAACTGTTGTTTTTGGTGAGTATACTGTACATGACAAATATGAATAATATAATAATAATGGTCAGAATAAACCATTACAACAATTATAAGTATAAAATTGATAACATGCGTGTTGTTCTCATATCATGACGTTTTTGTGACATATAATTATGATTACTAGTGTCAAAATTTAAGTAATACGTGACTTTGGTTTTGCTACATTTTCCGATAGCTATACAACAAAATAAAAGGGTTTATCATTCTTTTAAAGAAAGATTCCAGAGTCGATATTAACTAATAAAGAAGTATAACTACGGAATGTGTAAGTAGTAATACGTTTAATGTTGAATTAAACGAAACAAAATTTTGGTCTAATCATCGATAATATATTGCGATATATTAACATATAAATATATTTATCGGAGTTTCTTATGTTGTTTTATGAGTTATAATGTATAACGTGATTCATTAGCCACGGTTGACGGTTAATCAGGTATAGTATCCTTAATTGTGTATATATTTGAGTAGGTATTCTAATATTGATTTTAGGGTATTGTTTGTATACAATACATTATCATATTATATTAATATTAGTTAATGTAAATTCATCGACTCAAAATATGTATCTGTATATTTTTTTTTTTTATGCTAATCAACAAACTTTATAAAATGACCATAAACATGATTTGTGATAAAATGTAATTTTACGATTAAAACATAAAATATAATTAATTTTATATATCATACATATAACTATTTAAAATTTAATGACAAATTTACTATAATTTAAAATTAATTTACGATTTTATTAATTACTTGTATAATTTTATATTATAAATTATAATATTATATTGTACTTCTATATAGGTAGTCTACAGCAGCGGTTCATAACTATGAAGCGCGCCTCCCAAAGGAAGCGCAAGCACTTAGCAAGGGAGGTGCGAGGTAAATAGTGATATTGAGTTTTGTCATAAAAATAAAAATATTTAAATAATACAAAATTGTAGTTAATTTCATTAAATGCACGGGAGGTGCAATTTTTTATTTTTATTTTTAGGGTGGCATGAATCAAAAAATTTTAGGAACCACTGAGGTACTAATATGCTATTACAGACTATAACAGTACTCAATGGTGACCGATTTATATAACTAATACAAAAAGATTATCTCACTCTTATACTAAATATTTGGAAGAATTTTATTATTGGTACATTCTGTATATCAATATTCAACTCTTATATTAAAGGAAACAATTCGTAACTGATTATTATTGATAATATTATTTGAAATATTACGCAATATCTCGTTATCTCGTTAAAGCATATTTATGATATATATATATATCAATTTATACTGAAAATAATGATTATATATTGTATAAAAAATTTCTTAAAAAGTGGGGTATAAATTATTAGCGTTCAAATATATACATACAGTTTTAATTTTTAATCAGTATTGTGTTTAGTTTGATTGAATGATTAATAGTTATATAAATGTTATTTGTGAATACATACTATTAATGAATGAACTATAAAGACGAATGCTTAGTAATGAATTTTTACATTTTATTGATAGTAACTATTATCACTACTACAGTCTGTGTGAATGGGAAACATAATGGTCAACATTCGACCAGTAGTAGTCAACCGTTAACAAAAAACGTGAAAAACTCAAGAGGTAAAGTAAACCAATTTTCATATTTACAAAATAATATTACCAAGATAACTACTGTTCGTTCATATTCAACCAAATTTATATCAACTACCACTGCACAATCATATCCAAAAAAGTTCAATTTCAAGACAACCACTATTCGGTCACAACCATTAAAATCCTCAACTAAGACGACTGCTGTTCGATCACATTTCAAAACTACCAATGTTAATACAGCCACTATTCGCTCACAAACAAAAGAAACCGCTAAAAATAAAACCACTAAAACATCTATCACCACTTTTAAGCCAACCACTGTTCGTTCAAAACCAAAAAAATTCACAATTAGGCCAACTACTGTTCTTTCACAAACATTAAAAATCTCTATTAAAACAACTACTGTTCAGCCACCTCTCAAAACAACAACTGTTAAGCCAACTACTAATCGCTTAAAATCAAAAAAAAAAAACACTACTAAGACACCTACTGTTCGTCCACAACTAAAAACCACCACATTTAAGCCAACTACTGTTCTCTTACAACAAAAAAAACTCACCACTAAACCAACCATTGTTCGCTCAAAATCATTAAAAATCTCTACTAAGACAACTACTGTTCAGCCTCCTCTCAAAACGACCACTGTTCGCTTACAACCAAAAAAAACTACTACTAAGACATCTACTATCCGGCTTCATCCAAAAACCACCACATTTGAGCCAAGTACTGTTCTCTCACAACAAAAAAAATTCACAACTAAGACATCTACTATACGGCCACATCCAAAAACCACTACATTTAAGCCAACTACTGTTCTCTCACAACAACAAAAATTCACCATTAAACCAATCATTGATCGCTCACAACCATTAAAAATGTCTACTAAGACAACTACTGTTCAGTCATTTCTCAAAATTACCACTGTTAAGCCAACCACTGTTCGTCCACAACAACAAAAAACCACTACTAAAACATCTACTGTCCGTCCACATTCAAAAACCACCACTTTAAGTCCAATTACTGTTCTTTCACAACCAAAAAAACTCACCACTAAGCATTAACTTATCATTGTTCGCTCATAACCATTTAAAATCTCTATTGCGACTATGACTAAAGAAGCATCGACTATTTAGTAAGAAATAAATTACAAAAAAAACTAGAATTTTAATTACTACATAAAGATAAAAGTAAACAAATCTATTATTAGACTGTACTTAATAATAGATAGTTTAAATACAAGTTTATGAAAAATAAGTTTTGTAATTTTTAGAAGAATACAATTTTTGCACATTGTTATTAATAAATAATATTAAGCTTTGTTTTTATATTTTTATATATATTTTTTCAAATTGAATAAAAAATACTAATATTAAGCTTAATTCAACATAATTTCATTCTCAATTCTTTTTTCATTTCCTTCAATTCAATTAACATCTAAGAGTATTATATATTTATATAAGAATGTAAAATACAATATCAACAGTTACATTAAATCCAGACAATCCACTTCTGTAATAAATATTGTTCATATATGTTTTTAATACATATTGTTTTAAAAAGAATTATTAATAAATTATTTTTGTCATAAGGGTTTATTATTATTTCTAGATTAATAGCTTCATGGTGCCTAAAATGTTTATAGTTTGCTAATCAAATAATTATTTATTTGGTTTTGGTTATAAACGTTTACATGATATTTTCGCAATTGTAAACTTTCCAGAATGTTATAAAGATAAATTATTAAATATGTATTTATAATGCTATAAAATAAACTTAAAAATTGATACAAATTTGCAAGTTTTCATTGCAAATATTATTAAACATAAATGTAAAGTATTTAATTGAGATATAAATGATAATAAAATATACCACTTGATTTGTTTTTACAATATATAATTATAATTGGGATTTATTTTATTTACGTAGAATTATCTATAAGATATGTACAATTGTTAATTAACCTAACTGTTCATTAAATCTTACGTATATAGCAATGGCGTCATTTCAGTTTTTACTAGACTAGGGCAGGCCCATAAATTTGACGACTATTTTTAAGAACAGGAGTGAGAGGGGTAATTTTTTTTGGTGGGTATTTTATTTTATTGTAAGTGGTAATCAATTTAGGGGTTGTAATTAGGAGTTGTTATTTTTAAAATCTACCGACTTAGGATTTGACTATTTATAGACTACGGTAAATGTATGAATTGCCTTCCTCCTCAAATGACGCCACTGGTATATAGAGTGGACGCTAAAAACTATTATTTCAATATGGTTTGATATGAAGAATAGTTATTAAATATTATTAGTTTTAATATAACATATAGTAAACAAGAAACAACGGAATAGTAATAATAATGTTATGTTACGATAAATTAATCGTTTCACAAAAATAACGACAGTGTTCATTTATAAATTAAACACGCGGGTCCAATATTATTGAAATTTAGATAATTATGAGTAAAAACGTGTTTATTATCCTTTGGTCATCTCGTTTGCCAGACTTATGATCATAGAGGTGACTATTTTTTGTGCAGGTACCTATTTCATAATTGAATTTAATAACTATCTCACAGAAACCTCGAGATGTAAATCTAACGAGAATATGAAACAAAATGAATGAGAATAAATGACAATACACCTTAGGAAGTGTTCACAGCGTTTAGTGGAAAACATATGTGGAAAATTAGAGAGGATTTCTAAGAAAATAATTTTAAAAAAATAATTATCATCTTATGTACCTAACTACTTAATTTAAATATAATATTACTAGTTAATTTTATTTTCTACCATTGAACTTTAAAAATCCGTCGTTTTAATGTTCCATTCTGTATAATATGAAGAACGTTTATGACGTAAAATGTATTATGAATTATTATATAATAATAGTTATATTTATATTAATTTTTTAATAGAGATTTTTTTATGACTTCAGACTTTAGAAACTAATTAAAATTAAAAAAAAAACAACATGCTAAGAGTAAAATAATTAAAATTGCATAAAACGTAGATACTTATTATAAAATGTAAATAAATTGAGATAACGTTGGAACATATTACACAAAACTTAAATAAAATTGAAGACGGTTAAAAGTAATAAAAATGTATCATGTTAAATGAAATATGTTCTACATTAAGAATTATACATCGATTAATAAATTAATTTTTTTTGTGTATAATTATGCGTATGTTTTAAATTTTCTATACCAAAAAAAATATATTAAACAATTTTATAATATATTATAAATAAATATATACGAGTCTTATCAATTATCAGAATATTGATTATTATTTCATAATAATTTGTGAATTTGGACTTTGTTTGTAATATTTTATAAACGTTACAGTCAAATTATAATATTTGTTATATCATTTACATGCGATTATAGTATAAAATAAATCGTTATTGTACGTCGATCAGTTATTATGTAATTGGGTTAAAATTAATAAATATTATTAAACATTTCACAATCTAATTAATATTTTATAAATATAACTAAATAACTATAATATACTAATATTGTTTATTACAATACAAACAATAATTTAATATAGTTGAAAAAAATATTTAATATATATGTACTAGATGTATGATACAGTGGCGTATTTACGGGGGGGGATAGATCTCCTCCCACGACCTATTTTTACTAGTGATATTTTTCAAAAACTTATATAAAATTAATTATTTTGTATAACTACTTATAATAATACGAAGTTAAAGAAAATTAGAGTATCAAAATTACTAACCTAACACGCATTGTTTACGATGGTGAGAGAATAGTGGGGGACTTTATCTTATTCAATGAAATATTGACATTCCATATTTCCCCCCCCCTTGACAAAATCCTAAATACGCTACTGGTATGATATATTATATTAATATTCTGACATTATATTTTTGTTATAAAGTATGAATTAAAGAGATTAGAGATATAGAAAAATCACTATAAAAACTGTGCTTCGTAAAAGTAAAATCGTTGAAAAATTTTTTGAAAGTTTTTATGTTAAATGGAAATGATAAAATCGGTAAACTAATAATTTTATCCCTCACATGGTCGTTCTTATTTTAAAACTATGTTTTTTTAATGTTATATTATGTCCGATCGAACAGCATAAATGAAATATTCAATTGCGCACTTGAAAACTTGGTAAAATATAAGTACTATTAAATTGTCCAGGACGGGTTAAATATATAACAACAATAGGTATCATTTCGCTCGGTTCGTTAAGTATATTATCATATAAATTATATTTAAATTTGAACGGTAAGTACCTAAACTTTATTTAATATAATTATACTGACCATGAGGAGAATAAACGTCAAATGATATTAGACCGAAAGATCAAATATCGCATAATTTGACATAGAAATTTATACTCATTAAAATTTGTTTTAAGTTTTGGTAAAATATTATCCATGCAAAACGATATTTTAGTATAGTGGATCTAGAGTTATTCAAGTATTATATTTTAAAATTATTATATTATTTAGTAAAATCATCAATTGTATTGTTTATATTCATATTGGCAATATCAATGTCCTTATAGTCGGGGAGTTTTTTTTAATAAAACGGATACCTATTTGATTCAGACCATGATTATGTATAATTTTTTTTTCCAATAATGAGTTCACAGATCCTTTAGCATGTTTTGTTCTATAATTATATTTATTAATCATATAGGTATTTTAATATTTTACAATTTGTATAATATTTATACTTTATTCATAGCTCTACAGTCAGTATCAAATCTTTTTATGAAATTACCATAACATAAATAATAAAACCAATACACATGGTATTTATTATATTTATATATTTATATTTTTATAGTATAATAGTTGTTATGATAAATTGATAACGATGGATTTTATTTTTAAACGATTTTATTGATAAAATGTTATAACTATTTAAAGTTTAAAATTGTATTTTATATGTCGTTTCTGACTAGCATACAGCGTCATCTAGGACTCTAGCTATTAGTACACATAATAACATAACATGCATGAATAATAATTATCCATTTCGACAAAATGAGTAAAATATTTAAAAGAGTATCGTCCAAGCGGTGGAGCCATAGCACGTTCGTCCCACCTTCAAATCCAACACCGTAATGTTGAGACATTTCATCGACATCGAAATTAGTCGAATCGTTTCGAAGTTATAGTATTTGTTGTATCATCTAATATTATTTTAATAGTGTGTTTATATTACGATATTTCGTCCGACGAGTAGTGTCAATGTGAAACTCGTCGACAACAACATACAGGTGCGTACATAAACGTGACGATGAAAATTATGTTTGCGATTGTTTCGGCATTCGCCGTTGTTCTCGTTTCGATGGTCGCGGACGGATTTGCAAAACATGTGATCGAAAATCAGTCGACATCGCTGAGACCGATCGTAGGACTACAAGCCAAGGTCAAAACAAACTCGCGGAAAGAGACGGAAAATCATACCACTGTTAAAATTTCGAAGAAAAATTTGATAACGTCCACCGCAGAAACTTTCGGCGCAGAAACGACGACCGACAGCAACAAGTACGTGGGGCAAATGAGATTCGCCATCAATCCTCCTAAACGTAAAACCGGCAAAGGAGGCCGCACTAAATGACAGATATTTGTGTCGGACGGAGAGTGATATAATTTAAAAACATTTATTTATATAAAATAAA
This sequence comes from Eriosoma lanigerum, assembly GCA_013282895.1. Classification (NCBI taxonomy): domain Eukaryota; kingdom Metazoa; phylum Arthropoda; class Insecta; order Hemiptera; family Aphididae; genus Eriosoma; species Eriosoma lanigerum. Next base: position 60,215,858 of record CM023357.1, on the reverse strand, counting down.
ATAAAATAAAATGTATATTGTTTATTTTCTGAATAATAATAATATTAAATAATAAACAATTGGTGGCTGCGATGAAAAATACAAAAATATATTCTCTTATCTCGTTTGTATTTTACCTATTTAATGTAACGCGCTATGTGTTTATTTTTTTTAGTGTACAGGTTCGTAAACGTTACAAAGTTAAAGCAATAGCTCAATAATTCAATGACATCGAAACAAAGGTTGATCTCCTAACAATTTTATTGGGACATTTATTATACAAAATGCTAGTCATAACGATTTCACGTCAAAATTATTTGAGAAATAATATTTACATAATATAATATATATTTTCTAAACATCGTAAAAACATTTGAGAAATTGGAAATGTTCAAAGAGAATAATGTAATCTATAGAAGAATATTATTATTGTAAGATAAAATATTCATTTATTTCAACGAGAGGGGAAAATATTACCACCACAGCACACTTAAATCAGTTGTTGTAGTTGCTGCAGCTGACGTAAACCAAAATTCGTTTACATCTGTTGAAAACATTAGAACATACTATATAGACAATTGGTAAAGTAAAAAAGTTATAATGTTTAGAAATTAATTTATGGTATAAGCAGGTACATGTTTTTATTAGTGTACATCGATTCTACTCTTCGATCATACAATGATAGAATAATGGACAACAAACGCAGTCACGTCGAATGGTTTGAACAATAATAAGGTAAATAGTTTTCGAAATCCGAATAGTAAATTTTACTATTTTAAATATATGAAATTCAAAAATACAAATATTTTCACTGATTTTATTCCTGAAAACATTATTATATGTTAAAATAATTAATATTTGATAAACCATAGTGAAAATAAAGTTTACAAAAAACAATTTACCGTATGTTATACTATATAATATACAATTTATATAGTACAATATTTTTATATATTTATTCTTGTGATAAAATATAATGAACTTTTTCATAATTTATAGAAAGAACCTTTTTTAAACAAATATTATATTATAAATTCAATAATAATATGATTAATTATAAAGGTGACAATAATATAGAATATCTTAAAATAATTTACCATTACTTTTTATTAGGAATATTTTTAATAAAAACGCTTATTCACATTACATTATTTTGTTTTAAACTATGAAATGAAACAAGTTGTAATATACAAAATTGTGACAAAGAACTAAATGCGAAAAAATTTATATTTATGTCAGCAAGTTTAATACAATTATTATCCTAAACATTAGATCCTCTATATAATGTGATAAATTGGTTTAAACGACAAGTTTATATTAGAAAATAAAACACAAACGTGATTATATCTTTATCTATCCAACAATGTTAGAAGTAATTAAATTGAGATTTACTAATTATAATCAGTCCAGACGATTAAAACGTATAAACAAACAGTTGCTGTCTTATAAAAGTAAGCATGGACAATAATATTTAAAAACAAATAGCAACAAAAAATCGTTTTAAAAAATACAAACTAATAAATGATCAAATTTCAATTACATTTATATATATATGAAATATACTTACTATAATAAATAATTGATTAAAAAGAAATATTATAAAGTAAATACAAATAAAAAATAATGCATCAATAAACAAACATCTTATACCAATGGTGTTCGCTGGAATTTATCAAGACGGGGAAAAATATATTCATTTTTCAGTTTTTAATTTTTATTATCCGATTAGTGTTAAATAATGTTATGTGAAATATATTCTTTCATGGGTATAGACAAAGCAATGTAAACATATCATCAAAAAAAATCCAAGAGGAGGGGCTATTACTTCTGCTTGATCCCCTTGATTCATAATTCATAGTGTGAAATTTAGAATAAAATATAATAAAATTATAATTTTTAATTAGATATTAATTAAAAAATATATTAAAATCGAATATAATATAAGTAGATATTAATGAAATAGAATTGTATTTACGTAAATAATACGATACAATAATAATAGAGTAAAAATTCAATCACAAAATAAGTCTACTTTGGCATAAATTATATTCATGATCTCACAATTTTTAATAAGTTGTGACGAAATCTCGTTCTTTTATATATAATTAAAATTAAAAAAAAAAAAAAAACTGAAACCACGCTAAGAAGTTAGATGAAGTCTAAGTGACACAGATTTTTATAGTAATAAAAGGGAAATATGGTAATAACTAATTAATGTAATAAATACATAATTTTATTATTTATTGTTTTTAGAAATTAATTAAATTAAAAAAAAAAAAAAAAAAAAAAAAAAAAAATGCTTTTATTACTTTTCTGTCTTTGTTCTATTAATAAGTAAAAAATTGACAAGACCATATTTTGTTGAAACAGATGATGTTTTTGTAATAATTTAATTATTTTAGTTATAATATTTTGTTTTTATGTAAACATAGAATATAAATTGTATTAAAAATACACAAATATATATTTATTTGTAAAACGACTGAAAATTGTATTGTATTTTGTTGTTTAATAACTAATAATAATTAAAAGAACATTAGTGAAACTAAATCTGGTTGTCTCAAATAATTGTAATTTATATTATTATATTTAATATTTTTGTTTATAATATTGTTGGCTAATCGATATCATATTACTCTAGCGATTTATTTATTATTTTAAACAACTTCATGGTTAATTTAATACATATATTATAACTTTGAGTTACAATGATTTTGTATAAAATTATAATGATATTATTAAAAAAAAGTTTTTATAATAATAATACATTTCACAAAGTAGATAGGAAATAATTATGTAAAATATATTGGGACACGATTTTTTTCGACATAACCTACTTAAATGTAAATAAATAATATTTAAATAAATCTTTGTTAACTTAATAAATAATTATTTATATAAGGTATAAAAAAATGAGAGGAGAAAATTAATAATTTATTACTGAAATGTATTACAAAATTGATAACTTGGTAATTGATATCTATTGAGGTCATTCCTTATATTATACACATCAATACATTTTTGTTTTCTACGGGTAAACCAAACCATTCGGCTGACAATAGTTGAGTTTAACTGAAGTTGGCGTACAGATATTATTTTATAATCGATTTTTCATTGGGAACTCATCGCTGAGAGTTTATAAAAACACGAAACGTCGCAGTCGAAATATAGAAACACAATACAATATTATTCTGTCGTAGAGATAGTTAACCGATCGGAAATCGGTATTGTATAATAATATTATAAACTATAAACTCACCCAACTCGATGGTTATCATGTTATAATATTTTTAATACCAATGTTATCGCAGTAACTATCTCTTTGTTACGATTGACCTCGTTTCTCAAACAATATTCATATATTAATACGTAATAAATTTTCCAAATAAAGTTTTATTTTCGCAAATAATATTAAGCTTATAGTTTTACCTGGCATACCATAAATTATAATAATATTACACATTATGTGGTTTTCATTACTCATTCGTAAAGAATCGATGTGAAATCGAAAAAAATAAATAAATAGTATAATATACATCAAAATATTAGTCTAATACGTAGATAATATTACGTTTACGCTGGTAGTGTAATTTCGTTTTACATACTTAATTGTTAGCGTCATAAATATCGTCGCCTTATTTGGTCTGCATACATGACACATGTTAAAAAATTAATTTTTTTTGTTTAAATATATGAAATAAATAATTCAATTACAACTCACAAGCAGACATAAATGTGTTGATACAATTAGATATTGTGATACAAAAAAATTAAATAATATTAAAAACGTATAAAACTCGGATCATTCTGTATATATTATTTTCAATAGTAATAACAATATTATATTTTAATCATAAGTAGATTTTTAATTTTTTTATGCGGAATTGCATTAATAAACAATAATTTATCGTTATGTTAATAATTTAATATTAAAATTCAAATGCATATTATTATATTCTATATAAATTGATTATTTTATGAATTCAAAACGATGAATATAATATACATAAGCGTGTTATTAAGTTTTGTAATAATATGATTAAAATTAATTTGTTGAAAATCCTGATTAAATCGAGTTTTCAAAATAACATTGATAATAATTAGAGACATCAACCCGATGAAAGAACCATTATTTTATTCCTTATTTTATTCTCGTATTTTTAGTTAGTTTATTATTTGCATCAATGCAACGGAAACCTTCGGGTCTGTTAAACAGAGTATGGAAAAATGTATCAAAAACACAGAGCATAAAATGTGACATTTAGGTTGAACTCAGCCCTTTAAACTTTAGAGTATTAAATGTGAGTTAATCATTTTTTTTTTTTTTAAATACCGATAAGTGTAAACACGATTTAGTCATATAAACGAATAATAATAAAGTCATTGTCTCCAAAATATTATTATTTTCAAATCAATAGCATAGAATATTGACGTTCACCTTCAAAGTTCGACCGAAACGTCTGCAAATCGTTCTGCGCATAACAGTTGCGTATTTACGGGGAGAGGGGAGGGTTATCAGGATTAACCTTCCATCATGATCTAAAACAAAAACAAAATTGCTATAAAATATTATTTTGCCACTTATTTTATATTTTGTATTATGATGTATACAGATAAGTACAGAACATGTTTAATTTGCACAAAGGCAATGAAAAATGTTTGTAATTAAATTTTTTATATTATAAAACAGAGGGGAGGAGGTTCGGAATCATGAAAGCTTCTAAAAAAAATTTGAACCCCCCTCCCAATCCATTATAAATTGCTAAATTTGTCTCTGACTGTAATAATCGGATATTTTCTCCTGTTAGATAGGCGGACGACAGAAACCATATTACAGCGTACTCTACCAAATATTCAGCTATTTATATTCTACACATTGTCATTATCGTGTTATTGATTAGTCGAGAGTTCGAACACGCGAATCGTCCGTCGGCGACGAAAAAGATGACACTGTGAACAACGATTCGGACCTTGAAATATAGGTGCGCGAACGTCATTGAACAAACCAGCATGGATTCTGAGCCTAAATACGCATTTATACACAGAATGATCAAAATCGTATGTTAACTAAATTATCGATAAGTTGAAAAGAGGAAATTTATAATATATAGCGTACGTACATACGATATTATGATCTATAATTAATTTGAGGTTAAATAAATTTTGTTCGTCGACTTTTTTAATAGGACGACCAGTGGAACGATGTTTCAACATCGAATGCGAACCATTTTATATATGTTTTAAAAATTAATTTCCGTAATACCATACTATTCTGAACACTCTGTATAAATATTTACATTCGTACGAATATTATAATATTAATTTATTTTATGCTGTACCGATATCGATAGTTTGGTGGATGTCACTTTAGTTGCATTCGCGTATTGTGTAATATATCGTGAATGTGTACAGGACTTGGAGAGAGAAGAAAAAACGTTTCGCCGGACAACTAAAACACAAAATACTACTCGTATATATGTAAGTAGGTATAAAAAATAATAAATATAATGTAAAAATCGATCGATTTTATACTCGATAATTATTATACATTGTATGGCATACAAAATATATACTTATAGGAAATAATAATAACAAAATTTAATCGTTTTCGTCATTGTCGTCTGGCAGGGGGGAGGATCGTTCTCATCGTCGTCGTCGTCGTCGTCGTCCCTCGTCCTCGGGGTCGGTAAAGTTTGGTCTGCAATTCCTGTCCGGACCCATCCGCTGTCCATCCGGGCACGATTTCAGCGGCGCCGTAATTATGGATCGATCGTGGGTCGTGGTCTCCAACTTGGGTTTCTCCGTGGTCGCCGCAGTCGCGTTCAAAGTCGTTCGCGGGGTGCTTGGCCGACCGTTGTTATTGTTGTTTTTGTTGTTATTATTATTATTGTCGACCGGCGGCCTTCGGAAAGTGTTTGACGACACATTTTCGTCTATCGAAGGTTTGGGAACGGGTCTGTAAGTCGCGCCCTCGTTGACGGAACCGGGTTTGTGGTCCGAATCGAACTTGGACGGCTGATCCTTGTGTTCCATGGGTTTCCACGCGGGTTTGTCCGAACCATGATTGTAGTTCGAGTTGGATTTAGACGTGTCCGGCTGTGGATACGGTTCGGGTCTGTGATTGGGTTTGTAAGGTGCGCCACCACCGCCGTTACCGAGGTTGTGGTTTGAGTTTAAAGTCGGCGGTGACGATGGTACGGGCGACGGTTGGCTTTTACCGCCACCGAACAATGGAAATTTCGGTAAAGATATCCGTATTCCGCCAAAGCTGCCGCCGTCGCCGCCAACGCCGCTGCCACCCCTTCTCGCATCGATAACGGAGATCAACGCGATCGCCACTACAGCAGCGATCGCCGCTTTCTTCTCGATCGTGGGCCGTGCGAATCGCATTTCCGCAGACATTACAATATTTGTTTATGTACAAATGTTTTACGATTGTTATTATTACTATCAGACGTACCGTTTTGCCTTTTGCGATAAGATATATTGGCGTACGTTGTACACGCGGTCAAGGTATGTATGGTTACAACAATAATTGTTACGTAAACACAGCACACGAGACTGGTTCGGACGATACTGTGTGACGTTTAACGTTTTCGGGTCGGCAACGACGAGAGACCTTTTTCGTCTCCTTCTCCGTTGTCTGTGCATTGAAGTCTTATTACTCCTTCTCCGAAGCTCGTCGGCATATCCGCGTTCGCCTCCGACAGATTAACGTGCACATAACCGACTCGTTACAGAGTGTTGGCCAAACGTTAATAATTTTCGCGATAAATCCATTGTAACGTTCGAAAACATGTTATATTTATAACTGTACCGAACGACTGAATTATTCGTGAACTAACGACACTGATCGCGCCACTATCGCTTATTATACGGTAAAAATGTACTAAATAATCGATAACAAATTTTCGATATGATATCAAATAAAATCATACGTATTGTAAAGTTGTCGTTTTTTTGATCAGGCAAATGTGTATAATGTACCTGCCTATAGACAAAATACATTCCGTATTTATCCCTCTCAACTCGTGTTCAACGCGTAGTTATTGTTGTCTGATTTAGAAATAATTATATTATTGAAAATCGATATCGATAAATTATTTACCTCTAGTATGTAGAGTTTTTTTTTTTAAATTTAATATACATTTAAACCAAAAGTTTTATTTAATTACTATTAAGGTTTGTTTAAATAAATAATAATATTCAAAGACAATCAATGCCATATCTTATGTTATGTTCCCCTCTACAAATTTTATATTAGTTGAATTCACTCTAATTTAATAATAAATAAACTATGTTAAGAATATAGTTCAAAGATTATAATGTAGTGCGTATATTAAATATAGATATATAGAAATAACAAACTTGTGCTATAGTATCCTCTTAAGACCATCGAGCATCCAATATGCTAATTATTTTAAGTGTATCTTATCGTTTAAAATTCTATTATTCCAAGTTAATTCCAAACTATGTTGTCAATAAGTAACTCTAAATACTTATAATTGTTGATAATATTAAATACCTTAAAACTGATTGGAATTTACTGAAAGTCAACTAGAGAATAGAGACTGACTTTTACACATTTTTCAGCTGTAATTTTTCAATTTCTAGATATTCAAAAAGTTGTATATTGACTATTTTGACATTTTTTATTTGTACAATTAGTTTTAACTTTTGATGAACTATTCTTAATTTATAGTTCAACGTGGTCATGTATTTAACTGAATTTATAATAAATGTATCATGTAGTTTCATTGAATACAATTAACGTATTGTGTTATATAAGCAACGAACTGTTGCTTTCCAGTGGTCTATAATGATTGATGTAAACTTCGCGATAAATCTTGTATTAATCTTGTAATTAAACCGTAATCTTGTATTACGGTTTTTAATATAATTAATGTGAATATAATGATATTCGAGAAATTATCTATACTTTATAATTTTACGTTTTTAATATTATTTTCGATTTTTTGAAATCCTCAAACTTTTTTAAAAAACGTTTCGACAAATATTAATATACACTATATTATACAAATTGATAATATCATAAAAAATAAAAACTAAGCTTAACATTTAATCATTTCGAACTGTTTGAAATAACCATCATTCGAAACGATTTAAAATGTATAAATTATTAATAACGCGCTCTTCGTGCGTATTAAACAATAATGTAATTGGTAATGTGTAATATAACGACGAGATTATCAGCCGCCGTCGCGTAAAGAATTCAAATATTATTATGCAAAGTTCTCATCGTCTTATTGCGCGTTTTATGTTTCTGTGTATAAAAGTCGTTAATTGTCCCTTTTAGCGCGTTTAACGATTATTTTCATTTTTTTGTTTATCGTCAATAAAATTTTTCGTGTAATTTCCAAATTGGCTGCACGACGGTAATAGAAAATAATTAACATAATATATTAACCAGTTGCGCGTAATTTTGCGAGATATTTTGCAAACATTGACGTATTATTTTACGCTATATAATTATGGCCGTAAAACCGTTATCGTACCAAACAAACAATGTCTTGTTTCGTTGAACGAATACTTTACGAAGGGAATATTATACGCGTTAACGACACACGATTATGAACATTATTCGTTTAATTTCCAAAACTGCTTTTCATTTTACACGTTACGTTTTAACCCGAAAAATTCCGTCCGATTATTATTGTAGACGTACACTCTCAAAATCGAACACGATTTGATTTAATATTTTAATGTGTAATACATTTTAAGTATAAATTCTTATTTAACGTTAAAATATTCAAAATTCATTTGGTATTTACTCTTAAACGACAAGCCGTGCATAATGTATATATTAAATATATAAGTTAAAAGAAATACGTAGAAAAAAAAAAAAACGTTCGTTACGTTCGGGTTTGGTAAAAAACAAATTCCGCATGTTTCCCCTCTAGATAATAATATAATATATACGAACGCGCATCGTTGTCATTCGATTGGTATTCGAACGAGGAAGGTAAATTACGATTCTCCGCCGAGTGTGCGTTAAAATATGATAAATGATTTATACGAGAAATCACCCCGCAACTGCCGCCGCCGCCGTTCGCTAAATATTTCCCCTCCTTAACTCTCCAAGCACTCGGAACGAATAATTTTGTAATTTTTTATATTATATTAAGCGTGTTCGAATAACGGCATCGGAATGAGAGTATGTAATACCTTTTTTGTCTCCATAACATGTTGGTATTTTTTTCGACGGGATCCACGAAACTACGCCCAGTTTTAATTGATTTATTAAAACTTTATTTAGAACAGCAACAGCAGTACCTACCGTGTGTATGGGACATTTTTTTAGACCCGTGTCGTCAAACCAAATATTTTGACCTCTCGCCCGGTTTTTTTTATTTATTTGTATCTTGTTGTTTGTTTTTAACATTATTTTAAAAACGAATAGCTGTGGACAATATTGATATTTCGAAAACATTTCTCTGAGGCGATATGGTCGAGAATAATATGATTATATTATTATTTTATATTATGATGATAAGTATAATTAATCGGCAATCATAAGTAGGTCAAATATAGGTCATTAGACAGTTTTTCTTAAAAATTGCCGTAATTGTAAATATTTTGACTTATTTTACGAAAATTTCATATTTAATTTTTGTTGAATTCTAATTATACTCAGGCAGTAAAAATCAATTTGACAAACGAAAATCCTATTTGATCAAATTACAATATCATCAATATATGCAAAATAATCATATTAATTGCATTAATCGAATAGTTTTTTTATTACTGAAATTTATATACATTACTTACGAGTATACTGAGTGATCATAATTTAATGTTACAAAAATAACGAAAATTACATACATTTTCAATGTTTATTCAATTATTTTTATTAATACGAAATTCTGATCACTCTGTATATGCTAACATACTTACAGTTTTTATATTATTATAATATTTACATGATGAGTAATTATTAACATGCAATTTTATTATGTCTTCAATACGTACTCGTATATATTAAATACCGAATTTCATAACGAATAAATCATTACCTGCATAAACAGCTAAATTCAAACTAAATCAATTATTTGCAAACGATAATTATAATAATTATTATCCTTAAAAAAAATAAATTTTAATACAAATAATTTCTAAAGGAATGTTATATTTTTCATGTCAAACCATATACCACAAAACTTGTTTAACTAAATTGTATAAACATTTAAAAGAATAAATATTGTTAAACACATCTATCAATAATAATCGCGATAATATTATAATTTGTTCCTGTGTTTTATCTATGTAATTGAAATATTTTGATAGAAAAAAATTTAACTTAAATTTTGTACGTTTTAATTTATTCAATATTGTGTTATCATACTATATTTTTTTATGTATGCTTATTCAAGTATAATGTTTTAAAAAATAACTTCGCAAAGTTATTTTAAATACAAATAGTAATTTTTTATAGTGTGCACATTTTAGTGTAGATGAAATATTATCATCTTTTATTATAATTAAAAACGAATCAATTGTTTAATATTTTTTTATATTTCTTTTAAATGTTTCACGTATCGAATTAATAAAAATGAAATAATTTTTTTTTTATAATTTATATATCATGTACACTTCAATAATTCATATCATAACAATTTGTTGTTGCTTGTTTTTATATGATTGTGTACATATATATCTGATTTTCCACTATAAGAAACTTATGTGTAAACTCGATACATATTAAAATATTTTTTAATATTCTAAATTTTTTATGATACTTCAAGTTTCAGAAAACTCGTCGAGATGTTCCCAACAGTATGAGTACTAAAAAATGTATTTTATTTTATAAATGTTATTTTTTAACTAACCAAACATATTTATATAATTATATCAATGAATAATTAATTCCATAAATAATTAAGTTAAAATTTTTTTGTAATTCTTTACTTCATTACGTTACTATATTTTATTGTTTTATTATATTTTTGTTTATCTATAACCGTACTGTAGGTACATAACAAATATGCCAACTTAGCAGTCTAATAGAAAAAAAACTATATTGAAGGTATTCTAAGATTATTGCTAAATAATAATATATAAGCACAGATTATATTAAACCAGATGAGACACTAAGCTGTTTGTTGATAATGTAAACAAAAAAATATCGACTTTACGTCAAAGTGACAACATTCATAAAATCAAATTATTGTGAACACATTTTATTATAATATTGTAGGTAACATAAAATATATTATTATTTAATCTGTGATATTATCAAATAAGTTCTGTGTATTAACATACAATAGTTTGCACATATTTTAACAAATCAATCAGCGGTTTATCAGCATATGTAGTTGATAGTAACATGAGCGTATTTGTGCATTTTTTTAGGGGGGTGCAAAATATCATCGGTTAAAAAAATCATAATAATAAATTAAGTTATTTCTGAAATTAGTCGCACCCTTCGAAAGGATAGTTTATATCTTAATACGTTCTAATAAGTTAAAATACATATATAATATAAAAATGTATTGACACAAAAATTACGAAATCGTAGTAAAAGAATTCCACACAGGCGTATTAGGACGTCATAAGACACATAATTTATAACACACAAAAATTCTGTAAAACATAATATTTTCTTTAAAATAATTTGTTTTTTTCTGTCCTATGGTTAATTTAACGTGAGGTCGAATTTTGGTTTATTTACATGTTTTGAGAACTACATTACTCTAAAGATACGTACAAACCAAGCAACATATTGTTGGCAAAATGTTGCTAACAGTGTTGTCAACATGTATCCCACCAACTGGTAACATGTTAATAGATACACGTCAATGTAAGGCTTTCCAATTGAAATGGAAAACACCGTTCAGTATGGACGATGTTGTCAATAATTACTATCAATTGACATCAATCTGTTCACATTATTGTGCATTATTTATATTTTTTAATTTTTCACATTATTTTGTGATAAAAAGAGCTCGTAATAGAACTTATAGAAATGCTAAAAGCTGTCCCTGCCTTGTAGGACACACAATCCAAAGAATATCGGGATAGAAACTTGAAGTTTGACGAAACGGCCAAAATATCATCGCACTTCAAAATAAATGTGGATGAAGTATCAAGAAAAATTAAGTCTCTAAAAACTCACACATACAAAACTCATAGATACATATATCTGAATCCAACAAATTTGTTGCCAACGTTCGGCAAAGTGTTGCTAACAAAATGTTGCTTGGTCTGTGCGTACTGTTAATAGGAAGTATCAGGCCGTAAGTAGGAATATTATAACCAATAACCATGCTCACACTGTCACAAAAAATGATTAAAATAGTTTGTGATTACGTAATAATTAATTAATTTTTATTGTTATTTGTTAATTATATTATTTTAAACCATCACACAAGGTGTATTGTGTTGTAATAGATTTGTGATTATGGCATTATGTGTATCAGAAGATGGTCTTCATTTTAAGCACATTATTAATAAAAGTACAAAAATTTTCAGTCATTGTGTATGAAAACAAAAAAAAAAATTTTTGTTTCAAATTTGAACATTCAATCATTTTTTTATCAATTTATTATGATAAATAAACTAAAAACTAATGATACATTATTCATATTTCATGTAATCAATGTACAATCATATTTTTATCTATTCCAATAGATAAATTAAAAATCCAGCATACTTTTGTTATGGTGTCAGAGTATCATTTATACAATAATGAAAAATTTTAGTTTATATAAAGAAAATATAATATGTACATAAACAAAGTAGATACTGAACAGTGAATTTAACACATAGAATTTATAATTGTAAAGTTATTATCATATTTTTGGTATTTAATAGTACAGAAAGTTCAAAGTATTTATAATATGCGAGTACGCGACTTCGGAGTCAATTTGAACCAGTTTCATACTGCGCATTTGTACTACACAGCTATGCAGTTCGTTATCTAGTTATTCTATATGATAACTGAAATACAACAACAGTTAAAGGTGTATTTATAAACACTCCAAATTATAATTTTAATATTTACTTATTATAATGTGGAAAATGTAAAAGTGTGAAACGTAGTTACAGTGACGTAAATTCGTTATAAAAGTAAATCTTACATATCAATAAAATTTGAATATTCAAATACTAGTGTTATAAAAACAAATGGCCAAAAATTGAAAATTGTTTCACTTAAATTATGTCAATGTAATATAATACAAATATATATATATATAGCATTTAATTCATCAATCATTTAATAAAAGTATAAGATCTAAAATTTAAGTAAGACATTTTTTTAAAAATTTATGTAAAAATAAAGAGTAAATAAATATAATTAATAATTTTTTGTAAAAAAAAAAAATGAAAAATATAAAAATTGATATATTTTAATTAGTGATACAAATATGTGATGATTGATTTTTGTTGTTTTACTACAGGTAACAGTCTCATTTTTCGAGAACGTATAGTAAATCCAAGTTAGTATGTACCATTATATTATTACTTATTTTTTCTCGTATTTTAAACGTCAGGTTATTTTTTGCATCAATGCAACGGACACCTTCTTGTCTATTAAACAGAGTATGAAGAAATGTATCAAAAACACAGAATTTAGAATGTGACATTTAGGTTGAATTCGGTCACATAAACTTTCGAGTAGTAAGTTTGAATTTATCATTTTTTTTTAAATATTGATAGGTGTTAAGGTTAATACAGTTTAGTCATATAAACAAATATTAATGCAGTCATTGTCTAAAGTATTATTATATTCAAATCTATAGTATACTATATTGATGTCTACCTTCAAAGTTCGAACGCAAAGTTTGCAAAAAATAAGTTCTGCGAATAACTTCGATCAGTGGCGTATTTATTGTAGGGGGTGAGAGAGAGTTCTCAGAATTAAACTTCTCCCATAACACAAAAACAAAAACACAATTGTTATAAAAATATTATTTTGTCACCTATTTAAGATTTTGTGCTATGACAGTTACAGAGCGAACATATTTAATTTGCAATAAACTGTAATAAATTGTAAAAATAATAAAGACAAAGACAATGCAAAATGTTTATAATTATTTTTTTTATATTATAAAACAGATAGGAGGAGGTTCAGAATCACGAAAGCTTCTAAAAAAAATCTGAATCCCCTCACCTTAATAAATTATTAAATACACCTCTGACTGTGATTGTAGACTATTTTCTCCTGTTATTTAACATATTCACATATTTATATTCTACACATTGTCTTTATCGTGTTATTGATTAGTTGAGAGTTCAAACAAGCGGTTCGTTCGTCGGCTGACCTAACTTGTGAACAACGTTACGGACCTTGAAATATAGGTGCGCGAATGTCATTGAAAAAACCAGCGTGGACTCGGAGGTTATATACGCTTTAATACACAGAGTGATAAAAATCTTATGTTACATAAATTATCGATAAGATAAAAATCGGAGAATTTCAATATATTATATAGTATATGTACATACGATATTAAAATGTAAAATTAATTTGAGGTAAAGTATACTATTTTCATCGACTTTCTTAATAGGTATATTTATATACATTCATACGAATATTATAATATTAATTTATTTTATGCTGTACTCATATTGATAGTTTGGTGGATATCACATCAGTTGCATTCGCGTATTGCGTAATATATCGTGAATCTGTATGCGACTTGGGAACAGAAGAAAATCACGTTTCGTCGGATAATTAAAACACAAAATACTACTCGTATATATGTAAGTAGGTATACAAATAATAAATATAAATACGTAATCGAAAACTAACTGGCGACCGATTTTATACTCAAAAATTATTATACATTGTACGATTTATATACTTATAGAAAATAATAATAAAATTTTCGTCTTTGTCGTCTGGCAGGGGGAAGAATCGATCTCATCGTCGTCGTCTCTCTTCCTCGGGGTCGGTAAATTTCTGTCTGCAATTACTCTCCGGACCCATCCGCTGTCCTTCCGGGCACGATTTTAGCGGCGCTATAATTATAGATCGATCATGGGCCTCCATCTTGGGTCCCTCCGTGGTCGTCGCAGTCGCGTTCGAAGTCGGTCGTGCGGTGCAGGGCAAACATTTGTTGTTGTTGTTGTTGTTGTTGTTGTTATTATTATTGCCGACCGGCTGCTTTCGGAAAGTGTTCGATGACCCATTTTCGTTTTCCGAAAGTTTGGGAACGGGTCTGTAAGTCACGCTATCACTGACGGAACCGGGTTTGTGGTCCGAATCGGACTTGGACGGCTGATCCTCGGGTTCCGTGAAGTTCCACGCGGGTTTGTACGAACCGTGGTTGTAGTTCGAATAAGATTTAGACGACGTGTCCGGCAGTGGATACGGTACGGGTCTGGGATTGGGTTTGTAAGGTACGCCACCACCGCCGTTACCGAGGTTGTGGTTTGAGTTTAAAGTCGGTGGTGACGATGGTACGGGCGACGGTTGGGTTTTATCGCCACCCAACGATGGAAATTTCGGTAAAGATATCCGTATTCCGCCTACGCTGCCTTCTCCGCCGCCACTGCAATCCCTTTTCGCGTCGATAACGGAGATCAGCGCGATCGCCACTACAACAGCGATCGCCGCTTTCTTCGTGGACCGTGTGAATCGAATTTCCGCAGACATCACAATATTTGTTTATATTTACAAATGTTTTACGATAATTTTTTATTACTATCAGACGTACCGTTTTGCCTTTTGCGATAAGATATATTGGCGTATGTTGTACACGCGGTCAAGGTATATATAGTAACATCAATAATCGTTACGTAAACACAGCAGACGACTACACGAGACTGGTTTGGATGATACTGTGTGACGTTTAATGTTTTCGGGTCGGCAACGACTAGAGACCTTTTCGTCTCCTTCTCCGTTGTCTGTGCATTGAAGTCTTATTACTCCTTCTCCGAAGCTCGTCGGCATGTCCGCGTTCGCGTTCGCATCCAACAGATCAACGTGCACATAACGGACTCGTTTGCAGAGTATTGGTCAAACGTTAATAATTTCATGATGAATCCATTGTAACGTTCGAAAACAAATTATATTTATAACTGTACCGAACGACTGAATTTTTCGTGAACCAAAGACACTGACCGTGCCATTATCGCTTATTATACGCAAAAAATGTACTAAATTATAACAAATTATCGATATGATATCAAATAAAATCAAACGTATTGTAAAGTTGTCGTTTTTCCGATTAGGAAAATGTGTATAATGTAAATTATCTGCCTATAGATAAAATACATTCCGTATTTATCCTTCTCAACTCGTGTTCAACACGTAGTTATTATTGTCTGATTTAGAAATAATTATATTATTGAAAATCGATGTCGATAAATTATTTACCTCTAGTATGTAGAGTTCTTTTTTAAATTTAATATACTTTTAAACCAAAAGTTTCATTTAATTACTATTAACGTTTGTTTAAATAAATAATAATTCAAAGACAATCAATGCCATATCTTATGTTATGTTCTCCTCTACAAATTTTATAATAGCTGAATTCACTCTAATTTAATAATAAATAAACTATGTTAAGAATGCAGTTCGATGATTTGTAATGTTGTGTGTATGTTAGATATAGAGACATAGAGACAACAAACTTGTGTTATAGCATCCTCTTAAGACTATCGAGCATCCAATATGCTAATTATTTTAAGTGTATCTTATTGTCTAAAATTCAATTATTTCTTATAAATTCTAAACTTCTTCTTTTTCTTCAGTTTAACAATCCATTTAGGCCCAGTGCTGCTATCAAAATTTTTCTCCATCAATCTCTCAGATACACTGTTCTAATATTGCATTCTGGTCTATCATCATTATATATTTGGCAACTAAGTCAATCTATTAGGTTTTGAGTCGTCCTAGGGGTCTTGTTTTATTTATTTTATTGATTAGCACAGTTTTAATTTACTATTCATCTGCTCTCCATGCCTGCCCGAACCATTCTAATCATTTTATTTTTATAAAACTTATTATACTTATTATACCTAACCTTATTATAATGACTTTTTACATTTTCCTTACTTCTTCTTTCGTATATCTGTGTTTTTGGATTAATGATTAGTCCATGTATGGTTCGTAACAATTTTCTTTCGAATGTGTGAAGTCTTATGCTATTATCATTAGGCAATGACCAGGTTTCACAGGCGTATGTTATCACAGGTCGAAGGTAACCATAGTATAGTAGTATCTTTAATTCTTTGGATTCTTATCCAGAGATCTTAGGAGTTTGTTAATAATGAAATAACATCTATTTTCACTTGTGATCCGTTCGTTTATTTCTATATGTATATCATTTTTGTTGTAAATGTTCATGCCCAAGTACTTAAAATTATCAACTTTTTCAAATTTATAATTATCGATTTCTATGAAATTTATATTTGGCAGACTTTTCGATACGACTAACATATGATAAGCTAACATAACTTGTTCATTGCTAATCTCCATCCTTTAGTCGTCATTTGTGTCTCTTATTTTTTTTTTCAAAAGCCAAGTTAAATAATGCATTTGACAAAGCATCTCCTTTTTTAAGGCCAGATTTAACTTTAAAAGGATCTGAGATGCGTTCCAAATAACCCACTCTGCATAATGTTTTTCCATAGTATGTTTTTATTAGGTTGACATACTTTTTGGGTGTTCCTAAAATTGCCAGTGCTTTCCAAAGCTCTTCTCTGTCTACACTAGCATACACCTACTTATCCACAAAGACTAGATGTAGGTCCTTTCCGAATTTGTAAAAATTGGTATTATTTGTCTTAGTGCGAATACATGGTCTGTTGTGGATTTTCTCTTCCATATCCGTATTGGTAATTCCCAATTATTTCTTTGACACACGGGCGTTTCTAATATTAGTGTTGTCAAAATGTTATAGCATGTATCCAGTAATGAGATTCCTCTATAGTTCTCTGTTTTAGTGAGATTTCCATTTTTAAATATTGGGCATACAATTACAGTTTTCCATTCTTCTGAGATAGTTGCAGATTTCCACATTGTCTAAATAACTTCTCTAATTTTGTTTAAGAATAATGTACCACTTTTTTTAAGTAATTCTGCCACTATGCTGTTCTCTCCTGGGGCTTTGTTGTACTTAAACCTTTTAATTAAATTCTCAATTTCTTCATATTTGGTATCTCTATATCTATTTCTGCTGTTTGGCAGCCCACATTTGGATCTAAATTATGTTCTACTGTAGGTTTCAGACGGTCTTCGAAATGATCCTTGTAATGATTAATGACTTGTTTTTCTTCAGTGAGCATGGTTCCTATATCGTCTATTATGATCCTTACTTGTAGCTTAAAACCAACTTTTACTTCTTCGGTCATTTTGAAAAACTTTTTTGCACTCTATCTATTTCTATTTAATTTCTATTTCTTCTATTTTCTTCTTTTAGTATAGACGTTTCTTTCTCGTTTTATTAGTCAATTTTATCTGTTCTCCATATTTTTTTACGAACTCGTCTGATGGGTTTTGTAGTGCTTTTTTCCTCTATTCGATTCCTTCGATTATTGCATTCTTATATATATCGTTGAAGTAAATTTTATTACTTTCTTTGGGTTACATTCCTAAAATCTCTGTTGCACTATTAACTACTATTAACTATTAAACTCTAATCTATATTGTCAATAAGTAATTTAGTTAATAGTTACTAAAAATTACTATAAAAAATTGTCTTAAAAACGCGTAACTATAAATACTGATAATTAATTGAAAATGATAAATTCCTTATTTAAGTTTGAAAAACTTATGCGTAAACTCAATTCATATTAAAATATTTTTTAATATTTTAAATGTTTTATGACAGTTTCAGAACACTCATCACGATGTACCATATATAATATTCACAATATGAATACTATATAATATATCACATTTTGTTAATGCAATTTTTTAACATATTTATATAATTATATTTATGAATACTTAATTCCATAAATAATAAAATTAAAAATTTTTTGTAACTCTTTACTTCATTGCGTAACTATATTTTATTGTTTTATTATATTTTTGTTTATCTATAACCGTGCTGTAGGTACATAATAAATATGCAAACATTAACAGTCTTATAGAAAAAAAACTATCTTAAATGTGTTCAATGATTATTACTAAATTACAATATATAAGACTTTATCCACCGTTTATATTAAACCAGATAAGACAATAAGCGGTTTATTGATAATATAAACAAAAAAATCGACCTCACGTCGTAGTGACAATATTCATAAAATCAAATTATTGTAAACTCATTTTACAATAATATTATAGGTATCATAAAATATATTATTATCTAATCTGTGATATTATCAATTACATTTTGTATATAAACATTCAATAGTTTACAGTATTAACACATATTTTTACAAAACCATTAGCGGTTTATCAGACATGGTTTTTAGGCTGTTATATACTTGACAGTAACGTGAGCATATTTGTGCATTTTTTTTAAGGCGGTGCAAAATATCATCAACTAAAAAAATTATAATAACAAATTAAGTTATTTCCAAATGACAGTTTATATCTTAATAAGTTCTAATAAGTTAAAATATATAACATAAATAAGTATTCACACAAAAATTACGAAATCGTAGTAAAAGATATACACACAGGCGTATCAGAACGTTATAAGACTCATAATTTATAACACACATACATTTTGTAAAACATAATATTTTCTTTAAAATAATTTTCTTTTTTTCTTTTTTGTCGTTAATTTTTCATGAGATCGATTATTGGTTTATTTTATTTACATTTTTAAGAATTACATTGCTGTAATAGGAAGTGTCAGGCCATAAGTGCAAAGCATGCTATAACAAAAAACCATGCTCACACTGTCATAAACAATAATTAAAATAGTTTGTAGTTTGTGATTGCGTAATTAATAATTAATTCGTATTGTTATTTGTTAATTATATTATTTTAAACCATCAAAAGTTTAAATAATTATCTTCTATACATAAGCCTCTGTTCTCCGTATGACTGCATTTAAAATAAGAAAGTAATTACTAACTATCATGGTTTTAAAATTACATGATATTTTTATTTTGATATATTTCATGAATTATTTCTGTTTTATTTATTATATATACTTTTTGTATCATAAAATTAATTTATTATAAATAATATATAACCATATGTCCATATATATTACTTAAAGATAACAATGTAACATAATTCAAATAAAAATCAACTCCTTTACAATAGTTAAACAAATAAATTTTAAATCCAAAATCATATATGGTTAGTTTTAATAAAGTATATATAAATAATAATCCAGCATACTTTATATGATCAGGACACCATTTCCAAAACTGATGACAGTCTCGGTTTTCCGGAAAATTCAGCAACACTAAGTTAGTATGTACTGTAAAGCGGAGTGAGAAACACATTTCAATTTTAAAGTTGTATTAAAACTGCTCTAATTGAGCTATACAATTAATCAAAAGTCAAAGTCTTTTTGAATACTTTAAATATATTTTTAAGTTCTCTCTTTCTATTCCACCGAGGTGATGGCAATAGGAACAATTTTCGATATTTTTTTTAAAAATAAATAAAAACAAAATTGTATATTGTATATGTATAATTTTATTTTTTAAATTTATTTTTACCTTAAATATTATACATATCATGTATTATATTAAAGTATAACAAAACAATTGAATAGACTCGTTGGTGTAAAAATATAAACGACATGGTTTTGCTTTTTAATTATAGCAAATACTTAAAGTACAGTAGGTACCTATACTTATAATTATAAAGACGTTGTCGTGAGGTGACTGATTTTATTTTTTTTTTACATAATATAGGAGGTCGTGACACTAAGGTTGAGAAACGATGATATCATAATATAATACGCATATGTAGGTATGTAAAGTGTGTATTATGTTGAATTTCCAATGTCAGAAACGTTTTTCGTGAGATAGGCGATATTTTATCGTTGATTCAATATGGCGTAAGAAACCGGGGATACCGCCCAAAGTTCGACGTCGTTCGGTTTCGTTTGACAATATATCTATCGCGCACATAAATTATACAACCGCGTTTCGGCATTATTATATACTTTTCGTGATTTTTAATTGTTTTTCATCGATCCGCGTTTCATTCGAATAACGTTCTACGGGCGACCGGAGCTTCGTCGTCTGTGTAATAATCGCGCGGCCTCCGCAAATAATCGGAATCGCAAGAGCGTACACGACAACGAAAGTTATTTGCAATCATAACGAAAAACAACAATAAAAATTGACAGAGTTCATCGAGAAAATGTAATTTGCGTAGTAAAGACAACAAAATGCAATTCTACCTACCTATACTACTTACTATACTCGTATTGTAAAATTATTGAAAAATCATAATAACAATCATGTTATTATTATAATGTTTTATAATTATTTATAAATATTGATTTTTCATGTGCTTTCTTTCGAATTCTGTTTTATTATATTTTCATTACGTTTTATTGGTTATTGGAAATACAGTCTTTATATTATATATTATATACGTAAACATACAATGGTATAATGGAAAATACCAAAATGATTAAATATTATTTAAAACAATCTTATACTATATAGTCATTATAATAATGTAAAGTATGTTTATGGAATCTATTTCGTATTTTCGTATATTAAAATGTATGTTTATTAAAAATTTAAAATATATCGATGTGTATATTGTAATATATCCTAATTTCTAGGACAACATATACTCAGATAATGTCAAATCAACAAATGTTTATCAATGTGAGTATTTATCGATAAACATTTTATAGTACTATAGTACTATAATATTATTACATCTTTAGTGTAAGCTCAACAGTTATTTGTGCGAGAACATATTAAACAGGATAAATACATAAAACCATGTGTCAAACTCCGTTATATCAATTATCATTAAATTGTTACGCGTAACATAAAATGATAAGTAAGGTAAAAATATATGACGTAAATAAAAATCAAGTTCAAATGGTACGAATTATAATTGAATTCTTTATGGTATACTTTTGAGAATTAATAATATATCTAATGATAATAAAATGTAAATTTAGAAATAGACGATAAGAAAGCTAAAAAATTGATAAAAAATCAAACAAAATTTATAAGCAATACACCCAACTTATCATACTTATAAGTATCGATTTGTAAACATATAGATTATATTTATATGAAATGAGCAAACTTAAACTCAAATTAAAAATTCGTTTCACTGTACATTGACTTTATAAAATACATATATAATTTGTATTACCATTGTAGACTATCATGTTTATTAATTTTCTTCGGTGTAAGGGATATAGTTAAAAATAAAACATTTTTTTAGAATAATTTTTTGTAATTCTTTGGTAAGATAATTTTTTTTAAATGTTTTTCACCTCTGAGTTATACTTACATTTTTATAGTAATTTTGGTATTTTGTAGAGCATTTAACTTAAAAGTAAAAAATTTAAAAATCAACTTCATTTAAGATCAGGCGGTGAAAAACGGTCCGGACTTGGGTTCTTTATAGGGGAAAAATTAATGTGAATGGACGTGCCTCCTCTACATTGTTTCTCGTCTTTTGCGAATATTATGCAGACCATAATTCTTTGACGACGTTTTCGAATCGCTTAAACGCTGTGCAAATAATAAACAGCATAGTCAAAAATGATAATAACACTTTTACAGGGTGTGACCATATAGACCTAAGTATGGAAAATAAATTCGTTTGATAAATGAAAATAACAATACGATGTCACATACGACTATACGAGTGATTAATGGTTAGGTTATAACCGTATTTGTCCCCTAACGTTGTGACGTAGTACGTATCTAAGTATTTTAGAGGGAAATAAATGAAATAGAAAAAAAATTAATATAAATCGTATCGATTTGGTGGATATTTTGAACATTTTTCCATCTAAGATAATATGTTAATTTAACAAAGCCTTTCTTTGCCGATTGTCGTTAATTATTATTATTCTAGTGACTTGATTAAATAATATCATTATATCAAGTAGGAATACAAATTACTTTTACGTCTTCCGACTTATTTCATACCCGCTATTGTTTATTCGTAAGTCGGAGCTTTCTCACTTAAATGATTTTAAAAATCTCCCAAAATTATACACGACAGAAACATATTTGAATGAGTATACTCGTATCTTATCGAATCATGCAGCAACTACGGTTTTTATACATAATACAATTAAATTTTGAAATTGAAATTGAATTTCAGTCGTTTGAAAACAAAGTATTATGAATTTCGAATGTTTAGATATTAGTAAGATTTTGTTAAAAGAAAGATATATGATTCTCAAAAAATATAAATTCAATATTGATATACGTACTATATGACTATAATTTACGTGTATGTTAAATATATTCTATTGATCATGTTAAATTAATAATAAATTTCAAATATATTGTTCAAAAGTTTGGTTGATTAAGTTATTATCATCATAATACATACCATGGTTATTGATTTATTGTAAGTGGTTATAAATGTTATAATATATTTCAGCGATAAGTAACGTGAGATATTAAATAAACAAAACTTGAAATACTATTTCTAATGCGATTATTGTGTTAATATTGGACAATTTAGAAATCTTATGCGATTAAATTAAAACAAACGTCATACGGATTACGCGTATAATTATATTATTCGCCTAACTTCTTAACTAACTTTGTAAAACTTCTTTAAATACGTATCCGGTGTCACATTTACATGCCCGACCGAGATTGTTAGAAGAAATATCACAGCGTGATAATGCGACAATCATCACACTCAAAGATATAAAGACATTGTACGATGGAAGTTTAAATGGCAAAAAGTTTGAGAATACGGAACTTTGAACCTATATGGTTAGAAATAATATTATAATATGTATGTTTTAGAGATATAAAAGCACTCGCGAAAATTATAAACAATTTTTTTTTTAAGTTTTTTACATTAGGCGCACAAAAATAAAGAGGATCTATATTAATTTTTACTAACAGTATTGCAATTACTCTAAAAGTCCACTAATAAAAGTCCTTTTGTTTTTATATAATATGTAACCCAAGCATACCATTATTATACATAGCGTAACATGAGATCTTTATAGGAATCGGATACGTATATTTTGTTTTCTAAAAATATTAAGTTTGTAAAATAATGTGTTTTTCATTTGGAATTAAAAAATAAATGTACACAAAAATGTTTAATTCCGAACGAAAACGGTACGTTTTTTAGTTTTTTTTATCAATGCGACATGTTGGCTGAACATAACATAAGATCAATATCGTTTTATGTAGATTAAAATATTATGAAAAATCATGTTCTTCTACCTTGGAAATCACAACTAGAAGGGGTTGGCTACACAACTCCTGCCACTCTCGTCCATTCACACCACCTATCTTCATGTCACTCTTTATTCTATTGTGAAATATCACATCTCTTACTAATAAATTAAATGAGAACGATAATAAAATATATGTAGATTTATTATACAGACTGTATTCTGTTTTCTGTAAATAAATAATATTATATTGCTTGATTGACAGCTAACGACGAAAATGAATATTTTAATTTAATATGTGCATATTTTTTATTGCACCTTTTTAGTCGACAGTATCTATTAACAGTATCATTATGTCGCCTATTTACGAAAACAATAACAATAACATTAAAACCACAGAAATTTACACGGAATTTAAAATATTTCAAAAATAGTTTTATTGTGATAAGTTAAACATAATAATATTATTATGTATAATATTAAGATTTTCATTTACTTTTTACATTACAATGTCAATAAATTATACAATAAAATTATCATATTTTACTGAATTTTCGTATAATAATATTATTAAAATTATGAATACCGACTACAAATTCAAATACTTCTTAACCATTTTATTAAAACAAATTAAATTTAAAAATGCTTGATAAAATGTTTGTTTTTTTATTTCGCGAAATCACTCGAATCGTATATAATAATATTATTATTTTACGAATTTTCCTTTTTCAGGAAACCTCCATCAATGATTTTTCATTCCCTTTTGGAAATAATATTTGTTTTTGTTAACTCACTATAAATGAATTTGTAATAGTAAAACAATAAAATGTTTTTCACCGGTAATTTTCAAATCCATTATTTACATTATTGTCACTGCCCCAATATAACAAATATAAATAAACAATAAAGACTAATACAATTTTGGGATTGCGGTCCAATAAATTTTTATTAGAAATCGTTTCCCGCACGCAATTTAATACCAATACCTCAGCTTTACCTATGTCCTATACTTATACAGCATCCCGTTTGCCTTAGCAATCGATCACAATTTTCACATATTAGATATAACATATAGTGATCAAACTATTTTGTGAATTACGTATATACTTAAGTGTTAGTAAACTGGTAATAAAGTATTAGGAATGTGCTTCATTCAGAATGTCATTCAAGTTTTACGAATAATTTTAAAATAATTTGTTTAAAGGAGACGTTCATTTCCGTATATTTTTAAATAATGCTATCTATATGTCTAACTGAGATTATAGAAAAATCACAGCAACTCATCATTGTAATGACCATCGTCTTTCTTATAATAATCTTTCGAATTTCATTTATTTTAAACAAATAAAATATATTTTGGATTCCGAGTGGTTGTGCAATGATATATTGGAAGTCGATTTTGAAAAATTAAATTACAATTTCGACCATTTATCCAATTTAAAATAACATATTATCAAATGGATTTAAAAATGTTTAAATGTAATTTTCATCACGTCATAGTAAAATATCTTTTTATTCCTTTTAAATTACGTTGTTTCAAATTATCATGCATCATTATTGTAGACATGACAATATTAGAAATACTAAAACACGTTTTTTCCATACAATTTTACGGGATTGACGTCTCCTCAAATGTATTTATAATAATTATTACAATATGATTTTTATACTTATAAATATATACTTACATTCACCGGGAAATATATAACATGCTACTATATTATATTCTCTGCAAGAAAAATTAAGAAATAGTCATGTTTTGCCCTTTTGGAGTATTATTATGATCAAAATACGATTTTTCTGTTACATATCCTTCATGAATCGCGTCCGCGTCGAAATCGTACGCGGAAAATGTTTAGTTTATCGATATTATAATATGTTCAATCTATTATCTAATAGCCATCGAATTGTAATGGATTGCTTTCATTTATGGTTTTAAACAATATATTGGAAATGATTTTTGAATCGTTATCACGACCACGGTATATCGTTTCATTGTGACGTTTTTTTTTTCCTCCCGTAAAACATTAATTAATATTTATCGTCTACAGCGTGATAATTAATATTCTGATTCAGACATATAAATCACTAGTGCTCATACGACGTGTTCTACGAACAATAATCACTACGAACGTATTATTATAAATTTAATTTCGAACACGAATATAATAATATAATACAGCTGTTAAATTGTATTATACAAGCAGTATTCTAGTATTTGATTTGTACCGGATTACTACGTCATAATAATAATTAAACTATCTCGTCCTGTCCACTATCTCACGAAGTCTAATATTAACATTGCCATCACAGTGCATAATTCTATTATTATTATTATAATGCGCGTATATCATAATACATTACGATGCAGTCATAAATGTATATACGCATTGCACTAAATGTAAAATGCATATTATATTATATAGTTTATTATGCATTTGTATTATATAGATATAAACTGATGAGAAAACAATATTTTATTATATATTGTATTGCCGTACACATACAGAGTGATCAAAATGACGTATTACAAAAACAATGGAAATTACATACGAATTTCAATGTTTATTTCTATTATTTTATTGTGACACGGAATTCTAATTATCCCGTATACGCAAAAATGGTATTGATTTCAATAGAAAACGGACATACGGTTAAGTTATTAATTAATTGTATAGTATAAACACGTCATAAATGGAACAATATCGCCCGTAAAATGTGAGTTGAGAAGTCAAAGGTAGACACGATGGTTCGATAGGTTGTTTAATGTCGCACTGAAGGTATTATATTCTGTCTGGCGATATAAATATTTTTGGAAATGAATTCGATGGAAAGAAACAAAAATGACGAGTGGAATAAATTTCCCGGTTTATATATTCGTTTATTTTATAATCACAAATAAAATAAAATACAGTTCGTGTTAACATTATTGAAAGGTATTACGATAAGAAAAATATCAGAAAATTAGCTTATGAAATTATTTTGCTATTGGAAATGTGCATAAGAGAGTTATTTCAGAACTTAGGAAGAAAAAAGGGAAAGAAGCAAGTGATACGCGGAAGAAAATTAAAGAAGACCAAGGAAAGCAAATCAAAAGAATCGCGGATTTGCCAGAAATAAGATTATTAAAAACGATAAGTGTTCTTGATATCTTCGGATATGAAGACTATTTAAACATAATATAAGATATAGATAGAAAATTAATTATAAGAAACAATAGATTTGGAGTTTATAAATAGAAGAAGCTAGCAAGAAAATTTCTTTCTGGGCCCTTTCGAATATGGAACATGTAGTGGAAGGATCTCAAAGCAAACCATATAGGGTAGGACGCAAAAACGCTTTAATAGGAGACTAAAAATGAATCCCGCGAAACATGTGATAAATAAAACACAAAATTTATATTGCTTTACAGCAAAAATCTTGAATATGATTAGGAACACGTGAAAAGGTATCGTCAAAATTACTGATGGAGTCTCTTTGCTATATGAGCAGGAAGAGTATATATAAGCTAAGAGATATTTATAGGAGGACGTGATAGGAAAAATGTCATAGCTGAACACTTGGATATGTTGTATAAAATTTAAATATTTAATTTAGTAGTACGATTTGAAAAAATAAAATCTTTAAATAAACAATCGCAATATTATTATTCTAGTAACCATAGTAACGAATCGTATAAAGACGAACGAAAACGACTAGTATAATAATATATTATACTATGAAACCAAAAATAATTATTTCTAATGAACTTAATGTAATAAAAATATTGTGATTTCATATTTAACCATAATTATTATTATCTTAAATTGATTTTACTACGGTAGAATATTTGATTCGACGAAATTATCTACGACGATTATGCGAACATTTTGTCATTATAAAAAACTATTTAAATTTTTTATCGTCGCCTTTAATTTATTCATTACTATTTATGAATATACAAAAATAAATAAAATCATATTTTAAAATAATATTGTTTTGTGTCGCATTTATGTTGTATACAAATATAGAAATATGATATGAATTAAGGTTTCTTTTTGCCTCGAAGAAAAATTAGTTAAAGCCATAGTTTAATATAACAATATTACAATCGAGTACCGCATTACTTCAAAGTTCTGTTTTTTCTTTTATATATATTATAAATGGACGAGTCGGGCGGATTTCTCTCAAACCCTTTGTGTCTTTTCTCATCAGAAATTTATTTCATTAATCGCAAATGTTACAAATATATAATAACGACGTTCGTTTCAATGGTACTTTGTGATCAGCGCTGCGAGGCAATAAATGTTTAATCCAATAACCGAGTTCGAAAAATAGAATTAATTATTGAATCAAAGTCGGTGGTTAGAATTTTATTACTATGAATGTTATATATATATATAGTTTATAATTTAGACCGGCGGAAAGGAATGCGGGAAGCGACGAAAGAAACGACAGACCGCCTTTGATATTGTATAATAATTATTTTAATGACTATACTGTGTAGGTGTAGCCGTTGTACGCGTTATTAATAATACAACGTTCGATAATTTATCGCTATTGCTAATACTTGCGTAAACGGTCGGTAGTCTTAAACCTTATAATTTATGTTGTCGAGTATAATCGTAATAATAATGATATTATATTATTACTATCGATGGTTATAAATAGCATCCGCGCGAGTTTACCGAAAGACGACAGAATATATTATCATAACAAAACTAATCGTAGTTTACGTTACGACGGCTCACGTATTCACCTGTGATTTTCACACACAAATGGGCGACATAATAAATTCGAAATCTTAACTCCAAATATGTACACAATTAATGGACTAGAGTATAATGGTTAATGACTAACATTCTCGTGGTTATAATGTTGATATTATTTTGGTATTAAATCAGTTCACGGATTTGGTATTAACTGTAACGGTAACAATATTATACCCGACGCGTCATTTTACGTCTCCTCAGAAAATTAAATAATATAGGCTAGACACGGGTGGACAGAGAGTACGACACACGATGAGTCGAGTTTTAACAATCTTAACGAGCGGTCGTTCTAGTTATACGCATTTTGTGTTCCATTTTTAAACTAAATTATCAGTGACGTCAAGCTCGTCTCGTACTCTCCTTTACCTGTGATCTAAACTACCCTCCAAGAACAGAGTTACTCAGGTGATAGTGTATTTGTTCATTGATAACATTATTTAATATAATGGTTTTGTTTTCATTGTCAAAATTGTTGTTTGTTTCTGTGAAAGCAGATCATAAGTTTCTGAGACCTTTTAAATATAAATAAGAAATGTTTGTTTTATATAACGACGCGGTTCAAAAGACTGGTTAGTGTAGTAGGAAATAGCCAGCCGACTGCTCCTTAACTGGATAGGATTTTATATATCACAACCTTGACGAACACCGTAGAACCATAGGAAACGAGGGTGTAGCGTTGCATAACCACACTTAAAGATCAATATAGGCGATATATGCTACGATAAACTTTCAGATAAAATATAATGTGATATTCTGGTATATTTTTTTTTACATAATATTTATTTGTGTATGTATCTATTATACGTACTTCACAATAACGCTATCAACTTTATATTAGAAATATTAAAAATCGAATTCCATCATTAAGTCGACAAAACAAAATTATTATGTAGAAGTAAGTATAATATAATTAATTTTCATGACAAAAGTGTAGGTAGTCACTTTTCATATTAAAGAATACGTGTTTAATTATTTTAAAATTATCACTAGGGTTAGGATTTCACTGATTTGTATATTCTTTTCTTTCATACCAAATTGATTGATTGTCAGGTATGTTCCATAATTTGGTTTATTCTTGATTGAATGGTACAAATTATCGCATATTTTGAATAAAATGGATATAAAACTGTATTTATTAAATAAACGGCTCTAATTATGTGTTTTATTTATTGAATCGGCATGTATACTATCGCCATTATACACTTAGAAATAAAATTATACATTATTTAACTATATAAATCGTGGTATAGTATAAGTACAAATGATAATTGTATTGTACATTGATTGCATTGATTATTCATCATAAGTATGATGTGCGATTCGTCTGTGTTCGTTTATGCTTGATTTTTAATATTTATTTTGTAGGCGACATTAAGAATAAAATTGGTGTAAAATGCCAAAGATTTTGAATGAAAGTACCAGGTTAAATCAATTTGTTGATGAATTTACTAGAGAGCTTTTTAAAAGGGATGGTAAAATTCTATATTATATTATTTATGATCAAGCTGTACCAGTAATCAGTATCGAAACGTATTACAATATTTTTTAAAAAAAAGTAAGTATACAAAAAATACGAATTTAAAACCTAAAACTAAACAATCAGTCATCAAAAATACATTAGAAAACCAAAATAGTTAATTAATGTTTTTTCATAATTTATGTCAAGCAATGTTTGACATAGTTAACGTTCATTTAAGAATTTTTTACAAAAACATATTGGTAAAATATGTGTATGTATTTGTGTATATGGTTTTGACCATTTTTCAATACGTAAAAATTATGTTTCTAAAGTTATGAAAAAAACTATTTCTCGTATTTGTACACAAATGGGAATAGTACTTAAACTCAAGATGAAGAATTTACGTGACTCGAAATGTTTTCATTTTAAAAGTTATTCTCTTTTTTAAACTAATTTATTCATTTTCTATAAGTTTGAATTGGTTGGATATATAAATTTGTGTTTACACATACAGCTGAGTATCGATATTGCCTATAAAACACGCCGTGTTGAGTATATTTTGCAAAAATTATTTAAATTTATACATTTATTTAACTATTATAACTAAACAAATTAATTACAGTAGTGTTATAAAAGCTATTGTTTATTAATTTTATTGTGAATTTTTTTTTTTAAGAGCAATCGATTACTGGTGTGTAAATACTCGTATATTCAGTGGTAATGTAAAAAATAATATTAATAATAGAAGACTAATCCAATTAAACCAATTAATTTTTAAATTCTTTTCAGACTGTTGGCAAAATCATATATCAATATAACTGTTAAGATTATGTAAAATAATTTATGTTATAAATTGTAATTTTTATGTATAAGTAATATCTCAATTAAGAAATAAGAAGAAACATTGTTTTATTTGATAAAGGTTTTTCATAAGTACTTTTCCCTTTTAATCTTCTTAACTTGTGTATCAAATTATTTGTGAAATATATTATCGAAAATACGATAATTATTAAATGTATTTGATAAAATAATTTCAATATCTAAGTTATACTTGCTACAAGATATGAAATAATAAACAGCTCAGTTTATTTTCATTAAATACCTTTACGTTTGATATTATGACGAATCGAGTTATATTTTTTTAACGTAATATTTTCACTTTCATTATAAATTGAACATTCGTACATAACCATCTTCTATTTTTTAGCGAACCCTGACAGAATGTGTAGAGTCCGAAACAGGAAATGTGTATTCGTTAATGAGTACAATTTAGAATTAAGATGTAGTTATTAATATACGTAATTATTCAATAAAGAACAAAAAAAAATATATGATATTTTTTAATTCTCCGCAGATAAGAAAACGATTTATTATCCAAGATAACCATAAAGCGTTATTAGTTGTTAAAAAAAGGTTGATTAGCTATCAATATTATATTACTGTATAAAATTTTTTTTTTTTTAATTAATTTAATACGATAGCATCAGTATTGGTTAGGTAGAGTGCATAGTTTTAATGTACAAAATAAATTCAGGACTATTAATTCTCACGGGAGTAAAAAAATATTGCACTTTTAATTACGTTCAAATAATGTTTGGTCAATGTGTGCAAAATATTGAATATTTTTATATTATATTTATGCCGCTTACAGAGTGTTATAATAACATAAATATTGTATCAATTATGAATCGCGTGCGATATTTAAATTTTGAACGAGAAGCTCGGGCCCATTAAAACGTTTGCGAAGCGGGTTTATTATCATTTTTTGGACAATAAAAATGGTAACGCCACCGCGAAATTGCCGGCACACGTAATAATATCGTTGGAATACTACGATTTAATATTTACACGGGTTTTACGACGGACGTATAAACGACAATAAACGAACGACAACGACAACGTTTGCATACAGGGTGTTTGCACTTTATTCCGAAATGTCTAAAATTGTATTATTTAATATTTTTGAACACGATAAAAAAAAGAAATAAAGTCACATTCGTTTTATTAAAAATTGTGTCATCTGTTTATTTAATTTTAATTACATTTAGAAATTAACCACTTCTATTTTTCATTAAATTTCCGTGTAGTTTTATTTTTATCCTCTGTGTCTCTGTAGGACTTTTAAGAGTTTTGCCGCAAGGCTGGTTATGAACGAGTAAAAAATCTAAAGTTAAGTTTAATTAAGTTATAAAACGATTTACTATTTTTAAAGTAATTACTATAAAATTGACGAATTATTTTTTTTTATTAATATTTACTTTAAATAAAATATTTTTATAATCGTTTGTATAACATTTTTTTATATTAATTTATAATACGTACTTAAATTATGATAATAATTGAAAATATTTATAATATAATATATAAATTTTATTTATAAAATATTAATTATTAATTTTTAGAAATTAACATATTCAACTGTTTTAAACTTTTTAAGTAAACTTAAATTAAAATTAAAATTTCTAGAACAATTAAATTTAACAGACTTAAAAAATAAAGTAACTTGCCCAGCCTTTGTGCATAAGAATTGTCAAGAGAATTTGAACTTTTACATTAATATTAAACTGATAAATAGAAAATTTTTTTAAAAAACATTTTAATATTTTAGAAAAATAAAATTTGAAATATCATTAAATCATTATTTTTAAATATATAAATATGTTTAAATTAAATAAATGCCATTTTTATTATTAAAGTATAATTTTCAATAATATGAAATTGGTAAAAATCGATTAAGGTTAGTATCTTATGCTTATGCCTTATCCTTATGCTATAATAACACATATTAATATTTCGAATGAATGGTATAGATTAGAAATATCTAACAATCGGAAATTGCCAACATAAAATGTGTTAAATACTTAAATTTTTGATATTTTTAATCATGTACAAATGAAAACGATTTTGTCGGGTACAATAAAAACAGTATTATAATAATCAGATATTATGTTAATTTTTATATTAATTTAAAAGAAGTCACAAAAAGTTAAACGACAGTGTATTAATTAAAATTTAAAATATATACAAAAATAATTAAATATTCAATGGCAAAACGGGATAAGACGCGGTCTTCGGGCTGCAAGATTTTTTGTATGCCACGTTATCAATAATGTATACATTTTAGATTAAGTTTAATTTATTTAATTCATATTCTAAATAGGTACGATAAAAAGCAAAGTTTTAATCGTATTAAAAACGTTTTCGCGAATAAAAAATAAAATTCAATTTTAAAATCCATTAAATGATAAAAATAACAAAAAACACGTAAGTTTGGATTGAAAGAATGTTTAATCGTACAGTTTTTATAACCGTTAAGAATTGTTTGTCGATTAATTTCTTGCCCTTGGACGTTTTAATGGCGAAATGTTATCAAATTTACCAATAATTATCACAAATTTTTCTTCCTTTTGATGGAATTGTTTTCACGTTAATAATATTGCAAGTACATTTAAACATTTCCAGTCACATGATCGAAACACTACTTTCGATAATAATATGAGCTAAATAAATATATATAAATCCAAAAGTGCACTTTATAAATATTTATATATCTTGCGAAACAAATCTTTTTTTTTTTTTTCAAAACCTATAATATACATGTATAATATGCATATTATAATAAACAAATTTGTATTTCTCGTATCCGTGATTGCTCCGCGGAGATTATATTATAGCTACGCGGCGTTTTATGCGTTTATTCCTTTATTGACCAATAAATCTCGCGGACGTGTTGTATATAGCTACTTAAATCGTGTCTGATGTGAAAAAAACTCAAATCACGTCGATTATACGTATTAATAATACAATAAAATGTAATATTTTCCAAATTTAACGATTAAAATAATTTCGTGATAACGGATAAGACGTAACATCTCACAGCCATGTGGATATTCTGTCGTGTATTTTAAAAATTTACCGCCGCGTTGTTGTACTATGTTATATTATTAGAACACAGACTGTATTGAAAACGACTATTATTTAACGAACAAAATTTAGAAATATTTATCATAAACTATATATATATATTATGATTTTTTTGTGTATGTAAATTTTTGAAATTTCGTCATATTTTTAGCGCAATTGAATCCGGGTCTTGTAATAACGATATAGTTTTGTAAACGGGCACAATAATTGATATTCACGATTCGATCGAACGTAATATAATATTATAATCATAAGTATACGTAATTTGTAATTTTTTTATTATTATTATATCATATCGTTTAACTTCGAACACTACGACCGGGTCCGGTAACCGCGGTTTAGAAACGGTCGTATATCATTATTAGGTATTATTATTTACATTGTACGACGCGGTTTTTACCGCGCGACGTATGCGCATAATCCCCGTTGAATTATATCGTTACCGAATTTTCCGACCACCGAAACGGCGAAATTCCGCCGTACCCGGATATTAAAATGGTTAATTATACGCGAACAAAATTAAGCGCTAAAGATTATACGACTCGTACAGTGTGAATATATACGTATAATGTTATTTATACGCCTCGAGATAATTGTTCATGCACGCTACGGCGAGTAGACCTAACTAGTATTCGTACCTCTTTTAATTAGCGTGATAAAAAAAAAAATAAAAAAAAATACGAAAAACGCAAAAATATCTCGTGAACGTACGATACTATGCGTATATAAAAATCTAATTTAATTCCGCGGCCATCTGGCGGTTAAAAGTCAATAGTTTTAAACGAAAAAATTACGTTGAAAATGTATGAATGATGATTTTAGCCGGTTAAAATAATAGCCCGTTTACTGACGTGAAAATAATTAAATAATAATCACGCAATCGAAAATAAAGTTCTTTAAGACGAATTTAAATACTACGCGGACGCGTTTATTTAACGCAGATGAATAAAAAAATAAATTTTTACCGTTTTTTTATAATCGATACCACTTATATGTACTCTAAGTATACATAGTACTTCAGTACTTGTAATTTGGAGTACCCGAATACTGACAACAAAAATCGAAATATACAAATGTATTTAATAATAATATAAAATGTTTCTAAGGACCGTTCCATACTATATAGGTACTGGGGTACCTATAGACCAAATAGTGTAATAAAAACGAAGCAAAATAATTGTTCGGAAATTCATTGTTTTATATTCTAATTAATATAATGGTAATTTATTATGTAATATTATTTTATATTTAAACATTTTATGAATCTTTAATATATTTCGTAGTAAAAATTTTATCGATATAATATTGAATATTTTATATACTTTATTTTGTTAAATTGTATAAACAATTATATCGTTTCAAACAATTCGATAAATCACGCTTGTCGACAACGCACATTTAGAGTAAATAAATTTAGCAAACATATAAAAGGTTTTGGACAATTATTATAAAATCCCGAGTACACAGTAAAATGTGTAGAAATATAAATGTTCGAAACAATATTCGAACACTATCGTCATTCGGTCGTATAATTAATAATAATATACGATATAAAATAATTGTAGCGCTTTTTAACATGCCTAATATGTGACCCGGTAACGAAATCTGGTAATAAAATACAGATCACAGCTACAAATGACGTGTATTATTAAACCGTCGTGTTTTTAAGTTTCGCGGACGACATGACCGCCGTTCTTTGTCGAATTTTTCCGGGATTATACACGCACGCGGTAATAACCACACACGCGGTTATTACCGCGCTCCGGGCCACTGTATATATAAATATATATGCTATATACTGTTGTTATAATTTTATATTATATTTAATAAAACAACAGCAGCGTACAATTATTATTATTCTCATACACTTATAGTTTTTATTACCTATATTAGGATAGGTACATTAATAATATTATGTTCAAAACGCGCGTTCTCCGTGGTTTAATGTTCGTTGTTTTTTTTTTTTTCCCCGGGCCCCCCCCCCCCCCCTCGCCGCTAGTAAACTTTCTCAACTTTCAAAGTGCAACGCGTGTTTTTCCCCTTTCCTCCCCTTCACGGATAACTCGGACTGCGCACGCGTACACCGAACCTTCTTTAACCACTACCCCTAAAAGGACGCTCGTCAACCCACCACCGATCCGCCCAGGCCGATTTGATTTCCTGGCACCGCGTACGTATACGGGAACATAAATTATTCACCCTCTCCAATCATCCCACCCCTATTACCGCCACCCCGGCAAACAACCCTGAGCGCACGTCCGTCTGTCCCTCAGACGACCCAGGACACATTATTAACCGTCTACCCTCTATATAATACAACTGGCAGAACATTACAGCCGCATTTTTTCGCACCCTCCATCTCCACAAAGAAAAAAAAAACCATTTCATAGTACTACTTCGTGATAAAATAAAATATTATATTGTTGTCGTGACACCTTTTCAATTGGAAGCGAAGCAGAAAATGATAACAGTGAGAGTAGTAACGGAAATGAATATAAATGGTATAAGAAGGAGAGGAAGACATTGGAATAGATGAAATACTGAGTGGTAATATGATGATAGCTAGTGTGAATAGACGAGAGGTAGAAATGGTAGGATCGAAATCGAGATCTATGATGGTGTACAACCTAGTGATGTGAAAAAACCGGATTCGCCGAAGTTTGAAAATCCGGATTTCTGAAGTTCGAAATCCGAAATTCGAATTTTACTGTAAATCCGAATTTCGAATTTTAAAATCCGGATTTTGCATTGAATCCGGATTTCGGATTTGAAAACATTCAATTAGTCAATTAAAGTATTCTTTTAAGAATTATTTGTAGTAAATACAGAATAATTACATATTCTTAAAATAAAATGATATTTTAAATATGTTATTTATAGATTTTAGTACCCAAACACTAATTTTATTGTAACTAGAACTTTATTTAAGACAACTAACAAAAAAACAAAAAAAATACATCAAAACTGTAACAATGTTTAAGTTCAAGGCTTTTAACTAAATTTATAAGTTATAGTATAAGTATTGTTTGGCGACTAACTTCACAATTATATATTACGTGATATGATATTCGCCAATATATATTATATTATTAAAACTACGGCATTTTACACATTTATTTAATAAACTAATAATTATACACGCCAGTGGTGTAGCGTGGGTTTCAGCCTAGCGTATGCGTTGAAATTTTAAGCTAATGAAATCGTGGGGGGCTATGCCCCCCACACCCCCTATACTGTTTTTAAAATTTTACTTTAAATATACAAAGTTTTACATATTTATATTACGTAATTTTTTTGATTTTGTAAAAGGCAATTTTGGCATGGGTCTTCCTATCTCGATAATACTTTTTAATATAACCGGCAGAATAATGCGATAGACGACAGCGTACGCAATTCTGATCGTGCACACATGAGTGACGAATACACGACCGCGAGCGTAACATGTTTTGTTATTATCGATAAGAAATATAAATATCTGTCGCTGAATGTCTGTACCCGTATGCAATCGTCAACGTGCATACTGCGTACATAATAAGCATGGTAGATACTAGCCACTAGATATTATAAGAACAAAGGACTATAAGCGCGGTGCGGCCGTTGTGTTGCGGATTAATCAATTTCAAAGATTAATGAACTTGGAAGAAAATCCACATAATATATATTATGAAATAGTAAATTAGTACAATTGAAAAATTTTTTATAAACATATAGTATTATTAATATATAAAAAACATTATTTTTATAATTTGCGAAGTGTATGCTGTGCATACGCACACGCTACGCCATTGATACACGCGTCACACACCACGTATTATAAAATTACAATAATTAATTCACTAAAAACAATATACATCAACCAACGCTAACACAACGTATTCGTTCTATAACGATTCAAAGTTTCTTGTATATCAATAAAAAACAAAATATATAATATATGTAGACTCTATATTGTCAACAAAAAATATATCGAAACAAAAACAAACGGACCCATGGATATCGCGCGCGACTCGGGTATTTCACGACGTACTACCGTGACCGCGCTCGTCGTGTCGTTTACCTACGTTAGATTATTATTACATATCGCGAATCACTAAAAGTGCAATATTGATTAAC
Organism: Eriosoma lanigerum; assembly: GCA_013282895.1. Taxonomy (NCBI): domain Eukaryota; kingdom Metazoa; phylum Arthropoda; class Insecta; order Hemiptera; family Aphididae; genus Eriosoma; species Eriosoma lanigerum. Next base: position 60,177,384 of record CM023357.1, on the reverse strand, counting down.
AATTAATATTTTAATTTATAATAATGTTTAATATTATTATGCACACTGAACAAGCATTAAATTTAATTAATATCATAATTTACAATTATCATGATAATTATTTATAAAGGAACAAAAAATAGTTTATATAAATATTAATAAGCACACAATACAAAATAAAAAGTTTTATGATAATAATACAGAAATTTGCAATGATAAACCCAAATCTCGGATTTTTAAATCTGAAAATCCGGATTTTGAATTTTGAAATCCGATAATCCGGATTTCGGATTTGAAAATTTGAAATCCGGATTTTCTAGTCAGAAATTCGAAATTCGAAATCCGGATTTGGCGAACTTTCGAAGAATCCGGATTTCATTCCCATCACTAGTACAACCAGGGTGGTTGACCCAATCGAACTGGGAGTTTAAAGCGAAATCGAAGAAAACATCTTGATATGATAACACGAGGTAATACGGTTGTTCCATCTATTCCATATTTTTATAGACATAAAAAACGACTAAATACTCGATTTAGTTTTATAAAGGAAGTCATACTTACAGGATGTCCCAGGTTTATTTACTAATTGCAATATATCCACGAAAAATTTTGAATGCTGTTTTTAAAATTGTTATTTAGATAATGGGTTATAATATTATCTCTATTATTTTTTTAGTTTTAAACGGTTAATAAAAAAATTTAAATAGGTACATTTTTAATTTTTATATTATGTGAAATTTAAAAATTGTCAATTTAAATAGTATATTTTTATTAAAATGTTGGTTTGTTGACCCCAATTTAATTAGTATGTAGATTTTTAGGATTATTTTTTTATTTACTGGAATAATTATATTTATGACGCTAATTTTTTGTAATTACAAAATATTTAAAAGCAAAATTATTATTTTTAATATTTTTTTATCATTATTATTTATCAATTATTTTCAAGAAATTATTATCGATCTTGTAGCTACAATAAAGTATTAATAATCCTACTAATTTTAATTAAGACGTAGAAAATCTAAATCTTAATTCGTGGCTAAAATTATTTATGTATCATTTACTTATCATTATATAGAATATTGGTGATATTAATTTTACATTCCAAAATATAGTGAATTAAATAAATACAAAAAATTACGTCAGAAATATGATTTTTTCTATAAATGAAAATAATTCCTAGAAATCTATATTTTTATAAAATTAGGAGGTCGACACATTAAAATTTTCATAGAAATAATACTCTTTAAACTGGCTATCTTCAATTTTCTCATAACTTAAAAAAGTTATTTTTTTATTTTTTTCCTAGACGTTTAAAATTAAAAAGATAATAGAAATTATATTATAGCCCGTTGCCTGAATAATTATATAATATAAATAACAATAAAAATAAAAATAAAAAATAAATAATTAAAAAATTTTAATCATGGAGATATTACAATTTTAAATAGATTTTGGATACTTTTTGATATTTTTATATATACCTAATACGGGAGAACTTTATATGCGTCGTAGTGTTTTGATTATTTTCACAAAATTAGTATAAGTGGTACAATTTTTAAAGATGTAAATATATAATATTCGTTTTATTTAATGTTTATTATTGCGTAGTGCTATCATAGAAATTTAGAAACAAGCATTTAGTAATTGTATGTCGTGTGTTGTCACTGTGATGTTCTCTAAACTTAGAAAATAATAAAATAACACTCCGATTGTTGTCCTATTGAACAATCGTTTCTTCCGCATCTTGTATACTTGTATGATAAAATGCAATCAAATAAAAATCTTAACATTTTTTTTAAGCCGACTTTTGACTTGCATGGTCGATATTATAAAACAGACAAAAAATATTTTACCAAGTATTTTCATTTTCGTACTTTATTATTTTTATTGCCCGGTCGGGAACAATGTAGGCTAACGACGATTATTCTCTCGTAAACGACAACCGACGTATAACGTCCTCATCTCTCAGACTACTTATTCGTCTTGCGAAATTTCGTTCTGAAGGATCCGTTAAAACCAGCTAACATTCGATAAAGAAATATAAAATAGTAAACGATATATATATATATATATATATATATATATATTATTTTTTATTGCTTCCGAACGACATTATTATATATATATTTGCATGCGCAATTTAATAATACACGCGTATACTTCTTGTAGGGCGGAAAATAATTCAACATATTATATTATTAAAGACTTGGAAGTGTGGTGTGGTTAGAGAGGAAAGAATTAGAAATCAATACATAAGGGGAAGTGTAAGAGTTTTTATCAGGAAAATGAGGGAGGATATGTTGAGATAGGTTGGACAAGTTATGAGGAGAGATGATTGCAGTAAGAGTTGTTATGAAAATAATATAGATAGTATGAGGGAAGAGGAAGAACAATGAAGAGATGAACAGATGAAATCGAGAATGATATGAAGATAGTTGATGAGAATGGACGAGAGGAAGGAGATCGAGGTTTATGGAGATGTAGGACTAGAGCAGCTGACCTAATCTTGTTAGGAGTGTAAGAAGGTGAAGAATTTTAGAGGAAGATATTTTTAAAGAATAGTAAATATTTTTATTTTATTTTTCATATTATTATTATTATTATTATTATGGTTTTCATACGTTTCGATATCTCTACAGGGCCATGTAGAGGAAAATATTTTGTTTTGCTCTTTTCGCAATAAAAAACGATCGGTATGAAAAAAAATGAATACGACGTGTTTTATGTGTATTATACTAATATTATAATATATATTTTCATTACACATAAAAAATTAGGAACAGTAGGTTTATCGGCGTATACCACACGACAATATATCTTAGATATCTACTTCTTGTATTCAATCCTGTGATTGGGTTGTAGCACTTCTCCACTATTCCCTATAACTAGCCTTTCTCTTTGTCTCTTCGTAAAAATTATACCCTTGGTACTTTATTATTTATTGCATATACTCCATTCGTGGTCTTCATAAGCATTTTTTTCTTCTACACAGCCTTCTATAATTAATTCTAGTAACTCATCATATTTCAATACATATCCAATCTATTCACTTCTCCTTTTCTTTAAACTATTTTATAGAGTTCTTCTATCAGACATTCTTTCTAGTACTTCTATCCAACTTATTTTAAGCATTCTTCTGTAATACCACAATATCTCAAATGATTTTTTTTTTTTTTTTTGAGAATAGAAGATATCTTCGATAATCCATTTAACCTTATCGTATTTATTTCATTAGAAGTCATAATAAAGCATATTTTCACGTTTATCGTTTTTCATGATCACACATGTTTATGTCACAGTTTAGACACGATTAATAGTAAAAATTCATAGAAAAGATATGTTTATGGTTATAATTTACAACACATTATTTTTTAATTTAAAATTATACTCTTATTATTATACATTAACGGCTTCTTTGCTTATTAGTAATATAATGTAAATTTAGTACATTATATTTTTAGAAATATAGATGCACGGAAATACAGAATAAATGAATGAGATAAAATTCACAGACATCGATTAAAATAAAGAATTGGTAACTTTCCCTCTTGTTAGTCATCTTGTTTATTGAGTTTATAACTATGAAAATTGTAATATAGTTATGTGATAAATTATAATAATTAATAATATGCATGTTAAAATAACACTTTTTCATTTGTTCCCCATACAGAATTTCGTAGCCTATTTTTATCTTAAACCGTAATTATAAACGCACTATAATTATAGATAAACTCGTTAAAACTATTAAACGAGTTTAGTGTCAAGTATAGGCGAAGGGTTCAGCATTGAGTTCATTTACATTAATACATAATGCCCTTAGTAATTTAAATTTTCAACAAAGGATGTTCTGTGCACAGATTATTATAAAGTTACGTTAGGTTTTATGTGGTAGATAACAAAATTATTTTTTTACAATCATAATGTTTCAAATGTTTATGAATAATATAATGTATTATTTATATATTATTTGTTATTTTGTATAACAAAAATAATGTATATTTTATTGAAATATAAATTTAAATTAAAAACTGTAAATGTCTAATTTTATTAAAGAAAAAAATAAAAATAAATTTAATACAAAATATAATATAACGCAATATTTATTAAAAATTACTTGTAAGTTAGACATTAGAGTGAGTCATTTAAACTTCACGTAGAAAATAAATATTGTGAGTATATTTTGAAGAACGTTTAATTTAAAAATAAAATATACTTTTCGTAGTAAATAAAATGTTGACTTTATAGTTCAGATGTTAAGGTAACATAATTTAATAATATTGAAATTCGAATAAACTCATATTTGCATAATTTATCTCATGTTTGTAAATTTTTAATCAAATTATTCGTGTCTGTTTATCAGAATAATAATAACTATAACAATCAAATTTACTGCGTTTTTTTAATTTCGCATATTAATATTATAGTTTATGAGTTAAATGCGCGTACAAAACATATATCATTTTATACTCGTACGTCTGCGAATTAAATTATCATCACGGGATTTGTCTTTTTAATTCCGGGTGTAAAATATTTTTCATATTGTTCGCTAGAAAACTCGAATTGGCTGTGTATACGAGTTTTCAACTTAAATTTTTAAAATGATAATAACGCCGAAATCGTTTAGAACTAAATAGATACGTACTGATAATAGTATATATAAACCATATATGTTCGTGTTAACAGAGAGATAAAACAAAGAACCGTCAACTTGGTAATAAATAGTTTCTTTCTATCAAAAGAGGTTTTTGTTTCTCCTTCAAAACAAAATCTCAAACTTCTCGATTGACGATACGATTGCAAATATTTTGGTCTCCCCACGCCAATATATTAATTTCCCACGCCGAAAGACATTTTGTTTCGGAAAACTTCCAAATGGGAAATCGTTTAGGAGCACACGAAACAGTGCATATACGTCATGTGAATTTCTGTCAAAGGACGTGGGATTTGGATGACGAGCGTGTTGCAGATGAAAGAAAATTGGTAATGCGAATATTGTGAACGTGCCAAATTGGCGTTGCAAAAAGCATATAATATCGGGCGCACCGATCTGAAAATTGTCAAAGGCTTTGCGGAAACATCAGAGAACATGCGTACGCATACGATTTACAAAGAGGGAAATGATGGAAAACATTAAATTGGCTGCTAAATAAGCCACGGGTACCTACGTGAAAACAACATTAACCCAATGTGCGTCGAGCAAATGTCAGCGGTAAAAAATATTATAAAATTTGTTTTGTTACACAATTTATGGTGGACGATCACCGATGCTGAGGAGAAGGGGAGAAGGACATTTTTATGATAAGTGTGTTTTAAAACTGTTATCGATCAATAATTTTGTGAAATACAATTTTGGGGCCAAAAGAAAAATATCGGGCTTGATTAGTAATTATTACTAGGGCTGGGATTTTAATGTTTAAAAAATTCCCTTAAAAAAATGTAAAAATGACTTAAAAATTTAAAAAATGCACTAAAAATAACCTGAAAAATTACCAGAAAAAAATACAAAAACGACTGATTTAATTTTAATTTTACTGATTTAAGATTATAAAACAGGAAACTTAGTCATTATTAATGACTTATATATATATATCACGTTAGTTTAGACGCAGCCGTTCTTTACTAGATTTTAACATTTTAACGATTGTCCGATAATATATACTACGATTTACAAATACTAAATTTATAATTTTATTTATACTCATAAGTGATGTGAGTAAGAAATTTCTTAACAAAATAAATAAATATATATATTTTTTACGTACAACTATTTTGTTTTTATAAATTAGCAACACTGTTATTGTGATATTTCCAATCATGGACTTCTAATCGTATATTAGCGGGAAAATGTTAAAATGTTATTGTGTGTGATTACTGATTAGATAATTCGTTATAGTGTTATACAGCGACACAGCGTCTTAACAATAAGTATTTTAGTAATATTTAACTCTAAAAGTTTAAAATATTATTCAATCCTATATTCTTGACTCTTGTTGAGTTATTATTATTAACTAGTCATTATTATTAAATATGGAATATTCTCATGTCTTTCTTGAAGTTGAAAATAAAATTAAAAAAACATTTTTTTTTTAAATTTCCCATACATTTGTTTTATTGTTTTGAACTTTTGAATAATATTTATTATTTAAGTATAAAATAAAATAAATTGTTTTGACTAAATAAGACTAATAATAAAGAATTGAGTCTATGTCTATTTAAAAATATATATATATTGATTATTATTTATTTAAATTAAATTTACTAATACCATTTAAAAATTAGATCAAATTAGGGAATAAAATATTTGTCTTAATTTAAAGATTAATTTTAAATTCTTTAATGCTAATCAACAAAAAATTAGGTTTGATAAGTTAAATTAAAGTTAAATTTTCAAAAAACATATATTTTTGAAATTTCTGGAAATTACCACTAGGATATTTCTTCAAAATTAAATTTCTGAAATTTAACATCTCTAATACTCATACTATATAAAAATCAAGTTTGTATGTATAAATTTTAAATTCATAATTTGTATACAAAAACTTTAAAATGAAAAAAATGATCTAAAAACTAAAAATTATCGAAAAATGCAAATACATTTTCTTATTTTCATATAAAAGTACTTGTAACAAATTTGTATGCAAATGAGCACCACACTTTTTTTTAGAAAAAAATGCAAAATCCATTGAAATCCCAGCCCTAGTTATTACTAATATACATTAATAATGAAAAAAAAAATGCAATACTATCAATATTGGCAGTCAGTACTGTTTTCTGACATGTCTATAATACTTGACTATAGGCGAAATATTGGGTTAATTTAGCCCCCGCTCTCTAAACCCTTTGTAACCCACCTTCCAAAAATGAAAACGTACATATGTAATATAGAATAGTATACTACTTACAAGTCTGTTAAAAATAAAATTTTAGCCCCACCAAATATAAAACTCAAATTGTAGTACTAAAGTGCTTGACATAAATGAGTTAAAAAAGTTAATAACATGTTTTATAACGAGATAATTATTTTTAAAATTATTATTACTATTAATCTAACTTGCAATAACAACAGCCAGGTATATAATATTATAATAACTTTAAGTATTTTATTATATAAATGTTTTAGGGTTAGGTATTCAAAAATTAATATATTTACCATTTTTAAAATTAATTAAAATGAAGTGTATACTATTAAACTTTACATAAATATTTCCAGAGTAACTTAATTTAAGTAGTTATTTAAGACTGTAAACTTGACCAACCTGGCATTTTAATTAAGTCAATGCAATCACTCAGATTCATGCGAATTCAGAATAGATTTTTATGCGTCAAAATCAAGGTTTTTTCTTCTAACGAATTTTCGCCGTTTGTTTTGGGACATTACACACAGTTTCATCATGTTTATAACTTCAAAATTAATCGCTCCGATGTTGCTATACTCTCATTTACTGCATAATTTATTATTTCACTCGAGCACGTTATACTCGCTGACTATAATATATATCTAATAGGATATAATATGAAAACGATTAATTATCATCCACTTTGATGTTGTATAGTTCATATCCGAGTTAGTTCATTATTCAATTAACTATAATACGTAGTTTATAATTTTCGTAATACTTCTACCAGTTTTATGATATGTGAGCAAGTAATTTTACGACGATGAACGTTATAATAAATTATTTACATTTTCCTCGATTTCTCGTTCCTATGATAATATTTTAAAATTAAACGTCACTCGTTCAACTGTGCGGACAGGTTATCGGGGGTATGATTGTATGAAGTTGACAAGATCTCAGTGACCTACCTCGGGTATCAGCTGTAATCGTCTAGTCGATTTAAATATAGAAATGTCCAAATTTGTACGTCTTAACGTAAAGCTAAAAAACGCGAATGTAATATTATCATAATAATATAATATATTAGTTTTTGCCGAATCTAATACGATGCGCCGCACCGTCAATCGATTTCATCGGTGTACGTTTGGTTGCTCGTCACTGCAGCCGTATAGATTATAGCCAAAAAAAATATGATATTAATAAAAATTAGGTCACGGATGTGGTTAAAAATAGTTGAAGATAAAGTGAGTGTAACTATAAAAAAATACACATGAACAATTTTAAATTTCATTTGAAAATAAAGAAATTTAATCAAAAAAACTCTGTTATTTTTTTGTTTTATTTTTTTTTTTTCAATACAGGTTATCTGTGTTTTGAAGTCAACAAGTTGTAAAGTGTATTATTTATTTAATATCGTTTTAATGGATCTGAAGTTCAATATGTTTTTCAATATTTTTTTTTTTTAAAACATACAATATATAAATAAATTTTACAATAAGCATGTTTGAGGATTTACATTAATTGATATGAATGACATGACGAAGCAATCACCCAGCGGCAATATTAACTGGCTAGAGAGTTAGAATTATTTCAGATCACGGTTCCAATTTCGCTTTAACCGTCTAGGTGGATTTCCGGGAATGGATTCTGAGTTTAGAGCAAGGATTAGAGGGTTAGAGTGGTTTGTAAGACGGGCACGGAAGAGTTTATAGGAAGTTTTGGCTTCTTAAAGAACAGTGAGTATTTTTAAGTCTGAGTGTAAGGTGTGGTTTGAAACATACGGAGGAGCACATGTAATCATACGTAGCGAGATTGATTGGAATGTTTGGATTTTATAGGGGTAGGGTTTTTTTGCTGAACCCCATAGTTGTATACCGTATAACCAAATTGGTTTGAGGAGGATTTTATATAGTAGCAGTTTTGTGTTAAGGTTAACTTTTGATTGTTTTCCTATGAGTGGAAAGAGTGCTCTTCGTCTGGCATTTAGAATGAGACGTTTTTGTTTGATATGTGTAGCCCAGGTAAGCCTTTTGTCTAGTGTCATACCTAAATATTTGACGTTAGAGGAAGAAAGGATGATTTTATTGTTTAAGTAGACTGGGGGTACTGTGCTTTGTTTGAGAGTGAAGGTGATGTGAGATGATTTTACACTATTTATTTTTCAATAATAAGTTCAATATGTAGGTAAAAAACATTACAAAACGGACAAGGACAATGTTGCATTTATTTTGCACAAAACAGATGTATAATTTTTCTTAGCAATAAAGTCAAAGAGTAAAAGAATAGTTTCAAATATAATAATTATAATCTGCGATCGGGATATCGTCATAAAATATAATGTTTACTTGGATAGCAATATAATAATATTATGTTTCTAAAACGATTTAAACACATATTTTTTTTAAATATATTTTTCACTGCAGATTTACAGCAAATCATATTATTGTTTTATAATATTCGAAAAGGCGATATATATATATATATGTACGACACTAAAATATTCTCGTTCTTGGTATATTAATTAAGTTATCATCCGATTTTGTAGCTTTACCGCGCATTTAATTTTGTACACTATGTTATTAACGAAGTCTGGACAAAATGCGAGAGGAGAAAAATAAACGAGTTCCAGTATCCGCCGTTTATAAACCCGCGAATAATTTACGAACGGAATATAGTTATATATCCGTTGCTTGCGAAATTTCGAATAAAATACAAGTGTGCTTCCTATACGAGCACACGTACATATTCAGTATGTACCTACGTTCGGGGGCCGAAAGTAAATACGGTAACTCCGGTAAATACCTACATTCGGGTTGAAAGTAAATACGGTAACTCCGGTATATATATATACCTGTAGGGTTATAATTATGTTACACGAGATATTTCGCTCACGACTAACCACAGCCGCCGGCGTCGAATGTGGCAAAATGTATTCCGTGCGTCCTCGTGCAGCATTCTCCGCCTGATTTACTTCCCCTACGACCGGTCCGACGAGACACTGACGGGGTAGAATTGACGAGTCGAAATCCGCCGACGGAACCGAAATGGGTATATAGTTTATATTATATTATACACCATGATCAAACGTGATATTGTGTCACAGAAATGTTCTCGTTTTAATTTCTAGCTATGTGAAATGTAACGAGATTCGTGTTGTGAACAAATATTGTACAATTTCACGATGTATTTTTAATCGCTTAGACGGTACATTTTTTGTTACACACACAGCGGGATTTTATTGTAAAATATACTATACACTATACTTGATTTCGCTGTAAAATTCACATAAGGCGTGTTCACCCTGTATGTCTCTATATCTCTAACTGTCTGTATAATAATAAAAATATATTTGGTGTCGAACTACCGAGTTTCTTATTTCGCGTCCCTCCGACGCGGTAAACAAAACGCACGATACCCTCTATTTGCTCCACTATTTTTCATCCCTTTTCCGCGCAAACACCCCTGGACAATTCGCCAAAACGCCCCGGGCCTTGCAGTATATATACACTTTCCGAACAGACACGAAATGATTGTGTGTATTATATATTGTACGTTGTAAATAACGCGTACATCGTGTTGGTACAGTATTTCTAAAAAGAACTTTTTCGAAATACATCACGTCTTTGTATCCATAAAAATTAAATTTATAACATTAAAGTCACAGAGAAATCGTTCGAATCTGGGCAGGTAGTTTAATTATTGTTTTAAAGAGATTTAACGATGCGACAAAAAAATATTAAGAATAATCGTTTAGCGATCCAAGATTTTTCAATCTTGTTCATAATAGTTGAAATATTAATTGTTAAAAATATATTTTTTATTTAATGTATTTCATTTTAGATTTTAGATTTTAGTAATTAGAAAAAAAACTCAATTGATCACTAACAGGACAAATAAAAGATATTAAATTCCAACAATATTTAAAACATCACAATTTTGTATAACTTTTGAGCATTTTAAACAACGTGTACACGTGGACTGTGAATCTATGACAAATATCTATATATATAGGTACATTAGATGTCTAAATACAATTGTTATTACCGCGTTTTTAAAAAACACAAAAATTAGCAATTTATCATTCTATTTATCCATGTCATAACCTGTCTGATAATAATAATCACATTGCCAAGGGGTTTTACGGTTAATTCTTGATTAACTAGAACATAACGTATTTGTTAATCAAACACGATTAGGATTTTTCTGATAATTTTGGCCAGCTTGCTCCAGATTCCAGACGCATAGACGTAACTAGGATTTTTTGATAATACAGTCTAATATAAATATCATTTTTAATAATCACACATATAAAAACAAAAAATATTTTAGAGAGGGCTAAAAATGGTTTAGATATGGCTAAGCCCTCCTAATCCCGCCCCTCAATTACGTTCATGTTTAGATGCCACCACGTGCAAAAAATCCATGACTATTCGGGAATGCTGGTGAGAATGGACGAGAGGTAAATTTGGTTAGTTTAGGTTCAGTAGAAAAAACGCACTAGAAATTGACAACAAATTCCAACCTTTTTTTTATGTGAAACTAAAAATCGTATAAAAATAAAATCAGAATTAGACGAGAACAATAATAGTCGGGTAATGTTCCGTATATTTCAAACACCCTGTATATTTATGTGGCGTGCGCGCGCGTGTCCCGGGGCAACGGTCAACCGAATAAACGACGACGTGACTTCAATTCTTTCACGCATTACACGCTGCGACAATTATTATTAAATGAGAAAACGACCGAATCTTCGTCACCCCAATATCGTACTATAATATTACCGCGTATTATTACGCCAGACTAAATTTTCCAGTTCGCATTTGTGTTTCGGTTCTCTTTAATTTTAATGTGAATCTCCTGTACTAACCGTATATGCTTAAAAATACCTAATATACTTGCACGTCCGTCTTGCGAGAACGCATAAACCCATTATATAAATCTAAAATAAACAGTACAATTTTATTTCGTATTTGTTGACCAAAAATAACGAAACTGTGCAATTTTATAGTTTATTGTCGTTATAAAATAAAATTATCATTTTGTTTTGAATCTTTTAAATGATTAAACTCAGATAAAACGTATTTTTATTTAAAAGAAGTCTCAAGAAATTTTTTTTTTTAATAAGGTTAGCCCGTTTATACACGTATAAATAAATAAAACGAATACCATAAGTGTTGTTATGATGTAAGTACCTATAATAGGTACAAGTAATATTGAATATAACATTTTGTATTGTTTAAATGTATTATCGAATGTAAACACGGTTACGATCGTTTGAAACAATTGGCCTAAACCATTTTGTTATCGTCCAATATTCCTAAGTACTCATAAAACTATTTCTATAATACAATGCGTATTCCCTGCAGAGTAGTATTGCATAAAAATAGCAAATTAATAAAATTTCTGAAATGGAAAAGAGCGATAAAATGAAATCATTCGCTAGTTTTGTACAGAACATAAAAGTTGAAATTGATATGTATTACCATTATTGTACACATATATGTATGATTTAAGGGGGCGATTGGGGCAATTTATAGTCCCCCTTGCACCTTGTTTAACTTAGAAATTTCAAATTTATATCTGTAAATAATTGAAAATGAATTTTATTTTCTTAGTTTTTTACATATTATTTAATAAATATCAATAGATATTATTTTAATAATAATATTTTAATCGTTATAGTCTAACGATTTGTTATTGCTTTCCTTGAAAAAAAATTTAATACTCCCCCGTCCCTTTAGCAAACGATTATACCCATCCCTGATCCTATCATTGAGCTAAAATTTCAAATACGTATGTTATTGTTATCAATTTGTTCTTATGAATAATTAAACTTTTAATTATAACGAGATTTTACAATAGTAATAAAAAGATATTAAATTTTAATGCATGAAAAAACTATCTTCTTCGGGCGTTCTCGTTAAAATGGAATGGAATTATAAAGCTTTAAACTTAGGTATATACTGATTTAATGATTGTTTATTTGTTTTAATATGAGTGGTTATAGATATTTATCTACAGGAATTCTAAAGATTCTAAGGAATTCTTTAAGTCTAAAATTACGATTAATTATTTTGTGGTATAATAAATTAATTATAAAAAATTTAGATCATCATCAATCATATAAAGAATGGAAATAATGATGATATTATAGGTAATAAATAATATTTTTTGCTCGTGTGACAAATTATTATTATTGCTGCAGCAATAACAGATAACCAAAATAAAGAAAAAAAATGATTTTTTTATGGAAAATTTTGGTACAGTTTTAACTTTTCATGTGATTAATATTGTCAAAAGTTAACGTTCAAGAATCAGGACAGACGAAAATTTATTATAACATATTTTTTTAAACAAATATTTTTCATATTATCTACTACGAGGTTCGAGAGATTTTTGGATGGAGTTATAGTAGATTAATCGTAGTTTATTTTAAACGGTTTTTCCATTGTCTTTATGCATATATTACACAAATTATGTTATTTTATTTAATCGCGGGATTTAGTTGCATGTGTAATATACGGGGCTTATGATATCGTGTTTTATGTATTCAACCCTTTCGATAGCTTTTACCCTGAATCCTGCACTACACACGGTGCGTAGACATACGTGTTCGGATTATTTATTAGCTCATATTAAATGTAGACGTGCACTTCGATTCGGTCAGGTTGTATTCTATTCTAAAAATACCAATGAAAAAACTAACATTTACGTTTATATTGTATTGTCGAAAATAGAGACAGGCGGATGAGTTATTTTTTTCGGAACAGTAGGAACACAAAGTATCTCTGCCACATCTCGCGAGAAAAATCGTAATCGTTTTATGCGATATACCGTTTTCGCGAGAATTTGAAACTTTGGTTCAAAATATATTAGATAAGATCGACACGACGATACGTAATAATGTGGTTATCTGGCAAATATTATGTCTGAAAATATAAGTAATTTATGAAAAACCATCGCGTAACAGAATGTGTATAATAAACTTTACCCAAAACAATTGCACGAAGATGACATTTATACTTCCAGAGCTATTCGCTGGACGATAATCAAGATGGATCTCACGTCGTACGATATCAAAATGGAATTGGATTTGTGTAGAAGTTTAATCGACGGATTCTGTGTTTCACGAGACGGCAGACTAATGTTTTGAAATTAAAACTAGAGCGCATAATGTGCGAATGTACGCTATTTTATACACCCTATGTGTGATGCATAACTTAAGTTCTTTCAAATATAATGGTTTTTTATTTTTTTATTTGCAAGTTTCGCAACAATCTGATAAGACATTTCCGTCGGCATAAAATATTTATATGTGTATAATTACAATTGTTTTACTGTGTATTGATTTGTTATGATAAATGGTTTTAAATAATTATATTCCCGTCGAATCTGTGCTAAAAAGAACGATTCAAAGTGTGATTCTGGTCGTAGCTTTTTTTATTTTTCATAAAAGGTATAAAAAATAAAACATTTTTGGCGAAGGCGGTGAATCTATATATTTATATATATGAAGACGCGCGCTCTCGACGTTGTTTATTGATCTAAACGGGACCTAACCCCCTTGGTAAAAGGTCGTCGTCAACCGAAATATCTCAAAAGCTCTAGCTAACGGGTCGGACGCACATCAAAATGCACTGTGGGATACCGTTATAAAACGACACCGACCGTAATATCTATTATAATATTGATATCGAATAAATTCAATAGATATATTAAATGATAGTTATTATTTATTGTATTGTTTTATTGAAAAAAAAAAATAATAAAAATGATAAAAAGTCATGTAACATCTAAATAATTTCCAGAAGGTTTGCAACATTTACACAAATGCTATATTATAGTCGCAAAAAACGTGGTAATTGGGATTACAAAAATTGCACTTTTGACAAAGCCTTGGCAATTTCGTTTACCAAGTTACCATGGCACAAACCATAAAATCATGTTAAATTTAAATACAATTTATTCACTTTATGTTTCCACAAACATAACTAAATATAATCAAAAACGTCTTGGAAACACAATTCTTCCCTCCAAAGCGAACGTGATCGTATAGCACGTTACTCCGACGACACAAAATTTAAATTGTAAAATTGTTATCGATAAAGGTCCTAAACATACATTTTTTTTAAACATTTGTGTATTCCATTTGCCTATTATTTTCAACCAACAGTAGTATATTTATAGTATACTGGTACGTAATGAGATTAAAAAAAATTAATCATCTTATAAAAAATTTAAAAAACACGAAGTTTTTTACCCAATAATGCTCTCCGTAACAATAAATTACGTCCAACCTTATTACCGCGCATCATCATTATTATTATAATCGTGTGCGGTGTTTTTTTTTCTCTTTAGGTTGAGTTATATCCGTCCGACCGATCGACACGCGATCCAAACACTATACGTAATGTTGTTGGGATAAATTATGGCAAGACCGAAAATGCATTATCGCTCAGTACGGCAAACTGGAACGAAATACGATCGCATACCATAATGCAACACAGACATAAACTTTTGTACGCTGTTTTACTATACAGTAATTTTTCTAAAATTAAACCATAAAAAATACTGCTTTAATTTCTAGCAAAATTATAGTGACGTGAAAAACAAGAATTATTTTTAAAAAATCTACACAATTTTACGATTATTCATTATACAGACCTCTTCGTCCAGATACGATAAATAACGTCATTATTACAAACACCATTATAATATGAAAATTGCACATGCGAAATGATGTTTGATAAACATTTTCGTAGAATTCAATACAACTATTAGCATTATGTCTTTGTAAAAATAATTAAAGTACATGAAAATGCCCATCAACCAAAAAAATATGCAAAAATAATCAATTATAAAATAAGAAAATATCGGTAAAAATATGAATACGATATAATTATTGTTCTATTCCAAAATTATTATAATATACTTAAATTTTTAGTTAAAACAGTGTCAATACTACTGAAACTTGAAAATTGAATGAATTCCATCAGATTATTATTTATTGCCAAAATATAATATGTTTTGAATATACGTTGATGAAATATAAATAATAAATAATTAAATTTTGACACGAAATTGAAGTATATTTTTGAAGAATTATTCTACACCAACTATATGTTGGTAAGTTATAGCATATTTGAAGCGATCTTATAGCGATCTTTTTCTATCACTCTCCGATTTGTTCACATTCTCGTTCACTTCTTGTAAGAATTCAATCTTAAAACTTATTTAAAATTCAAGAGAATGAGACTTTTCGTCGATGCTATTCCGGCTATAGGTCGTTATAGGATGATATAGCTTATGCAACTATTTATTTTCACATTCCTTATTTACTTGTTAGTAATTACTTTCGAAATCCAGGATATTTTTCTATTGTACAATATATATATATATATATATTAGATGAACGATTACTTTTAATTGTATTTTTATGTTGTAAAATATCCATCAAATTTTACTGTTGGATATTTATCATTATATCGTCTATTATTTTGCCACTCTATATATACATATATTTATACTGTCCGTTATACTATTCTTTTTTATAATATTTTCTCCTTTACATATTAAAAATGTATTGATTAATGATTTAACGGTTAAAATATTTGTTTGATTTGAATAATGCCTACATAAATACGACCATCTGTTGGCATAATATGCAAAGGTGAATTATCGGCTAACAATTACTTTGAATGTGTCAAAAACAGAAATGTGGTCACCGCAGTCTTAACTAATTATTGGACCTCTGTAACATGACAACATGATAGCATTATTATGATTTGTAAATTTAAAAAAAACAATATAAAATGAAATACGACTTAAAAAATGCATATTTGGCTTAATTAAATTAATCATAATATTATATATTATTTTTTTTTACCTTTAAAATAAATTTTCTTTTACTTATTTATACTACGAGACTCGAACGAGCGTCAGCCACGAACAATAATTTACCTCGACGAGGGTCGAGTGATTTCACGTTCTTGGCGACTGCCGAATTCTTCTCGACCATCGCGAACACGAATCTGCCAAACCCGCTGAAATTTACAGCTTCTTCTCATGTATTATGAGTTATGTACGCCATAATAATAATAATAAAATTAAATAATACGATACCACGGACGAAACGACAATCGATTTGGTCGTAAATTTAACCGACGGGGCCGGTTATAACACTTGAGAGCTAGATGATAATTATTTTAGAAAATATCATAATATTTTTCACCTACTAGACATGATAAAATATTATGTTATACCCTTTCACAATATATTATCAATGACACGCAAACAACCATCGCGATGTAATGCCTATAATAGGTACCTACTGCCTATTAATCATAAATAAAAGTTTTATAAACTATTTATTTTGTTTTGGTTTAATTATTATAATAATATTTATTAATACAACGTGTTACACGTCGGAGTTACTACGTTGAGCGCAGAGTGAACGTAGTTGAACAGTTTAAATAATTTTAAAAAGTTATATAACAAGTTACTATTTTTTTTTAAGTATTATTAACTTTTAATGCAAAGAGTAATGTTTTCCTAAAATAGATACAGATTTATTTTCCATACAATAAATTAGACTTTTATAAAAAATAATATATTTTTATATTAAATTTAATTAATACGCAATGTGTATTCATATTTTTTAAAGTTAATTTAAACATTAAATATTATTAAAAATTTCTGGAATAACTCATTTTAGAAAATAAAAAAAATTTGATACTAACTTGCAGGTCTACTTCACAGACATGTACATATATACATTTCATTCACATCAAAAATTAACTTCTTATACTTAGAATATAAAAGCAAATTGGTTCGGAGCTTCAGGCGGACAATGATACAAGTACTTATAAGTTATAATTATGAAATTACATTTTCAAAACCGATTTCATTGCATTCGAATTATTTCTCTCCGCGGTTTTAAAAATGTAATAAAATAATTCGTATACATATTTTTTTAAGCATAACTCTTATCATTTAAGCGAAACCGGAGAATACTTTGTATAGTTTTCTTTTTATCATGATTTTTTTATTTTTTTATTCATTTTACGTCCGTCGTTCTTTTTTCCCGTTCTCGCTCCGAACAGATATTGTATATTCTATGTCGTACTACACACGCCGTTATTAAATTTATATTTGACTTTTTCTCTCTCACCATACCATCTCATCGCGTCTCTCGTCTCGTACCGAATTTAAAGCTCCGTCGTCTATCAATAATACGCACCAACCACTATACGGCATACCGAAATGATTTCGTTAGTCCTCGTCGATTTAATAAAACACAATAATAATCGAATAACTCTTGAATTCGTTTTGTACACTGCGCTCTTGTCCCGTCGTCGTATTTGTTTTGACGCGCGTTTACAGCGTCTCTGCGCGCGAGAGACAACAATATAAAAAGATCCGAGACCTTCCTGCGACGGTCCAGAATATTATGTATACTTAACACTCGAATATTTAGTAAAACATTTCGGTTTTTATTTATCACATTTAAACATATTTAAATATTTGTACTCATACCTATCGCTGCAGTGTTATCTAAAACACACGCGACAGCATCCCATCTCGCTGGGTGGGTTATATATAATTTTTTTTTTTTTTTTTTTGTAAAATATTTAAAAAAGAAAAGTCGAGTAATAATATTGTTTTCGGATAAACATCGCATCCACTTTCGTATAGTATTTATATAGTACATAAATATCAATAATATAAAAAACCACTCCTCCGCGCGACCAAGAGTATGACTCGGCGCCGCGCCGGTCCGAGAAAGCATGTTTTCCAAAATGTAAATTAACGTTTATTGGATCGATCCGTGTATTTGTGCATTATAATATCGGCGGTTACCAAACGGACGATTTTACTTCTATAAAATGTATACGTTTTTACATATTTTAACATTTTTTATTGTTGTGTTTGATACAAAAGAATTATTTCGCAGTCAGTCGAATCCATGTACCCTATATACTCAATAGCAATTTTTAAACAATATTATTATTATAAAATTGTATTTTCATTAAAAATTGCGCGAGTATCAATAATATAAAGATAATATTATGGTGTAACGAACATTCCAATTACGAATATGAATAATTATTATAATAATAATATTGTAATATTATAGACTATAATATAGTCTGCGATTTATAATAATATAAGCTCTCTGGTATCTAAATGTCTGTTTATTATTTTGTACTTATAATATTATAACAAACACAAACATCGTAATTTTGTTTTATACAATGTGTAATAATTAACAAAACGATATTTAATCTAATTATAATAGTTAAAATTTATTGTTTAACCTTCTTTTTAAAACAAAAAAACAAAAAACATAACGAAACCTGTATTAAATATAATAGAAATTATTATGAAATCAAAACAAAAGTAGCATTTTAGTCAATATTTTAGTTTTAAATTAAAATCTGTTTTTTATTGTAAAACAAACGAATAAAAAAAAAATTAATCTATAACTCGTTTGATAACAAAATGATGTTCATCGTGTTATGAAAACTAATACATAATATAAATCTATTATATCAAATTACCAACTACCTGCAAGTTAAAAGTTCATAATTTTGTAGTAACTGCATTTATAATTTTCCGAATAATTACATTTTTATATTTTCTTTATTAATGTTTTGTATTAAAATGATATAATTATCGTTCCATAAATGTTTGACTTGTGTATATTATAAATTTAATATTTTCGTCTTGTTTTTTCATCTTTATCGTTAGAGATGTTGCGTACAAAATATATAGCCCAAGGATCTAAAATTTTACTGACATAGCTAATAATTATAATTTTTAAGATAAAGTATTCCGCGTACTCCACATAAATGTAGATATCATTAAATATACGATCGATATCGATATGGTTTAAATATAATATATTCCATTTCTAGAACTTATTTTTTACTTCGCCAAAGTCTAACCGTCAAATAAATTATATTTTTCTATCAAACTAAAAACTAATCGCTTTTTACCCAATTTCTGGTCAGACATATATTATATCAATATTACAATCTGATTACGTTGCTGGTTTTTTCCTCTCATATATTATCTTTCGTAAACTTATCGATAAATCGATTATATTTATTATAATATACGAAAAACATTATAAGTATTTATTTTCTTACAAATGTGATTCTTTATCTTTACTATTTTGAATGTTGTACCGAATTAAAATTGGATTGTTATACATAATATTAAAAAAACTCTAAAATATATTACAATAATTATTTATAACAAATATGTTTGCGAATTATGAACATTGTTTTAACGTAAAAGACTTTTGATATACTAGATAAAAGCTGACCAAATAGAGTAATACAAATCTAAAATAAGAGATCATAAAAATAACGAAGAGACATTTAATTTGCATAAATGTTATGAATGAGAATCGTGTGATTTATATTCTAATAGCATTAAAATGATATGAAGTAGAAACAGATAAATCATATAATATTTTGTATTAATAATCTTAAAAGTTTATAAAATTTATTCGAAATTGATAAATTATATAGAACATCGATTAATGTTTTTTTTATTTTTTTATTTAAGTCGCGGTAGCTAATGGCCATTGACTTATAAAGTTATATTTACAATATTGTGACATATAAATACTATACAATTCATATCATTTTTCTAAAGAAGAGCGATTAGAACCGAGTGCCTCTGCTAGGTTATATGAAATGTTGTGTAGTAATCTATCTTCTTCGCATTTTCTACAGTCATTGTTGAATAAGAGGTATGCCATATAGTCATATAGGTTCTCATCTTTGGGCATTAGGTAACCGTGTGTAAGACTTGATTTAATATTAGAAACATTTATAAAACAGATAATAAAATGAAATTAAAATATACATTTAAATTTGCATATAAAATATTTTAGTCAATTTCTAGTTATTCCATTAAATATTTTAAAACGAATCATATATTATAATGGGAAACAATAGAAATTTAATCCAACTTAAAAAAATAATTTACATACGATATTATTTTATATAGCGTTTATATAATATTTCTTGGAATAATGATTGACAATAAAAACTCTTTACTTCTTTTAAATAAATAAAATAATCTCGTTATATTTTTAGCATGAATGATACTTAATTTTCGGTTATGTTAGTTTAATAATGAATAAAAACGTATAAAATAATCGTGTATTAATTATAATTAATTAAAAAAAAAAAAAAAACGCCTTCTCGACAAAAATTTGGTCCATCATATTCATGGGAATAAAATTGACAGGTTACATATTGCGTCACAGTGGCATATACAAGGGGGGAACAAGGGTGTCGGAACTTCCCTTCACCCATTGTACTTCGTACGCGTGAAAAAATAATTCGCTTGTTATTTAATTACTAAGACAACTGATAAATCATACAGGTAGTATAAAAATTGAGTAAATTAATAATGAATAAAATTGTATTTATAATTATGTAATAATAACATTAACATATAATAGTAAAATACCAATTTTATTAATTATTATTATTATTAAACCAAAACTTATATTAATGATAAATTAGACGAATCTAAAATAAAATCATATTTTAAACAATGCCAATATTGTTATTTGTTATAATTGAATTTCAAGTTACGTTAAGTTTCTAATTTCAAGTTAAGTTAGTATAGACTTCAATGTAGCTATGTTGGTATATAATGTATCCATTGTATCTACAAAATACTTTATGTTAAAAAACACGTTTGAAACGTATTGCCGTTGATTATAAATAGTATTCATAATCATTAGTCAATTGTCAATTATGGTCATAATTATGTTATTTTTTTTCCATATAATACTTAATACGGGTTTCGTGTTTACTTCATTTATCTTTAAATATTCTCCATTGATATTAGATAATTCTAAAAATAAATATTAAATTTGTTAAATTGTTATCATAATTTTATTATTCTGTATTGTGTATTTGAGCATTTTAACGTAATAAGTCTTAAAAATGCGGACTAATAATATAATAAACGTGCAAAAATCACTAATTTCTTTTCATCCATTACTAATGTTATACGTAACATTAGAAATCGATAAATTGAGTATTAAACTTTTTCATATTCATCGGTGAGAGCGTTTTTTCCAGTCAAATGGGAACCACAAGCCCGATGATGATAACTAAGACTAGCGCAGAATTATGAACGCAAGTCGGACACTTTTGGGACGGACCACGTAATAATTTATAAAATATATACTTACAAGACGATCTAATAAACTTATAAAAAAAATTTGTCATCATTGGTTCTTGACCCCCCCCCCCCAATCAAAATTTATGTCTACGCCACTGCCGCGTTATACATATTTTAAATTTACAATAATTTGTATAGAACAATTTGTGTCTTTTACACTAAATAAAGTTGACAGGCTGTGCGACAAATTCGTATTTTATTTATTCAATATATAAGTACAAAGATGTGGCGTTAATTTTGATGTTATTATATAATATATAAAAGACCACCGTGTACTTTTGTTGTAATATTGGAAATAGAAAAAAATATACTATTACAACAAATTGAAATGAAACATAATCTAAAATTATTTGAAGGCTCAATATTTTCAAGCCTATTTCCGTTAACGTTTGGAAATAAATTAATGGGAACCTTTACAGCGTAAAATTGAATTGCTATTGTATACATTTTTGATAACCCTTATAAAATAAAATAAATTTTTTTACGAAAAAACGTTTTTTTAAGGTAATTATAATTATAAAAGTATTTTTCATTTAATTTTTAATCGGTTCATGGATTAGAAATAAATTCTTATGTTTAAAGTGTATTCAAGTTTCAGCGAATATTATTTTACAAATTTAATACAATTACTTAAGTACTGAAAAATTCATGAGTATTTTTAAAATTTATGTTTCTTAAGTAATTTTAATCTTGTAGTTTCAAATTAATCGATGGATAAGGCATTACACAAAATGTTTTCATTAAATCCGTAACCTATATTCTAAAGTTGGATCAACATCAAAAGTTGTTTGGCTAGGGTAATAATAAATAAAAATTATAACAATGACTATATATTACATCAATAATGTTCATTATTTTGATATTTATCGATTTAATAATAAGTAAATTAATATATTCTACACAATGCTATAAAATATACACGTATTGTTTTATTAAAATATGAGACAATTGGAAAGTAGGTAGTTTAAAATGTAATTTTTATAATGATATGCATTTCAAAGATATTATTATAATATTACGTAGAAATCATTAAATGTTGTTTAAAAATGGTGTTTCCATTAACGAGTAAAATATACCATTTTAAAGTGTCAAGTAATCAAGTTGTATACGTTAAGCCGTATAAGTAAATTGACACGTAGGTATAAATCTATGTTTCAACCCGTTAAGACGCGATAGTCTTGAAAAAAAAAAATTATAACGAGTTATACGTGAATCGTAATCTCGAAGATTTAAAACCTATGTAGTATAATTGTAGGTATATATATTTTATTTTTAATAATTTCGTTGAATTCCTGCGGAGATTATGTTAAATATTACCATCACGAGGAAGATTTAATAATTTAAGCCATTAACGAAAAGTCCCCTAAAACGGAGACCAAAAACAAAGATAGAAAGAAAATGATTAACGACTATTAATATTATTATTCCGTGGTGCGTTTAAAATGTAAAGAAAAATAATAATATCTTTATCTACACTGTTCTCTTTATATAATACTATACACATTATTATAAGTCTATCGTATATTATACAAGTAGGTACATAATCATGTTATATTGTTATGTTGATATTTACAGTCGCGTTTTAAAACTAATGTGATTTTGACACATGTCAATAATTAGTGATGCGATGTATTATTTTTGTGAGATTTTTTATTTACGAATAATTTTTTATTTGTTTTCACGAGTGACAACTGTCAATCCATTCGAAAAAAAAATGATAATAATAATCATAGTTTAAACATTTATGATATTAAAATATGATGATAATCATGATAATCCGTTTTATTCAGCATTATTATTTCAAATACTTATATATTTTTTTAAAGTAATTTTTTATTAATTATATTGAGCACCGATGAATAGTTTTAATTTTTTAAGTACTTAAATAGTGCATTTCTATGCATTTGCATATTTTTTTAGCTCGTATAAAATACATTAAGCACAAAATACATATTTCCCGCATGAAAGTGATTAATATATATTTTTTTTTTTTTAGTGTGTATTTTAGCACGTTTTACAATTTTAAGCTCATATATTTTGATCTTTGTATGGTGAATTACAAGAAATATAATTTTTTAGCTTAGATTTTAATAAATAAACTTTTAAATTTAACAGTTTGTCATTTCGACGATTTAATTATATATTATTTATATAAATGTTATATTTTAGATTCTGAACGAAGCAAGTAATGTAGGTAATGGTTTTATAATGATGTGCTAATTAGATATTATGGTCCGATTATCACATATTATGATATGATTTCCGTAGATAATTTTATCTAGTTGGTATAGGTATTTAATTGAAAACATATTTCGAATTTTTCAAAAATGTATTCCTTTAAGAGAAGAAAAACTACCGAAAAATTACGGAAAATCGCAAAATTCATAGAAATTATAATTTTAATAAACCTTATTTTAAATATTTTGGGAAAAATAATGCAGTTTTTAACGTAGGAACTTTATTATTAAATTATTACGTTATAGAGTCAATTGTTGAACGTTAGAGTCACGTGTTGAAAGTGAAACTTTTTTGGTTTTTGGTCGAAGAAAATAGATATTTTACATTTTAGACAAAATTTTTAAACTGTTACATTGATTTTATGTCTAAATACAGCACTTTAATTTTTTCCAAAATTGTAATCATTATTTCAATATTGTTAAATATAATCTAAAATTTTGGATTTTATTTTTTAAAAATTTAATAGAAGTATAATCATATATATCACTTAAATTTTTACATAATTCAGTTTCAAACAAATTTGTAATTATATTTTTTTAATTAACATTTAAAATTGGAATTTTGATATATTTTTGTATCGATAATGTTGAATATAATTTGAAATTTTGGTTTTTATTTTTTGAAAATTTAATGTAAGCAAAATATTACTTATGCGTATGTTACTTAACTCAGTTATTAAAAAATTGTATATTGATAGTCCCAAATTTTATTTTTTATTTGATACATAAAGAAAAATTATAAAAATAATTATGATCAGTGTAATATTGAATATCTGACTGAGCTTCGCTAAGAATCGCTTTTATAAATGCAATATTATTGCATTCAAATATTACTAATTATAATATAACACAAATATACAATAACATTCCACCACTATGTTCTCTGAGGACCGAAGTGTCCAGGAGGATCGTCCAGAATCAGTGATTACCCGCCTTTCTTATTTAATTTTTCTTGCATTTATCTATTTGATTATTCAAATTCCGTCCGTATTAAAAAATTACAATACATTAAATATGACGTATAAAAGTAATAATTATTTACATACATATTTGTACATTTATAATCATCAAGTTTCGTAAACTAATTATTAGATATAATTGTATACTTGTATCTAAAACAATAATAATGTATAGCTTGAAAAATAAATTATTATGTTCTGAAAATAATTTGGCGATTAATTACAACAATTTTTTATAGTTAAGTCGTGTATAATATTTTTTTAATATTGTGTTCAAAAACTATAGGTTATATATACCATTATCTCCACCCTTTATATTGGAGCTACATTCATAATCACCCTCATAAAATCGTTCTGGATACACGCCGCTGGATTATTATAAAAAGTATATTTTCTATATGTAACAATAGTACAATAAAAAAATCATAGGGAGCGGCTATCGAACCACATATAGTTATTGTTATTATTATGTAGGTTAACGGTTTGTTTACGGAAAAACGCGCGCGATATAAATTTATCGTCAACTCATATCGATATAAATATATATATTATTATGCGAACTACAATAATAACAAAATCGATAACAGTCGAGTAGTCGACATTTTGCAATAACTTCTGCCTCTCCTGACATGACATGACAATGTTATACTTGCAAATAAATGGAAAAATCAAATAAAACGTTTAAAATATCTTAGAAAAACGAATACCAACGTGAAAAATACAATAATGCAATAGAAAATTCTATTCGAAATTCATATCAATACAAATATTATGTGCATACGAGATAAAAAGATTTAAGCGACATGATATGTAAAAAGTAATTTGAGTTTTATCTCTCTCTCTCTCTCTCTCTCTCACTTCGTATATACTTAACAAAAAAAATATAATATATTATTATTTCATGCGAGGAAAAAAGTTTTATTTACGTGAAACTCTCTAACTCCTAACCTAACCTGGTCACACTTGTGATGTTAGGTTAGGTTAGATCGGTATCTTCGTGGTGACGCGCTGTCGTAGCCGGCCGGTGTGAAAAAATACATTTACGTTTATACAACAGCTATATATAACATTATTATGGTTGACGTATTATTATTTTATTTTTCGAAATCCCCTTCGCGACGTGTTTTATTGTTGTAGCACACCGGTGAAGCGTATATACTCTCGTATTATTATTATTATACCTGTTGTGGTGCGTTTGACGCGTCGTCAAAACCGTTCTGCAGGGTCGTGACGAAATAGAGAAAGAGAGCAAACAAATCGAGAAATTTCGATTCACAGCACACAATAACGGTTTTAAAATCTATACGTAAAAATAATATATAAATGCGTACGATTATATATTTTTGCCGGAGCCAAAGAACTGAAGAAATGGAAAAAAAAAAAAAAAATCACACGATTCGACGAACACGAGACGGCGAACGGTTTCCCCGATCGCACATTACTATATATACTCTTGTCCGATGACTTTTTTTTTTTTTTTTATAGTATTGTTATTATATTGTCAGGTCAGGTAAAAACGCATTGCCGACCGCGTTTGATTGCCCGACAAATATACATTTCGTTAGCGTATTATTATTTATCATCCGACCGACGAGAAAAAAATTGCGTCAAATCGAAAATCGTCACTTAGATAACAATAATAATAACGTTCACCCGAAATGCACAATACGAACAAACACCTGACGCGCGATAAATACGCGACGTATCGTATTTTTTTCGATTCAAAGGTATATAAAAAAAAATAAAAAAATCAAATTATATTTTTACGCAATAACGTAGGCACAACAAACCTCTAGGGTTAAATTCACGTTTTACAAACAGCGAAAACACATCCATTTGTAGTAATAATTCGCGTGTAATAAATATTTAATTTGTATTTAATTAAATTATCGTTATAACAATGCATGTACCTATGATGTGGCCGTACCCAGGTGTGAGAAGGAGTTTAAGTGTTCAAAACCCCCTGAAAATTTGACGACATATTAAACGATAATATAATTTTAAGAAACAACTAGATTTCCATTTTAATATACATAATTAACATCTACATAAAACTCGCCTGTGGACCTATGAAAATTAACGCTGAATACGGTCATGAGTCCTATGATATCTTAATATTTTACTTTTGTTTACCCATAGTATTTAATTACCTCATCAATTGCTGTATATTATATTGTAATTATTTATAGTAGATAATTACAAAGTCAATTTTAAACCACGAAAAACAATTATATTATACCGATCATCATCGGCATTAAAATTAATTGTGAATGATACTAGAACAGATAAACACATTCATAATGAACATAAAAAGATTTTTAAAAAATTATAAATTAAAAATTTTCAATCTATTGGTTTTTACCGAAATACGTTGAAAAGATTTACTCTGATAAAATGTCAAATATTTAAAAACAAATTCTATATTTTAAAATTGATTCAATTGACATCGGTTTCTTCTTCAGAATGGACCATCAACGGTTGTCACTTTTTTAATATCAGAGATAATTTTGAACGTTGTTAAAAAAAAAAGTGGTAAATGTTTATCGTAATCCGAGATTTACGGATTCGACATTAATTTATTTTAAACTTAATGTAATTTGTATTGTAAATTTGGTTTAATTATTAAAATTTAATTACGTATTAAACCAATCTGCAGACAATTGAATTTAGATGCATTAAAATATTAATACGACATCGACATTTCTGTTTAAACTTTCAGCACAAACTTTGTTTCCCGCACGATTCTATGAAATAATAATATATAGTTGAAAATAATTGTATTATAGTCAATTATTATAATATAATTAACATCAATACGTACCCACACAAAAACAATGGTTAAAACTAATTAAAACTTTAAAACTCGTCTATATAGTAAAATCGATTTATTAATAATTGAACGCATAATAACACTAAAATTTAAACTCGACCTAAATTATAAGCATACCCATAAATTGAGAGGATTTCGTGATCAATGTTTATTTTACACTTCGCGGTTTGTTTCAGTTATTTTTTTCTCTCTCTTTTAATGTGTTCCAAAATAAGGATCGTTTTCAAAAGGCGTATTACATAATATATTGTTTTCTCGTTTTCTGTATATCAAACGAACACATTGTGTTTAATTTGAATATAGAGAAATAGTATACTAGCTATTATCCAAGACTCTTTAAAGTTGATATTTCACATCCATTTAGTATATAATTATTTAGTTATTTACTTTAAAAACTTCCCTTTAAATATTTAAATAAAACATGTTACGTTTTCATTAAACTATATTACAACGTACTCGTTAACACAATTTTTTTTTATTACCATTAAATCACATCATGTTATGTATGATATTTTTTACTTTTACGCTAACTACTTATTGTTATTTTATATCAAAACTGTTTTTCATAGGTATTTTTTAAAACTTTATTATTTTAATTATTTTTTTTTTTTTTGTAATTTAAGTATACTTCTTGACACAGCTTAATATTATGGAGCTAATATTTATTTTGAAAATGACTAATATTTAATTTATATTAATACATCATAATTTTAACTTAGACCTCCAATTTAATTATACAAAACAAAACTAATTACGATTTATGTATTAACAGTTTAGTGATAGATAATGAAATGATATAAGTAGTTCATTTAGTTTCAAACTAGCTATGCAATTGATAATTCTCAAAATCATTCTTAATCATCATTTTAAATATTAGTATTAATTAATGTTTGCTATTCTTTAAAGTCTACTATTTTATAATTAATATTGTGTGCGAGATAAATATTTGTTTATCCATTAGACGAATTTCTTGTTTGTTCAAACATGTTTAAAAAATGTACACATATTATTAATTATACAAATATATAAGAACATCAGTTTTGAAATATATTATCTTTCTTACACCTCTTATTTACCTCTAAATCTTTGTCCCCTAACCTATCTAGAATGTAGCCGGTGGTCAGTCATCCTAGTTCCCTATTTTTATGGATCCATAGATCACAATTTTTTACTCCCATTCAATTGTAAAACGTAATCAGAATGTCTTACCATTTTTTTTTATTTTTATTTTTTTAATTATTATAGACACTGCAAATAATCAATAATAATAATCACTATATTTATACACAATTGATTTTGATTTTTAAAAAATACAATCACTTTGGTTGAATTAAACAAAGTGAATTTTAAATTTCAAGAATAACGGATAGTGGAAAACTCATATCATATATTTCATATTTTGCAATCGCAAGAGTATAAAAAACAAAGAAACTCCTAAGCGCACGGACTGCGTGTTTTTTTGTATTTATATATATGTGACTCGTATCCGAGGACAATTTTTTTTTTTTTTTTTTTACAGCCGGTAAAAAATATACATAATGAAAAGTATAAAAAAGTGAAATGCAAACAAAATTTCATTAAAGCAAAAAACACAGTCGAGATCATAATTATTCGGAAAACGCCTTCGAATGTGATTCCGAGTGTTTGGTATACGACCCGTTTGCAATAGTGTGAGTGATTTCGAAATTACGTCATCTTTGACGAACACGGCAAGTTCATTGGCGACCATTGAAAAGCGAAAATTATTATCCGACCGACTACCATACGTACTCGAAAGCCGCCCGCCGAACGACAAATTCGATTATTACTAATACGATTTTCTATGCCGTTTTCTCCGCGTCGAATATTGTAAACACGACGTGTACGACGAAAAACATATATTTATTTGATTTTATTACGTTTGAATCGAATAGTAAATTATTATAATCATAATAGGTATTGTATATATATATATTATAGTTGTGATTGTGGTGCACACGCCTCGCCGGACGACAATGCGTATCAATCAGCTCGCCTCGCAATATGGCTCTCTTGACTCTTATTCTTATTCAATCGAGAGTCGTATTGTTTTTTATGGTAAACATTTTGATTTTTCTTTTTGATCTTTTAAACCGATAAAACACAATTAAATTTCAAATCGTAACAACGTCGTTCGTTTGAATCGTTTTGTTGTATTTAGTGAAATTATGTTGTTAAATAATGCGCGAACATAACAATCGAACGGAAAAAGGTATAGTTCGTAAAGTTGTTTTTCGAAAAACTATTTCGTTAATATTTATACACGAATTTTAAATCGATTTACATGTGGATAATATATAATATTTATACATTGTAAATTTAAATAAAAAATGTTGAGTAGATAATAAAATATCGAATATATACTGCGTTACAGAAACTAAAGTTTAGATAGAATTAGGAATTACGAATATAAAGTTAGATATTTTTTTTTAACATATTTTCCGAATTTTTAATATTGTAATTCGATATAATATAAATGAATATTAACGTACGTATATGAGCGAAGAGCAAGGAAACTTAGACAAATACATTAAATTGTTATTTATTTTATTTTTCTGATATTTGAAAATAAAAAAAGCGGAAAGGTTGATTCTGGTCGTTTCTCCTTCGTCCCTTTAGTCCTCGGAGATATTAATGGTTTATTATAATTAAGATTTGATTGCAAATGATAATGCATTCGAATATACGATTTTGAGCGAAATTCAGTCAAACATACAATATATTATAGGTACAAATAATCTGTTTCAAAATTGTATTGTGTATGTAAATTGCCTTTGATATTACTCAAAAATATTTTCAAGTCCCTAAAATCAAAACAGAGTTATTTAATTAATTTAGAAAATATATAAAAAAATATAACGGAAACCATAATTTTGCCGATTTTCCGTCATTTATTGGTAGTTTTTCTTCTCCCAAGAAAAAACTTTTAAGAAATTCAAAAAATGAGCTAAATAAAGTATCAACTAGATACAATTTTCTACCGAATGCATACCCTTTATTATTCGTG
Organism: Eriosoma lanigerum; assembly: GCA_013282895.1. Lineage (NCBI taxonomy): Eukaryota > Metazoa > Arthropoda > Insecta > Hemiptera > Aphididae > Eriosoma > Eriosoma lanigerum. The sequence goes on along the minus strand of CM023357.1, from coordinate 60,146,299 downwards.
GTATTCGGACCATTATTTCTACCCAAAAAAAAAAGGTTTCAGACATCAGAAAAAATATATATATATCTATGTAAAACCAATACATTTCTTGCTTTTTTTCAGAATTTAAAATTAAATACAAAGGATATATAATATTTATATATTATATGTAATAGCACGGTTTTCATTTTATTTCAAATTTACAAGTTTATATAATAAAATGATTTCAATAATGCATATTTATAATTACTCCGAACCATGTATTTAATAATGTACTCGTATTTTAGTTATAATTAAATAATAATAAATTAAAAATATCCATTTTACGAAACAACCGACTTAAAACAAACTATCCGTAGTTTCAAGAGATAAGTTAAGGACGTATTATATATTATTAAGCCTACGTCTCGTGACTTGTATACACTATTTAACTGTACTACATCTAACAAAGGGTCAAATGACGGTTTCGAGAACAACTCTACTACCGAACTTAATATATGGATACAACGTATAAACAGTCTGACTCGAATTAATATGGTGTTCGAACGAAGAAGGCTGGAAATTATTTTGAAGAGCAATATAACATAAACAGATATTTTAAATTATGATACAAGATAATGTACATGTTGCATTTAATGTTATGCTACAGATTCTTATTTTCAGTGAATTCATTGTTTTATTTCATTCATTTTGTCCATATCAATTAACAACGTCGAAAAAGCGATAGAAATATATAATTTTCATATAAATATGTTAAAATAATATGTTTGTATCAATTTTATACAGGTTTAATAATCACTAAAATATTAATAAGCTTAACATTTTGTAACTCATATTTATTTCTTATGCACTTTGCCATTATATAGGTATAAAATAATTTAACTAGATAAATATTAAAATTAGAATGATCGATACTTATTCATATTATCGATTAAATGAATTTGTTATAAATAGATATATAAAATATGCAAATATAAATTAAAATCTTTATTTATACACGTTTAATTTTATAAACTTATTATTCATTAAATAAAATTATAACTTAGAAATACTAATGATAAGTAGCAGTATATTTTCATACTTACAATAGTAATTGAAAACTAGCTGGTAAAAGTTATTGAATATAGAAATATTACAGAAAAGTTTAACAAAATAATATATTGCTTTTAAAACTTTTGTACAATGTATGAAAAACATTATTTAACGTATAAATTCACTGAGAAAACTTAATAGCCACTGACCCAGTCACTTCACTATAAATCATTAACTTAAAGAAAACATAGTGGTTAAAAATTCTTAATGAAAAACACTTCAGTTATAGAAAAAAAGGAAACTAGAAAAAGTAACTATATCTGATTTCAAACTTCTGAAGACCTTAACAACACATGTGCATGCACTATTTAATTAACTGTTATCCTAATAATGTGGTTTTTTAAATTGTATATTGAAACAGATCACAATACTAATATAATAATATACTGGTTCTTCCAGATCTATTTACTAATTTCAATATCCCTGTAAAAAATTTAAATTTTTGAATGTTGTTTTTTTCAAAATATTGGTTTGTAACGGACTATAATATTACTTTTACCTATTACTAATTTAAAAAACTCTCATAAAAAAATTTAAAAAATTTCACTCTTTATTTTTTAAGTTATGTAAAATATGAAGATAACCATTTTAAAGAGTATATTTATTATATGAGACTTTTGACGTGTCGATTTCATAATTTAATCAAGATTTCGATTTTTTTAAAATTATTAGTATAAAGTTATTTTTGACGTTATTATTTTTGTAATCTAATATTTTGATATCATGGTACGTAAAATTTGTTTTATCAATATTATCACGAATGCTATCAGTGCTCACAAAATATTATCATAGGTAATTATATATTTATTAACCAAGAACTTTATAGCTGCAAAAATATTTTAATAATATTATGTTTGTATCACACTATCATAAATTACATATATTATACAATGTAATATATGCTATAATAATGACGTCAGAAATATGATTTTTCCAATATCTAATTATAATTTAAAAAATTCCTAAAAATTGAAATCTTAATTAAATTAAAAAATTGATACGTCAAAATTCTCTTTAAAATAGCATCTTTAAATTTTACATAACTTAAAAAATGAAGAGTTTATTTTTTATTTCTTATTATGAGACGTCTTTTTTCAAACAAGAAAAAATGTTATATTATAGTCCGTTGCCTAAATAATAATATGAAAAAAACTGCATTCAAAAATTTAAAATTTTTGCATTGAAATTCCAATTAGTAAATATATCTGGAACACCCTCTATTGTAGATGTTCTATCAAATGTATATCGAGAAAAAAATCGCAAAATAAATGTTATTCAATTGTGATTACAATTTATAATAATAACTAAAACCGTCTAATACCATCATTTGTAAATAGTTTAGTAGTGTAATAAGATTTTCTTAAGAATACCAAATTCGAGTGTAATGTGAAATTAATTTCATAAAAAAAAAAATAGCTATAGCGTTTTCACTTGTCAGAAATGAATTGCGTTCGTAACACAAACGTTTAACGTTAACGAATAAAAAGACACTTTGATTGATGATAACCTGTTAAAACACGTGAAATGGTAATTCTTCAGAAGTTGACATTAAAGGTGTGGCAGACAAATGGAACGTTTGTTCAAATTTGATGTTCGATATAAGAATTTAAAATATATACTTTACGCATATATTTTCAGAGAAAGAAAATACAACTAGAATAGTTTGAAATCATCAAACCGAAAAATCATTACTTTAATCATTTTATTAGCATATTTATTCGGCTCGAAAAAAGAATGCCAAGCGAGCACAAAATATGAAGGTGTGATTTAAAATAATTATTTCAACATTTTCACAGTTTTTATAGCATAATTAGAATTTTAAGCTTATATTAATTAATCTATATACTAATATTACTTTATTTTCATTGCATTTTTACATGTATTTTAGTAATAATTTAAAGTCAAATGTCTAGAATATAATCATTATAGTTCTGTAAATGGTTTTTGCCCGACCCGTATGGGCGTCCAATGCCAATTATAGGAGAAACAAAAAATCATTTAAAAAAAACAATACTTTTATACCAAGTTGTTAATATAAATATTTAAAAATCTATTAATGTATAATTTTGTTTTGCTTTTTTACATTATTTTTACACAATTTGTTTATTAACTACAATAATAATAAATGCTGCTGTTAGATGTTTGAAATATTTATTTAAAATTTTTATTATTGTTATTTAATATGGTTTTACTGGTATATTTTACATTTTTACCTTATCATATTAGATAAACTTTTTCAACGTATTTTTAATGTTTTAATCATTCTCTTTTATCATTGATTAATTTAAATTAATCAACGTTATTACCAATCCGACGTGGTTTTGCTCAATAAATTGAAAATATCCTTCCTAATGCTAGTCACACGCAGAATTTATTACCTCGTCTGCGGCGAAATGGTCCTAGTTCTATTATTTTTAATGTATATTTTTGTGATAATTTGGAGCAAATATATTCAAATTATAGTGATAAACTTATAAATATGCTTATTAACAACACTTTTCAGTTTCAATTAATCATTTACCTAAATAAAAAAAAAATTGTAAAAAAGAGTTTGTTTTAAAATGTTTACATCTTACATAAAAGTACTCCGTTACAGTTTTTTCTATGTGGCAATTATTGATGAATAATTTTCGGAATTTTCACCAAAAATAATCTATATCCTCGCGAATTTTAACGCGGGTCCATGAATGTTTGATAAACCGCTCATTTTGTAAGCTGTTCTAAGGCGTTTTCAACCACACATTAGTGTCGTTAAGTATGGTAATTTAGGAAGTTTTAGACAAATGTCTAGGGTGTACTTAGATAAACATTTATGGCTGAAGACTATAGAAGACTATACGAAGTTTTACTAACGTTTTAACATCTATACTTATTCATAAATTCATAATATTATAAATTTACAGTTTTAAAGAAGATAATTTAAGATAATTTTAATGAATTATTTTGGAAGAAAAAATTAATTTTTTATATAGTCTATGTTGGTGTTTTTCTATATTCATGTAGAATAAATACAAAACAAAAATCGTAAAAAGTAATCGGATCATGTTTTACAGTAGTTTAAAAAGTTCTTTTAATACTTAAGTAAACATAACAACGAATTAGAATTTTTTTTTTTTGAATTAAAAAAATACAACGACTAGATACAAAATAATTATTTATTAATAGTAAACAAAAAAACACGATATTAAGTACCTATTATACAGTGAATTAATTTTAATATACTTAAAAAACAAATTATTAAATCCAACACGATTAATATAGAGACAATTTTTATGAATAAAAAATTATTTGGTGTTCATAGAATGAATAATTTATTAAAATAATTTAAAGAAAGTTAAAAAATATGTTTGTGATAATTATTGTATTTACTTAATCTAACTTTAAAAAATATACCTAGTATTTTTTTTTTTTAGAATTCGTATGTACGATAATTATTTTTTTAACTCGTTAAAGTTTCCCAGAAATGATTGTGTTATAAATTTTTTTTAGAAAAATACATAATAAAATGAAAGAAAAATAACTCATTTTATAAGTTAATCATATCAACTTAACTTTTAAACTCGTTAATATCCAACGCTGTTTAATTTTAAATAAGACTAAATATATTTATCGCAATCATATACATTAAAATGTTCTATACATTTAAGAGATTGTTACGGGGAATAGAAATAATATGTATTATGCAATCAAAAAGAATACCACAACATTGAGTACTGTACTATGCGTGTTTGTTGTATATAAATGAAGTACTCATGTCATAATAGTCACTTAACCAGATTTTATTTTATATGTGATTTTCAAAAGGAAAATTATCATTAATTTTAAAATAATATGACGTGGAAATATCAAGAATATACGATTTATCAGCCGTATAACGTAGGTTTGTTTTGTGTAATTTTTTTAAGTACGAGAAAGTAGAGCACGTCAAAAAAATTAGTAATTAGTGGAAGTATATATCAATGTTATCCGAATATACCGTAGAAATAATATTAATTTATATAGAATTGAGCGGAAAAAAATTATTCATTTTTCGACGAGTATATATTATATATAAATACAAAAAAAAACATTACGAATAACAATGTACAGAGTGATATGAACTTACAAAAATGGTGGGAATTACATAATATTATAAACGTTTCCAACGTTATAATTTTTATAAAATAATATTTTAATCGCACTGTATAGTGATGTATATCGAGTTTTATTTGTAATCTTTTCTTTTTCGCATAATATAAATATATATTCGTCGAAAACATATTCTCTACATACGAATTATTTAAAGTGAAATAAAATCTACTTACTCGCTTATTATATATTTATTCGTTTTTATACGCGATCGCTGTTGGAAATTTGGAATTATACGACCGTCTTTGAAATCTCACTTCACGCAGCGCCTCGGAGACGATTTCCGAGAGATTTCGCGAACAGATAAATCCGTTCTGAACACTCACGTATAATATAATATAATAATATATTATTATTAGTCCATGTATTGAATAATACAGACCTCGTTTCCCGTCGATATCGAGGGAAAAGTGACGGAAATATATGATTATCGTTCGATTTGACTTCGGGTTCGATTTTTCGCAGCTATTATTTTGCCGAGTGGTTTCGTAAAATTAAATTCGTTCGTGACATTTCTCAGGGGAACCTAGACGAAAAATCTGTCGTGTACTGCAACAATGATAATATGACGTGGCCCCGCGATCGAAAAATACGAGAGATGAATTTTTAAAGATAAAAAGATAAAACGATGTCGATTACAGTCTGCAGAGCATACACACATTCTCTTTATATAATATTGGTCGAGCAGCTCTTTACTTGATTTAATGAACGTTTGTGAGCTATTATTAAAATAGTTCATCAACGTCTCCGGAATATAATAGTTAATAATTGCAATGGGCGTATTACGTGCGGTTACTGGTTATAATAATATCTAACCTAACTTTTAAAATAAACAAATTGCATTTTATTATAATTTAGACGAAATGAATTCGACGTAGATTAGGTTACAAACTGCAATTTCAGACACTTGTAATTAACGCTCATAATCAATTTCCTGACCAGGTAATTGGATCGAATTAAAATATCAATGTTTCAATGACGAAGATAGCAACGTAGTACGTTTTGTTATCTAAAACATATAAATATTCAGGAAAAAAAAGTCAAATTTTGGAAAACTAATGTTTTTTATCGGTAAAGATTTAAGAACGTATAACGACAAACTGAATTTATGATAAAAAATATACAAGTACAAAGGTTTATTTTTCAGCACTTTGTAAATTTGAGTTAAAACCATTGTGCCGTTGAAATAATTATTCTTCAAAAAGAAAACTTGAGTCCTAATCATTTCATTTTAACTATAAGATATATCGGGAAAACGTTCTTCAATTAAATAACAACTCGATTTAGAAAAGATCCTATTATGTCATTTAATATGTACTTTATTTTGATAATATGTCATAACAATAAAAATAGCTTCAATCCGATAACAGCATAATATATGTCTTGATTGTAATTGATAAAGTTTTATATTTAAACACTTCAGAAAAAAAAAATTAACGAATAGAAATTTATTGAAAGAAATTTAATTTTGTTAAATATGAAATAGAATAATTAATAAATCTGATCGTAAATGTCGTATAGACAAAAAAAAACCATAATATATTGCCAGGATCTTTTACAATATGTCATTATGTAAACTTAATTGACGATGCGTGAGTATTCCACTCGGTTATTCATCGAAGTGCATAAAAGTCATAATTAAATAGTTTAACTTGCATATTATAATAACGTTGGTGCATAATGATAGTAGGTCAATAGGATAATTACTATAAATCGATCTAAATTACGTTCTTTTATTTATCGAATTATAATAGTTAACGTCTATCGGCTTTTAAAATATAACATTGAAAACATATTTATAATAAAAAATCAATTAGACACCTAGGTTGTTTGCAATTAGTAGGTACTACATTATATATATATTATTATTACAAAAAGTGTTAACTATTAAGTTGTTCTACATAAAATAAAAATCACTAGAGTTCCTGATTTATTAAAGACAAATAGCAGAGTTCATTTTCTGCATAATTTGTGCGAATTTTAAAAGTTAAAAAGTGATAGATTAAACTTCATGTCTACGATATTCTAGTGCATTAATACTTTAAACGTTTTAAAATGAGTGAGTAGTCGTATAGAGGACATACAATATTAAATTTAATATATAGCCAACAAAATTTAATAGCATTAATATATTATATATGCATGTAAAAATGTCGGTTATTTCGTTGGTGGTAAAATTTAAATTAAAATATTTGTGTAAAAATGGTTTTTGTGTCTAGAGTTTTTTTATCGCTATGAAATATATTCAAGTGGTAGATACAATTACGTATTAACGATGTCTTGAACAATAATTATTATAAGATCAATAAATTAAGAATGCGGTGTTGTTTTAGTTTTTAATTCCGAGTACGTTGTTGTGCAGGAGAAGAGAAATTCTAGTTGAAAAAGAAACAACACGGTTTATTGATTAATTTGCTGTGAAAAATATAACAGTTGTTCGTTCCCAAGAATAGATGGCACTTAAAACACACTTAATGGTATTTATCGTTTTCAACAACAAACCAAATGGCCTAACTATTTACATGTGGCGCTGAAAATTCAAAGATAACCAAAAGACCATGTTGTCCTTTAGGATTCCTCGAAACATTTTAAACATTATTCACTAAAACGTATTATTGCTGTTTCAAATATATTTTAATTTATCCGCTTTGCTCGGCCAAATAATTATTGTAGTTTTTTTTTTAATTTGTTTTCAAAACTTCAAAAAAAAAAACGGGTTAAAATAGATGGTAGCGTTGAACCACCATATAGGTATTAATTATTATTACAATATTATCATGTTTAACGAAATACATTTTATAATATTATATATTAATCCGTTAAAATGCAATAATAATAATAATATAATTTACAGTGGATAGCGAAAATAAAATATTGCAATAATTAGCAATGAAATATCTTTCAAATATGACGAGCGTACTTAATTATTAAATTAAATACATTAAACAATTTAACAAAATACTCGTTTTGATCAACAAAATTATGGACCTATTCCACAAATTCATCTTATAATTACTAATATCTTATGTTGTGTTACGATGAAAAAATATTGATATATTTTACTTTAAATAAATATCGATATTTTTTTAACGGGTAAAACGAAATTTAGCAACCATCATTATTATTTTTATGTAGTTTTCGTTTCTATTGCAAATATTCCGTTTGTTTTGCACTGTCTATGTTATGGTCGCGCTCGTGTACTATAATTTATACATATCTAAGTAGAGATTATTTCTAATTTCTTTTAAGTATATTAGAACTATAATAATATTAAAATAATTGTTTGTTTCATTCGATTGGTGAAAAATAACATTGGTATTTCTGGACATTATTTATGATTTAGTATTTTGGTAACGTATATTTTTTTTTATATTTAAAAGAGTTAAACCACTCCATTTATAAAAAAATAATGCATGTAAAACATTTATAGTGTATTAATAATAAATAACAGTAATAAAATCCAATATTTATAGTTATAAAAATGCGGATAGGTCGATTTTGGACATTCCTTCTTCGTCCCATCGGTCCTCGGGGAAATTAATGGTTTACTATAATTAAGATTTAAATCCAATGTTATTGCATTAGAAAATATGATTCTGAGCAATACTTAATATAATATACAATGTATTAAACTGATAAGTAGTTCCAAAAGTTAACCACGTATGTAAACTACGTATGAGTGTTCACAAAAAAAAATTCAAGTACCTACGTTCAAAATTGTATAAGTTTTCTTGAAAAATCTAATATCAATTTCGTTAAAATTACGACTTTCGTATATTTTTTCGCTTATTCGTCAGTTTTTGATAGTTTTACTTTTCTCGTGAAAAACTTTTGAAAAATTTAAATAATGAACTAAATTAGTCAGAAAATCAACCAATTCGTTCCAAAGTTTTACCACGCATGAAAACTACCTATGTTAATTGTAAATACTCAAAAACAATTTCAAGCCCTTACATTTAACACACTAACAATTAGTTATTACGATAAAATTTAAATAACTGAAATCGTAATTTTGCCAATTTTCCGCTATTTTTTGTTACTTTTTCTTCTCCCAAGAAATAACATTTGAGAAATTCTAAAAATTAGTTAAATAAAGTACCAACTAGATGAAATTTGGAGTACTTTATTTGTGGTGTAATCGGTCCATTATTTTTACCCTAAAAAGTGCCTTCTTAAAAAAAAAAAAAAAAGGAAATTGTAAAACAAATACATTTCGCGCTTTACTCAGAATCTAAAATATAACATAAAATGTTATGATAATGAGTTACAAATCAATCAAAATTAGCATTCATAAATTATTTTCTATTTTTTTTTTTTTTTTTTTATGATAATTTAGTATTTTCTATTATTAGTATATCAGCAGATAATTTTTTTGGAAATATTTGTGATTCCGAGTGGAATTATAATTAATTAGAAACTTTTGTCTACTTCAAAATTAATTAAGTTCGGTTTTTAATAATATTAACAAAAATATATCATTTAAATGACTTTCTCTCGTGTAATGATTTTAAATTAAATATGAAACCGTATAACTTAAAATGATAAAAATCGAAAAAAAAATCGATTTTGAACTGCTTCGAGACTTTGAATTGTTTCATTTGAATCCAAGTCATTTGAAGACTAAATAAAATAAACTACGTCTAATAATCTATAACTAACATAGTATGTAAAATATAATTTTTAAAATTATTTGTGATTATTTAAATTTGAACACGTACGAGTAACGAAACATAAATAACTGACTTAGATTTATTTAAAATCTATTTTTTTAATTATATTATTAAAATTTATTAAGACGAACATTTTAATTTAAAAACGAGATTTATAAGTCAATTATTTAAGAATTTACAGACAATTAAAAGGTTCTATGATGTCAAAAATCATTAATTAGTAAATTTCACAGTGAATTATAGTTTATAATTATATAGATTATATACTAATTATATAGAACGTTTCTATATTATATATACAAATTACTAATTTGTAATTTGAAATTAGGATGTAAAAGTTGTATGTGATAATAATTACTATGTATTTTAAAATAATATAACGTGTAATAAGTATTAATAATATGAAGTAAACGTTCTATGTGATAGTGCGATCAATTATATGATTAATGAAAGAATACAATAATAAGGTTCTAATTGTTCTATCTAATAGAACCTTATCATTCTAAATAGAAATATTTTAGCTTTTGATATTTAGTTAAACTAATAAGTTAATTAAAAAAATATCTGTTTTTGATAACATTCTTTATTACAACTTATTGGATTTTTACAAAATAAATTAAAAATAATATGTTTGATATTAAAAAAACTTATATATTGCGTTTTGAATCTTAAAATATATATTAATACTTTTAACATAATAGCAACAATATTGCTATAATATATATAATATATACTATATTATTAAAAAATAACTGATATAATTTCCAAGTCGTTAAAATAATTATATTTCACCTGATGCAACAGTTAGTATAAGTTAGGTGTTAATTTATCGAGTTTATAAATAAACTAGATCCGATCGAGATGAAACGAGACAAATTGAACAATAACTCTAACACGGGAGTTTTGAACGGTTTTAAACATTGTATATCGTTTGTCCGTCCTGAATATAAATTTAAAAATACACAATAAATCTTTTCGTTTCGTTTACAAAGGTATTACTCGTAAAATACGCCATTATATTATAATTATATTATTCTTACAACCTTTCGTATTATTGTACTTAACAAAGTGTCGTTTAGATGTAACATGCGGTGCAGACAAATTGCGGAATAATATACCTACTGCACATTATTTTATTGTATTATTACACACTGTCAAATAATAATAATAATAATAATAATATAGTTTATAACGACAAACGAGGAGAATGATATTTTATATGGGTACGTTATGAAATTATTGCCGTCGGCAACCACGTTCAGCGTGCGGACTGCCCCCCCCCCACAAGTGTAAGTACATATTATTATTATTATTTCTTTATTCTTTTCATCCCGCCACCGACCCCTTTTTCCCACCCTTCTTTTCGGGGGTTGACAATCGACCTAAAATCACGCACACAGACACACAATAATATGTGATACGTAGGGGTGAGTATTCGTCGCATTACACACACCCCACCACGCCGAACACGAGGCGTATAATGAACTCGCCGGTGCGTTTTTTATTCGGATACCGTAATAAAAAAATAATCAAATCTCATTTTAACTATGTGTGTACACCACATCACACCGTCGGTGAATTTATTATGTAAAAAAAAAGACGGAATCGTGTGTAATTTTTATCATTACGAATCGATTACCGATCACAATAATTACTTTATTTTCCTTTTGAGTATTAAAATTTATGTGTAGTATTAAAATTCAGCAAGTAGTGCAAATGCAAAAGAATGACAGTTTTGAGAAGGTGATTTGAAATAGAAGTGTGGAGAAGGCATCTGGTGTTTTATGGAACAATTGCCCTAAAAATCTTCGTTTGCGCTGCCACTGGTTGGTCTATTTTCTGAAACGATGAATATATTAGGTATAAAATATATTATATCTGTATAATATATTTTTTTCATTTTTCTCCAAAATTATTATAATATTCATCAAATTATAAATCAATTGAATGTTTGAATGATCACAGGTATAATATAAAGAAATACATGAATATTTCCATTATATTTTAAATAATTGTATACAACATTTTCATTTTTGGTACTACAAATTTTAGTATAAGTTAGGCTAACATTTTTTTTTAGTTTATAATAAATATTATTTTAGTAAGAGATATTTCACTCAAAATTGACTCAAATTCACTAAAGTTATACTTAAATTGAGCTACAGTTTGGGGGATTATGCGCAGATATTGTTCAAATAACTTTTATATTTTCTATCTTTAAAATAATATTTTGTGTACGTGTTTGCGAATTTGAAATGGGTATAAAATAGATTATATTTATATATGACGTTTTAATAAACAATAATACAAGTTAGAATATAGTTACGAAATGTAGAAGATATTATACCAATATTTCATCAAATAGGTCTGTTTTAAATCTAATTGAAAGTTTAATATTTTTAAACGTTCTATTAAGACGTTTTTCTGAAATCAAATTGGAAACGTTAGTCTTACTTCTTTTGAAGTAAAATGACATTTCTGTAATTTATAAAGTATTGGTTACCCTGTAAATCGTAAAAATGTTCTTTGAATTTGATTTGCACACGCGGATTGACCCTTAAATAATACAGTATACCTTATATCATCGTTCTAAATAATTACAAATTACTGCAGCTTAAGACTTTATTTGCAGCCATTAAACCTAATCGAGCAGTTTTAATTAAAAACAAAGCTTATGTACGGAAGATGAATGTCGTAACCGGATTATAATATTCTATAATTAATTATGATAAAAAACTAATAACCATAAATTATTTACGAAAAAGGTTTGATCGATGGATATAATAATTTCGTTTTTGAGACGAAACAATTTTGAAAATTTCTCTTCAAAAGTTCAAACACATAATAATTAAACAAAATTAGTTATTAAAAAATTGAATTAGCATTAAACTCTCAACTATATATATTAATATCAATTTTACTTATAAAAACTCATTAACGTGTATAAGTATAAGGCTTGATTGATGTTTTATAAACACAAATATTAAAATTTTCAACGATAGATATTTATATATATGATATTTATATATATGTAAAATTGGATTAGGTTCAGTTAGGTTAGGTTAGAAAAATTGGTTGAGTAGTTTTCGAATTTGTTGCAACTATATAATATTATTGTCAAGTGTTCTCGCAAAAGATCATAAATATATAATTATCTATTTAATTTTGTATTCTGTTCGAATCCGATACCGTAAAAAGTAGTTTTTCATCTAAAATAAATAGGTTAGGTTACACGTTTTAAACGATATTTTATTCGCAGAACTTTGATTTAAAATAGATCCCTGCACTCTTTATATAAAAATTATGAATATAGAAATCATTATACTTCAAGTACACATAAAAAAACTTTTACTTCATTCTGACGCTTTGCTTAACTTATTTTTAATTGGAATTTTTAACATCAAGTCATACAACTAATTTAGAATTTTAGTTTGATGAACAAAATGATTACTTAGTACCTACCAATATAGTTTATAGTATCCATAATTGTTTACAATAAGTTAACGAAAGAAAATAATATAATTTTATAATACTCATCGCAGCTCTCTCTCTCTCTCTCTCTCTCTCTCTTAAAAACATATCCTTTAAAATTCCGAACGAAAATAAAATTTGCTGTTTTCTGAGGATTAAACGGTTAAGGCCATTTTATAATTTATTATATGGTTTTGGTTGAGTTTTAAGATTTTCAATTTGAATTAATTACGAAGAGATAATGCATTTATATTAAAATAAAATAACTTCAGCTCTAAACTTACGGAAAAGATATATTATGCATAAGCTCGAAAAGCCATTAAAATTTAACAATTTAAAATAGAGTTTAATAAATAAATTATGTTAATATTTCCATACGCTATATTATGATTGAGTTTAAAAAATATATCTATATATTATATTCATGCAAAGGAACAAAAACTCGACCACAGAAAAAATAAAAAATCGATAATTCTATAACAATTTATATGATGAACATTTTCGAAATGTTATGCGCATTTCTATATTATTAAATATTTTAATAACAAATTAATTTAGGGACTGTCATAGTGTCGTTAAAAACTTCTGTCAAAACATTATAACTATGTAATTCAGATGATAATTATTTATATAGACATTTATCACGATATTATAAATATGCAAAAATAATAAAATATCTGTACTATTCTCTATTATAAACAAAATTAAATATCAAAGTATCAGATAATATTTAATTTTTATATTGTATTATGGATATGTTTACTATATTATTGTTATATTACATAATTAATGCATTTTCATTTAAATGTTTGAAAATGTATCTAGAAATTTGTTCTTATTTTAAATATCGAATATTGTCATATCGACGTATGTCATTATCGATATATATTACGATTATGTTATAATATTAAAACGTATATATACTAAATCGCTATAGGTAGTAGTAATTCATATATTACGCGGTTTAGAAGTTAGGTTAGGGTATTTATATTAAGACATTTCCGAATAAACGAGCGCGTTATGAGCAAATTTTCGACATGTTATCACGTGCGTTCGCCGATAAAATCTGATGTCCGAACAGTCGTATAATGTATATAATAAATTTTATAGCCCCGATGTATATTATAAAACATAATATTCATAATTCATTTTATTATATAATATACGACGACCTGTCCGGAGGAAAATTACCAGTCGGTAGCGGCACGCAACCTGATGACCGGTTAGTAGTGTAGGGGGTGAGGAGGGGGCAAAGAACGGGTACATTTTACGTACCCTACGTGTTTTTCCTTCCAAATGTGTACATATTACAATATAATATATATATATTTTAGATAATATTAGATATATTTCGAAAGGATATTCGCCGGAACTCTCCGGAGACGAGTCATAAAACGACTATGACGCGTTTTCGTCGGTTATCTCGTTTTTTTCTCTTCCTACGACGAAGAACGCAAACGTATATATGAAACAAATTTTCTCTGGCCTAACCTTATATATATATATATATAACTTACCTAACCAACCGTTTTCACCAAAAATACTATTTCGATACCCGTTATTTCATTGTGGTTCACGTCGATTTTTCATCGATTTGATAAAACTATTCTTCGACCACATCATGTACACCGCTGCAGTGTTAAAAACCTATTGCCACCGTATCCTGCACAGCAGCTGTCACCGTTTTCGATACATAAACCCTAAGCATATGTGTTTTGGACTTTTATATAGACCATGTCACGATCGCACCCTACAGAGGGGCCCAAAACATATATATATATATTGTGTGTGCAGAGTGTCTTGCAAAAAATAATCGGCACATGAAAAATATTCCGATTTTGACGCATAAAATGTGGTTATGGTTTGATCAGCGAAATTCAGATTTATTGAAAAACCCATCGTTAAAAAATAGACGCGAAAGAAAAACGCGTTTTTTAATATTTTTTTAACACTCTACATAAGCAGTTACCTGTTTGTGTTTGCTAGTCTTCTACTCGAAAAATACACATAATAAATAGAATCCAACGTACCTTGTAATAGTATTATTATTATATTATAATATGTATGACGACGACCGGGATATCCGTTTTCCGCCAGTGTACACATCAATGTATACTCAACAAAACTGAATAAAAAATTATTACGAAAGCACTCGTTTAAACGTTGTTTAAAAAAGGGGAATGAAAGATGATATTAATAAAATATGTTGTACACTATGACAAAAACATTATCAAAGTCCAAAGTTTTTACATAAATTCATTTTTGCAGATGATGCACAACAATATTGATTTTTTACGATAAATAATACCCGTATATATCGATAATATAATTTTATATTATATCGGCACCTATAGATGAAACAATATCGATATCCCGTGCTAATAAAACGAAATATATATGTCTGTCTCTCAATGTCAATTTTAATTACAATTATATGTCCCATAAATGATCGACATGGATAAGAA
This sequence comes from Eriosoma lanigerum, assembly GCA_013282895.1. Lineage (NCBI taxonomy): Eukaryota > Metazoa > Arthropoda > Insecta > Hemiptera > Aphididae > Eriosoma > Eriosoma lanigerum. The sequence goes on along the minus strand of CM023357.1, from coordinate 60,130,494 downwards.
TAAAATCATTGACGTTTTTACCAAAACTCGCAGTTATCCAACCAAATCGTTTTTTTTTTTTTTTTGTTGTTGTTGTTGTTGTTGTTATTGAAATGTACTTAAATGTTTCAAACACCAAATTTAGTAATGTTCACAATAATAAATAAAGGTCAACGAATTTAAGATCGCATTAAAACTTATAAAAGAAACGAAAAGGTTTTCTTATTATATTGATATTATATATTATGCTGTTGTTATTTCAATCAAAAGTCAATAGACACTTCTTTTCATAAATATAATATGTATACACATATATTTGTATATCTTTCATTATCAATTACTTCTTTTGTCCGTATGCGCTCGCGCCCTTTGTCCCTTATGTTCATTTCATATTTAATCTACTTCATTACAGCAATGCAAGGTCTCCTTACGTGTATTTCGATATTTTTTTTATCTGTGTCTTATTCATTACATTTTAGAACCGGAGAAAAAAAAAATAATACCAAAAATGAGTTTATTCATATACACAAACGTGTAGAATAATAATAATAATATAGTCTATAATATTCAGTGGGTAGTATTTTTTTTGGTCTCGCATATGAATATTATTATTCCATTTGTTTGTTTCGTTGTAAAAATTCGCCTGTAGTTGGAGCGTTTCAACTTGAATTTACTTTATTTACATCGTTATAAATAACATTATTTACTTGTTTCATAGTTATGAAAACCATTAATTAGAAGGGAAATATTCAATGAAGTTTCCGATAAATTCCGTAGAAGCGCGATACTATACATAGAATCCGGAACACTCGTTACTTCGCTAGAGCCGCGTTAACTAATCTATATAGTACTTCTTCGTAATAATTTATCATGGTAAGGAAGAATATAACAATATGATAATATGGGAGGTGTGGCAGTCACAGTTATTTATTTATTAAATAACAATTATAACGAAATTAAGATCCATCACAGAATATTTAATTATATGATAAAAAAATCATACTGCTTTTAAAAAAATTGCGAACTTTGAATGAATAACTTTTTTAAAGAAATTTTTTTTTAAATATCAGACAATGTTAGAATATCAAAAAAAGTGTGCTAATTATGAATTATAAGTTATAAGTATCTAAGGCATAGGCTACATTGAGAATATTAAGATGGTACTAAAACTACAAAATATTTCAATATTTCGAGTCATATTTTAGCGATTAAAAAATTGAAAATAAAATTTTGTTTGTAATTTTTTATTTAAAATGTATAGGTAAATAAAATAAAACTATTTAAAATAAATCAAAATGATAGGATATTCTCATATAACTCGTAAAGTCGTAAATGCAATACTTTGAAGGAAAACAAATGGGAGGAGTTGTTTACAATAGGTATAGTCTAATGGAAAATAATATATGAAAATACACAAAAATAAGTACAAATTATGCAAATTTTAACATGTACTGATTAAAACTAAACAAATTATACTATGGATAAAAGATAAAACAATACAAAAACCATTATAATAATAACGTATTTGAAATTTAATTCAGCTCAGGTATACCGTTTAGGTTGTTACAGGACCACGATAACAATAGTCCGATATCACATAATTTTTATACAAATAGATGTAAATTATAATAAATGTCATTTATTGTGTAAACAAGTTTAATAGATATTGATAGATCATACTGATTAATAGAAAAATTTAATTTAATTTTAAATAATAAGATATAAAATATAACAAATATTAAACATTATAAATACAAATATAATACTATATTGCTCAGTTGTTTTTAGCGACATTTTCCATTTAAACGTGTTATACTTTTACGGGTCATAATGACAGCCAACGAAATGATGATTTAAAATTGCATAATATAAATCATTTAATCGTAAAGTATTTACAATATAATACATTAGATATTAATTAAAACCGTAATTTTATCCGCATTGTAAAAGTGAAAACGTTCCTGGCCGATAGAAAATCGTTTATTAACGTCAATATTGTTTTTTTTTTTTTCATCGTAATATTTAGTGTTTTTTTTTTTTTTAAACAAAAATAAATTTCGTATCGTTATTAGAATAATGCAAAATCGTTCGGTGGCGTATATGTGTGCGCGCGCGGAACAAGAGAAAGTAATAAATTTTCGTAATAAATCATATTGCTAATGGTTTGTGCTATTATTGCAAGCGATTTTCTCACCGTCCGTCCGTTAAAATATTCATTTTCGGAATTCGGAATAAGCAATATATTATTATAATATCGTCCTACGAACGCACAGCGAATACTCGCTACTATAGTATAAAATATGTTAGCTTTTATATTTTTATCTCGAAATAAAACACCGCATCGGAAAGTCGCGACGACGTCGGTACGAAATGATAAAACACGAATAGGTAAACGAAAAAATAACAATAATAATCGTATTGTCTCCGTTGCGAATGTATATATAAACGTTAAGAGGATGCTCGTATTTTATAACAAAATCAAAGTCACTTAAAATCAGAATATTGTGTGATTTGAGTTAAACTTACTGATTAGTAACGTGTAATTAGTACTTTATTTATACGACGTAATTGCTCGGCATTTCAAAATCCAAACAACTTAAAAGTGTTATACTTTTCTCTGGTGCGTTCAATTTTAGAATACGGCTCAGTCATTTGGAACCCCTATCAATCTAATTATTTAAAAATAATAATAAATAAAATAGAACGTATTCGAAATCGACTTTTACGTGTACTTGCATACAAAACTATCAAAATAGGCACACCCATTGAATAACTAGCTATACATTTTAATATTGAAACATTGGAAAATAAAAGAAAATATAATGATGTGCTTTGATTATATAAACTGCTATAAATTATCAAATTGATTGCCCTGAATTATTATCTTAAATACTCATAAATGTACCTAATATCGACCTTTCTTTATAAAAACATTCAGTCAAAATTATACTTTTTTTGCTCCTATTAATTGAATACTAATTACAAGTAATTCATTACCTCACTTTGATTTTTTTTTTAATGACAATCCAATCAAATTAAAATCTTTAATTTACTCATAAATAATTAAAATATATGTCTTTCTATGTTATCGTTATTTAAGTTTATTATCATATTTATTATATTTATTGTAATTTAATAGCATAATTAATTGTATAATTGTATTAACTATAGTATTATCCACATTATCTGTACTGAGCTCTAACAAGGGCATTTATTATCAAATAAATCAAATTAAATTATAAATTATAACAAAATAAAATAAAAAATCTACAAGGAGTAAATTTATTATGTATAATTATGTATATGTATAATTACATGTATACTTAAATTGTAGAATTTGAGTTAAATTTGATGATTAAATACTAATAAATATTGAAAATTTTCGAGTATCTCTTCTCGTCGGCTCTTTATAAAATGTAATCTAACAACAAAGTTAAATGATTTGTTTTCATACTTTAAATAAATACAAATTCATTGTCAGATGACATTTTACAAACGGACTGCGACAGATACTCGAAATTTTTCAATATTTATTAGTATTTAATCATCAAATTTAACTCAAATTCTACAATTTAAGTATACATGTAATTATACAAGTATAGATATACATCTAATGATTTTACTATGTTTTCCGTCGCATAGACAAAAATAACTATATAGAAAAATATACGCTAATAAGTAATAACGTTCTCTTTATAGTTTATACCTAAACATATATTATTTTAAAACAAAATATTTTCATATTCTTTTTAGTTGATCATATAACATATTATGCCAAGTGATCACAATATACGTTTCGTATGATAAGATCAAGAATATACATTTTTAGCGCTAATTTTGGCATTTTTTTACTTTTTTTAAAAAATATTATGACATTAACAACGTTTTTAACTGTAAATTTCTTTGTTTAGCTCATATTTAGATGTTTTATAACAAACCATAATTTTCTGAATGTATATTGCGAAATTTTCAATCAATTACAGAATTATATTTTAGATACTGTTATGTGTATACTTTATGTTTTCTTATTACTATTGAAATATATTTTTATGAATTATGGTTATACGGTTATTTATATAAATGTTAGAATATATTATAGGTTTTATCTACCTTAAAGGCTTTAATTGAAATAAAATCAAGAAAATTATGTTATTTTTTATCATTTTTATAAATTATAAAATTCATCATTCCTGGTTAGATTCTATATAATTAATATATTAATTAATCTATATATTAATGAAAAAAATAACATTTAAATTTCTTTTATTCAATTTTTAAAAAGTACATAAATATTAATAAATATTCTTAAACATCCACAGTAATAATTATTTTACAACGTTTTTCATAATATTATTACGACATTGTTCACATTTACAATATCGATGTAATTTCCTGCCGATTAAGATGTATCTAAAGGTATTTTTTATTTATATTTTTTTTTTTTTTATATAAACACAACACATATCCATCCGTTAGTAATCGTACATTCATATTATTATTTTTATCATCCAGCGATCGAGCACCGAGACACGTCCTGCGCACTTCCGGCCTTTTGCTATCTCTCCAGTTTTTCGGTTTTTTTTTCTTTTCTCGCGCCGGTCGTGAGTGTAATGTTAAATAATATCATCTTGCCATTATACGAATCAACTCCCCTATTGTGATTACTTCTAATGTCCTGGCAACGGAAATGGTCGTACCCTATCTCCCCTACTGTTCAACGTATATTATACGAATGAGTACTAGGTATATAGATTATTGTTTTTTTTTTTTTTTTTAATAAAGATACACTTCGTCAAATCGTCCACGAGGCATTTTAAAAATCCACTTTTCATTTCACACTTCCTTAGTTATTGTCTCTGACCTAAACTTAAAAAAAACACGTTAATCTTGTTTCGGTAGTCCATTGTCACAGCGGATCCTGCAATTGATTAATGAGCAAAAACGACGTTACGCGTCCGCTGAAATCTTCATAATATATCTTTAAATACATTCGACTCTTGATAATTCAAATCTCGGATAAATCGAAACTTTTGGTGATCCAAAGTAAATGCTTGATCCCTTAAAAACATCTCGACAATATTCGAAAAAAACAAGGTGTTGTGATACATTTAATAAATCGGAATAAAATTTAAGAAGGAATAAATATATATAATAAATAAATATAATAATAATCGAAATTCTTTTTATTATACGAGTACTATTAATAATTTTAAGTAGTTTCACATTACTATTTAATTATTATTTTAATTATACCTATATAATATTAATTGTTCATTAACATTGAGTTTGAACTACATAATAGGTTTATAATTACTAGTATAAATTAATTTTTTTTTTTATATATAACTAATCGATTACCTTTGTAATTCAATCGCTCGATAATTTTAAATTTTTCCCTCCAAAAATGGTCTGAGCTGGACATCCAGAAATTAATAGCCAAAAACTAAAATAAATACATACAAAAAATTTCTGTTAAGATTCAGAAAAAAATGATTTTTTGGTGTACTTAAATCTATTGATTTAAATTGTATTAAGTACAGAAATGCATAAACATTATTAGATTTAAATTTTTGCGTCATATTCTTTTACATGCAGGTACCAATGAAATTATAATTTATAATTGTAAAAAAAAACAACTTGTGCGATGGAAAAAAAAATAAACCTGTGATTATTCTGTCACTTTGTGTATAATGGTGAAAATGGCCTGAAAATGTACATTTTAATCTAACGTATATCCTCGTGAGGCACAACATAATAGGATATTTTGTAGTACTATACGAGCTCCATTTCAATGGACAATAAATTGCTTTTATACGTATTAGCGATCTAACTGACAAAAGTATTTGTAGTATATTATCAGTATTTCAATGACATTTTTTAAATGCGTATTGTAGACATTGTGGTGTGTAATAAAAATTATCAAACACTAGCTTTCTTCTCTAAATTATGACTAGATAAAGATTGTATTGACAAAAGCATGATATTAAAAAAGTAGGAAGATCGATTGTAGACGTTCCTCCTTCGTTCCTTCGGTACTCGGAAAAATTAGTGGTTTATTATAATTATTAAGATTTTAATGTAATAATATTGCATAAAAAATACGATTCACAGCGAATTTAAATATATTACAAAATGAATACTGTTTAAACCCATTCAAAAATTTACCACGAGTATAAATTACATATACAAAATAAATTTCAAATTCCTACGATCAATATTCGATGAATTATCAATTCATGATAAAAATTGTCAGTCATTTAAATCATTGATTGAATAATTATGTAAATGATTATTCTCAGATAGCCTATTTATTTATCTAGATAAGATAAAAATATACTTAAAATAATTTTTATCTAGATATACAGTTTGAATAATTGTTCATTAAAGTGGAAATCGGGCCTTAAAAGAATATAATAAAACATCGTTAAGCTCATTATTAAAAACAAAATCAAAAGTCGTTGACTTTCTAGACTTGCTTTTATTGTTCGGTTATAGTGCATTAGTGTCTTAACATGCGTTTAGAATAATAAAAATATACGTATCTTAACTATGACGTAGTAGATGAATTCGATAAATTCTTCTTATTCTACATTAATTGGTATATAATTTAAATTATAAGCGAATATCAATATTGCATACTATAATATATTTTCGATAATAAAAACAATATAGGTACGAGTTCTGTACGTCGAATTAAGTTCAGTGCGACCGAAATGAAATCATAAATTTACACCCTTGTTTACAATAAATGAGTTATTAATTTTTTTATGGTACATTACGTACTATACTACGGCATTTATCGTTGGGGGACGAATAATGTATATTAAAATATGTATATATTACGATATGTAGATGTACACTGTGTGAAAGCGGAATAATAAAATAATTAACGAAATAATATTTTTAAGTCAACAAGAGTAGATTATTTGTCATTTAAAAATTATATGATCATTTAATATGGATGATTATACCGTTGACGACACGTTATTGTTGTTAAAATATTCGGCTTAATTATAAACATTTATGTAGTTTATGCATATATTTATTATACGATCTAATTTATTGTTACATAATCGTTACATTACCTTATAGTTAGACGAGACTCTTTACAGTATATGTAACATTGATCGTATTACACATACTTACTCTTATATTTGCTAATTTAAGTACTTAAGATATTAATAATTTATAGTAATATATTAGTAACACTACTACTATTAGTACTAGGTAACATGTTTATTGACATTTTTGGTTGATATCAATCATCAGATCCATAATGAAATATATTACTTATTGTTTATTTTATTGTATTATATTTAATATAAAATAAAAATTATGAACAATTAAATGAATTACGTATTCTTTTTGCAATAGACAATTATATGAATAAATACATAATATTAATATTATATAATGACAAGGCTGAACCAGTTAAGTTAATTGACTTATATTGGAAAAAGTTTACAGTTAAGTATAAAAAATAAATTAACTTATTAACTTTAATTAAGTAAATTTTTATTTATTATACATTGTTAAAATATATATATATATACGTCTAACTAGGTATTAAAAACCCATGACATATTTGCAGAGGTAGTATGGGTTTAAAAAAATAACGTGTAATAAATTAACGTTAAAAACAAACATTAAAATTATTATTTGCACCTACCTTATTACCTGAATATAGTAGCAAACGACAAAATAAAATATAAAACAAATTCAAGGATTAAAAATTATAGTCGATTGAATTAATTAAAATATAAATACAAATATATTAACTTTACTTTGATTTTAAGAAAATTATTAAGTAAATATGTATAATAAAAAGTTAAACTACAAGTTATGTTAAAAAATATTCAAATATTAAAAGGTAAGTTAAAAACTTAATATTAACTTAACTTAATTTTTTTAACTCATTTATGCCCAGCATTATATATTGATGACGAAATACTGAAAAAATTTTATTATATTAAAAAAACAAGAAACAAATCTATTGTCAATTCGTCTTTTAATTAAAAAACAAATATATTTTGTATATATAATATATTAATAATTGAAACGAGTTTTCATGATTTTATAAATTTATATTCAATTAAAAATAAGATTTTTTTTTTTTTATGTTTAATTAATTCAGAAATCTTTTGTTAATAATTTACAATTCTATAACACGCGCGTAATATTAATTATAATGATATTCAACATTTTGTAATGCGCAAATCTGTTTTTGTTTGATCTCTGTTATTTGATTGTGATGAAACTTTTTTTATCCTTTACGATAACCAAAAACATTTATTATTTTTATATTGTGGACATTAATTTGTTCCTTTACCGTAATAACAGTACAAAAACGAATCATATATACATTTATAACCACTTGAAAACACATAAAGTATTTAATAAAATATTATTTTAGTCGTTTCCGTCGGAGGCTTATGACTCAATCATTTCTGGTCGTGTAATATTGTAATAATAATATTGATATATTATTGTACTTGTAAACCGCACAGAAGTATGTGTTTGGAGCAGATACCTACTCCAAAAGAGTAAAATCATATTATAGTATAATCGATTTTAAACGGTAATTAAGATATTATTTTAAATTAATTTGAGTATTATCGTCTATTTTTGAAGACGGTGAACATATAATCGACTTAATGGTTGCGCTACAATTGATCTATAACGCGATCTATAAAAAAAAAATCTATAGCATTTATTTTCTCCAAATATCTATAATTTCCGTCAAGTCTAGTAAAGAACATCGGGTTGTAACCCTCCCGCCTAAAAGCTTCTAAAACTCAACGATTTTCATTCGCGCGTATTGCGAATTAAATTAAATTAGTCGATAGTAGATTAATCATTGATAAATAATAAATATTAAATGATAACGTAGATTTGTAAAGTGTTGAAAATTTCTTATCATAAAAATCATGGTACTCTCCCGTAGGTAGAATATAATTTAATCACATTTTAATAACATACTTCCGGATATTTTAATAAACGGTCATTCGGTCACACGTCGAGGTTACAATAAAATACACGACCCTTCACGTTCGTCGATGGTTGTTTTTGTTTAATTCTCTCGTGTTACACGCTTGAATCGGTTCACCGGAACCGACTGTCGCAAACATTTCGATGCAATGTGATAATGTATTATTTTTCGTCGATACTGCTGGCAGACATTATTGTAAAAATAATAAAATTGATAATAACAATACGAATAAGTAGGGCGACGATAGGTGTCGAACGATCTATTTTGGATACACATCGTTTATAATAATCGTCGTCGTTAGCGCGTGCTTATTCCGTAGGTATATAAATCATTCGTCAAAACCCAAAACGCGGTAACCGTAACCGGTTATAATATTACCTTATACCTCCATTATACCTTTCGTGGTCCATTCTATAATAATGTCTTTGAAGAACGTACAATCAGTAAAGTTCTTTGCACTAAAATGATTTCATTCCATAATGGAAACATAATCATAATTCAGAGTAAAGGGAACGATTTTTAACTTTGGCAGAACCGAAATTAAAAATACAATTATGCTATTAAAAGCTATCGTACATTACATAGAATTATTATATTTTTTCAATTTAATGTGAAAAATTGGAAAACGTCTCTATTGGTTTTAATGTTCTTAGGTTTTGTTTGTTTTCTATCATTCTTTGAAATTCAATTCACTACGACCGTAGTTAATTTTTAGTCATCTCGGCTTCACGCGTAAGCGATTGATAACGGTATAACTACTATACCATATTTAACCACGGTTAAGTCAACACTTATTATTTCATTGTTACCTACACGGAAAGTATAAACATCATAATAATATAAAGTTTAATGTATACACGCGGTGAAAAACGGGCGCGCTATAGTGACATCGCAGACGAGAGGATTTTAATGTTTTATTGTTTGTGGCCAAAACGAACCGACGAAAAAGGACTACTTACACACACACACACACACACACAACATATATAAGTGTGTTCGAGTCTGTTTTGCACACAACTGGGATATATGATATAATGGGGTAAAATCGGCTGTGGTGGTGGAACGAGGGGATTTTTTTTTTTTTGGAGGGGGGGATCGCGAGGTGGCGAAAGAGGACGAAGGGTGCGGTGTGGAGCGGAAAATAGCACCGGGTGTGCGATACAAAGGGTTTCGCCGACGCCGCGGTGCACTATCGATCGTCGAGAGGCGGCGACGTTAGCCGAAGGGTAGCGAAAAACGCTCGGCAACGTTTTTTCCCCGACGTCGACAGCAGCCACCGCTAATACTACTACCGCTGCTGCTATTGCCATAACTACCACTACCGCGGTACCGGTAGGGTATATACGATTGCCGGCAGGCATATATTTCTATATATATATATATATATATATTTATCGCAACTGCAGCCAGTGTGCCGTGCGCTTTATCGCACATACGCCGGAAAGCTCTCGTCGCGAACAGTCGTTGTCGTCGTCTTAACCGTTTGGCAATCGACGCGAGTCGACATTTTGTTTCGGTTTTACCTGTTCACGGACGGACATCGGCTAAAATACAATTGATTTACAATTATCTCGCAATATCGACGTCGGAGCTGCTGCAAGCACATCACGTCCAACCGGATTTCGTCGTACGATTTCCTCGCCGCAACCGGGTAAGACGCGATTCGAGTCGTAACAATACTTATCAATACGAAACAATAACAAATCAGATGGTTCCCCCGTTTTGCATTTCGTTCGTAGATATTATTTGATATTTTTATCAATATAGGAGCGCGGGGGATACTCTTATTCGATGCATCGAGGGGAGGACGTTTTACGTTCTTAGATTTCGCGGGCGCGAAAATGAATCGTCTCCATATCGAATAGGTTGTGATCAAATTTTAATAAACATTATAATATATTTTCGAAGCAGCTCTATAGTCGAATTCAATAAGAGTACCAATCGTATTCATTTTATTTTTTTTTTTGGCGTTTGTCATTAATTTACATTCAATAAGTATACCTATGTAATATCATAATATTTTATACGATATGTTTACATAATCAATGAATGGTGACTATAATTGAATTTGTTTAGTATTTAGTTATAGGAATAAGTTTACAATAACATTAAAAACGATAACTGTTTACATTTATTTCGATTCAATCGACTTCTGTGTTTACGAAAACATAGTTTTTTAATTAACTCCCATGACCGGTGAGCTGAAATTAGACATTTGTATTTATATAATGTACGCTTCTAATCTAACATCAATGTGGTTTAGGAATGTAGAATAGATAAACACGGATTCATCGACTGACTAAATATAGTCTATACATTATGAGAGAATCCTTACTCTTCAACATTTTATTGATATATTTATGTAAATTTGTTTTTATTATAACTTTACATTTAAAATTATAGTAAGACGTTATAATTAAATTTTTTTATTCAATTTTCAATTATATATAGAAATAACGAAGATGATTTGAACTGCTAATGATTTTGAAATTTATGTACTTAGTTTCGTTGTTATATTGTGAAAATAACTATTTTCTCTCATAATTATAATAAACAGACAACAGTAGAATGAACTAATAGTAAAACAAAGTAAATGGACAAAAAAGAAAATTTAAAATATAATATTATGATTAATTTTTTTTTTAAGATTCCTTCTTAACATATTGTTGTAAATAATAAATATATAATTTTAATAAATGCTATTCTCCAATACATGGTTAAAAAATTGTCAATCTTTCGAAATATATTTCATAGTGTTGAAATAAAATATATTTCTATTTTTATACTTTCTCGATACTTAAAATGAACATTGTTTCCATAACTTTCTATTCGTTCATCTGTACACTTTTGTCACATTTGGACTTTTGTTTTTATTATATTATAAAAGAATTGTGTGTAACGGACCGCGCGTGAAAACAAATAAATTATTAAACTTTTGTTGTATGAAATAATAGACATATATTATATTTTAAGACATATAAGTTATATTTATTTATTTTGATTGTGAAAACCAAATTATTAAATATTTGTCGAAAATCTTTAAATAGTTTAAAACATCGTTGTAATTTTTATGTTACAACTTATTTATTATAATGATAATGTACCTAATTATAATTTATTTAATAGTCCAAAAATTAATGAAAATATTTATAAATAAGTCGTTTTTTTACTATCAAGTTGATAGGTATATTCTTATGATCATTAATTATTCAAATTCGCATATTTTGTAAAGTTTACATATAAATGTACATGTTTTCGTTTCATCGTTATTTGAAATATTTTGATATTTAATTGATTTATTAAAAATGTAAAACATTTTATGTATTGTATAATATTATGTTATTATTTTTACATAATAATTTCCTACTGTTATTAACGTTACAGCTCACGAGTGGGATAATCAACATTTAGTTGTTTTCAGTGAACGGAATAATTGTTGAAATTAAGGTGTCCCATTCCGAACATTTCTCGACCGACCAACAACGATGGTTTATCACGTCATAATAATATAATACGTATTATAATAGTTGAGTACAGTTCATAATATTATAGATACGATTATATCACTTTCAACTACAACAATATTATATATTATTATGTTAGAGCGTTTTTAGTTTTCACGAGTAGATCGAGAGGCGTTTATACATTTTCAAGTTCTACCTTAAATTACGTAAAAAAAAAAGTATATTAAAAGTAATACGGTATGGAATCTGGTTGAAATTATTTCGAACGAAAGTTTTTTCTGGTATAGTCCAACGCGATAACACGCGTAATACGATCGCATTAGTAAAACCGACGTTTAAGATAAGAACAGTACGCACACCGTAGATGAATTTTATTTTAAATCGAGCGAATTAACATTGTGAAAAAGTAATTTAAAGTGTATTATCGTCGTAGCCTAACCTATATAATATATATTTCGTACACCTATATAGAAGAAAATAATAACGGACGACTTTGAAAGTGTATTTTTTTATCTTTAAATTTTTAAATTTTTTCCCCGTCTGCGACTTAATTATAAATCTTTTGCCTTTTGTATACTACAAATAAAAAAGTATATAAGTACACAAACGATTTTCTCACGTCTCACTTTTAATATTTGCGAATACGGTTTTGTGTTATAACCCTTTGTGCGTTGAAAATGAGTGGCAACTGGTGACGAACAAAAGCAGCGCGAGGAAATGTAAAAAGGAATGACAAAATAGTATATTTTCTAATTTTCGCGCGCGTACCTACCTACTACGATAATGACAGACGATCCTCCGCCGTCGGCGAAATTTTATTCTTTTATTAGCGTCGGATGTGACAGCTATAATAGGTGTCGCCGGTCGGAAATAAGTCGTATATTGTTATTGTGCACCTATACGTACAATATAATGGCAGACTTGCGTTTCAATGTATATGTATAGTATATCGAACGATTTTACGTAACAATCGCTACGTATTTATTCGGTGGAATACTTTTGTAAAAAAGCGTCGTGGAAAAACGAGGGAGGGAAAAGGTGTCCGAGAAACGTTGTGCAACCATCGACGAGTAGCGCCCGCGATTCCTAACGCATCTTATACTATCGATACAGTAAATCATGATTAAATGGAAATTTATGTGGAGGGCGACCACCTTGGATTATATGGCAAAACAGGGACGTAGTGAAACCCGATCGTGACGTATATAATAATAATAATAATAATAATAATAATAATATACGTATATTATAGTAACGGAAAGACACGACCGCGACGACGAAAGAGACACGATGATAATATAATATATTATTATTATACGCCAGTCCGGTCGTCGTGTACAGACAACACATACACAGAGAGAGAAAAACGATTGAAAAGTAAAATCTCGTTTGCTGTATTCTTCGTACTAGGCGCCTTACATCCTTCAAATATATATATATATATATTATATTGAAACAGAAGCAATTTTTTTTTATGCGCCAATAATAATAATAATAATAATACATTATACATTATGTATATAATATAATATAATGCCGCTCACGAAAACGAGACGACGAGACCTCGAGCGATAACAATAGCGAAAAAATAAATAATCCGATTCTAATACTCGACACACTCGCGCGCGAGTATTATTATATTGTCTCCGCAATAAGTATATCGTACAAATAAAATACCGTAATTGTATACAGCAAACGTGGTTTTTGCGGAGAAAAACAATCGGCGAAATTTTCAAAAATTATATACCGATCGGACCGATGACGCGGAGGGACTCTGATAGATGTTGAACGACAATATTTATAACTTTGACATTGATATTATTTTTAAATCACCATACCGTCAAAATGAGTTCTGGATTTTAGTATTAGTCGTCGAAATTAATATTACCGATGATTGTTATAATCATAAACGTCACGCTTAAATTATAATATCGATGGTATTTTGTTGAAAGGATAAACTAAAAATCAAATAATTACATTTTGGTGTCAAAATTTTTTGCAGAAAAATCAAGATTAATCTGGTAAAAGGGCAGCCACATACACCAAAATTAATTATGTGAATTCATTGTTATAAGATAACCTTTTATAAGAAAATCAACACCGAGTATTTAATCACTCTTTACTCTTTACTCTAAAATTCTAAATAACATAATACGTTACATGGTAATATCTAAATTGAGTCATTTTAGTTAAAAAAAAAAACAGCGTTTTTAATTATTTTTGACAAGAATTTCTAGAATTTTCATAACGCGTTAAATATAATTATTGTTGTAAAATAAGTATTTTTATAATTCTTTCTAGATTATTCCATTTTAGTCGAATTAAGAAAAACCAAAATTATTGAAATTTCAAGAAATTTCGTTATTATATTACAGCGAACGTAATTGAAATTTTCATCGGAACGCGCAAACTTCATTTCCACCACTTTATTTTGCAGATTCGCAGTATTCAATACATTATAGTAATTTATCGGATAATACTTATAAATATACGCGTCGTTAAAATTAACCTAACGAGGTTAAAATTTGGATTGAAAATTGATAGTTCTATATTTTGGATTATTAATTATAATTTCGGTGTGAGTAGTTAAAGGTCGGTTTCCAATAATTTGGAAATAATTTTTAGAAAAATATTAGAAATTACTCGATAATTTGTGGTTAGGTATATATTATATTCCGACGTACAGTTTAAATTTGAAATCGTCACCGGTCGTTTACACTTATGTACCTAACCGATACTCAAATATTAATTATACAAAATGCGAAAGCAAATACTATAATAAAATCCTATTTTTTCTTCTCTACACCGAGACGGAGTATTATATTCATCATTAGCATAATATTATCATGTTCTCTGTGTGTTTTTTTTACGATATAATTTATTGGCAGTCGAAACGCCAAGCCTTATTTTGGCGTGCGGAGTATATTATAATATATTGTAATATCGTTAAAAATGTTTTTTTCTTCTTTTTAAATATATTTATTCACGAAAACGTAAATATATATGTATAGGTTTTGAATTAATCGTTCGTGCACGCCTTATGAATAAATGATCAGATTAAATCGTTGAAAAATCACACGTTGCTACAGAATATTATATTGTGACGACGCGGATAATATGTATATCACATACCATATAATATTTATAATCACATGTTAAGTGGTTTTTTGTGTCGAACGGTATGAGCTAACTCTTTTGAACGTACGCGTTACTTAATTATCAATTTTCATCTGTGCACGGCGGACAGATTTTAACCTAAAATGTTATTATATTTTTTTTTCTCGTTCGTCTAATCTACCGAAATATTTTAGTTTATTGATTTCGTGTAATACTACGTAGATATATCCTATATGATACCGCGATGAGAGAACATTTCATTGTATTTTCTATAATACAATTTTTAACGACTTAAACAAAACTATACGTACTCGTGATAAAAATGCTATACGAGACGCGTGTGAACTTGGTCTTCCCTACATTTAAAAAAGCATCAAATTTTGCAATTTTTATGCAACTATTGTGTTTCTTGCGAAAAAATTTGCAATTCATCGTAAAACCCGTTACTTATATAGAAAAATCAAAACATATAGGTAGGGGGGGGGGGCAATCAAAAAAGTGTCTGGGAATGTACATTATTATCGTATTCAATTTACCGCCAACGCGTATTTTTTTAAATTTAAATACCTATTTTATAATCACATTAAAGTCGAGTATAATTTAATGTGATGTGTTTGCCATAATACAAAAAAAAGTCACAACATAATAATAACGTTAAACGCGCCTCATTAATAGGACGCTGGTCGTTGCCAACAATAATAATTAGGTATCAAAACGTTTTGTTGTTTATATAATACAAAAAAATATGTTATCGGACCGTTTTTCTCGTATTTAATATTATAAAGTCACGTAGAAAACGTAGGCGAGACAAAACACGACGACTGTTTTGAACATAATTACAATATTTTCTTTCCTCTCCAAAATCAACTATTTACCAAGACTTCTTAGCACTCGGCTATTTAAACAAAAAACGGGTTTATCTTTTACGCATACGTTTAAAAGATTTTATATACAGATGAAATATACAAACATTCTTCACCGTATCAATATAATTTAAATTATCAAAATCATTTCATTCTAAGCCGGTATCTTTGATTTGTAAATTGTCGGTTGAGCATGAAAATATCATTCTTCAATTTTTTACGAAATCGATTGATTTTTATCGTTTTAATAATTTTTAATCCGCTTTTCTTCTTCGCATCTTCGCATTTAAAATAACGTTGTAGCATTTGCTTATTTTATAACACGTTATTGCGTCAATAATTCGTGAAACGCGTTTTATTGTATATCGAATAAAAGTATTACGCTCTACAATAAATACACATTAGGTATAGGTTTTACTCTCATAATTTAACTATGCAGTTCACAGTGTTCACACACATATAATAACATTAGACAGAAAAAAATGTTCGATCGGTATAAATTGTATTAAATATTTTATGACACTTTTGTTATAAAGTATTATATTATATAAAAATATGGAATATTATATTGTCATGCTCATTTTAATATCGTTACGCATTTTCGTCATCATAATATTATTGTGTCGTATCGCGTTCGTATTATAAAAAAATATACACTGAATTTTATTGTAATATGCTTGACAAAATCAGTTCACTATACATTACTCGTGTTTTCAAATAATTGTAACAATATCGACGTGTGTAAATATTAAATATTAAACTTCAATAATATTCGAGAGAATGAAAAAGAGAGAAAGAGAGATATGCTTGTATGATCGATGAAATATAAACACAAAAAAAAATTGAATGTATGAGTAAATATCACGGTTTAATAAACACCGTAATATTGAAAAAAATATTCTTGTAAATTAGTCGAGAACTATTATTCGAGAATTATTCACTGAATATACAGAGTGTTCAGAATATTATGGTACAAAAACAAAGGAAATTTAAAGTTTTAAAAACGTGTATGATTCTCGCTCTATTCATGTAATACTAAAATCTGTATACCCTGTACAGTATATTATTGTATATAAATATATAAATACGAGACTGTATAGGTTCGCTAAAATGACGTATTATCCAAAGAGAAAGAGAGATAATGACTCGACAGAAATATATCCCTTCCCAGTAACTATGATAAACTTTGGTGAAAACTTGTGTTTTTTTTATTTCAATATATTATATAGGTAATGACTCAAAGACAGTGATAGTTATTATGGAGATTAATGTAGAAGGTAAAAGGATGAGAGTAGATGTATAAATGCAATAGAGGGTGATAAAAAGATAGCTGGTGTGAATGGAGAGGTAGGTTTTCGAGATCTATGGAAGTGTTGTGACTAGGTGGACGACCCAATTTAGACGGGAGATTAAAGCGAAGTAGAAAGTAATACGATAATGTAATGTCGTTGAATTTTCGATTTTATCATTTGTTATAGAGTATGCATTCCCTATATATTTTTAAAAAATATTGAGATAGTTTTAAAACTAAAAAAAAAGTATCCGGTATACGTTTTTTTTTTTATACTGACTCAGCTTTTGAGTCAGCTAGTCAGCAAAAAGAAAGACGACGTCATTAGTATATACAAGACCCGGATCATGATGACGTTTTGTCTTATTTCATTATTATTATAATTCTTTAAGGTCATTCTGTCATCATTTAGTTTACAAAAACACCACGATTTCGTGGAACAAAAAGTTAATCACTCAAAAATTAAAATTCGTATACTAAAATACACGCGTTAAAATTTATTTGGATATAGTGAATACCAAATGTATTTTTCAACACTGACGATAAAGAAAGTGTTAACTACGCAAAACCCAAATTCACGTGTTTATAATAATAATAACGCGTTGGCTTTGCCAGAAACTGAGCTCTAACTTTCGCGGATGTGTCTTTTTGTTTGTGCCAATGTGAATTCGCCCCAGAGACTATGAAGCACGTGTCGCACACACACACTTTTACCATTCTTATAGATATAAACAAAATCAACTTTATTAACTGTATACAGAGTGATCAAGATATTTTGTTGCAAAAGTAATAGAGTTGCATTAAATAAAACGTATAATAAAGGTACGTATGTGATTTTCAACTATGTTCCCAACACCAAATTCTGATTCGCGGTCTGTATATAGATTATAGATACAACTTTACAAGTCCACAGACCGCTGTATACAATTCGTCTTTTTTATAGTTGTAAAATATGCAATGTCATACAGGATTTTTAATAGATCTTTATTGCGGTTAACCTTATTATACAGATTTTTCGAGTCGCCTACAAACCCTGTATAATTTATCGTCGGCTTGTAGCAAAAATTCATTAAAATAATTTAGTACTTTCTGATGTTAACGCTATCTAGTAATTTCTTACTGAATATCACCCTTTTTCAACTATTTTAAAAATTATCTAGTTATTATAAATTAGCAATAAGTTATAAATAGTAAGAAAATAAAAACTCGATGTCTAGTTTATTTGCCCAAAACAAAATAGGTAACCTATTTTTTGAAGCAAATACTACTATATATTATATAAATTGTAAAATAATAAATATAATAAGTAAATATATTATAAAAGTCTCCGGAGATCAATTTCCAATCTAACCTAATCTAACCGCGGTACCCATCGGCAATCCAGACCGACATACGCGATATAGTACTCTCAAGAGTTGAGACGATATATTCATATAAATGTGAAACGAGCTGTAAACTTTAACCGACGGCGATATTATCGCCGCGGGGGCAATTTAGTCGATTGGCGATTGCTATTATATAGTTTACCGGCCACACTGTGGTAAATACCAAGTGGTATGTCGATTGCAGCAATGTAGGTATCTAAGAATCCAAAAGATATAATAACAACAGTAGATAGTGTAGTGCGTTTCATATTGGAAAAATGTTTTTGTCACCGTCTGGAAAAGAAACACGCAAAAAAAATACTTGGAAATCTTTAATAGTTTAAAAAATGGATACATGAAGCATATTAAATGACTAAAAGTATATTAAAATAATGAAAAAACTAAAAGATTTGAATTTAAATATTTTATTATCGTAAAAGAAAAATAAACACTCAAAAACAAGAATTAACATAAATTATTACAATAGGTCAGGCTAGGCAAAAATATCTACCTAGTTAAAATAATCGTTTTTAAAGTTTTTTTTTTTCAAATTTTAATTTTAATTACATTTATGTGATTACCGTAATTGCAGCTATTAAATAAATTTATTAAAATACATAACAATATTTATAACAGTCATTTTATATATTTTATAATTGCAGATATGACATAAAAATATAGCTAAATGAATTTAAAAAATATTTTACTATTTATTTTTTTGTAATAGTTTCACAACAACTATGTATACAAATTTTAAATATTTATATTCAGTTTGGATTCGGAAATCGAACTTATTATTACAAATTTTCAAACCGAACTTTCGTCCGATAATTTATTTCGAACAATAGATTTTTCATGGCTTTTCATTTTTAATAGTTCAATTCGAGTTAGGAAATTGTTTATTTAATTTTGTTCGTACTCAAATATTAGTGTTAGTCACTTCACTAAAATAATGATAATAATGTTTATTCTATTTATTTTGACGACGTATAATAATAATAATAATAATAATATAGGTTTTTAAACGCAATAAGTATTGATGAACATTTTTTGATATTTTCGCGTGATACACTCGTCGTTCCTATCACGTCGGTGTACTCGATTCCGATAAAACTGTAAATTGCGTCCATGATTTTAAAAATAATCCATTAAACGAAACCGTTTGCCAGGCTTTATGTGATATGGGTACCTCCTAGCAAGTACATTGCTCGAGGAAACGATTGAGAAACGCATGGTTGCGATTTAAGATCGGTCGGTTTTTATGCGGACGGCGATAAAAGTTTCGAGTCGTCAAAAGGCAAGCGGGCAAATGGATCCGACCGCGTGCGGGATAACTGAATTTCTCGTCTTGAGGGAACGCTGCGGACATTTTCTCTAATGATTTTAAAGGACGTACCCTTATAACTACACAATACGTGTGCGTTAGCGTTAATTGTATTATATATGTGATACCCGTTCGTCGTATGATATAAAATCATAATCGAGACAACACGATTTTTTATTGTGATAAAATATTTAAAATCATACGTCATCGTCTATAAGCAAACTACTACCTATAAGTACATACGTAAATAAATTTATTATTCAGATTTAAATGCTTCTAAAAACGATCAAAAAATGTCCTATAAATATATTGTTATCGCAATAATAACCTTAATAGGGTTTTTAATCTTTAATTTTATTACAAATATTATTATTCTTTTTAATTTTAAAAAATCTATTGGATGGCACATGTTTAAAAAAATATATAATCTCGGCTACGGTATATTTTACTAAATATTTTGGTGTTTTATGATTAATTCTAAACATCACAAAATAAAAGTCAAAGATTCTTTAAGGAGGTAATATTTTGAAATACAAAACATAAGACTATAAACTATTAGTAAGTATAAATATGAACTAAAAATTAATACAATTACATAAAAATGCAGTTAATGCAAACAAAAAAAATGTCATTTTTGATGCATATTTTTTTATATCTATGAACAAATCACGTACTAAGAATGAATATTTCTATAGATTGTAGGACAATTTTTTAAAAAAAAAATACTCTTGGCACTTGAGCTCCATTATATTACTATTATTTTAATATACGAAATCGTTTTGAACGACATTATATTGTGATCAATATAATTTAATTGTACGTCGCTAATATTATATTTTGAAAAATTGTCGCCGAGGAAGTCCGATGTGACGTCACGAAAATCGAATTCCGTCGGTATTTCACCGAGAGATATGACAGAATCACCGCCGGCACGCGCGCTCCGTATATACTCATATTATACGCGGCGTAGTTATCGCGAAGGATAATGTCCCAGACGTGACGAGAATTTCAAATATTGCATCTTCAACGCGGTACAGAAGGAAAGCCTTCCGAAATCCGAATGTCTATTGTAGGTAGGTCCTCGATTCGGTTTTGTATACTCGTATATAATAATATATACGCGTTACGATATCATCGACCGTTGTATAGATCGTTATGGATACATATACAGGGTGTTTCACACTTATGCGGCCGCAAACTTTGAGAATTATTCACAAAAATTGTGTCACGTACATTATACGTATTATTTATCATAAAAGGGGTTTTGTCATACGAAATATATGATACGTCCCATGGTGCATTCGGTTTTGCGATCAATAAAATTAATAGACGATTTATCGATACACCGATAAAAATTTCTTAGCAAAACGCAAAGTATGTTTCGCTAATACGAGATCGCTCTATTTTTTTTTAATTTAAGACGACCCTGTGAATAAACGATTTTGAAAAATATTAAAAACTTCGTAAGTCAATACAATGTGAATTTAATCGGTAAACAGAAATATTGGAAAATTTTCGAAACAACTTTGATATCTCGAATCTGAAAGGAATCTAAAATTAGATTGAATATAAATAAAGGACACGGTATAGTTGTTTCAGTTGATAAATACTGTCGTACCGATTATATTTCTACAAAAAATATTTTTAAAACGTCATTTAATAATTACATTTTAAATTTGATTTTCTGTTCAATTTTGTGTTTTATTAATGATTGATATTATTAGGTGTTATGATAAAACTTGTAAAACACAAAGAAAAATCATAAAAATTGCAATTTAAAAATGCAGCTGTTCCTCTAAAAATATACACGCGTCGAACAATTTAATATCTGCGTGTACCTAATTTATGAACAACGCATATTTTGGGATGAAATTTTAAGTTCTCGTGCGAAATTGTCTGTATGGACGATCAGCTGAGAGGAAAAATGTACTGTCGACGAATACAACAACGTTTGGTGTATAATATTTACGCTTGTTTACGATATTTTATATTATTATTTTTACGACCGAGTGGTTAACTGTTTTGTGCTAAACACGGAATACCGCGGTCGTGGTACCTGCGAATTTCATATAAACGTGGTGTCTACTACCCTTTACGTAATTATATTATTATCCACAGACACGTGTTGCGCGCACGACCAGGTGAGGTGTGTAAAACGATAGTGGTCGTGCGCTCGCGGTTTCTAAATATGTATTTATTAATACGACATGCGAAGTAATAATAAATATTCGTGTGTGTGTGTGTGTGTGTGTATGTATGTGTATTTAATATTATAATATGTTTAAAAATATATATAATTATATTTCGGAAATCATCTATTTTTTAACTTTGTTTTACACTTAAATAATATTATGTTGCATGAATGAGTTAAATCGGCCTTTATCACCAGTGAATATTGATAATTTGACATTTTCCAAGAAGACTGCTAAATTTACAATGGTATTTTGTACAATAATTTATCAATCATGTACTATATAATGATATTTTTCAAACATATTTAGGTGGATGATTAAATTACCTAATCGCAATGTATTCTAATATAATATTAATATTATTATATAGTATTATAAATTTTAATGGGTTTAATGTCATTCTATAATACTATAAACATATTTATATCATACGTATATTAAAGATTATAGACTTAAGGTTACCTGATATTATATATTAAACTTTAATTATCATTACGTATCCGATATCCGATCGTAGATCATAAACGCAACAAGTATAATAAACGATTCTTTAAAGTCAAAAACTAAGTTACATAGAAAAAACAGTGCTGAACGTTTAAAAAGTGATAAATGAGAACAAACTAATTGCACCTTTAAAACCAGGCTAAGCAAATATTGCTTAGTATATTATGAAAAAATATGAAATATTTTATATGGAGTATCTATTCAAACTGGTCATAATGGTTGAATTGGAACTATTAATGGAACTTCAAAATAAGCATAAAAATATACTAGAAATCAATTTTCAGTCTGTAAAGAAAAATTATGATTACTTAATGATGTTCTTCTAGATAAAGTTTTCTGAAGACAAACTACAAAATTTGTTTCTGAAACTATTTAATAATGTTATAAACGATGTTATTATGAACAAAAATGTTTTATAAAAAAATATAGTTGTGAAAGTGAAAGTATTTCATGTAGTTCAAAATTTCACGACAGTTTACCTTGTTGTAATAAATAATATCAAAAATTGAATTGAATTAAAAATAGTATTATACTAATTACTATTTAATTTGTTTATAATTTCTATAAATCAATTAACAAAATGATAAATATTCATACTTTTAAATTTTTAAGTATGTTGACAATCGATAATGAACGTTAAACATATTTTTAACAAAATTTAGACATTTATAGAATATTAGTATATAGGTAATAGATAGTTAACAATAGATAATAGATAGGTAATAGATGTTAAATATCAACATTCACTATAGTGATAATAATGTCGACAATTTACTATAATACTAGGTCCTTCGGGGTAACATTTATATATTTTTCAGATTATTATTACGCGTAACCGGGAGACGCGTTTTTATTCGACGCGCACTTGACCGCTATGGTGCAATGACTTATCGCAAAAACTCGTAGACTTTTTCTCACAATGAATGAAAAATCTTTTTTTTAAATAATTACATTTGTCGCAAAATAGGTCATTTTTAGTGTTATAGTGCTAAAAAATGTAATACCCAGTACCCACTATTATTATACACGTGTGAAGTACTTGATTATAACAACGAGTCGGACGCGTTGAAGTTTCCAGACGAGAGCCGATGTTTTGAATTACGTATTTATATTATACACAATTGTCACGCACGTTTTTTATATTCATATTCTATTAAATTTCATTTGTTTTAAGATGTATTTTTAATCAATTAAAATACGAATAACCCTTCCACTATTATGTCAATGTCTCATGACGACCAACACCGCGGTATACGAGATACCAATTTATTCTGACTACGGTGGGCTGCTAGGCAGTTATTTTTCTTGAACAGAAATATTAAAAAATAAATAAATACATTTTTGCGTTTTTCCTACGTGCCTATTATTATAATATTTGATTTATGATTTCCATTCTCTCCGAACAGTCCGAATACGATTATTATACTTTATAATATATTTCACGATTCCACTTCACTATATTTCGTTTTTAACAACTATGTATGGTTCCTTTTTCTATAGCAGCCGATTGCACATGTCTACGAGTTTGAAAATCATACAATAATTTCACAATACGAACGATAATTGCGAGCGTTTGCTTACATTTTTACGAATAAAACGCGAAGATTGAAACGTATGCATTATAACGAAATAACATTAGAAAACTTAGATTTACTATATTATACCTGAGAACAAGAGAAGTAATTTTAAAAATAAGTTTAACCGTCGTGATCCACTGATTGCAAAGTATATAACTATAAACAATATATTATATTCCGCGAACGAACGAAATCAAATAAATATCAATTTTTCGAATTGTCGAGTAAATGTTGTATTGATGAAATTTCAATCCCCGCGGGAGAGCGAACGAGGAAAAATTAATTTCCTTACTTAGAGCCAGTATAAATACAATTGCAGTAATAGTAAGCTTTAATCGTGGGTGAGAGTTTTATATAGGAAATAAAAAAAAAATTCGCAAAATAGAAACACATAATGTTCACATAATGTCTGCACGACCAATGATAAAATTTTATTTCAACATTTCCCACACTGCGATTCTTACGCCGTTAGATCCGGACGGTTTTATCATCAACACGTAAACGACTTTAAATTAAAAACACACATTAACTATATATTATATATATATATACAACGATTTTATACCGTTATATGGATCACAATACGCATAATGATTTAAATTTAAAAAATACCTATTTCAAATTATATTTTTAAATAATTTTTAGTCACACAAACTAAACGATTTCGTCATGTTGCATAAAACTATTTATAACACTTTTTCCGATGATTTAAGCGAACTATTTCCATCATATTACGACGGATTTAGAGTTCAATACAGAAACAATCGCACCTTTCGTTCCATAAGAAAAATTGAATTTGATATATGTATATACAATATACATTGTACATTTATATGTGTATGGACATTCTGTATCATTTATTGATATTTTGATATAGTTTATTATTTATGATAAGAATGCTGAAATGATGTGTGGGATATGGATTCAGCTAAGCTAGAATAATAAATAAAAGAAAGTGTTTCTACAAGTGTTGCATTAATTGTGAGGAAAATGAGAGAGAATAATTTGAGATGGTTTTGGAGAGAGATAATTCAGGGATAGTGAGTGCTGTTCTGGAGATCAATGTAAAAGAAATTAGTAAATTAGAGGAAAAAAGATCGAAGTATATTTAGAATAAATGGAATATATAGTGATATAAAGATAGCTCTATGTCTGTATATAAGTATATAAAGATAAGGGGTAAGACTGTAAGTTAGATCGAGATCTTTTGGAATTTAGGACTAGGGTGGTCGATCCCATCTCGTGTATGATGAGGCAGAAGAAGTAATTTAAATTATTTATAATCATTTTTCTAAGTAGGTAACGTCTTTGAGTATTTATTAAGTACTTACTTTTAAAAAGTATTTTTTACACTATCGAATTCTGAATTGATAAATTACTACTATAACTTGTCCTGACTTTACCAACTATTTTGGTTCGGTCAAAAAAATATGAAACTCTTTAAATTATTACAATTTTGGTGGAAACGCTATCTGAATAACTATCCTGTTAGTAGATAAAAATCTGCCACAACTACTCACAATTCAGTTTTAGTGCTCGACTATGTTTTATTCTATGAAAAATTTGTCAGATTTACTTCCTCTTTATCACTCCTAACAACTGCTAACTAGTTGTCACCAATCATATGTCAAGGGGTCAAAAATGTTTCTTGGTCAACTAGAGCAGGGGTTCCCAACCTTTTTATCATCGTGTACCACCAGACACTTTTATAATCAATACACGTGCTACCTTAATTCTAAAACTTAATTAGGAGTCAACTTTTTTTTTTTAACGTATATTTTTATTATCCATTCATTTATTAGCATTTGTCTTTAAATGCATCTTTCATTGAGTTGTCACTTATCATATCAATGAATGATTCTTTGTCTTTCACGTCTTCTGGGACTTCTTCGTCAGAAGATTCATACAAAAATGGATTTTTAATCCAATTTTTTTTTAATAGCCTTGAGAAAAATATTTTGAAATATTTGTCTTTAGTGATTCCAAGTGTTCTAAGATATCAACATTTAAATCTTCCTTCAGAGAGAATTCATTTTCATCAATAAATGAGGAAAGATTAGGAAATGCAGAAATGTCTTTTTTTTAAACTGGGATTTATATAGATCCAAGAATCTAAATTGCTACGATTCCTAATCCAATGTCGTTTATAAAATTATTAAAAATAATATAAAATATTTATAAAATTAGATATTATCAAATAAACTAAACTAAATAATATTGAATGCGAATAGTAATAAAAATAATTATATCAAAACATTTCTTCGCGTACCACCTACGAACCCCTGAGCATCATTGTTTAGTTAACCAAATGATTGCTCTAGAGTCCAGATTTGGGGAAAAGTGCCAACACTTTTATAGAAAAATAAAACCGCGTGAAGTTTATATATCGGTTACACCGGTGGTCGTCTACTGTTTGTGATGATAACCTGTTTAGCAATAACCATAATAAGTTATTGACCACTGACCAGCATTTAACGGCCGGAATGAAACGAAGTCGAGTAAAGAAAAAATAAATTCTCGGTACCCGGGGGTAGGTATTACAAAAGCAAACTATTATTATTATTATTTGCTATTATTATACAATATATTATTTACGTCATGTACACCTCGAAAAATTGAAAGAACACCAAATACGAAAAAAATTCCGGGAGGTAAACGACGTAAAAAAAAAAGCCGCGTATCCCGTGGCGATGCTCGAGATAGGTTCCCGCGATGGATTTTCGCCATTGTCAGAGGCGCTACTGTCGCGCGCGTAGCCATTATACCTTTATTATACGAATCGCTTGAACCGCTCGACGGGACACACGCCCGTCATAATATAATAATACTATTATTATAAATCCGAATGCGCGGAGAG
Source organism: Eriosoma lanigerum (assembly GCA_013282895.1). Classification (NCBI taxonomy): domain Eukaryota; kingdom Metazoa; phylum Arthropoda; class Insecta; order Hemiptera; family Aphididae; genus Eriosoma; species Eriosoma lanigerum. The sequence goes on along the minus strand of CM023357.1, from coordinate 60,102,973 downwards.
GAAGAATCGTTTTATTCTCGTATTTATTTATATACGTTTTATTTTATTTATTTTCGAGCACGCTGTTTGGTCGAGTATACAAAGAGACCTAACCAGCACATGTGCAATATTGATTTACATTGAGAACATTTGCGATTCCAACCGTTTTTGTAAAGTGAAATTCCGATCACTCTGTATATAGCATTAAAAATTATAGGTAGCGGCAGACCTCCCATTTGAAAAATGAATAACATGTCCAGCTGTTGAATCATGTTATAATAATAATATTATTATTATTATTATTATTATTATTATTATTATACAGAGAACAGACCGATGGGAAAATCATCGGGACGTCGGTATATGACATGTGACCATAATTTTGTGAAGGTCTATGAGATTAGGTTAGGTCTATAAAGTTCAAAATTCAATTATTGTTTTCGTATACCTTTATGTAAACAATAATAAAACATAAAATCGGAATGTTTCTAAAGGAATTAGTTCTAACGTCACAGATTCAAATTTAAATACCCACTCTCCCAATAATTTTCAAAATATCCAATTATAGATCATTTATTAAGTCTAAGCCAGTGAATTAATGTTTTCTAGACTAAATATAGAGTTTTAAAACGTAACTTAAATTAAGATAGTCACTTTGTTCTTTACGTTTAATCAAAATTTTTTTTTAAAAAAAAACGGTACTTACTTACAAGGCTGGGCAAGTTAATGGCATGTTTTAAGTTACGTTAATTGACATATATTGATACATTAGAAATAGTTTACAGTTAATGAAATATTTTATTATCTCAATTAAGTTGATAATTAAGTCTAAAAAATAAAATAACGTATTAACTTTAGTTAAGTTAATTTGTATTAAATAAAAATATATATACCTACATTTAAAAATTAAACACACATGCCAAATATTTAATTAATGAACTTTAAAAACAAAAAAAATAATAAAATTATTATTTGTTCTTAATTGAATGATTACAGTGGAACACGATAAAATCAAAAACAAAACAAATTCAATTTTTGAAAACATTATTTTCAGTATTAAAAATTATAGTCAATTGAATTTATTAAAATTTAAATACAAATATATTAACTTAACTTGGATTTTAAGAAATATAACTCATTATTTAGATATTAAGTATATACGTAATAAAAAAAAGTTAAACTACAAAGTTAAGTTAAAAAGTTAATATTAACTTAAATGTTTAACTTAACATAAACGTTTTAGTTTATTAATGACCAGAATTGCTTAGTTATATAGTAATTAGATTTCTATTTTAAAAACTACGATATTATATAAAATTAATTTTGGTAAACAAACACACGATGGAACGATTGCAGATATATATATATTTCATTATTTAATGTTAATTGTTTGTTTCACTTATTAATAAATGATGATATATATGAATTTAAATCAATTAACTTATTTGTTAAACAATTTATTTTTCAGAAACGGACATATTTACATTCCTATTCCGAATATAATTTGTTTTCAAACATTCTAAAGGTAAGAAAAAAGTCTCATTATTAGTTATTATATCATGTAAATGTATAGGACGTTACCAAGTTTTAATTAATTACTCTTTATAGTAAAATCTATACTTTTACAACTATTTTCATAACCTTTGAATGATAATAATAATCCGACATCGGTTGCTTACATTATCCGATTATTGTAAAGTTAAGCGGCAAAAGTTAGTAGGTATACTTGGACTATCAATGATACGAAAATATAGTACTTACCTATACCCAATATAATATAATATTTAAAATAATTTATCTATTTAAATCAGAGATGTGTGCGACAAAAATATTAAGTTCCAAACGCTGCAGTTTTTTCATTATAGTTATAATTATAGTGAGCTAAACAATATGTTTGTTTAGCCAAGTTGGAACACGCAACTTATAATAATATATCTGTTAAATATGATACATTTTATTAAACATTATACGTCATATACCATATAATAGGTAATAACCGGTCTGGTTTCATAATAATATGAGATATAAGATCGTAGACAAACACAATAGGCAACAAACGATTAATCGCCCATGATTATATTGGCAAACACGTACATCGATCGAAATGAAATATTATGTTATTACGATTTCATTGATTTTTTTTGAAAAGTTTTCATCTGAAACATCCGACTTATCGCGAGATGTGAGAATTTCACAATAATTGAACGAAATAAGAATAAAGTGCATTTTAATATGCACACGATCATAATTTAATATTTTAATTTTATAATGCAACACATTCAAATTCGAATATATGTATACAACAAAACGCGTATCTAGTCGTTATAATTCGAAATATTCGGAGTAGCTATTAATAGTAACATAGTTGCGTAGTTTAGTTTATTTAACATTTAACACATTACTCTATAACAATTTTGGTGGTAAAACTTTTTTAAGGTTTGGTAATTGATATACTTTTTTACAAATAGTTGAAGTTCATAAAAACAAAAAATTTCCAATAGCGTCAACAGCATCCATTATTTTTTATTCTATAATAAGATTAATATTCGGCTTTGTTAGTTAAGATTTAAATACCTAATAATGATATTAGTATGGTTAAAGAGAAAATATTCATTCTTTACCTACTTTATACTAATACAAATATACGAATTTTGAAAAATTGTAATCGATAACTACTAAACTCAGTCATTATACCTAACCAATTCTGCTACTTAAATAAGAATTCTTGTTTTTATACAAATTGTTGAAAAATAAAAAAAGTTCGTTACCGAAATGAATTAATATTTTATAAAACATAAAAAAAAGTTATTAACTAAGTAATAGGTATATATTATTATGGATACTTAGTGAAATTATCCATTTATTCATTTTTCACTTCGTAAAATGATAACGTGTTTTTTCCCTATTGAGAAATAAGAACAAATTTCATAGTAAATTTTTCTTAAAATGAACATCGAATTTTCATATTGTGTAACACAGTATAAGTAATTTATTTCATTATGATAATATTATGTTTAAGGTAATTAAAAAAAATATTATTTCTTTTACGAACGTTTGGACTACTATTTGACACCTAGCTTTACAATCGCAGCTTAAAAAACCCTTTATTATCACATTGGAAATCTATTCAATAAAAAATTAACCATTGAATAATTTTTTCTTATCTCATAAATCGAAAAAAAAACATTTACATAAAGTCATTAAAATCATTCAGAGATGAGACACTCTGTATAGCGATTTGGTCGAATAATATTCGAAATTCTTTGGACACTTGGGTAGGTTATAGGTTATATTAAATACGTGAAAAGACCTTTATTATTTCCAATTCTAATAATATACTATAATATGTTATGTACAGTTTATTGCCAGTTGTCACAACGAAGTAATATGGGCGCAGATGAGTCTGATCGATACGAAACTATAATAATATATATTATTGCACTCGCTGTGAGACAAACGTGTAATACGCTCGAAAATGTCCTTTTTCCATGTTATTATACAAACGCATATCCTGCACACGACGAACGAGACGTGTCCGTGAGACGACATTTAATTCGAATTAGAAAACTAACAATAAAGTATTAAAACGTAGAAAATTACGTCGAATTTGAGCCGCACATTCATTTTTAATATTAATATAATATAATATGTAATAAAATGAATTTTGAAAAGTTATATAACAAATAAAATTAAAATTGATTTTAATTTTATATTCAAACTGTAGTGAGTCGCTTGCGTTGCATAAAATAATTACTATTATAAATTGGTATTAAAATTTATTACGACACCAAACAAAGGTGCTACAAGTTGTTTTATATGAGACACAGGTAGTTGTTGTAATAGAAACATAGCAAACAATGAATAACAATCAAATTATTATTGATATAAAATACGCCATGATTCAAATCTTTGTCTCTTAATAACTTTACCTAACCTAACCTTAATTAACCTAGCCCAATCGTCATCTCGTGATAACAATTTCTCGTCTAGATCCGGTTTTTATGATTTTGCTAACATATTTTACTGTGAATTGTATATAGTTCTTACGAAATCGATAATTAATGAAAATATTTTACAATAATATTAGATTTTAGAATAAATTCATTCTCAAGCATAATATCTGAAGCAAGTTTTTTTTTCTCTTCGAATAAGTGTGCAATGATCCAATAAAACGTAAAATATCACGCAATAACATTAATGTACTAAACAAATCGACTGAACATTTGTCACCCCGAGAACATAAAAATATAATATATTGAGATTATTGATGAGTGTTATGTGTAAAGGAAACAAACAAAAATAAGATAACTCAGGAGGCGCACATATATATATAAATACTAAAATATAGTGTTTTCCATCATGAAAACAATAACTAAACTTTTTTGTTTGTTTTTTTTATCTCGTGACTCGAACGTTTTTCTTTTTATATTTTTTCAATGATTTATCGCTTTTCGCCTCTTTTTTCCGTTTTTATAATATATATAATTTATACTAAATCATTTATAATATTTTGTTCTTCTTTTGTTTAAAAAAATCCCTCGTTTGAAGATTTAAAAAATATATCTCAACTATTAATCAAATATTTTTCAAATCTAATCTCACGCATTCCTTTTAATTTAACGAAATAAAATATATTATTATTATTTCGTACCTATAAACTGAAATATTAAAATTATTTTTTTTAAAAAAATCAACGTGACAGAACTCATCTTCGTGGTGATCTCGATATAATAATTATAACGACACGTATTAATATATACCCATGTATTATCTTCACAGATTTATCGTTTCCACTCGTTTCGCTTGTTGATCGAAAATATGTTTTTTGTTCATGCGTAACATAGGGGGAGGGAAAAAACTCCTCGATAGTAAAAAGTAAAAAAAAAAAAAATACGTATAATAATAATAATGTGTTAGGGGGGAAAATTTAAACAGTGGATATTTATAAACAAATTTTACGACGATTTCGTTTTTAAAATAGCCAAATTGTCATTATATTTTATTATAACGTTGGCAGTACAATATATATATATATAGCATGGTTTCGGAATACGATAATAATAATTATTATATGGTAGAAAATATTATTATTTAGACGTTTTTGTTATATTATATTATCGAATTTTTTTATTTTTTATTTTTCTTCACACGTGCAAAATATGTATTATTATTGTTATTATTAACGTATACAATAAATTAATACAAGAGCTATGCGGCGTTTTACTTTCAAACGTATTTCTCCGGAGGGGAAAAATACTGCACAGTAAGCGCGTTCGTGACGATTCGACGTTTTTTTCGTACCTCTAGTCAAAACACAATAAATATAAACCCCCGAGACGTCGTGCGTGTATGCGAACACAATCGGACAACGTGCATAATAGCATGTTATATATTCCTGAAAATATTATCCCGTCCAAGACGCGAACGGCCGGTTATTGTAATCATATTATTGCACCGAACGCATAAATACGCGAATAACGCGCAGGTAATATAATATAATATTATTTTCTGTATAAATTCCATTGCGTTTAATGGAATAAAATATTAAACAACACAATGATAATATAATACGATATAATACGTATTTTTCGTTCATTTTTCGCGTTTAAATCGCAATAATAATCGAATTACAACACACAATAATATTATATATTATAGACGACTATAATATTATAATCTCGTTGCTATAAAGCCGCGAGAATTCAATTATTATAAACCTCCGTCTAACCGATATTGTTATTATAATATATTATCATATAGCTACGATGTTGAAAATGTGTTACACGTCCATTTTCCGCCGTTTCTTCAGAAATATATTAAATATACATTTGAAAATACCGCGCGTTCTACGATGTTATTATTGTTTTATATGACTACACGAAAATCGAACCACTGTCCAATCAAATAAAATATTTTAACATATAACGCGAGACGTCATTCCGTACGGCCGATCCGTTTTTAATATTAAATTTCTGACTCCGTCGGTGGTTATTACGCTGTTTGCTAAAGTAAAATATAAATAAAAGACATTTTCGTCCTCCAGGGCTTTGCTGAATATTATCTCGTTTACGGCGTTAGTTTGTGCGAAATCTCTAAAACTGTAATATAAACGTGTCGAGAACACGACTTTGCGGTTTCGAAAATAACGACCCGCAGCATATATTTCGCAGAAAACGAACTGCTGGCTGCAGTTTAGTCTTGTAACGCACAGTCACTGTGGTGTTTTTTTTTTTTTTTAGTTATCACTTTTTGAGAGGTATTATATGAAAAATACATTCAAGTACACAGAATTTGTTCTTTTTTCGCAAGAACTTTGCGGCTTGTATTTATAATCGGATATTGTCAAAAAAGTGAATATAAAAAATTAATAATCTAAAAGAATCATAAAATAGTGTACATGTTAACATTTTGTGGAATTTTTGGTCAATAGAAAGTATAAGATGTGCGTTTAAATTCGATTCAATACAATATCAATATCGTTTGAGAATAATTTTCAGTTATTTATGTTCGCTATATTATAATGTTTATAATTTATTTCACTTGGCTTTCTGTCATCAATCTCTTTCTGTTTTGCCCACATTCCACCTGCATCACTGACTTTACCCATTCCCTTATTGTAATTAATACCCTCTCCGTATAGAATGTTCCGAATCAGGCCCAAATTAAGGGGAGGCGAAAGGAGACCGAGCCTCAGGAGATTTGAGATATTTAGGGCCGTTGTCGAGTTTCCGAAACTGCAACATCCGCCAGCCGCGTTGGCGAGAACAGATAGTAGAAACGTGTCACGCGAACCCCATGCTGTGTAATATTGCGTGTGAGTGTTTATATTTTCTATGGAAACCATACAAAAAACACGAATTCACATCGAAAATATTATTGTAATAATAATAATAATAATAACAACAACAACAACAAGGACGAACGTTATCGTTATCATAATTTATGGGAAATACGCGAATACGTTGGCACTTTATTTTGTTTTATCATTATCATTATGAGAGGATCCCGGTCGACGTGATAAATTATACCTGGGTATAATATTATATAGCATAACATTGTGCATAAGTCCGTTTGACGGGAAATTATAATAATAATTATTATAATATGCGCGTAGGACACCATTATAAATTATAAGACTATATATAGTAACTCGTAGTATAACCATATACACCCTGATCAAAATTTCGTGTTCAATGTTATTTCTGTAATTGGAAATATTCTGTTCGCCCTTTATATGTCTCCACTTAACGACAAGCAACTTTTCTCATTTCTGGTCCATACTCTTGCACAGTAGCGTATCGATGGGAAGGTTAATGGGGTTATAACCCCCATCCTCCCTCATACAAAAAATTATTTACTTCGAAATGTTATATGAAAAATTTGTTATGGATAATAATATATTATAATATTTAATATATACAGAGCAATTTACCTTTGTTATACGTCATTATTTCACACGCAAGTGTAAATTAAATATATATTTATATAGGATAATAGGGAAAATAATCAAATCTTACAAATAAAGTAATAGACAGCGTTTTACGTATACACAGTCTTGTAAAAAATACTTTTGAAAAAGTATTTTAATACTAATATTTAATTGCAATAAATTTGTATTCTAAATACTTTTAAAATACTTAAAAAAAAAAAGTAATTTATAAATACTTTTAAAATTTTAAAGTATTTGAATAAAAATACTCTTTCATTAATATTAAATATGTTAACTAGTGTTTAAAATAATAAAAAATATCTACTAAGTTTACCCAGTTGAATATAACTAATAATTACTTTACATGAAAAATACTTGTTATTTTCATAACCTTCAATCCTGATGTACATACAATGTACATTGATAAAAAATGACATGGAAATGTGTAAAAATTATGAATTTTTCATAGTAGCTTAATTTTATAACGTATAAAAATAAAATGCAAAGAAAATATTTTTATCGGTGCCTATTTTAATACAAGTATTTTTTTTTTCGTATAAAATAATTTTAAAATGTATTAAAAATACTAAAAAAATGTATTTAAAATACCGAAAAATACTTCAAAATGTATTTAAATACTAATATTCAAATACTTTTATTCGAATTCTTTACAAGACTACGTATACATTTTGTGGTTTAAATTTATTATAACATTTGCCACCCCCTTAGAGAATCCTGTCAATGCACATCGCAGTTATACGGTAAACATAATAATAATACTATTATTTATAGTTTTATAATGGTGATTAGGGTTACTATTACATTCTAAATATTTGTTTAAAATAATTTAAACAATATTATATTTTTTAATTTTATGTTTATATTTTTTTTTTTTCTATACGACACGAATTCACTGTTTTTCATTTTGCTTAAAGAATATCACATAATAATTATGTAAATATCTATATTAATATGTATTTTCGACTTTCGTTCTATGGTAAACATAAAAAAATACCCATTATTATTACAATATATTAAGACATTTTAGGTATATAGGAATATTAAAACGCAAATATATTTTGTCTTATTAATTTGAGAAATTTGAAATATTTTCCTAATTAATAAATCATATAATTTACAAATACAAAAAGTTTTTAAAAAAAAATTAACAATATTGTATGTAATATCATATTTTATGCGAATAAATATTATATTATATACTTTACAGTTTGTAAAATGTTTTAAAATTGTGTATGTACTTTGTTTTCAATTTGGGTATTTAAAAAATAATTGCCTCTCCAGTCAGGGAGGTCAATGAACCCCTGTGCTTATACATATCCTAAACACATATTGAAAAATAATAATACGCTCATAGAATCGAGTGAGTTTTTCGACTTTTGTACGACCGCGACGCGTCAGCTTACATCAGTTTACGTTGCATTTGCCGATAAAACGTCGGATAAAAAACAAAACAGCAATATTTATTGCCGTCCGATAATATATTATGTATTCTAAAAAAAAAAAATCGATAGTCGCGTAAAAATAATATTACGTACGTTACATTTCCCGATGAAAAAATAAACATTATTCACTGAGAAATTCTGTGACACTTAGTGTTAGCGTACGCATCCGTTCACATAAACGTATTTATCGAACTGTGATTTCGGTGGGGAAATTAAATTTAATAATAATTGTTGTTTCGTGGCGCGCTTAATCAGATCCGTGAAAAGCGGTATCGCAAAGTACGGAAAACAAATCTCGAAAATAATCGTGTACATTATTTTTTACATCAACGACCTTTTCCTTTTGCAATATTGGAAGAAAGAAAAAAATAGATAAAAAATCACGCCTTTTTTTTATTTAACCGTCTGCGACGTAAATATTTCTGCGGTCTTTCCGTCAATTTGATTACATTATCGCGTCGGAAAAATATGAATTTTCAATCTCTATTTAATATTTCTGCTGTACGAGAATTACGAAACAGTTTCCCATGCAAATTGAACAAATAATTTCTATTGATTTTCCACGTTCGACGCTAAAAACTGATCAAGTTTTTAATAAGCAAACTGCAGTCGATTTCCTTGGATGTTTAATAATCGCATTTCCTATCTGGTTAAAAAAAAAAACACATTTTCGAATATCCATTATCCGTAGGTGAACTGTAAACGTTTTCGTGTTTATTTATGTTTACAAAGTTTTAAACATGTATTTTTTCAACCGTAAACCGTTCCAGTTTCCAGTTCGTTTGCAACATTCGAAAATTAAAATTAACTTACGCGATGTATGAAATATCTAAAATTATCTTTATCTACCATAAAATATGTCTAAGGATAAGTTATAATGTTTTTTCGGCGAAATTTCACAACCATATCTTAAAAACGGCCGATTTGAAACAAAATCCTTTTAAATATATTTTGTTTCAGATACTGATTTGGCGTTAAAATTAAATCCAATCCAAATACTCATATACCACTATTTTACAAGCCAGGTTCAACATTCTGAATTCATTTCACTGCATAATATTGTGTCGTTTAATATTTCCAAAAAATGTTTCAAACTATATTTAAAGAATATTTCGTCGAAGCGATTATTGTTTTCTTAAACGCGCTAGTATTGTACTATATTATTGCTTCCATTTCTCGGTCTTTTTCGATCCATCCGAACACGTCACAGAGGTTGTCATTCCGACGTTGTTCACTTGGCACGTTTCGCGCAAATTCAGATCGGTTGCCTTTTTTGAAACCTTTTCTGCTATGCGCAATGAATTATTTACAATTTTTACGATATATTTCTTTATTCCTCCCGTACCGGCAAACTGTATTTCGACATGACGTCAATATCCACGACGATATCGTTCAATACATCTAAAGTACTACATTATATGAAAATCTTTGCGCATTTCGCTGTGCCAAGCAATAACTTGTCTATTTTCCGTGATATCCGATCTCAGGTTTTTCACTTGTCTACTACTTGTACACGTATCGCTATTCAAATTTCATTTTCGACTTGAATTCACGACGACGATCCTAAACACACGAGCAATGGTAACGATCCGCTTGTTGCTCGTTCGAACAACATAATATTATATTATTTAATTATAGGTACGAGCAATTATAATTAATTTGGTTGTTTTGAATGAAAAAATGACGGACTGTGTGCATTTCTGATGTGCACCACGTTAACAGGACCAGAAATGCACAATTTGTACGCACGCGTTATTGCCGTATAATATACATAATTATAGAAGAGCGTACATACACGAGTTTATGGACATTTTTGGAATGCAATTTGTGGGCGTTGAAGATGAGGGTTTATACACTCACTTAAAGTGCACAATAATGTCTCTGGCGCAGGCGGTGGAAAATTCCGAAAGAAACTTTCGACATATTATTTTCCCAAAACGGACTAAGTTTCCCCTCGACGATGTCAACCGAAAGTTATTATCTCCGGCTGCAGTACCGGTAATGCATATCTAGTTATAGATATTTGTCCGTTACATTCGAGTGGTTCCTCAGCGATTGTTTTACAATTTACCATTTTGTTGTAGTTTTTTTACATATATAAAAAAAAACTATACTTAAGAGAAAAAAAAACATGTTACTTTTTATATATTATTTCAACGTATTTGTCCAAAGTCTCGATAATATAGTATTTAGGTACGAGTATTTGGTAAACTTGTCTTTACATACGCGTTTGATACGTGACTTTTATGAAAATTCCTCGGAAACCCACAAACTTTGTCCAACAAACATTTACAGTAGATTATCGGAGCAATAAATTACTCTATTTTGCAACAGTTGTAGGCCACCGTCGTCGTTAAGTTGGAATAGATATAAACTTTGAGATCTAAGCTCGCGACAACATTTTATAAGACTATACTAAACCGAATTTTGGTTTCATGATTAACTATGTTTCTCCTAGATTAACCACATCCTCACCAACAACACATTAAACGATACAAATGATAATATTTAATAAATAAGTTGTTTAATACTTTAATAGGATTGGGATAAAAAATACAACTTTATAACTTTACCCAAAATTAATCATTCAAATGTTTGTGAAAACTTGTTTTTTGAGTTAAAAACTGTAACGCGTGCATTGTAAATGTCTTTATCTCTAATTGAGATTTTAAAAAATAAATTTACTTTAAAATGATATTATATAGTATATACTCACTTTATTTTTACATACGAGTTTACAAAACTATATATTATGTGTACTTATATATAAAACAGTATACATTTAAAAAGAATCTTCTGACGTATGAAAATTGAATTTTGAAGAATAAACGACAAATTTTTAAAGTTTAATAAAATAATAAAGAAACAAAGAAATGGTTAAGTGAAAATATTATTGGATCAGTCTCTATATTTCGGAGATGATTCTTTTCATAGGTATATATATATATATGTATTATATACAATAATAAAATATCATCTCTTCTAAACGTTCGTTTTTTTTTTCGAGTTCTCGACTACAGCTCTTATTCGCAAAATTGGATTACGCTAAGGTTTTTATTTATTTTGGTTCTTTCTTTCGTTTTCCGTACTAACAATAAGCTTGACTCTTTTAACCGCAGTAACCAGCTATCGAAAACAATTTAACGCCTGCGTTCTCTAACACGGTTAAAGTTACGGATTTCATTTCGTTTTGGAATATTGAAATCTACATGCGACGCGGGCCCGGGAAAGATAAGTTATCTCAGACGTCGTTTTTCGTATTATAATATTTTATGATGGACCAAATATAAATCTCAGTCTTGACGGCGTTTAGGTTTAGTTAAGTCGTTAGGTATGCGATTCGCTCTCGAGTAGGAGTAAAAACGATTTTACCGACCGTAACATTATCGGGAACACTACACTCGCGCGTATACGGGTTGATGTATGATGATACTTAGATATTATTGTACGACACGATAATAATATTATTATGAAAATGAGGTGTAATTACTATAAAACTATAAGTAGCACGGCGTTTGGCAAACACCTAAGCATAATAATGTACAGCACCTATAAAGCACGTTGGGGTTTCGTCCTCGCGGAAAGAAAAAAAAAATGGAAAGGATCGTTAGACTCGAAACGATAAAGGTAATAATATCATCGCTGTACCGTTATTGTTATTGTTTATAAAACATGCATACGCTCCGCCGTAAAAATTGATAATAAAACCGAACGAGAAACTGAGTAGACGTTGCAAATCCAGTTTTCCCGTCTGCGACGACGACGTGTTGATGTTGCAATAATATTAATTCTCGTAGCCGGAAGTAGTATATAGGAGAGAAAAACAGAGATAATAAAAATTCGCTCGGCTCTCTTGGCTAACGCACACTTCGGTCGGTGTAACTATATTAAATTATTTTAACGTACTTATTTTATATTTTATAACGAAACGACTGCACAGAAAGAAAACGGTGCACAATATAATATAATAACAATAATAATAATAATAATACGCAATGGGCTCCGACAATCGCCTAAACCCCGAGACGGTTCGGTTTTATATACGATCTAGTCTTATTATATTTTATATAATATTATAAACAGCGCCAGACATCGCTCGCCTGATCGCTGGTATATTAGCAACAGGTTATAGGTTATATGTTTGTTTTTACCTTTTTATTATTGTAATTTTTATATTATTATTATTATTATTTTTTTTATATATACATTTATAAAACAATATACCGTCGACCGGACGTAGGAAATTTTCAATTTTTTTCTTCTCTTAAACCTTTTTCTGATGTTAATTAAAAATGCCTCGGGCAACTCGCGTCGCACCGTCGCATCGTTATTATAATATTATTTCAGTTACTTGAGTAAATAAAGCCTCGGGTATACACGTACGTACCTATACACGCCCACTCGAAAAATCCGACTCGACGCACACGGAGCTGACTATAAGTGACGGACGCATAACATAACGTGGGTCTAGTGTGCGGACGAGATGTTTTCTTTTTAAACCGACGAAATCTAGTCGTATAATTTATTGGACGGGATCGTCGATGGCGTATAAATATTAATAATAACAACAAGCCGTTTATAATTGATTTATTATATTATATTATTGTATTTTTTTTCTTTTTCCTTATGATAATCAGTCTCGGTCGTCGTGTCGTGGAAATCGCGCGATATAAATCGATTGCCCTTAAATCGATTTTCACATCTCTCTTTGATTACAACTGTAATATAATAATAATAATATATTGCAGTGATACTCAACATTATTCGAATGACGCGACACATACAAAATATACCGAGTTTGGCTATAGAAATATAGACACTGGTCGAAATAAGTGGGGCTTAATTTGTATAAAAGAAATTTAACTTACCCCTCTCCGTAAATACGTATCGTAATTATTTCTCATTACAATGTAATCGTAAGTCATTGTAGAAAATATAAAGTTGTAAAAATTATAAAAATATCGATCGTTGATCTGTTCATTCAATTAATTTCAATAACATCCAATTATTATTTGCATTATGTTTAGGTAAGTAACAAAGGGTTAGGCTCCATGTAAAAGGGTGGCGTACCCCTGTATCCCCCCATTTAGAAAACTGGTCATATATAATAACATTAATATTGTGTTGGAGACCCTTAGGTTGAGAACTACTGATCTATTGTATTTTCGCGCGGTCGAGTGGGATGTGATATTCGACGGTTTATGACGTGTTAAGGGTTAAACCGATTCCGCGTGACAAGTAATGGTTTTTTTTTTTTTTTAATTAAACTCGGGAAGAGCGTTAATACGGTGCTAAAAGTACCATTGTTTTTATATTAATACCATTTCGGTCATTAATGAAAGAGTCGTACTTACACACGTCACAAACATAATATTATATAAACAAACGTTATCGGTAATTCAACGTTTATAGACGCGATATAATATTACGTTTATCCAATTACGGCCATACAATATACCCAGGTATAATAATTATAAATATGACACGCAAAGGGTATATTATTATAGCCAAGTATTAAGAGGTGGTATATAGAATTATAGAGGTAATAATTATCGTTATTTTGTTGAATGGATTTTGAGTCATCATTTCAAAAATATTATGATTTACAATAAAATGTTTTATATCGTGTGTTTACTATAATTCTATGAAGTGGTGGATTCAGCCCAAGATAATGATGTGGGGGGGGGGCAAAGAATATATTTTTTTTATTTATAAAAAATAGGGAAGATTAAAAATGACAATAATATTTATATTTTATTATAACTATTCTGATGGTAACGGGGGGGGGGGGGGTGAGTGCTCAATTTTAATATAAAATTATAAAGGCTGGTTCCACAGCATACTTAAATATTGTAACAAATATCATTCCAAATATTTTTTTTTATAATTTCGAATTTAATTAAATAAATTAATGTAAAAAATATTAACTAATTTATCAAGTACCTAATTTTAGCCCGATGTCCATTACATAATATAAAATATTTTTTAATTAAATTATTATGAGATTTTTATAATTTATAATTATACTTCACCTTTTGTACCTAACCAAAATCATGTCGAATAATAAAATAATTAAGTCATTCCTTAGAATTGTACATTTAAAAGAAAATGTTTACCTTCAAAATGGACCAAAATACAAATTATCTTGTTATCCGTATTATATATCCGTGTATACTAAATTGTTGAACACGTGTGATAACATGGTTTACTGTGTAGTATAAGAACGTATAACTAATGAGGTATACCAAGAGATTACCAATAATACCTACCAATCACAGCAAAGAACTTTTGTGCTCGTACATATAAGAACATTGGTATTATATAGTATAAATCCGTCTGATATTTCATAGGTATTATATTATTTGGTTTATATCAGTCCTTAATCCAATCTATACCACAATGATATAATGTTGTGTATTATTTCTATCTTAAAATGCGTATCGCGCAGGCATCTTCTCCAATACACAATACACTACATACTATATAAAACAATATGTATTACAACGTCACCCGTACAAACGGTTTATACGATCATGTGTACAATCCGTTTAATATTATCGCAGTAATTCCGGTAGATTTCGACATTCCGTCATCTGTAAAACGGGATTTCGAGGTATATTTTAATATTCAAAATATATGATGCGTATACGCGATGATTTAGACCACACCTATGACACATTGTCAAATGCAAACGATATGATTTAAAACGTGAACCGAAGACAATTTACCGACAACCGCCTACCCGCCGTCCAGTCATAAAATATAATACAATATTTACCTTGTTTTACCATATCGGAGAAGAGAAAATGAGTCTACAAAAAAATAATGTGCTCGGTGACGTGTGAATGTCAGAACCAACAACGATAACGGATTTTTTTCAAAATATATTTCCATTCAGGTTACTATTATTGTTTTTGTAGACTTATAACGAAGTGGCCGCGAATAGATGAAAACAAACTTTAGGTTCGGTTGTATATAATGTTCTTATTTCATACACCAGTTGTGATATTCAAACCTTTTCATCCCACAGCTCCTTTAGATCTTCAAAATATTTAGACAGTTCCTAAACTATTAATAATAATATTAAATGTATTATTAATAATACCTAATATTTAATTGTATTGTAATTTATTTATTTATTATATACAAAAAAATATTTCATCGGCTTGGGTCCACCATAAATGTTCAGCATTATTTTCGGCAATGCCTAAATAATTTTCCCCACCTTATCCTTAATAATGATGATAATGTGGTTTCTACAGTTTACTGTCGATGAAATTTCTACTCTGCGATATTTTATGTGTTTCTGGACTAAATTATCAGTGCCCAGGACCATAATTTTCGACTTTTTATAGTTTTAATTTCTTGTTTGCATGACAGTTGTTACCGTCTTGTCCATCGATAGAGCCAGTCTGTAGAGCTCTAACCCCTTAAACACTGTCTCCACCACAGGATTGAGATTTCCATCTATCAATTTAGCTAGTAGTATACAACCCATTGCTATTACAACAAATCCTACCATACTGATTTGGCCATGCTCAATGTGATTGAAGTCTAACCGTAGCAATCCATCATAAAAAAAGTGCCAAAGCAGAGCCGATCCAAAACAGAGCCTCGGGGGAAAATTAATACCCTGTAAATTCATCATCAATAACTATCGTAACTATTAAAATATTCTCAGAAAGTATATAATGAATGATGAATAAAATTATATCTCACTGATAATAATTAATTGAATTATGATATATTATTATATCAAAAATATGAAAATACAACCTTGTAATTAATTTCTAGTCATTACCTCAAAAACAAATTAACCTTATCTCAATAATTAAGTAAGAATACTCTGTAATCGCATAACGGAAAAGTCTACTATTTAATTTATATTAATTACTTCAAAACTTGATTACTTATAACAGACTGACAATGGAAAAATATATTTCAATATAACTGGTTTCAGTATTTCAAATATGACTTGCAACACTAAGAACTCGTATGCAAATAATTCTTATTCCTTTCGTTTTTCTTTTAATACAGAGCAGAATTATTTTTTAGTTCAAATGAAAACGCAGGTCTCAAATGCATATACACATTTTATGTTGACTATTTTGGAATGGGAGACAAATAGCTGGTCATCACGGCGATAAAATAAATAATGTTTATGAGCATTATCGAAGCGACAATAAAAAAAAGAGATTTGTTTTCGAGTAAATAAGTGATTTATTTAGGGCATTCTGAAAGGTACATTGAATATCTATAATCCTCGTCAGTTTTTTTATTACGAAATAATAATCCAACACCGATTGCTTGTTCACGAGAAGAAATAATACAGAAGTTGCGGCTTGATTGCGATTCAATAATAAACAAACAAAATGATTATTATTCGTTTCGTGTTTCACCGTAGTGGATAACAAGTACCTATAATAATTATTATTCTTGAAAGGAGAATTAATATCGAAACGATACAATATAATATTGAACATCTTCAATCGGACACAAATGCAATTAAATCGAATATTTAATAAAAAATAAAAAAAATCGCAATAATACCCGTGCGCTCATGCTTTATCGTGACCGACGAATTTCAATAATATAAGAATTATTATTATTATGCTATTACGCTCGTGTTTTTCGTTATTCTTCCGTTATTGTCGCTCTGCAGTCCTGTACCCATCAATCACGGACTGACGACTGTGTAGCTTTTATCGTCTTCCCGACGTAAGTATACCAATACCTGTACCTCAATATTTATCGACATTTTTATTATATTATCGACGTCGTGTATTGAAAATAAATATCAGACCCACACGTCGCATATAAACGCATTGTACAACATAATAACACAATATGCAGTACAATTCACTCTATAACGTTGGTATTATTTATCACGAGTGTTACCGAACAGTCGTGATGGTGGTATAGTTTAGTAACCTTATAACCTAACCTTCGGTTATACTGCGGTCACTGATTTATGCGTGTGTACACCGCTGTTATAATAACAACGACTACCCCTTTCGACGGAGTGCTCGTAATAATAATTCAACATCGCGCGCGCGTGTGTGTGTACATATATATATATATATATATATTATAGTTTACGTATTAATCGACAACACTCGTCTGTACGCACGTTACTGCGACATATATTTAGCACCATATAAATTTACTTGTCAGCCATAAATAAAACGGACCCGGACCCGACATCACCGTGTCGCATATAATAATATAGCATATGAAATGTACGGAGAAAAATAAATTCCTAAATGTCAGTCGCCGCGATTTCTTGGACAAACACCAAAGTCGTCGGGTCGCATATTTTGCACGTGTAAAAAAAAAAAAAAAAAAACCAGCGAAACAGTGAGGACTAATGTGAAATATTTTGACGTCGCTGACGTACATTTCCGATGGAATCGTGCTCGGCGCACGTTTTTAATAATATTTTGTTATTTCACGTAAACGCTCGACCGCGATGAGTATGGGTACTTTTGCAGTTTTACGTATATTATGTCGATTCGCAGATGGCCAAAATATAATTGAGATTGTTTACGGGATATACTTTTTATAGTGCGATCCGAATAGATTAAAAACTTGGATTTTTAACAATTCAATAAACTTGTTCGAACAACTATTTATTATACAGTATATTATTAATTATTTGTAAAACGATTTACATCTGCAACCGATTGTATAATCGTAACGTTTTTTTTCTTCATTTACCCAACTTGGTTATTGAATACAGAAAGTTGTTAGTAAATTGTACCTCGATATCGTTTGAAGCGTGTACTATATTTCAATATAAAAATGTTATTCGCGTTTGGATAAATATTATTTTTCCGATTATGAAAATAAAATATATTATATTCAACACGCTATAAACGCATTCACTATTGAAGTTGAAAACCCGTACATGGACGTCGATGTTTTATGATTTTCTCAAAAACTCGTTAAACGCAATACATACACACGACGTTTTTATACAGCAATAAAATAAACAGCACAAATGTAAGATGTATTGCGTGTGGTGAACTCGAAAACTCGAATAATATTTGTCTTGCCGTTTTTACAAGCACATCATAGTGTTTAACGATGTATATTTAAAAAAAAAAGAAAAACATTTTACTTCTAGAGAATTATTAATAATATAAAATAATTATAACATAAATAATAATTAATTGTATGTATTATTATTCGATTCACTTAACATGTATGCGACAGTGTACTTACCTATAATATATTTTTGACTTTTGATTCGGACACGTTTAATGGACATAACACAGCGAATACAATACCGCAATAATGTTATCAACCGCCGAGAATGTACCCGTGCATTTCGTGGTAACAAATATATCAACCGTATAATATCCACAGTTATCGGATTGAAAATAATTCGAATACAAAACGGTCAGCGTAAATATATTATCAGTTATATGTTATTATATATCTGCAGTTGTCTCCGTCGTGATAACGTTTAAAATTGGATGGTAGTATAATATAATCACAATAGTATAATAGTTTAACATCTATTTTTACTCTATTTATGTCCACAGATAGTAATAAATAAAATGAAAACAATATTACTTTAAATATGATAGAAATGTGTATATTTTCATTATGTTGTTAAAAGTGTAAATGGAAGGGAGAGGGGGGGGGGGGGTTGGGGAGGTTGAATCCCCTAAATTCTTCCCGTAACTATATACAGCACTTACAATCCACAATACATAACACTAACTAAGAGTCTTGTTTGTCTCGAAAACGTCGACATATTATATTTATGTAGAATTTCGTCTCCTCGCGTTTGTCGCTGTCATTCGTTTTCTTCGCCTAACGCATACATCATCGTACATCGCGAGGATTCGGCGTGCGCATTTTATTGATTATATTATTTCCTTCCGTCTCCCTTTTCGTACAACCCGCCACAGCACGAGGGACACAATGGAAGGGCTCGGTTGATTGATGCGATGCTGCCGCGCGGGGACGATCCATCAGTGGCTTCCACCCGGGTCGCGGTCACGTCGCCGCTCGTGTGACTTAAACTAGAAATATTTTATACCTACATTTAAATCGATCAATAAAAATTCACGTTCGTATAATAAATACCTATCGTTACACCTTTATTATTACGCGTTATCATTTACATGATCGATCGATCGATCGCTTGTGTTATATTAGGTAAATTTATCTATTGTTAACGCGATGTCGCGTAAGATTTTCCATCACTCGAGAACGCCAGAAACGACGGTCGACGATTCATTATCGATCGTTTACGATTGTCTCGCGTTACATTCCGTCCTCCTATTGATACGTGAAAAGCACTTACCGAAATATATTAGTAGACTGATTACGCAATTAAAAATTCGTGCCCATACACTTTTTCATCTCATAGGTTACAAAGACATGTGATTTAAGGAAAATAATGAAATATTATCTACCTACTGCCAAAATATTCTTTACTGATAAATGTTGAAAACGATAAAGTTCTCAAAATATTTTGAGAAGAAAGTCTCAGAAAATGTTTTTATGTCTAAATATTATGATGTGGAAAGTAGAAAAGTAAAATAATTAAATCGACTGAAATTTTAGATTCATTCGATCTGAAATCTTACCCAAACATCAATTCTAGTTTGAAAATGTAAGCAACTTTACCAGTGTACACCACAGTAATTGAACGTTAATTTTCTACATTATAGCGAATAAACACATTACTTCGAAATAAATATGGAAATGAAGATCTAACTGGTTTTGCACTATTGTTTGTTGATTGGCAAATATAACTTTTTTTCCAGAAAATAATAGAACATAATGGCCCAATCAAATATAAAAATACTTTTATAGTGGAAAACTTTTTTACACAGGTTTATTAAATAAATTATCAATATTAAGTAATATAATTTAAAGTTAATTTATTAGTATACTCGTATATTATGTTTAAAGTTTACTTAATGAACTTAATGAACTTAATGAATTGATTAATGAAATATTAGTGGAAATAATTGTATTCTAAATAATACCTAATGGATACGTGCCTTGTATAGTAGCTGTCTGCTTTTAGTTATGGTGGTGGTTTGTAATATTTTAAAATAACGGCTTTTAAAAACCTTACTCGATAAAGTGTTAAACGTGTGACGAAATCTTGTACAAATAGCAGCAGGTTGTAGAACTCGACGAGTATATTATAATGTTCATTGTGTGAAGATAAGCAATTTTCGAATAAAATACGTCCCAAGACCCTTCGCAGGTAATTTCGTCCCCACGTATAACATAATATAGGTTAGGTATACAGCGAAAAAGGACGGTTTTTTGTCTCGTCCTTATTCCGAGATAGGGTTATAATCCGACTTACGACGTACTATTAAATTATTATATAGTTATATACGAAAAGCGTATATTATAATACAATGGTCGTGATGGTCCCAAGATTGATTAAAATACGACACACAAACGCGAATCGTTAATACAACATAATATTATACTATTTAAGTATTATTATTATATAAGTACGTTTAATTCCGCATATAATCGCCTGGAAGAGATCATATGAAACATATTTTAAAAGTGAACACGAAAAGACGAAAAAATTTCACTGTATCGCGTTATCTATAGAATGACAAAAAATCCCATTATCCCTTTCCATAAGGGTTATAGACCGTCAACATCCCTAGGAAAAAAAATAAAATAAAAAAAGGTATGCACCAGAGATGTATAGATAAAATTCCACGTCGTTCGTAGGTATTGTCGTTTTCTTTACCTATATGTATATATATATATGTATATATTATTATAATATTATAATCCTCAACGACAATCGGACGATCGATTTATATATCATATAGTGTATGTGTGTATGTAAATTTTTACATATTGTATACATTTACACATTTCAGCTCGAGGTTTTGAAATAACAGACCAGGGTTTCTCAACCTAGGGGGTCGAACTCGTAGACATCGTCACATCGGTTAGAAATAATTAAACGATTATGCCCGGAAAAACATTTTATTTACATTTTATATGCGACAAGTTGAAATTGCTTTCACGTGGTATTTACAAACAGCTAGATACACATTCAAAATGTTTTCGTATACTAGTTATGTTATGTTTCGACCATTGATATAACATTTGTTAAACAGATTATTGATTAGGTACTCAATTCAGTACTTATTATAAAGGGGTTGTGTCATTTTACGTTATTTTTACGTTTTACCTATATTGAGAATTGCGACACTATAAAAAGGTTGAGAAACGATATGATGATAGACTATTATAATTCACCAAAATTTCATTCTCTTTGCGCAATCGCTTGTTAATACGTAATTTATATTCGAACGTTATTAAATAGGTATTATTTATATGATAGAATTAACGAAGAATCAATATTGCTTAATAAACGCGAGTCAATCGACATAAATTGTGACGCAATGCGATTACATTACAATATTATTATCAGTTTCATTGGCAATCGTAGCGTCTTAAATTTTAAATCTCTATCTAAATAATTATTATGATATTATATATTATTTATAACTCGAGCGCGTGTCACCTAAACATTAATGGCAGAAACACAATCGGAACGATATTATTATGAAATATCGTAATAAAAATGTAATTTATTTTTGATTCCATTATATTTCCTGTTTGTCCGGTAAACAAAAAATTAATGCTAATAATATTATAATGTATTTTATTACACATCTGAAACATCGTTAAATTTAATCATAATATGTTAAACCATAATTTGTAATCCTTTTTTTCATAAAGAAATTTAAATTGTTATTTTACATTTTGCGTTACGAAATCATCTTTGTGACGTGTTTTTCGTTGTAAATATAATTTTTTTTTTATATATATTATCCTTCTGCAAAATTATTACTTATTATACGTTTAAAAACAAATATTATGTAATTTTTATTCAATATAGACGAAACAATAATATGATTGGAACTCTCGATGTTTGTATACAAATTAATTTATCGAGAATTCATATAGGTAGTAAAATCTTTAAGGTTTAGTTTTTTTTTTAATATTATTCTTTATCGTAAATTTAACATGTATAATAATACGCAGTGTTATAAACTTATAAATGTACCGAATAAAATAATATTATTATACTAAGGTACTCATATTATTTGATTGAAAATGATATTCATAAAAAAATAAAAATAAAAATATTGTATATTGTATATTCTCTACTTTAGTACATGTTAAACTGCATAATTTGAAAATAAAAACGTGCTTTGACATTTATTTATTGAGCGCAGACGCTCAGTTTTATTTTATCACATATACATACTTCAAGTTACGAATAATTTAATGTTTTTGTACGCATACAAACGGATTTCATGTTAAACACCATTTAAAACTCTACTTATTCTTTATTTCGTATAAAATATAATATATTATTCTATATGTGAATAGCGAGCAAAACAAAAAAATATTATGTTCCATCAAGCTGAGTTTTCATTAAAACTAGCTTTTATATATTTTCCAATGCCCTTTGAGAATAAAAATAATATATTCATATTGTCATATACAATAATATTACTACTATTCATATTTTAAACTCGATCGTTATATTATATTATAATGTTGTTTTATGTTAAAAATCGATTTATGCAAAGAACTCAACATGACCAATGGGCGATAATCGACTTTTTTTATATTTATTAAAATCTAAATTACTTTATCCCAAAAGAACTATGAGCACTTATTACTATTATTGTAAGTTGAATTTATTGTTATGCCTTTCAAACCGCTCACTCGTGAGAAACATATAAAATTACTATTCGTATATCAACAAAAGTCACGTCATTAATAACTGCGTAAAGTTTATAAAAGTAATTCCATACGAAAAATCGCGTCTTTATATAGGAATATTCCCCGCGGAAATGTAGATTATAAAAGTAAAAAATAAACATATTCGTTATAAAATACACTCGTTTTAAGTTTTACATTTTTTTTTCCAGATTTTTGAAGAACACGATTCCCGAAGTACTTACATCATCCAACCCAGTGAGTAAATGTAAATTATTTTGCCGATACGTTACATATTATATTTTAAGGTTAACCGTTTAAAATAATAGACTACCAATCAATATTTGAGTTTAATATATGACACGAAGGTCAAAAATGCGACGATGTGAACTGAAAAATTATTATTCCGAGACCGGGAACTACACGATTAAATGTTATGTTAATATTATGAATTGACGTCAGTCATTGAATTTAACTGTAGTTAGCAATTATCATTTTACTAAAGTCGAAACTCAATTCTCTATTATTTTATTATACGATCGAATAAATTTTAAGATTATAATGGCAAACGAATGAAAAAAAAAAAAAAAAACAACAAAATAATATACTCAACTTGAAGTCACCGCTATAATAATATACGTACTCCGTAGTAATAAACTTCAGAGTTCAATAACCAAATTATGTATAGCTTCCGCGTAATAAATAATAATATAGTCGTATACGATATGTTATTATTATTATTAAATTTGTGTGTACTGTTTTATAATTTATAATGTTAGCGGTGGATGTGCGTATACAGAACGTATGTCCATTATTCGATACTTTTGTGTTAAATATCAATGCAATTTGCTCGAGTCTTTGATCTATTTATAGGTACGCGATCGGAACAAAAATATTTTATCCAGTGACCCGATCGTATTAAAACATTTCGATTTCAAAGAATGGACTCGTAGTATTATCGGAATGAATAAAATTAATAGAAATTCATAAGGATAATAATTTACTTTTAGAGTTAATTTCGCTACTTCGAACACGGCCTCTAATTATTACGACCCAATTAATAGATTAGAATAAAAAAATTATAACTTTTTACATTAAAACTCCATGGACTGCAATAATAATTATTAATTATTCGATTGATTTTGAACATTTTCCTGGCAGTGTAACTGTGTAAGTATTATTATTGTTTCAATAGGTACTTTTTATCGTTCTTCTTTGTATTTGTCCAATTTAAGTCAATTACAATACATCCACGATAATAATATAAAATTAACGTTTTTATGACGTTTATAATATATATTTAAATTGTTTTTTGTATATATCTATTAAACTAACAACTAGAATAAGTACCTAGCTGACAAATTAAAGTTGAGTTAAAAAATCAATTATCTATATTTGAACTTTTTAAGTATTTACCTCGAGACAAATTATTTTTATAAATGTTATCTACATTGTTTAGTTTGATTTTGCATTGTTTTTATTGATGGTTCTAGAAATCATTCAAAAAAAGGGGGGTTATTTTTAAAATTTTTAATTTGTATAATTAAATTTTATCCATAGTTAATAGGTATACTAATAATCAGTAGTGTATAGCAATACAAAGTCCTCTAGCGTATAATTCTTATCATTATTATTATCCATTTCGATCAAATCAGTAAAACATATAAAAAAATATCAACCCACAGGGAGATTATCACCCTATTCCCCCTTTTATGGTCTTATATGATGAAATAGGAGATTTGGAGGGCTAATTTCCGCCCGAATTTCCTATTGGGTCCCTAAAAGTAGTTTGAGTTTTACATAATATATACAAATGAGTAGGATATATTATATTAGAATGTTCTGGTCCCGCATCCAGCAAACCCGTAAACAGCAACCATCAACCATATAATCATACTACATCAATATCCAATACCATAGCTCGAGCTTATCGAGTATTTCTGCTTAAAATCGCCCTTGTAACATAGTGTTTTGGTTTTATAATTAATACACAGGATGTTATTAGGTGATTTCAGATTTTACTCGAGAAGTAAAGAATGTATTGGTTTTACAATTATGTGTGTTTTTTTATTTAATATGTATAAAATCATTTTTAAGAGACAGAAATAATGATCAAATTATTGAAATAGGTTTTCGATATAGAAATACATCTTGATAGGTATTTTATTTAAGTCATTGTTAAAATATTCCAATCGTTTTTATTTTGTTCTTAATAATGTCTTAAAAATGACGGAATATAGTGACAAAAGTCTAAATAATATATAACTTATAAGTGAAAAGTGAAAAGAAAGATTATAAAATATCATAATATGCGAGGTGCGTTACCTTGGCACCCCCATCATTAAAGAATACGAATTTCGACTTCAAAATTATTTCATATTTGTCTCAAAGTTTTAAGATGGGCGTGCCAGGGTAACGCACCTTAATATACGTTTTACTTATTTTTACAAGATTTTAATTTTGAGGATAATTTGAATTACATATAACAATGTTTTTAAAAATTGATTAAATTTCTCTATTTTACCAATTATTTCAAACAGGAATATATCTTTGCTACACAATTTTGTATAAGTAGATGATAATATTAGACATGTATATTGTATTACAATATTTTATAACTGCGCGAGAGAATCGGATTAATTATATTTCGAATGCATATACGATGCGTTAATTCTTTGCGCCAGCATTCCGATCGCGTATTGGATGGTGTATGTAGAAAGGGTGTCCCTTATTTATACGTACGCAATATATTATATAGGGTGTCTCAAAGTATTTATCCTCCCCTATATCTTTTTCATAATTTTGAAATCCTACCTGTAAAAATCTAAAATTACCACTCTGTAATATTGATTAATTTAAGAAAATCTAATAGTTGTTTAATATTTTTAACTATTTTAAACTCTTTAAAATTAATTTTAACTGCAGCATATACGACAATATATATTTTAATTAAGTAAACCAAAAAATCGATTTGAATATAAAATAATATAACCGGTAGGGGATTCTGATTGTGGACGTTCTCAATCGTTCTTTTAATCCTCGGAGATAATTAGATAAAATGACATATTAGGAAGTCTCTATGCTTATTATATTTCTTAATAATCATATAATATAATAATTAAAATAAATTTTATCAAAAATATATAGTTTCATTTTTTAATCGTTTTTCCTACCACTTAAAAACAAAAAACGATTGGGATATTTTAACAATGACTTAAATAAAATACCTACTCGGATGCATTTCTGTATCCGAAATCTATTCGAATTAGATCATTACTTCTGCCCCTGAAAAATGCTTTCATAGATATACATTTAAAAAACACACATAATTGTAAAGCCAATGCATTGTTCACTTCTCGAGTAAAATTTGAAATCACCTAAGAACATCCTGTGTATTAATTATAAAGCTGTGTCACTATGTAACGGGGGTGGTTTTAAGCGGAAAAGCACATAAACTACAAGTATAGTTGTGTATACAGCGTGAGCTATGTAGGATTAGGATGATTATGATTTTGTATTTTTTTCACGAATATAATATTTTAATTTTTAGTTATTAAATCCTAGTTATTGTATAATATAAAATAAAAATTACTTATTTTTTTGTTGAGAATTTCATTAAAAATTATAGTATAAATAAAATGATTGGTATAGACATCATCGATTAATTAATACATTGATTTACGTTCATAAATTATAATATTTATATTAAAACTAAATTCCTTTCGATCTATTGAGAACCATCACGAAACCTCCTTCTGTTGTATATTTTCTATGTCGCATCTCACAACATCGTCTAGTCTTTAATCTTCCTAATGGATGATTTTTTTGTTTAATGAACTATTTATAGTTAATCAATATTTTTGTCATTAATTGACCATTCGCTCTCCAAACGTGTCCAAGTCGTTTGCTTCTTATGTAAATGCGATATAATATTTAGCCTGTAATATAGCTTCTGTAGTTCTTGATTTCTTCTCTCGTATGTTTGTAAACTCTGTTTTATAGCTTAGCCCATATATATTATATACATAGTTCTTATAGTATCTTTCTTTCGAATGAAAAGCAATTATTATTATACTAAAATATATCTTCTCATATTTCCTTTGGTCAGTGACCCGCATGCAGCAGGTTTCGTTCGTTTGTGTGACCATACTGATTGTAAATAACCATTGTATACAGTAAGAGTGTCTAGGAGTTGTGTGACATCATTGTTTTGACTTTAAACGTTTCATTATTACGATATAGTAACAACGCGGTCACCGCACACTATTCGTAAAATAATAATTGATATAATATCGAAACAAATTAACAAATTAATTAATTTCAACATTCAAAGTTTGCGAAATTTCGTTAATATTTATTTTTTGTGCAAAAAAAACATACAAGTGATATGAGAATTTGATGTTACAAAAACGACGATAATCCCATATTATAGGTGTGTTATACATGTATTATCCGCATGTATTATCCAACGTTAAAAAAAATTAACAAATAAATGCGCTGTCCGATACAGTTAAAATAAAAGTATATAAAAGAAAACATTTTTTTTTACTATAATTATTACGATTAACTGTTAATTTAGGTATAATAATGATTATTGTATCATACCTAACCTAACCTAACCGTAACTTCTAATTTGGCGGCGAAAATAATAATATTTGTATACGTTTTTATTATTTTAGAATAAAAATACTTTTTAATAATTGTAATCATAGGCGTGTTTTCGCGAAACAACCAAAAGTGACCAGATCTACATTTAACAACCATATTGTTTTTGCGGAATTGGTCGTTCAAATTGTTTGCTCGTATCAGCGACCTTAGTTAAACTGATTATCGAAATTGTTATTTGTGATGTTTGGAGTTTGGACGCTAAAAATAGTCCTGATAAGATCTTATAAGGCCACGGTCCTGATACAAATTGAATAAACATTATGACAAGAAAAACAGCAAACATTCTGGTAAATTCGCTGTAAATTTACCAGCGAACTGAGCAAATCAAGCGAACAATTAGGACAATTTAGTTGCTTTCGGTTGCTCCGCGAAAACACGCCTGTTGTATTCATTGGCGTAATTGGGATAAAAATTAGGGGGGGACGAAAAATACCATGTTATAGACTATATAGTACGAAGAATTTATTGTGCTTCATAATAGGCATCTCATCACGGCTCACCAATATAATAATGATTTTGTCTACACATTGTATTACAAGATTTGTTATTTCTGCAGAAGTATATAAACCTAATAAATGTATATACAATCGTATTTTAAAAAATGATGCTTATATTAGAAACATAATTTTTAGAAAAGGTGGAGGGCAAAATGATAACTTTGCCCTCCAGTAAAATTACAGGGGTGGGGGGGCATTTACCCTCCCACCAAAAAACTGAATTTGTATTAAATGGATCAAGGGATCCCTTTTTTTTCCATACTACTCCGTTTATAAAAATTTTTACGTACATTTTGATCGCGCTGTATACGATGTACGCACCTATTATAGGTATATTATAGAGACGTGGGATTCGTGGCCAACAGCACTTGGACCCCGTGAATTATTGCAGTTGGCAAGAGTACGCGCGTGCATAAACCGTACATAATAATTCAGCGTCACGCGCTTATATTATTATTATACCTGATACGAACGGCGGCGCCGCCATTGCGCGGGCGAGAAGACGGAAAGCGTGTGCGTGCTCGTCTACGGGGTGCCGTTCATAATAATCGCTGTCAAAATAAACGAGCTGCGGCCCGGTGTCGCGCGGTACCTACCTCGTTCTCGAACGATATTATTGCGTATATATATATATTGGATCCAGGATTTAAATGTTTATAAAAAAATCTATCGAAAAATCATCTATAAAATCGTAAAAAATAAATTTTAATCGCACAATAACGCTCCATCGTCCATACCTATAAATTAAAAAATTTATTTCTTTTAATACAATAATTATATATAACTGCTTATATTTTTGTATATTTATATTTATTAAAAAGAATAAACATTTTTTTTATTTTAGAATATTTCGATTAGTATGATAATTCTGTAAAAAAAAAAAACTATAATATTTAAAATAAAAATTATTTCTAAGCACTTCTTATTAATCAAATATTATCGTGTATCAATTTTTATTAAGAACCGTCTGTGTATACATAATACACACAATATTCGTGAAATTTAGCGTGAAACATATTTTTAAATTATTACCAAAACAAATTTAAGCTGATTTTTAATCAAGACTTATAGAAAAAAAAATGTTTTAGTCATCAATATATCTTTAATAATAATAATATATATATATATATATATATATGTTTTTAGATGAGGGAATAAAAAATATAGATGACGTATGAATACATTTTTAAGCGGATGGAAATGATTATTTTCTCACGAGGTAATAAGAGAATATTATATCTGTGACCACCGGCATCATAGATCGCCTGTAAATTATTTCAAAGAAAAAAGAATATGCCAAAGATTCGTTACACCGGAAAAAAAGTTTGTTCTGCATAATATTTTAGAATATCTTACAAAAATTGTGCATGCAGAAAAGAAATCATATTTTATTATTTTTACATTTTTATTAGTTCATTTTTAGTAAACATTTTTCTTATCCAAAAGTTCGGACCACGTTCCAACCCGATTTTATATTACCGCACGTGCAACCAGCCGGGTCGAAATATTATATTTCAAACTCGTCGCATTTATAATATTATCCCTGCTGCGATATAATTTTTTATGGAATGTAATCGCGTCACACTGTAAACTAAACGATTTTCACAACAAAAAAAAATTAAATATTACAGCCAAAACGTATTATACGGAACCTTTTAATGCGGTAGAAAAAAATTTAATGCGTTAAAAATAAATATTGTACCTAATAAAATCATCAACTATTTTGCTTCCCGAAATTTTATTCGAACATTAATTGATCGTATATATAAAGTATAGGCATTATTAATATTATTATAATATATTATGCGCCGAGTTAATAGACATAATGTACAATAAAATATTCATTTTAGTACCTAAAAATATATCATAATACCTATACTTAAATTTTTATCCTCATCGAATAGAAACTTTTTGCTATATTATATTCTTGTATTTCAATAGTAATCCAGTGTAAAATTTAGTTTACTTTTTAATTCAACAAATATACACACCGACAAAGTATCAAACTGTATAATATTATTACTGTATTCGGTTGAACTTTTTAAGCATTTCAATCATATTAACCAGTAACCATTAATCATTATTGTAATTTTGTTTTTACATTTTTGTTAGGTATAGTTTTATAAAATATAAACCCTATCGTTAGATAAAAAAAAATTAGATATTGTTATATTATCTTTTGAAAATGTTCAAACAAACATTTTTCGCTATAAATAACCGTTGAAACGTAATGTATAATAAAAAAGTATATTAAAAGAATAAAAAGAAAAATAAGCGATTGAAACGAATATTTTACAATATTTCTATCGCAAATATTAGAATTTTACCTCGACGTTAAAATACAATATTTATAATACGCATATTATATACGGCAATTGTGATTAATAAGTAATCAGATATAGCCGAACGACCATGTGTATAACAACAATAATTACTATTATTTTTGAGTTTACGCAGGGGAGCTATAAATTTAATTATTAATGGTCCGTATGACCAGTGTTAAATCCCAAAACAATTCCAAGTATGAATTGGAAGCAGAAAACTACAATTATTATTATTCGAAATTATATCAAATATATAATAATATAACTGCGTGTATCGTCTGTTACACATAAAATGATTAATAAAAATTAAAAATTGAGATCATTTGCTCGGGAAATAAATACAAAACTCTAGGTCATAACTCAAAATATTTTTTAAAAAATATATTTATATTAGGTATAATATACACTTAATTCTTGACAAAATATACGAACACTTTTAATCAAGTTCATCACGGAGGGGAGAAATGAAAACGAATGATCATTTTAATGATTTTTAAATCAAAATCGAAAACTGCCGTACACCGTGTGTAGAAGATCAGAATTTCCTTCATTTACTTTTCAATATATTACCAATTAGATGGGATCGGATGCCCTAGTCCTAATTCCTAAACTTCCATAAATCTCGATCTTCTACTTCTCATTCACATCCATTCACGTCTTCTTCAGTCTTCCTCGCCTCTCTTTCTTTTTTTTTATAGTTTCTTACTACAGTGTATTTGAATGAATAGTAATTAGTAATTATTAATATTACCTGTATCAATGGCATGTTTATGATTTTATCAAAGGATAAGAGAAATTCGGATTTTTTAAACTCGTAATAATTAGACCATTTTATAAAAATGTATAAAACAAATTGTAATTATCCGAGGTCTAGTCTAATCAATAATTTGGTTGATTAAAACTTCACGTTCCATTTAACAAACCAACAGTTAATAATGGAATGGGGTTTGAAAGGAAAATAAAACGCGACATAAATATATAGATATAACTTATTAGTTTCACGCGGAGTATCTTTTTTAAAGGAAGATATTCAGTACATAATTTCCATAATAATTTTTTTTTACATCTTTATTTTATGTACACTGTTTTATTGATATTTTGTCCTTCCCAAAACTTATCCAGTAAAAATGAACCCGCAGGAGGTGGGGGAAATATATATCGCTCGTGCCCCTCCCGTGTATTACCAATCCCTAAAATGGCTCAGCGCCTTTATTTAATACGCCATTTTCATTGGCTCATTTGAAAACCGCGCCATAATTATTACTACAATTATTTAATATAGTTTTTATAAATAATGATATTATATTATATATTAATTATATTTCATATAGGCATTATTATTTAATATTTAGTATATCACTATTATAATATATTACTAGTATTATTATACTATTATTTATTCTACTCTATTGCAATAAAGAGTGATTATATTTTTAATTTACTACAAAATGAACTTCAATTTATTAAATGATTATATTTTATGAAAATTAACGAATTTGTGTGTATTGTTGATGGAAAATAATCTTGAGTTGAATTAAATAAGTATGTAGTTAAATATAATATTTATGATAGTGATTCTGCCAAACAGTTTTTAAATATATTTGCTACAAATGCATCGTATATACATTATTCAGAATTAAAAAACTGTGATATCCAAGAAAACTGTGATTATGATGAATATGATTTTAAATATTTTATAACTTATGCAATTTTGAATGAAATGACTTGTAAATTTTTTTTAAGTATTTTCATAAAGTAGTCTACATACATGGTAAAATTGAAACAGATTATCAATATAATATTTGTATATCTAACCTGAATTTCGCTCAGAATCGTATTTTCGAATGCAATATATCATTACATTCAAAATATGATAAACCACTAATTTCTTCGAGGACCTAAGGAAAGAAGGAGAAATGTCCAAAATCATCTTCCACGCTTTATAGTATTAAATTCAAATGTATACCATTAGTTGTTGATAATTCGAAAAAGATTATGGTTTTTTTTTATCATATTTTATAGAAAAAACATATTTTTGTTTTTAAATTGAATTTAAAAATAACATAGTACCTACACAATGAATGTATTTATATATTTATGAATATCAAACAACTTAATATTAAAATTAAAAATACAATTCGTAATAATATGTATATTTTAGTTTTTACTCTGTATTAAGACATGTGTGACATGCATGGATGTATAGACACACATTAATACCTATTATTTGAATATTTCAACTTCATAGTTTAATACTTAATATTATTTTGTAGGACGTAGATATAATATACAACGTATGACAAAATAAATGTGCATATATTATTCTGTACAATTACCTATAATTAATACTGCAAATTATTACCTAAAAGTTATTTAAATCAACCTTTGTACTTTTGAAGCACAATTTCTATATTAATTATAAATGCCTTCTTAGATATACCATGCTCTATAGGCTATAACAGTAGTAGAGACTAGTAGTAACACAACAGTTGATTATTTACGAGGGAACTAATAGAAATAGACCATGTGGCGACGTAGGTAATGGCAAATTGTTATTTAAACTAATATTATACTATAGTAGATAGTATACTATTAAATACATTAATAACAAAAAGATGTTAATTAAGTATGTTGTAAAAATTCCCAACTAATATTGAAACATTTTTTTTCTTCTACATGTATTTTATATATATAACTATTTTTAAATTTTCATAAATATATATGTATCATTTTATCCTGTATTAAAATGTAATAAAAATTATCATAAAAAAATGTCATAGGTTAAAAATATAGCTGGCATTTTAGATATACCACTAATTAAAAATATTAATAAAATGTTAAATAATTGATAATATTTTAGTATCTTTTACTGGCATCTAATTTTAAAAACTGTTAAGAAAGAAACTTGTAAAAACTATATTTTTACTATTTTATTGTCGATTGTTTGATAATACGTTATTTAAAATTGTAAATCTAGTTATGCAAGTGGGAAGAAATGAGAAAAAAGTTTCATTATTTCGAACTCTAAAGGTACTCATTATATACGAAATCAAATAATATGTTTTTATGTTAATATTAAATGTGTGCTACTCTTTCTAAAAATAATTTTAAAACTTCTTACTTTATAAATAATTTATTATTGAAGTACTTCCAGTGGGAAATGTCTTCAGTGTGTTAGGTCTTATAACTATATTTATTTCTCATTTTACACCAATTTTGATTATTTTTCATATAATATAATATTAACATTTTGTCAAAATTAAATTAAATGAAAATATATATATATAAGTTATTATAACATTTAATTTTTAATATAATGGATTATTATTTGTCTGAAACAAATATAAAGCATGTAGGATATGTGAAGAACATTCGCAAGAAATTACTTGTTGCATAATAATTTTTTATTTAAAAAATGCAGAATGCATTTTGCATGCAATGAAGCAAACAATAAAACAGATAATAACAAAAAACATAAAAATTTGTAAAACAATCAAAAATATGTTAAGGAAATATATAATTAAGTATATACTTGGTATATTATATGGTACTTATATATTAAATAAAAATTATAATACTCACTATTCATTATTCAATAAATCAAAATTAAAATTAATATTTAATAA
Source organism: Eriosoma lanigerum (assembly GCA_013282895.1). Taxonomy (NCBI): domain Eukaryota; kingdom Metazoa; phylum Arthropoda; class Insecta; order Hemiptera; family Aphididae; genus Eriosoma; species Eriosoma lanigerum. Next base: position 60,068,242 of record CM023357.1, on the reverse strand, counting down.
TATGTTTTACTATTAGTATTGTTTTGAGTATGGCTTAAATGGTCAAATAGGTCTTTTGGTCATGTGGTACTACCTGATAGCTTTATTTTGAACTATTAAAATGCCGTTAAATCGGGATCATAATTTTTTCGTTATAGAATGAGTGCGTTATCACCTTATCTTGATTAATTTCATACTTTCATATAGTCTGTGATTTAACCGTGATAACAATTATGACGCGGTTTTCCAACGATTCAATGAAAATGACGTATTAAATAAAATCTCTGGGTATTACTTTAGTATTTACGCGTTCCGCCTCTTTCATAGCGAATACCCTATACTGCTGTATGCACAACAAATTGATAAGTTGTAACAGTCGGTCAGTCAGGAAGTCTATACACGACATCAGCAATGTAATGAAAATCCATTTTCGTGAAAATGTGTTTTTCGTCATAAATATCTACCTAGGAATTATGAAACGTAAGTACAAGATCGCGGTCGAAACAATCATATATATCGAATTTCTCGTTTCGCGTTTTATTGAAAAGTTAAAACACAAACTTTTCTCGACAATGTTATCGTTCTCCACTACACGCGTACAATTTGTTAATAGATTAATATACGATGTTCTTCTACCGGATATACACCGTACTTGTATTATCATAATTAGTATATATATATAGAGTGATCCAAATATTATAATGTATATCGTCATAGTAAATATTTATAATTTTCACCGGTTTCATAACCAAATATCCTGATCACTCTGTATTCCAATACGATAGATAGTCATCTAGTTAAATATACTATTTATATTGTTAGTTGTGGTATTTGTTTTCCACGTAAGAACGCATATGTTGGGTACATGGCCACCGGCCTTATTTTACATAATTTTTTTTTTTTTTTTTAATTTTATCTTACTGATTTATTAATGCGTATCCCGACGAAACGAGTGAGTATAATGTTACGCCCGTTTAATTGTTACGTATAATAATAATATGGCAGTCATAGGTAGATACCCGTTTTAAATTATTTAACATCGACACCACAACACGAACGAAAATCTTTTTGTTTAAATAAAGTTTTTACGATAATATTAATATTAATATTGTATACTTATTACTTAGTAATTTTCCTCCTTCGTTTTGTAATACAAACACTGTGTGTTAAATGGTAAACACACTAAATTATTTAAACACGAATCCTTCGCATCGGTACGATTTACCGTACGATTTTGATATGACGATAAATTTGTTTTAAAAAAATATAACATGATTTATCGTCTGAGGCACATACCATAATACTACAATCGTGGTATCATATTAATATCAGTGATCAAACGCGTCTTTATATTTAAACAGCGTATGATTGATAATAATGATATATCGTACCTAATTTTATTATCGACATGTTTTCATAATTCATAATTCAATTTTAACTCGTTCCATTACATAACACGAAGTTCAACTACCGACAAATACTATTATAATCTTTTCAATCATAGTATTTTAGGTAAAAATCGTTTAATTTTGGCATTTCGAATAGTTATCGTTAAATCAGACATCTCGTGACTAACAATTGTACTCTGTAAGTTCTAACTGTTACTCCTGCTGGTAAAAATTACCATTATTAACCATAAATTCTTCATTTCCAGACACACATATAATCATATAATACATTCATATACGCAAATACTATCTATATATTATATTAATGGTCTGGTGATATTTATTCAATATTGAAAATTTTAACAATATTATGTTTAGTTATTTTTTTATGACTCTTCATAATTTTTTATTCACAATATTATTTGGTTCGACGTGACTTCAATGATTTCTTTTGTATTCATGTACAAACAATAAAACTCAGGTTATACATAAATAATCTGATGCGTAATAGTTAACACAATAATATTTGTATTACGTACAATTATAATAAGTTATTTTATTTTATCAACTCAGCAATAAAATAATAATTAATTATTATATATTATTTAGATTTTACTACGACAGCATAATATTTGTATCGATAAGCTACGATGTTATTATCGTATTATTAATACAATAATATTATTATAATTCACAGAAATCAGTTGAATCGAATTTTATTGTTCTAAACAACCGGTTCAAATTATTACAATGAATGATACATAACTACTGATTGTACTGAGTTATATTTTCAAACGTATATAGTGTTTTTTTTTTTAATCGTAATATTACAATGTTTTAACAAAATAATAGATTCTAAACATTTTTTTAGCTACCTATAATGGCTATAATACGCGTACATACTAATAATAAATCAATTTAACAACGGAACGAAATTATAATTCAACTACGAAATATTATAATACACAAGTTGGTAAAAAAGTGAAGAATCGTTTATAGTATTGTATTGAGAAAAATCGAACACCCATACAATTGTTTATTATAAATAAAAATTATATTCGCACCGAGTAAAATATTAATGCGCGAACGATAACTCCATAACTCGAAATATTAAAGTTAATTATATATTATAATTTTATGGCCGCCGGGTATATAAAGCATAATTTTTTTATGGGTACAATAATATTCGTGTCTAAATTCTGAGATGAATGTTTGTTTTTAAAAAGCAATAAAACACGAAAAAAGATTTATAGGTAGTTAACTTAATATACTTTTGTTTCGTTTCGAGTATAGTCTGACTCTAAGGAGAACTATTGTTTCGCCGCCGGTAAGCCGTTTGTTATTGTCATTGTCAGGCCTAGAAAAGAAAAAGAAAAGAGAAAAACGAACCTACCGAGGAAGAAAGTAAAACTACTTTAGTCGACCGTACGCCGAAGTTGTTACATTTGGGTCAGTAATGAAGACAAAGACTCACTAAAGTTTTTCGGCTAAAAACGTTTGCTTAAAAACCAAGAGCCATATCAAAATAAAAGCCAAGAAAAAAAAATGTAGGTAGTAAATAAATCTTGGATAATATTTTTTAAGATAATAATATAATATAAAGAATTACAAATATTATTCTTGTTTGTGCCTAATATTTAAAGTAAATTATTTTTGACGAACATATAAAATCGAAACACTACGTTGTAAAAATCAATGCCGAAGCAATTGTTTTCATGCATGCAGTCCATAAATGTTATTTTCCATTATCTTTACATCATTTGCTTAAATATTCGATACGATTTTAATAACAAATTATAATGAATACAAAAAGTTTTAAAAACTTAATTAATTTTCAATGAAAAATAAATAAATAAAGACACATTAGTAGAAAATCAATATACGCCATAAAATAATCCACCGAAAATATCTTTTAATACTATATTTTCCTATATGCAATAAATTTTCACTTAAAGATTATGTAAGTAATGCAAACAATTTAAACACTAAATAAAAACTAGTCAATTGATCTAATAATTAACATTGAACAACATATGAACAGAAAATATTAAGTAGATATATCAACTTAATTATAATGTTCAATGATGAAAGTTTAGTAATTAAAATTATTTATTAATATCATTCTACAAAATCAAAATTTAAATTATATTGTGTCATTTTATTTACAAAAAAAAAAAATGTCGGTGAGATATAAAATATAAGAAAAATATTAATTAACATCATAGTCTAGTAATATAAATACACATTATAAATAATGTGCCTATATGTTAAACTGAATAATTTTTTTACATATAAAAAATATATTTTAATTTAATAAGAAAAAATCCTGTTCTTATATCATTACAATCCAAATTAATTAATTTAAACAGACATTAAATATTTGTACTAATTAGTAATTGCACTACATAAGAAGGCAAAATAGTATATTAGTATGTATCTCATTTCCCATCTCAGAAAATGTCCATTCTGATGTGTGTTTGGTAAAAAGTATTATTATAAAACGTTAACATTGTTATACTTCAGCTTATTTTACATGAAAAAAAACTTGAATGCATCTATTATAAAGATATTTTCTTACATTCATTATCGTTTAAAAATGAAATAATAATAAAAGTGTAATGGTACTTAGAATTAAGTAGGTATAAATCGAAAGGATTTTTTTCAATGGAATTCGTTTGCAGTATATTAAACCTATTCATAATTGCTAATTTTGCATAACTTGTACGCGCATTGTGCGTATGCGTAATATCGAAATAAGGCACTAAGAGTAATACATGATTATATAATATCCTGCCGAACGATGACGATTCGCAAGAAATACAAATTTATTATATTAAAAATATCAATAATTTTACAAACAATCAGCAATATAACGTAATATGACGTTGAGAACTATAATAATAAACGACAGGTCATTAGATAAATTATAATAATATTCTCGATAAATTTCTGTGGAACGATATACCGACTAAAAATCTAAAATATTCTAAATAGTTCTCGGTACTCATTAATAATTTCCTCGTTATCATAATAATATTATTATTACACGTCATATTGAATACGAATGTATAATTTCGTACTGTACAGCGACACGAATGCGCATATGATTATGAAAAATATATTTACGATGACAAAACGTGCACATAAAGGCGATCCGTGCCCGAAAGCAATAAAAAAAATAAAAATATTTCGTAACATTTAGTAATATAATGTTTTTGACCCACAGGTCGATATTATTATGTATCTAAAGTATTTCTGTTTGTAGTTTTGTATATACTTGCTTCTGGTGTACAAAAATCGATCGGTAATAATATTCAATTTACTAATTAATTCGATTCCGTTTACTCGATCCGAACGGTAGACTGAAAAACAAAATCGCATATTTAACTGCGTGCACCCATGGCAAACCGTAAGTGTAATATTTTATTAGACGTGTCCGTCGCAACCACAACAAGTGTTAGTTTCCTTTGAAAACAATAACGTCTCCACGGAAAAAAATAACATACGTCAAATTAATCATCGGTCTAAACAAATCGAATAAATAAATAAATCACAAACAGTTTATTGTTTCGTTCCATACAATCTATATAATAAAACCATTGTGTGATTTCCGCCCGTCGATACGTATATAATATATATTTTATCGCGACTGTTCTACATTTCCCGGATAACTCGCGATGGAACTACGAACCAGATGCGCAAACATCGTGTCCCGTGGTTTATTTTAGAAAAATACTTGCGTTAAAACGTGTAAACAATAATAATAATACACGAGTAGGATACGAATCGTTGTTAAAATATATTATCGTAATGAAACGAAGAGAAAAAAAAACGTATATTATGTTTATTATATAAATTTCAAACAATATGAAAGAGTTAAGTATATCGTAAGAAGAAATTAATAACTGTTAATTTAGAATAATATTATGGGGAAGGAAAACAATTTTTGTTTTTTTTTTTATTTAAACGCTATGTATAATGTACCTATTATTATAACATTATATTTTATATTGTATATTATGCGATTCGAACAATAGAAAAATGATAAAGCAGTTTAATTAGCGGTTAATTTATTTCTTTCGTTAAAAAAAATAAAATAAAATAATTGTCTGTTTTACATTCACACACAATTTAATACACAATCTCTGTTTAAATACGAATACTATTTGATAATGAGTAATGACTAAATGCCCGTTGGGTGAGTATTTTCATTTGCTTATTGTTATTATTACTGTCTATCATTATATATATTTTTTTCCATAACACATTTTAACAGCTAGTGATAATGATCTCGATAATAATGCAACTATATTGCATAAAGCAAGAATAAAGTATAAATAAATAATGAATACAACTGCAGTAAACGTGTACATAATATTAAATTTAAGTAATTCGATATAGATACGCGAAAACTACGAAATTTAATTGGAAACATTCGCCACAAATCAACAAAACCGATGGAATGAAAAATATAATTTTGTTGTGGCATTGGCACAATACAATATTATTATAGATAATACGTCCCTATAACATAGGAATCAATTAAACACAATAATATGTGATTAGCTCCATACACCGATTTAACGCAACGTCATTGTTTATCCAAATAGATTTTTTAATATTTATAATGATATGAATAATAAATTCGAAACACGTATTCTCCGGATAATGATTAATGATTTCGGATAAACATTATATACGTCTGTTAATAGGTTTTAACTTTAATACAATTTTGTCCGACGATTGAACAGCAATTGTGACTACACGCAGCTATATACATAAACGACTAATCGAGCTTATAAAAAATATATTCTATTATAATACAATCGAATTTCATTTTTAAGAAATCATTTTTCAAATTCGATTCATTTGTTTTATAATAATAACGCGGAAACGATTAACGATCATTTATATTTTTTTGCCCATAATATATTTAAAGCGCGACATCTTGGCTGTGGTGTGATATAATTTTAATACACTTAGTCATAATTGTACAGAGACAGTGTGATCATAATTTCGCGTTATAATCATGTAAATAACATGAAAACGTATGTAATTCCCACCATTTTTGGAACATAATATTTCGATCATTTATTTGTAGCATGCTGAAAATCGTTAAAATAATATTTGAATTTAGCATTTTACATTTTTATCGAATTATGTTTGTTTGATCAACATGAACTATTTCATTGAAAAATTATACTACGGTTACGGTAACTGATTAGCATAATATATTATAATTAATTATTATAAAATATGGGTTAAAATTTCTTATTTAAGTTCGACAAAAAAAGTCAAACAATCTATCAATAATTTTCGATATTGTAACTAAAACACTTAAAAGATTACCGATTACACCGAATAAGTTGACGTGGTGCAACAGGTTTGACTTTAATACTATATAAACCTATCTAGACACATTATAATAGATGAATTTATATTGTTGTTTGGTTCACGTCAACCGTTTAAATATAATGTTTATTCATATCCATCCATCAGGTTCATTTCTTTATAATATTATTTGCATAATTTCTAATGAAGCTGTCGCTTTCTATGTCATAAATTATATCACACCATTGCATATTACTTAGCCAGACTCAAATTATATTATTATTATAAAATAATAAACGACACAAAATAATGCGATTATGATTTAGCTTTTTACTTGTTAAATATTCGTAATTACAATTGTTCGTTAATGTCCGAAATTTATATTTTATTGCAATTTAATATTATAGAAATTCGCGCTATTCTTGTAAGCACATGATATTATACACAGCATAATTAGAATCATTATTTGTTTTATGAACGAAAATAATGGACATTTTTAAATTGTAAATGTATTCTAAGCACACTATATGTATAAAATAAAACAATTCGCTAATCGTACATACCTATTTAATAAATCACCTTTTCCTGGTATGTGAATATACATTATATATTATATAATATTATAATTAAACTGGTAGGTAGTCAGGTACAGGTCATTAATGGTATTAAAACACGTTATTTCAATTTAGTATTTTCTAGCCTGGTCACGGAGGCAGTTTCCTCCCTTTTGAAATAAAATTAAAAAATAAAATTTAAACCACATTTTAACATAATAACTACCTAAATTATTAGTCTCATATTTTCTTCGAAATTAAATATTTTCAAACTGCTTTTATTATTACATCACTCGTCTGACTATTATAATAGATACCTATAGTATATATTATTAATATTCCCTTGACGGTGATAACAGTTTATTTGAAAAATATCAAACCACGTAAAAACAAATTGTTGTAAAAGTTTAAAACACAAACATGCGCTTGTGTTTACTTGGTATTCCTGTTTTATCCTGTGTGATACAGGATATTTATATCGTTCACCTAAAGAATAAAATGATGTGAAACTAACGAAAACAATTGGAGAGGTTTCGGTTTGGTAAATTCGCGCGTCTTCTTTTCCAAGTAGTTTGAGCGATTATATATTATATTGTGGTAAAAAAACATTATTGGTTTAAAATATATCGTAGAACGATAAGATTATTATATGACGTGGCATATTATTATTTTGAACCTGTTCGGGAGACGGATATTTTACAGATTCAACCGGCAATACGTTTTTATATAATGTTATCTGCAAAACATATAATAATATAATATAATATCGATAATATTCATTTGTCAATAATTTCATTCTTAACGCGTCTATAAAACTCGTATTTAGCGTGTAACGCGCGTCTTGAATTCAGTCCAATGAGCTGCGATATAAATGAACAAATCGGATTTTTATAACAGGGCTAAACAAAAACGAAAACCCCATAAGACTTTCATCGGTTTATTCGTCGTTTACGCCTAACTCGGTCGTGTAAACATATAATAATACGTATATATCGGGAACGCGCGGCCGGCGAATAAATCCGTCACGGGGAGTTGTAGTCTCTCGCGGTCAAAGTATGATCGCGCGCGCGTCAATATCGTTATTATTATTAATAAAAATCGTGTGCGCGTATATATGAATACTAAACATCATATTCTATACAATAACGGATTAATGTATGTTATTATTATTGTTATTATACGCGATGGCGCCCATCGATATAATAATAATAATATATATAGCGTTCGCGATAATTGAGTGATGCAGCCGTTGCTTATAGGTATTTTTTTACGTAAAATATATAACCGTTTTAATCGCGCAAGACTTGAAATACAGGCGGGAATAATAAAAAAAAAATATAAAAAAATCGTCGAAAATTCCAAACGTTGTTCGCACAAACGATTCACGCGCCTCGTTGTTTGTTCTTTCTTCTTGCGGAATCGTATACGCGGCGATCGATTAATCAATCGATCACTACGCGGTTCGATATCGTAATATTATTGTCGCGTTTAAACCGTACACGATAATATTATTGTTTCGTTAGACAATTTAAAAATGAAATAGAAAAATAAAAGAACCCGCATCAGCGTTCGCCCACGGCCCGTCCGACGACGAGCCCGAGGCTCCACTCACACGAGAGAACACGGATTTTCGGATCCTCCACCCCCGCGCTCGCAACCCGACCGTGCCCGAACGGACCCGATCGCCAGTCCGTCAGTCCGCAAACAACAACGTGCCGAGAGAGTGAGACAAGAGTACGTGTGTTATATTATTATTATATATTTATATCGTTATACGTGTATAATATATTATAATAATATAATAATGTAAAATAATAATAATAATAATAATAATAATACACACAAGCCGTCGGCGATGGGACGAGTCGGGTGGGAGGCGGTCCGGACCGCTTTCGTGCGGCAGCAGAGACTCGTTTTCGAATCGCCTCGTTAACCGGCCACCGGGTGAAATGGAAATAATATTATATTATAACCGCGTATCGAACGGGTATACCGCGACCGGTGTTTAGTAGCTGTCCGTCGGTCGTACAACGGGTACCGGCGAAAACCTTCAGTCGTTCGCCGTCTCTCGTCTCGCGCGCTTGTCGGTCGATTTTTTTTTTTTTTTTCGACGATATACGAATTGCGCGAAAACGTAATATTTACAGTTTGGTCGCTGCGGATGGAAAAGAATCACCAAGTTTCGATTATCATATTTTGTTATCGTACCGTCGCGACGTTATGCCGCCCGACACGCGAATCGGTTTGCATCCCGACGCGGAATCTCCGACGACGGCGGTGGTGAGTGATCGAAACTTTTTATCATTTTTCAAATATTTTTATTATTTTTAATTGTTATTATTGAACATTGGGCTCAGATTTCATAGCTTTGTAACGTTTTGCCCAGTCTTTTTGACTTGATCACGATAGGTCTTTACTCTATAATCTATTAATGGTAAAATTGATTCGTATTCATTACTTCGACTTATTAACTTTAGATACTTCCTACGTGTATTAATCGTAATCGTAACAACGTTCTTTTTTTTCACTCCAAGTTCCTCCGATAACTATTTGGATAACGAAACACATCGTGTGAGCCAAATCACTCGTTTTCTGTATACGAATAAACGAATTTTATTCATCAATTTTCATCATGAAAATACACTATATGGATGGGGGATGTTTTAATTTTATATTTAAGTATAACTTGTAACAGATTATAATCACGATATATAGAGTATAGACGATTACCGTGGTAAATCATAGATTTTAGATAACAAATTTTAAATCGACATTATAATATTTTGATCAAGCATAATATATTAACAGTGATAGTCAATGTATAATTCACCTCGGTGAAAATATTACTTAATATTTATACTTTATCATTTCCAATTTACATAATTCGTAATAAAAATATTAAACACAACCAAATTTAACAAAATCATGTTCTCAAAACTATTTTCTAGAAATATAAACCGTTTAGTTTATAATATATATTTAGCCTAAATTCATTCGAGGGGATGATGTATTGATACACAAAACCCCCTTGACTACAATACTCGGTAAAACTTGTGCCCATTTTGTATATAATAAATACAATTATTATGTACACAATATTTTTGTTCTTTAAAAACTCTTTATCGCGACTTAGACATATGAAAATATAACCGTTATCGTTTCGACACACAAGCCGGTTCATTTTCCGACACGCGATTTTCCATTTTTTTTTTTTTTATATACTCGCGAACCGGTTTTGTAACAATATCGTTGTAGTCGTCGTATGGGCGCAAGCGTTTTCTATGGTTTGAAATACGAAAATTACATCTATAAATTATAATAAAATAGCTGTACATAGTAGTAGATAGTATAATACTAAATCGGATGAGAAATCGATTTTCTTGGACAGTAAACAATATTATAATAATATATTATATTTTTATTAAAATGCATCGTGGTACAATCGTCCCACGCAAATGTTCGTTTTGGTGTTCAATGTAGTAAATAAACAATTTAAACAAATATTCGAAACTATTAAATTTGACACCGACAACAATACCTTTGCTTACGTCTAGTGCTGTCTTGCTTTTTATTCGGTAAACGCGTGTTTCGATAATTTCTCTAAAAAAATAAAAAAAATAAAAAAACACGAACAAACATTTAATTAAATCCCTTTTTTATTTCAAGATTATACGGATTGAATTTAATGAAATATAACTGAATTCCCATCCGTTTCCCACAACATTACATTAATAATTACATTATTTACTTTATGATTACTCCCGTATATTAGCGCATGCACTTAAATGTAAAACTGAGTCAATATATAGAGTGCTTTTACCAGAAATATTCTTAATAGATTAACAATCACATTTTCTATTACCTATAATAGTAGTTAGACTTTTACAATTCATTTCTGAATCATTTTTTACTTAGCTGGAATAGCAATAATAGTTTAATGATCGGTTTAATGCCTCGTTTCTCAAGCGTTTAGTGTCGCGACCCCCAAAATAAATAAATAATAAATTCAGGCACCCCACGACGACCGAATAATAAATATTAATTTGAGTCTAATTATCTGTTTTACTGATTACAAAATATAATATTATATCATTAACCATTAACGAAACCACTTTAATGAAAACGGTTGACTTATAAAATATAAAAAAAAACTACAAGAATATTTTACTTTCAAAAACAAATACCTTGAAATTTATAATCAATAACATTAATTAAGTCATTAGTTGTTAGTTTAAATATAAGTAGGTACCTAAACTAAAATAATCGCTTTTAAAATAAATTTTAACTATACCAGTAACTCGATAAATATAATTTATCTAATATAGTAACATTGATATTTCGAGGGAAAAATCAGTAAAATAATTCGGGTGGTATATATTATAAGAAGACAATTTATAATTTATAATAATTTGTATTTATAGCTTAGGTGTTAAAATATCTATTAATTAAAAACAATATTATAATAAGAATCTAAAGCAAACTATACAGAGGGGTAGATATAGTCGATTATAATTCATTACCTCGTATAATATAATACGATATTAACTATATTACATTAAAGCCTAATTATGGAGTTTTTAAAACTACAATAAAACTTAAATATTATTATATTATACACTCTCGTGATCTCGTTATGTATGGGTATTAAAAATATTACGAAAGGAAAAAATTATTTCTTTCTATATTTAATTATAGTTTAAGGATGTACCTATATAAAAAAAAAAATAATAATCTACGATTGTGCTATGACACGTTATATTATTAATTCGCTAAGACCATGTTTTATCGATTTAGATAATTGGCTTTGTTTTTGGTTTTTCTAAAACAAATACTTAAACCGTTTGTTATGCGTACACACGATATAATATTACGAATATTGAGAATTTAGTAGTACCTATATTATATTACTATATCGATGTAATATTTACTTATTGCTTTATAACAAGTAAAAATATCGTTCTCGTTTATTACTGCATAGTACTCGAAATATATTTTAATAGTTACTACGTTCGTAAATCGCGATTTCGCAATGCGTTTAAATATTATTACATCTATAGAAACGGTTTAAAACGCTTTTAGTTGTTGAAATTCTATCGAGTTTTTTTTTATTGCAACCGTATAAAAAATAATATCGAGCTTATAACATTTTATATTATAAGTATGTGACTGGTTATTTTTACGTAGGTGCCTACGTTTTGTACAATAGCCCAAAAAGTGAAAATGTTTAGTAAAATATTATAAGATCTGTGTCTACATTGTTAAATATCTCGTTGTAACGGGTTAAACGAAGATTGATCGTGTTATCGAAAACCCTTTTCAGTTCATCAGAACATTGCAGTATATTATAGTGTCGCATCTGACGCCCGTCTGACTTTATTTAATTGTAAAATGACATGTCGCGTTAGGGTTTTCAAAGTACTTGTCAATCTTCACTTCCTGTTTTTGATTCGAATTATTCGAGAACACCCCTTTTTAAAAATTAAATTCTGTTTATATAGTAAGTTGTCGTTGTATATGCGCAGTTAGTCTTTATTGTTGTTGAATAAACATATTCCTTCACATATTTACTGTTCTTAATCAGTTTAACGAATTTTTGTTTTACTCAACAGTAAAAATTTAATTAAATACATTCGTTTAAGCGCGTGATGTATATCTTTCCGAAAGGGTGTGTATCGAAATAATGGAATTGGGCGACGTCGGACGTAAACTCATATTTTATAAATTATTAAATAAATACATTGTTCCTACATATTATCAAACGTCGACAACAATATAATATTATATATAGACATTATAATTGTAAGTAGGTACTTATTATATTAAAGTACCTATGTTCTGAATCGATTTAAATTTTTCGGAATTTTTAAGTGTATCATTAAAGAGGATGAGAATAAATATAGAAAATAATCCAATTATGCGTGCCTTTGAATATTTTGCGTATTGTACGTATATAATGTCTTACAACCATTGTGTCTGTGATGTGTATAGATTGTTTTGTCAATTTTGGGACCTCGAGTTATCCTCGAGACGTTATTACGTTATTAACAACTAGGTGTATATAAGAAACTATTTTAACGATAACGATGACCTACTGCAAATACGCTACTATACTGTACAATAGAATAATATTCGAATAACAACAACAATAGGATATTATTGTTAATTATTTACACGACCGAAGAAATAAGTTCAAAAAAATGTTGATATTTTTCATTATTTCATTAATTGTTGACCATTGTGATCTCGTATTACAGATTATTATTATTTTCTTATAAAAAATGTTTACCTGTTCGCGGTACATTCGTCGAAAATCTAATAGACGCTTCCGCAGTTCCGTACAAAAATAATACATTTTACACATAATATCGTAACGATTATTTATAAAATTAAAATATTATATGTTCGGCGGACAAGTGTTTCATCTGGTTCCAGTGTTCGACGCGTTCGTTTTTTTTTTTTTTTTTTTTTTTATGAAAAAAAAAAATGCGATACGCCGGACGATGATTATAATTACGTATTCATTCTCCTATCTGCAGTTTGTTAAACGTAGGTATATATAGTAGTTGAAAGTCTCGTCGATCGATTGTGTTACACACTTACACACTTACGTACAAATATATATATAGATACAATGTATACTTATGACAATTGACAAATACACACTAATAACTCAGCCACAAACACTGATGTTTAAGCCGTGAGTGGGGGTTGGGGAGAAGTACTAGTATTATACTATTATAATATTATATATACACGCCAATCCTTGAAAATGTGACAGGTAAAGAACTCGTTCCGTACGCGATGAGATAAAAGAATAATAATAATAATAATAATATGAATACCGTTTTACAAATGATTCCTAGACAGCAGCTGTCACCTCGGAATGACGAAGGTAGATATAGCCTCCATAGCCTATCGCCATTGCACAGTGTGCTTGCTGTACATTCCGGACGCGCGAAGGGGACGCGTTTTGTATATTATTGTTTATTATGTTGTTAAATATTTTTATAAATTCGTCGTAATCCCGCGAAAACGGAGAAAATAGTCTCCAGATCAGCCGAACATAATCCCCATAGGATAAGTGTCCACGTTTTATGACGCTTCCGAAAAATAAACAACCGATTTAGAACCGAAAACTATTATTATAATATATTAAACATTTAAACAGATTCCGATCATAAAAATTTATAACAAATATTATAATATTTAATGTAGATATTTAATAAGCAATTAGTTTAAATGAAAAAAAATAAATATATTTTGTTATATGATTGATGATTATTATATACATATATATATACATCGTGAACTACGATGATAATTGAATGTCAACATATTCGATATTGCAATAATATTTACAGTAAAGTTAATGTAGTTTAGTATTTTGAAATAACACGAAAATCAAATACTGAATTCGAGTGCACGTAAAATATACAACAAACGCAGTACCTATTAAGATAATTTATTGAAAAAAACAGATTAATAAAGCATAAAAAATAACCAAATGGATTGTCGACAACCTAAGCTGTATACATAGAGTAATTTTTATTTTTAATTTGAGTTATTTTTTCTCAGGGCTTTCTTTCTCGCGATAATAATATCGTTCGGAAATCGTTTGTGTCTAATAACAAACGTCTGTTCCTTATACCGTGTATTATATTCGTACACGTATATTACAATAATATGATAATATTATATACAACGAAACCTCTGCACAACACCAGACCGAGAAAAGTGATTAATGGCTTTGGTGTTTTTTTTTTTCTCTACTCTCTGTCCGCTCATTTTATTTATTCTCTCTTCCATCCCGTGACAGCTGTAAACGTTTGTTGTTATGACGTCTTATATCACTTAACCTTATCTATATATCAGTATCATACAATGGAATACCGCTCTCCTACGCCCGATCACTCTTTAACCGGCCGGCGCGTTTAAATAATAATAATGCATAATAATAACGCAACGACATTACAATTTTGTTTTCTGACCCGACGTTTTAAATATCATTAAATTTCATATTACAAAACTATATACACGATATATTCAAACGAGAATTCCAACGAGTTTTTCAATTACATTATATAATATTAATTTAGTTCGAAAATTTGTAACATTTTCAATAAGCTTTACCTAAAGCCTATATAATACTTGAGTACTTCCAACGTGTGGTTTCACGATTGATGAAATATAATCAAAATAAACAATTTAATATTCGTTGTGAGATCTGCTTTAGATCGACTTTTTACACTTTTTTCACCTTAAACAGTTTTAAAATTTAATATTATTTGTACCTATATTTATAATTTATTCGATAGAGTTTTAGGAAAAGTGAATGAGTAATTTCAATCAATCTCTTATACAGAAACCATAAATTTTCGATTAAATTTAATGAAAATATTTATATTTCATAAAGAAAATAGAAATACCTACCCTGGAATATACGTACATACTCGTACATAGTTCAGACGTTCCCAAACTGTGAGACGCGATCCAAATGTTTGTTGAAAAAGCTAAAAAAAAGTATACAATTATACTTTTAGCACTTAGTAGAAATAGGATTCTGATGATATTTGCATTATTTTTTTGTTAGTTCTGTTACTCAGCTTAAATATTGTTTTGAAATTCAAAGATTCAAAATATATGGCTTTTAATATTTTTTTATATTTTTTTTGCATTACTGTACATTTTACATCAATTTAATAATATGTTTAAATTCAAAAGTATGTCTTCACTAAATTAGTCAAATTATATTCGTGTACCCACTGGCTATTCTGAGTCATAAATGAACTTAGAAAATATCATTATTTTTTAATTTTTTACAAAATTTTTATACAAAAATATGTATCAGAGTCGAAACGATTTAATTGCATAAATAAAACTAGCTATAATTATTCAAAAATAAATTGAAATTGTTTAAATTAAAAATTATATAGCATTCAATATTTTTATATTTAGTTCTCTGATACATATTATTAGGTATACCTATTTAAACTTACCTATAAAATAAACAAATTTAAATAGTTTAAAATTAAAAAAAATCATTTTCTGGAATTTTTGGATTAACAATTATTGTAATTCGCATAGGTTTCTTAGGATATCTATACATCCCTACTTCTCTAGTCATTAGTTTTATAGTTGACGTTTTGTAATTCAATAGGAAGTCATTTTCTTCTACCGCTCATATTATATATATGATATAATTTATTTATACCTATAATAACAATCATACTAACAAATAAGGCTTGAGACCTAACCTAACCATCCAGGGCTTTAAAACCATAAAAGTATCGTATTTTAAACACGAGTTTGTTGAATTTTTGGAACCCCTGATATTAAATTATAATATAGTGTATGTTAAATTGTCCGGTCGTCGTCGTCCATGTGCACGTATGGTTTAGAATACGAGTCAGGTGTGTCCCGTAGTCGATACATCCACGGGCCCTGTATAGGATAAAATTCTTTCCTAGGGACGAAAGAATTAAAAAAATAATACACAATATCCCTTTTCTCATGTTACGATATTATTATATTTTTACGGTCTCAGCACACACCCCGCAGGCCACCCGTCGAGATCGTACGAGACAAGTCCCCGGACCCTCTCGCTTGCACGCGATTAATTTATTAAACCAACAATACGATCAAAACCGGTTTCCGTGAAACGTAAACATACGGACACCGTATTGTATTATTATTATTATTATTATTCGTAAAAATATAGTGAGTCTCTCCGTCGGGACAATAATCTCTGCCGAGAAGGTCCCTTTTGGTCCTCTCTTTTGGGTGGAAACATTTTGTATTTTATTATTTTTATTATTATTGTGAAAAACGTTTACAAAAAAGACGTCAAAACCCGATGGACTGCGCGCAATGTTTTGCACGCGTTTCGTTGTGTGTACCTGTATAAATATTAAATAATACAATAATAGTGTTATTATTATTGTGGGAGTTGAAAATAATATCAACCTCTTCCGAGAAACGTCAAATAAAAAAATGCTAGGAACCTATTACGTGTCACAAAGTATTATTCCTATTATCTATACGTATAATATTACGAAAACATAATATTATCGTACAAACGGATAACTGGAAACGAACAAATAAAATGATAATAAAAAAAAAAAGTCATAGACGACGATTTAAATAACCGAGCGCGCGCGCGTGACCCTCGCCGAGAATAAAATAACAGAAAAAAAAACGAAAATAAAAACAATAGCGTCGACCGATGCATCGTGAATCAGATAAATACAAAAGAAAAATGCGATTCGTGAACGATGTCCCCGTAATGCACTCGGGTGCATCGCGTGCGTTAACAATATATAACCTAGGTATTGGTATGTGATGAACGAAGATCGTGACCGTGCTCGGGGTTACCGCAAATAATTATGGGCTGGTAGCTAACCGTCGCATAGGTAAGCGAACTATGTTCAAATTTAACGTTTCGCGTTTGAAACAAAACAAACGTAATAATTACTATTATAATAACTAATAATATTTTCAATTTTGGTACTATTGTGGGTAAACTTGATCCAATCTTGAAAATTAAGTTTAAAAACTATGAATTAACTTTATGTTACAAGTTTAACTATTTATTAAAATTCTGAATAAAATATTAAACGATGATATTATAATAGTCTTTATGTTCGTCTATCTTCGACGGCCATATGTGTGGTCTTATGGTTTCTAATTTGTTGATTTCATTAGGTATCCCTTTTATATTGTTCGATCTTCACCTTTAACCTTGTTTGTTGTTTACGCGTTTTTACATAATTTAATATTTAATTATTATTTTCAATAACTCCAAATGTCTAGAATCAATAAATAGACTATTATGCTACGTATTCTTTTAATTAATATTACAATAACATCCAATTATTATATGCAATAACATGTTTTTTTTTAATAAAATGCTTAGATACGTATTACTTTATTAGTACCTTATCTTGGTACATAATTAGTACTTGTAAGTCTACGAGACTCAAGCCTGAAGCCACGGGGAGGGCAAGAGAGTCCATTCCCCACTTAAATTTAAAAAATTTAATCTCAAAAAACTCGGTGATCGCTGTCTACAGAGTGTCGATATTAGTTGTAGTTAAATTCGATTATACCATCGATAAATAGGTTTACTGTTTTGTTTCTATGTTTAGTGTCTAGGTTTATTATTACGTTGTAGAATTTGGAAGGAAAAATTTGAATTAAAAATAGTCATAATATTCTTTTTTTTACTATTATCCCAATGCTAAAACTCGATTTGTCCCACCTAAAGATTTGGTTTGGCTACGGGTCTGACGAGACTCCTCACAAAAATATTACTTTATGCACATGTTATAATGCATAATATTAGGTATGTATATTATTATTAAACGATAATATTTTTATACACGTGCATTTTTTTATCAACTGCTTTGTAGTAATGTAATATAGTTACAATCTGAATCCAATATTGTCCTTCGACTATAGCCATTCGATTGAACTCGCGAGAACGCTCCACTAATACCCCGATGTTATATTATATCAAATAACAAATATATTTTTAAAACGATTTTATAACTATATTTTATGCTACTATTTTTTTTTCTTCCTATCCTTTCATTTATCGAGAAGGACTGAGAAATGTGAACCAGTAATCGTGTTCACGCTACCGTTGGAATACAAATTATTGTATTACGTCTGTTCGAAAAAAAAAATCTCGAGCGAAGTCCACGATGACGTTCGCTACCGTGTTTGTATATAATCTTTAACACAATAATATTATACTTAAAATCTATATTTTATCGCTAAAACTTTTTAAGATGAACGGAATAAGATGATGAATAAATCATAAGATGATCTTTTCCTTATGAAAACACTAAAATACACATACTATTTATTTGGTTTACGCCGAACGAATTTCGAATTTTTTTTCATGTTAGAAAAAAGGAAACATTCTTTAGGGTAGTTGGTTGCTCGTTTTTTTAATTTAGAAAAAACAAAACAAAATGAAAGTATATAAAACTAATAACAATGTAAAATTAAACATTTTTTTATTTTATTAATATTTTACGCCTAAACAAACAATTTTAAAGTAATTGAACAAAATAATATAATTTAGGTATTTGTGATAATAAGTAAGAAATAAACTATAATTAATTATAAGTACAAATTATAATTAGTAAACTATACTAAAAAATGATCTCAGAAACTAAGTGATTCATAAGACCTTAAGTATGCGCAGCATGCGGTGAATAAGATAGTTGTGTTCGTATGATGAACACAAAAGAAAATAGAAGATATTTTTCTATAACAATTTTTAAAAATCGAAAATCGCGCTACTAGTCATACTAAAAACTTTTGAATTTTCACCTTTTCATATTGGCAAAATAATAATTTAAACCCATCGTGCGATTATATTGGAAAGTGAATTCTACAAAATAGCTTAATATAAATGATTTTTAGATTTTTTTTTTCTTTTAATATCC
Organism: Eriosoma lanigerum; assembly: GCA_013282895.1. Classification (NCBI taxonomy): domain Eukaryota; kingdom Metazoa; phylum Arthropoda; class Insecta; order Hemiptera; family Aphididae; genus Eriosoma; species Eriosoma lanigerum. The sequence goes on along the minus strand of CM023357.1, from coordinate 60,048,535 downwards.
GCTAATGTATATTACGTTTATGATTTATGATTCGAGTGCGTAAATTATTATCAATGACATTTTTCAAATAGAATTTATTACCAACTGCAGTTTTTAGTATATATTTCTATATAAATATTTTTATTTAAACCACGCATATAACTTTTAAAATTTAACATCTTAATAAATAGTAGATTCCGTTCCCCTTAAACCACCCACTAATCTCTTTTAGTACACTATAATTGTAACTATGTAAAACAAATCCCAATTACTAAGTAGCTATATATAAAAAAAATATATTAAAACACTTTTTTATAATATTTAAATATACAGATTAGCTTACATTGCGTTAAAAATAATTTATAATCTTTTATTATTTATTAACATTAAAATAACACTTCAAATATCTATCTAACTAAATAATTAATTTCAATCATAAAAAACTTGGTTTTTAATGATTTTTTTTTTTTTACATTAGATTGCAGTACCTACTACAAAGGTTATTCATTTTAAATATAGTTAAAAATAAACACGAAATTTAATGTCATAAGATGAGAAATATTTTTGATGTGAATGAATAGATATGCTTATTCATTATTATCGAGAACACAAATTTGGATATAATAATGTCAATGAATAATATTCATATTGTATCGGTGCAAGTACAATTTTATTTATGTCGTTTTAAATTACACAATTTTAATCGTATTACACTAATCAATCGAGATTGATATCTCTGACAAGAACGATGATGAATATGTATAGTTAAGTCCGAATTCGTCCATTTACTCTAATAACCCCAAACGGTTTAAAACTGTTGGCCGTCTTATTTATAGTGTAAAGAATTGGTGTAGCTCCTTCTACACTAACGAACTAATTTGTCGACAATGGTTTTAATCATGCGATGACGCGACGTGTCACAGTTTTTTTGTTTACCATCAGTCTAAAAATATTTCATGTTAACAGTTAAACAGAGTGAGCAGAATGTCCCGTTGGAAAAATAATAAAGTATAGTAAATGTCCATTGAAACGCGATTCCCTGTGTAATTCTCATCGTTATTACGAAATACCGATCACACTGTATACATACGTTTAAGTTTACAATATTATAAAATGTTGACGGAAAAATTATTGTCACTAAACCGAAAGAGGAAAAAATACACACACACACACACACATTCAAATGTCGGAATAAACATAATAATATGTATTATACAGAATGTGACGTCTATTGCGAATATATCGGTTTTCTCTCGAAGGAACGTATAGTTATTCGTTTCCTTCCGTCTGTGTGCGGACCATACGGTTGTGTCTTGTATACACTATATTATACAGTTTATTATGGATTCCGTGCTCGAATAACGTGTTTGAAATATCGATCGGATTTTCGTCGCGAGTGACCACCGTACCCGTGTAACAATATACAGAGTGATCAGAAATGTCGCGTTACAAAAATGTGCCATTCTCACAGTTTTTGCCACGTAAAATTATTCTGATCGCCCTGTGTGCACGTGTACTGATTTGCATACAACGGATACGTTAAACCGCATGCGGCGTACATAACAATAATATATATATATATATATATTTATTATATTATTATAATACAAATAATATCGTATAATATTATTCCGCGGGTCTTTTATATGTGAATGAAAACGGTTGTCGTCCGTCCCCGATGACGGTTACAGTAATTTATTTATTTATAAATAATATATATATACATAATTTTTTTTTTCGTGAATATTTCAAACTCTGACGATATTTTTTGACGTGTTTCATAAAAACAATAATAATAATATGCTCTTCTGCGGCAATGTCAATGACTCGTGGTGCGCGGAAACAGCGTATGAAAGATGATAAAAAACTGTCTTCGTATTTCTACGGACGGTCATCGATTCCGCAATGTAAAAATAGTAATAGTTATAATAGTAATAATGCATTATACGATCAATAATCATCTAGTTGTTTTTCTTGAACGATGCAATATAATAAACATATTATTATTTATTATGTCTCTGGCGTATTTTGTCTCTGTCTTCGAATATTGTCGTAACAATAAAGCGATTATTCGGGTTGATTAACGATCAACAAAACATTATAAACATAATATGCATAACATACGATCTGATAATTATTATTATTTTTTTCCCCAAAAGAAATCGCAAAGATCGCATATAATTTTTAACTTTGTATGTGTTTACGCGAATTTCTGATCATCTTGCACGTCTCGTTTAAAAATTATTTTCATAATACTAGTATCGTATGAATAATATATCATTACGAACGAAACGCACGTTTTGCCTAATTATTTAAATTAGTATATAAGTATCATATTATTATGTAATTTAAATAACCATCATAAATAGATGTAGGATTTTTATGATTTTACATATTATATGTAAAGTAAATAAAACTAATTATTTTATATATATAAAAAAAAAAAAACATATTCAATATGCGTTAGAGATTATAAATAAATTTTAAAATGTTATAATTGAATTTTTTTATTAAATACATGTTATATGCTGAGTTACGTTTATACTTTTCTTAGTTTTTTGTATATAATATATAAATTATACATCTAAAATCTATTATATCACTAATAAAATATGAAATATGAGACATGCGGAAAAAAACTGTTAAAAATACGTATTATGTTAGTAAGATAAAATTAATATTTAAAATATTTTGCTTATTCTATACATCTATACAACATAAAAACATCATATTTTAAAAACGGTTCTTTAAATTATTACAAAAAAAAAATTAAAAAAATATCCGCTCGTCGATGTTCTCTAATCGTGAATCCATCGTGCTTAAATCGACCATTATACTAACCTAACCTAACCGCTTCCTCTCGTTCGATTTTACAATTTCCAAATAGTCATTTTTTCTACGATACACGAACGCTTTGTAACACGAGCACATGCGCTTAAAATACTTATTATTATTTTTGTTACGTATAAAATGCAACCAATACCGTGAAATTTCCGTTTACACCCAACGTTTATTTCCCCGTAGGAGGTAATTTTTTTGTTCGCGTCCGTTTAGGAACACACGTTATTCCACAAAGATATATTTCTTTTTTCTCCCTTCCCACATTACATATAGGTACTCGCACGGTATTGTCTATTTCACAATATATATTTGTCTCCCGTACACGCATATGAGAAATCGGTAGACGTTTTACAGAATTGTCGTTTCTCCGTCAGAATCGGACCACAGTTCGGGTTGTCATTGCGTGCACCATTATGATATCGTTTTGTCTACATTTAATATCCTTCCCGAGGTCGCGACGAGCATAATATTGTATACTATGAAATACAAGTTCGATAATAAAAACATGACGTTTTATTACGTTTTTGTGTCGCACACAAAATTACAAAAGTGTATCTTATCATATTTGTATATTAAACGGGATTACAACATCATTGAGACGCGGTATATAATATTATAATATTATCGTCGCTTCTGCGACCAGAAACTTTATATAGAAAGCGTTTTCGGTTATACACTAACGTAATATATTATCGAAAAATTATACAAATATTGTTTGCGACTTGTCTTCAAAGTCATGTCGGGTGATTCCGGATCGCAGCGGGGGTGGAAAACGTGAGATACGAAGATACCGATAACCCGAAACGACCGTAAACGGAAGAAGGACAAGTCGATTTATTAAAAAAAATAAATGAAATAAAAAACGATTGTCTAGAAGAGATAACGTGCACACACGCACTCTGAAGTGTAATATTATAAAAAAAAAAAATAATATTAAACATGCGTAGACGAGAATGCATAATAATATGTAATACAATAATTATTATGCGGAAACGTTTTATTATTAAATAAACTGTTGCAGCACGAAGACGAGAACGGGTTAAAATATCGAAGCGACATATTGTTTTATTGGCCATATTTGTATCATATAGGTATTATGGTATGATATTACTAAGTAGTAAGTACTACCTCATATACCTAATAATAATCAGTGTTTTGAATTAGAAAAAATACTAAAATTACGTGTCCCTCTGATAAAACGTTATAATGTATTGATATCGTTTTCATTTAGAAGAGCTTAAAAAATTTAGAATTACGTTAAAATATTTGTAAAAAAGAATAAGTGTTTCATATTCGTCAAACTCATCTGAGTATAGTTTCTCGCAATTAGCCTTCTAAAAGTAGATATATACCCAATCAATTGTATTTTAATTTTTAATTTCGTATTAATTTTTCGAAATACAAAGATCATAATATTCCTACCGCAATATCACAACTGAAATTCGATATCGCGAATGAATGACGGTTAGTTTTGTATCGTTTAGGTAAATAATTACAAGAAACAACATGACTATAATTGCATGCGTTTAAAAATGTAATTTTATCGGAATCGTTGGGAATATTGGGGGGCGATTTCCATGCTTATCATCCGATCGTACAAAAAGTTTTACGCGTATACGACGAGATCATTATATTTTTATATTATTATTACGGCGGCGGCGGAAAAATTATTAATTATTATTTATTATTATATATATTCGACCGACCGATGGCGAGTTCGATTATCTTCTATATTATAGAAATCGCTTTTCAATATAAAATAATAAAACATCGGCCCATTGTACGCAGAAAAATATGTTTTATTATAACATTATATTATTATTTTATAATGTTATACGTTCGTCGATTTGTCACGCGAACTGCATTTAATGCACACACACACACACACATTACTGTATAGCTCACACATGTTTTGTCGAGTTGAACGTACCCCTTTCGGTTGCCGTACACCGTTTGAGTGAGATTTTTTCAGATTTTTCCTACTAAATCGATTCGTTTGGGCACGTCGTCGACCAGTTGTTATTGTGTGGAACGACTATCTTAACGATGCATCGTACTCGACGAAGATCGTATACTCGCACAATCTCGCGTCACCTGATAATAATACCTATATTGTTATTGTTATCCATTTTGTACTATTATTATTATTATATATTACGCGCGTCCGTGCCGGTATTGTATAATATATTATAATACGATATTATCGACGGACACGAAAAAACTACGACTATCGTAAAATCGTTTTTCATACTCGAACTTGAGACCGAAATTGTTCTGGTCTCTCGTGGAAAAAATAGTATAATGCAATTTCAATAATAACGAAATTTTATGTTTGACCAAATTATTTTTGGATAATCATTACGATTTAATTTATCTCTTTATAACGGCATGATGCTGTCACGTGTCTATCTAATGGAGAATATAGCAAAAGCACTGTACCGCAGAACTTAAATTTAAATGCTCCGTCCAGCTCAGGTCACAAGCATATAGTGTAAATATCTGTTATCAAATTTACAAAGAACAATATTTTGGAGACAATGTCATATCCTTTTTGTAAAATATCGTCTGACAAAAATTTATTATAGAGTATTAAGTTACGCAGTAATTTCTTTATCAGACGATATTTTACAACAAAATATATGTTTTTATTCCAAAACATGCTTATCTTTAAATTTGGTAATACATTAAGTAATACTTTAGGTTCAACTTAAACATCACAATTTAAGTACTGCTTTTGTTATGACTTTCCATTAAGAAATACTGCATTAACAAAAACAAAAAAAAAAGATGCGGGTATAACGTTCCCTTAGAAAAACAAGTAAATATTACAGTTAAATGAAATATAAATTTTTTTAAACAAAAATATAATAAGTAAACGAATCACGTTAATATATCGATTAAAATTAAGTTTTAGCTGAGATCAAAACAATTAAATACACAAAAAATGTGCACATTATTGATATATTATAAATGTATTTTTTTATTATTACATAAAAGTTGATTGACGCAGTTAAATAGTAAAAAAATTATGTAATTCAAAATCGCATTTTATTTCCCAACAGACTTCGTGTTTTATTTATTTATTATAAACGTTTGAAAAAAAAAACGATTTCCGGTAAATGTTGAAGGTGCAAAACGATAGTAATATTACGAGACGACATTTTGATTTGTACGTCGTAAATACATAATATTATCGTTTACTCATTTATTGGTCGTCGGCCGGATGTCGTCGGCGGCGAACGATGTGGCGGATAACAAGTTTCATTTATACGGGGCGATCAGAATTTCGTGTTGCAATATCAATGGAGATAACATTGAAAACCTATGGTATTTCGATCACCCTGTATATTATATGATGTGGTACATGTTAATATAACGCGAAAGTCGTTCGGATGTGCAAGTCGTTTTCAATCGTTCCGGTTCCGCTGCAATTACCGGCACCCTTGCGACACATTCGAATTTCCATTTTAATTTTCGCCTCAATGCCGTAGAATATTCTTACGCACACTTATTATTTACTTTGTACGCGAATTTGATTTTGTCGCAGGGACACCAATCAACATCCGCACAATATTAACAAGGTTTACATTTTTACAATATACTATATTGAACCCTCGTCGAAAGCGCACGATGAATAGGGTGCGAAACTTCCAGTCGTGACGCATCCTCGAATAATAAATAATAATTTGTTCGCCGAAACACTAAGGCCTTCCACGCACGGAAATACTGAAAAGAAACTGTAATTGCTTAGATACTTGGAAATACTTGGATGCTTGGAATAGGACGAGAATTGATGACTGGGCAACTAAAATTGCTCGTTTTTCTCACATAATTTAATATATTAAAGCTTAATTTCGTACGAAATAGTTGTTACGACGATTACATTATATACGTTGTGTTGTTCGTATTTCAATACATATCCGAAATTTTTATATTTTTATTTTAGATAATAAGAAAAAAAATAATGTCTAGCAATGATTCTAGTTTATCGATAAAAATATTGTTTTCTACTACGTTGCGGACATTCCAAAAATAAATGTGGAAGACAACTTTGCTGGGTTCATTCTAACATTGAAAAAATATCTAATTACTAATTAATCACTACAGAATGGTAAACGGAATTCTTTTAATTATGATTACCCGTGAGATTAATTTAATTGACCATTTTATTCCAAGCATTTTAAATAATATTTTATTCTTGAGTAACCTTTCATTTTACAGAAGCTTTATTTGACTTTGTTTACAAACGAAATGTTAAAAGTTTCTTCCGTTATAAAAAAAATTGTACATTATAAAAATATGTTGTACATTTTTTTCATTTCTACATAATAGGAAATATAATATAATACACATATTAAAATTATCTCGTGGAATGTTTTTAAAAGTCTCGGGAAGACAATAAGTGAGATTTGATATTTTTGGATGTCTTTTAAGCCTGTTTTCTCTTACTGCAGTTAAGTTACTTTATCAACGTGTATACATATATTAAATTATTATCGTCAATATTGACATCGGTTTAAATAATATAATGAACGACGTTGATTGTTTTAGAAAAAAATACAGAATATTATAGATAGAAATATCTTTAAAAACGGCTATGTGTGCATTTACAAAAAGAAAATTACTTCGTAGGTACATGTATTTATGTAATACAATTTCGGATGGATAGTTTAGTTATGAGTTTGAAAAATTAATTTTGCTTCCTTCAGAAAATAATAAAATTCGTGTGTCATTATGATGCGTGTAACCCAAAATTATTTAACACGACATTACTACGCGCGTATAGCATCTGTTCTCGATACTTTCCTGCAACATTGGCAATATAGCATGTTATATTTAATGTGTTATGACATATTATTTGACCTGCGCGCGAAATGTGTGTTTTCTTAATCTGTACAATATATAGTATACTATAATAAGTATAATAGGACCATTATACCGATCTTTAGCATGTGTATTATTTCGTTTCTCGGACCCAAACGTTTACGGGGAAGAAATATAATAATATATCATTTTTCGTATAAATATTTCGGTTGTTTTTGACACGTACTCATTAAACGTACACAGTTCTTCTACATAAACGTTTCCCAACGTTTATCGACGAACTGTACATAATTTTCAAACGTAACACTATTCACCACTTGAAATTCAAAATGTATTAATGGTTTTTTCGTTTGTTACAGACGTTCTTGAGACCATGTTTTGGAATTTCGGATCGCTGTGCCTCGTCCACGTGATGCCCGTGTAAAGTTCCGTTCCGGCGACGACATCGATAACAGCAAACAATCGCATCGGCGACAACAAGTACATTATTATAAAGCAATAGTAATAGAAATATCGTTGTAAGAAAATCGCAAACATAATGACGCGCGCCACGGCAGCGTTAATGCGAACGTTGTTGTTGGCAATGTGCGCGGTCGCCGGCTGTGCCGCGTCCAACATGCAACCGGTGGCCGCGACCAACGCGGACACCGGGTCAGCGTCTGGGTCCGCGTCTGCGGCTGCGGCGGCGGCGGCTGCGGCGGTAGCGCCGTTGGCTCGCTGCGAGGATATCACGATCCCGATGTGCCGGGGCATCGGCTACAACATGACGTCGATGCCCAACCAACTGAATCACGAGACGCAGGAGGAGGCCGGCATGGAAGTGCACCAGTTCTGGCCGCTCGTTGAGATCAACTGTTCGGCCGACCTGAAATTTTTCCTGTGCTCCGTGTACACGCCCATATGCATCGAGGAGTACCAGCGGCCGTTGCAGGCGTGCCGGAGCGTGTGCGAACGGGCCCGGGACGGGTGTCTGCCCGTCATGCAGCGGTACGGGTTCGTGTGGCCGGAGAAGATGCAGTGCGACAAGCTGCCGGTGCATGGGGGCCCGGAGCTTTGCATGGACCAGGACGCGTACGAACAGCACGGCGGCCCGGCTAAGCCGACCAAAAGACCGGCCGGCACGTCGGCGTCGTTGCCCGGCAAGTGCAAGCCCGGCAGCAAGGCCAAGGGATGCGAGAAATTCGCTTACGGCGACGAGTTCGCGGGCGGCTGCGAGTGCGAGTGCCGGCCACCGCTGGTGGCCATCGATCGGGCGTCCGCGCGGTACAACCGTTCCGGCGTCTCCGTGGCCGGCGTGGACAACTGCGCGATGCCGTGCCGCGGCGTGCTGTTTACGGACGAGCAGAAGGACATCGCCTCGACGTGGATCGCCCTGTGGTCGAGCATCTGCTGCGTGACCACGTTGATGACGTTGACCACGTACACCATCGACACGCAGCGGTTCAAGTACCCGGAGAAGCCCATCGTGTTCCTGTCCGGGTGTTACCTGATGGTCAGCCTCGGTTACCTGATTCGCGTGTACGCGGGCCACGACGCCGTGGCCTGCGAACCGGACGGCTCGGTCAAGTACAACGCGTCCGGGCCCACGCCGTGCACGCTGGTCTTCCTGTTGCTGTACTTCTTCGGCATGGCCTCGTCGATCTGGTGGGTCATACTGGCGTTCACGTGGTTCCTGGCCGCCGGCCTGAAATGGGGCAACGAGGCCATCGCGTCCTACTCGCAGTACTTCCACCTGGCCGCGTGGCTCATACCCACCGTCAAGTCGCTGGGCGTGCTGGTCATGTCCGCGGTGGACGGCGACGCGTTCGCCGGCGTCTGCTACGTGGGCAACCAGAATCCTGATAATTTGAAAATGTTCGTATTGGCTCCGCTAATCGTTTACCTGGCGCTGGGCGTGTCGTTCCTGCTGGGCGGTTTCGTGTCGCTGTTCCGCATCCGCAACGTCATCAAACAACAGGTGGGCCGCAGCAAGGCGGACAAACTGGAAAGGCTGATGATCCGCATCGGCGTGTTCAGCGTGTTGTACACTGTGCCCGCGTCCGTCGTCATCGGATGCCACTACTACGAGGCCAGATACATGCCCAACCGGATCGCGCACCTGGCGTGCCCGTGCGCGAACACGGACCCGGACACCAAGCCGGTGTACACCATGCTGATGCTCAAGTACTTCATGACGTTAGTGATGGGCGTCACGTCCGGCGTGTGGATATGGTCCGGCAAGACCGTGGGCTCGTGGAAACGTCTATCGCGGCGGCTGTTCGGCGGCGGGTCTGGACACGGCGGTTCCGGCTGCGGCCCCGGGGGCTGTCGGTCGCTTAAGGGCGGTGGCCCTAACCCGGTGCTCATCAACCCCGGCTGCAAGCAGCGCAAACAGATGCAGTACATGCCGGCGCCGTCCGTCCCGGGCAGCACGCTGCCCTCGTCCCACCACCTGGCCCCGTCCTCCAGCCTGCACCACCACATCATCAAACAGGCACCCCTTAGCCACGTATGACATCAGTACGCCACTCCTGCCCTTAGCTACGAGCATCCGGACCCGTCCGAGGACATGATGCCGTCCACCACGGGGCTCAGTGACTACGGTCCTCTTTGAAGGAGGAACGGGCAGGAAGGACATAACACAATAACACTTATTAACGCATTAATGATCTCTCGATGATATAATCATTTATAATCTATTTCATTATTATCTCTAAAAATTATAATGTATTATACAAATTATTATTATTATTATTATTATTATTTTGCTACCCGGAGTAGACCGAAACGCGTCCGTTTACGCTTGTGCTGTCGACGATGTAAATAATATTTGGATACTTCTACAATCCGAAGTATCCTCGTTTTTAGCAAGCATATTATCTATAATTTTTTGTTTGTACAGATCAAAACTCTTTAGTTGGTATTATCGAAAATAATCAAACGGTATGACATATTAAAAAAGTTTTGGACTGTTTTCTCGTGTTAAGCGAAAATGAATTTTATATCGGCCGTAAGCTACTTTTCCGGTGCATTCCTCCCCACCCCCGTTTCCTATTCCCGCATTCGAATATCTAACAATAATCGATTTACTTTGTGTTGTGTAAATAACTTTATAACTTTTATGTAAGTAACAAGCGTATACTAGTCGTAGTAGTTAAGTCATGTGTGTATTTTTCATTATTTTGTTGTGTTAGCTATAAGATACTCTTTGTAATATATAATTATTTAAAATTTAAAAATAACAAAATAACAAAACCACATTAGGGGATCCAAAATGGCTACCTACTATAGTTTTTTTCTCTCTCTAATGAACAAATGTAACATAATACACCTATACCAAATATTTCCCCTAAAGTCGTGCAATACAATGATTTGATTTTATATACTATAAAACACTATATTGTATTATCGTTTTTAAGTCAATTTATTTGTATTTTGAGATATTATATAGACTTATAATTATGAGATAATTTTACAAACTGTATACGTAACACTTAAGTGATAATATTTACATTTTTGGAAAAAAAAATAACACGAGTTTTGTATTCAATTATAATTATATTATGTTTATTATTCATGCGTACAAAGTATTTATACTATTTATATAAATATATTATTACTGTATTGTAGCAGATAACACTGTACATAATAATAATATAATGTTTTCAATAAAAATTTAAAAAAATGTTTAAAAATGTAAATCTTAGTGTTTTCTTAATCGTTCCTAACACTTACCACTTATACGAAACAATAGCACATTATAATATTATTTACATTATTATATTACCTAATATATTATTACAGTTTTGGGGTTAAATTATGAATTTTAATCGTAGTAACAGCCATCGTCAAGTAGATATATACTTTTATAATATTCCATGCTTATAACATAATTTCTTGAAAAATTACAATTATCATGATTGTTTTGAAAATATACACGTTGTAAGTTTATAAAAATTGTAAAAAGTTCGTGACCAGAAAAATGTTTTCTATAATTAGCCATTAAAATTATTCTAGCTGTTGCACATATTATCACATCAGTATTATAATATACACACCTGTCCATTAACGGCTTGTTAGTTTTAAACAAACGAACATTGTGTTTTTCTTATTACGCGATGTTATAATATTATTTTAAAATTAAATCCAGTTTGCACTCGTGATGGTCTATTACATGATTATATATTATAATATGCTTAATTAAATATTATGGTACAACTATGTGATATAAAAACTGTAAACTCTGAGAATCTACATAATATTATTAAATTCTATGATTTTACACAAATTAAACGTGCATTCATGTAATTCATTACCCATTAGTTAGAAAGTTAAAAAAACAAATATTACGTATGTACAATTAGAGAAACCAACGCGACGTATTGAAATTTGAAAATTTGTTGAAGTAAACATTTTTAAGTTTTTTTTTTCTTATTTGAACACTGTTTAAATATTAAATTTACCTACTTAAAGATCTTTATAATTTATACGTTTGAAGGATATAATTATTTATAATGTACTCGATAATTTTACATTATATAATTATCATTTATAATTTGTACATTCCTTTTTTAGCTTATTTGAGGTCATATTATACTCTAATAAGAAAATAATAGAATATTATTCATTAATCAATTCCGTATTTAATTTGAGATACATTATTATAAACTATAATATACGTATAATATCGATTGATATGAACTTTAATAAAATCCCGATTCAAATATAGTACCTACATATTATATTATATTATATAAACAATAAGAAATAAAATGCTCAATAAATATCAACGAATTCTTTAAATTGTATTTAATTATTATGTACTTAATATTTAATACATTGGTAATAATTATTTCATACATTTCAAGTTTTTTAAAAACACTTTCAAAAATTACTTTAATGTAAGTATAGAAAATATTCAATTTGTATTTATTGTAGCAAATAGGTTGATTTTATTTATAATTATATATAATATTGAAGACTAAAAGAACGATTGATATAAAGAAAAAGTAAATTTTTAATTATTTTTTTTCATTCTTCGTATAGCAAATAACAATATAAGCCAATCAAACCTAATTGTAGAACTATTATAGACAATATAGTATTTAATAAATTGCATGTTAATTACTATATATATATATATATCTACAAATAAACAATAGAATAAGAATTCCTCAGCTTAATTGGCCTAAATATTCAATGTTAAATATTTTTGAATTTCACTTTAATAATTTTAGATTTTAATAAATAAAATTAAAAAGTTGTATTATAAATTATTATTATAAACTTCCAAAATGAATTACATAGGTAGAGTAATCTCAAATTACTAAACTGATAATTGATATCAATATGAATGGTTATTGCTGTAATAATATTCAATGTTCAAACAAAGATTGATAATGAAATAACTAAATTATCATAATATTATTAATATTTATTTGAAAAACATTTACGATCAAACGGATTCTTAAAATAGGGGATCTGTACAAATATAAACCTTATTAATATCGACCATTCGAATGGTTCAGTCGTTGTAACAGCAGCTTAGCTTTTAGCCATCATATGGTATAGGTACCTAATACCTACATAATATAAAACATATATATATATATATATATATATTTATTCATTTTATGTGATATACCAATATCGCCGTCAACAGGGCAATCGTATAAAAAGAAAAAAAATTACGTTTTCAATGACATTTTTATTATTTTTCCAACAAGTTATACTGTGATCACACCTGTACGTCCACAAGTCACCGGTGTAATGTATCCCGAACAATGTGTAATATTATAATATTATACATATTATTTTAAGCACACCGTTAGCCCGTCCGAAAACTACAACACCTGCATTAAAAGGCATAACAACTAACACCACGACAATCCCGATACGCTCGTACGTGTTATCACCGTCGGAATGATAAACGATCGGAACGATTTTAGTTTGCATAAATTTTACATAAAACTATTATAATATTCGACGTTGTCATATTCTTGTCGATGCGCAATAATAATATTAATATAATTTATGGACCACATATATATATATATAAGTCGACAGCTCGAATCGGAAACGATGTAGGTAAGTATTAGATAGATATAAGTATCTACTTTTATACATTTGGAAGTATAATGGATAAACAGTTCTGGATACACTAAAATCTAAAAAGATTTTAAAAATAAAAATTCCTCTTTAAGCATACAACTGTATTATATAGTAAATTAATTCATAACAAAGATCAAAATATAATTTTTTATTGAAAATTAGATAAGTTATCATAATAATATATAAACTATACAACAGGACAAATATAATATTAATTTATATATATATAGATAATGTAAACGAAATTCTTCAAACAAATAAACATTCCGGTTCTTACTACTACGAATCGCCTGTTGAATATAAATCAAACCAAAAACAACATAAAAATACACTGATTTTTCGTTTAAAATATACAATTTATATTTTACTATTTTTTTTTTATTAGGAACCAAATGTGTAGGCAATAGTTTTTATATAAATACTCGTCATTTTGAAGTCGTAACACTTAAGTAGTACACCTTTTTAAATTTAAATCTCGTCGTATTTCAACCGCGGATAGAAAATATTTAAAAAATGTTTACTCTCGCGTTTTGTAAACGAAATCATTATAAGTATCCATATTAGGTAATCACATCATTATATTCGTAACATAAACATCGAAATCATTTTATTACAATTTATTTATTGAATATTGTTCGAAAATTACATGTTGAATACCTATATGTTTTTTTTTTTATTCGTAAACACAATATCTTGTATATTCATTATCTGTGCAAATTTATAGTATTTTTTTTTTCTTCGTCCATTGCGAAATAATAAAACAACTTGTACCTTATAAATTTTCGATCGTTATAATATGCATAATGATATTTATTTTATGGTAAACTTTACCGACGTTTTTTCGAGGACATTAGGTCGTTTATTTTCAAGATTTATTGATTGTTTTTTCAACCTGTGCTTACACATTATAATATTTACATAAACAGATGGTGTCGCTATAATAAATTATACATATTTATTATAATGGTCATCAAAAACAAATAAATACGGTTTAAATGCTAAATATTATTATATTTGTTTAAGCACATATAGTAGAGGGTTGGACTGTGGGATACCCCTTTTTATAGTAAGTAAAAATATAATATTCATAAATCAAATTTTCAATTTGCGCCGTAAAAAATTATTTCAAACAATGACATTCAATAAAAAAAAAAATATTAAAGCAAAAATTTGGATTATGCGATTGATTCGGAATAGTAAAAGTTCCATTAACGTAACTTATATACAAACAGACGAACAGAACGCGATTAGAAATGGATACGCATTATATACACAAACTGATTTAGGAACATATTTATTTTATCCGTTAAACTGTATTTATCTACAACCGTACCTAATTAGGTGCCGTATTGTGCTTCGTTAACTAATCGTATTAAACAAACTACGAGTTACACAAAACACAACTGATTGAATTCACGAAATAGAAACAAAATTTAATTTTCACGACTTTGACTACCGACTCTAAATTACAAACGAAATCACCACTTTTCCCGAGGCGATTTACAAGGTTGGGTCAGCAACCCCTTAAGAGCCCTTTACCAAAAGGGTATAGGCACACTGCAATAAAGGTATAGAAAATAAATCGTTTTCGGCCATGGCAATAAACATTCATCGGACGTGCCGCGGAAACGACCGGATACCCGTTGCGGAAAAAGCCAAAAAAAAAAAAAAAAATCAAATTGACCCAGAAGGAGAAAACAAAATATATCGCGATTTCGGCACATCGCGAGCAATTATTTACATATACGATTTTTTATTTAGGAATAACGAATTATTCATATTGGACATTTGCCGGCGAAACGTGTGTACTAAAAAATTTTCCGAGTGTTTATAGAAGAGTCGAAGAAAGAATGAAAAAACCATCTCGACAACATACGTATAATGTTAAAATAATATTTTATTATTATTATTGTTATAAAAACGGCGTTTGAAATGGAAATCCGCAACAAATAAATGTAAGTACCCACGTTTGTGCGATTCCGTTATAATTTATTCTGCGCGAAAATGCACGCGTCGTAGATTATATTTTTAAAAACAGTATAATTGAGTCGTCAAATATTATATTAAAACTAAAATATAATAATACAACAGTCGTAAATCTTGTCGTATACAATAATAATAAATTTTGCACGTGTGCCTTTTTTTTATAATCGCGTTATAAATCCCATAAAAAAATTTAAATAACTAAAAACTACAAATTAAAAACACAAACGTTTCCTTTTTTTTTTTTATTTTACACTTTGATAAAAATATAAAATCCCAAGAGACGTTTCGTTCCGTTTCTAATCGAATTTTTAGTTTTTTTCTCAAATTGAAATTATGTACATGATAGTATTATATATATATATATATACCTATAACGTTTTAAAACCGACAACGATTTTAATCGGAAATTCTTTCCCAATTAACAATCGTAGGTACGTTATTGTAGATGATAGTATTGACTTTTTTTCGATAACTATCATACCTACACATAATTATGATCGTCGTCACGAATAATATATACCCGTGTGTATTTGTTTAAAAAATAATGACGATAATATATGTTTAAAAAAATATATATAATATATTATACAGTCGAGGAAGAACTCTCCGGAGATAAAAAAAAAAAAAAAAAATAATAATAATAATAATAACCGTTTAATAATAACGTATAACGTACACCTGGTATTATTATTATACCGCGATAATCGGAAAACAAACACGATGGGCGTCTTCTCGGGTCCGTCGCAGCCTCCGACATCGCGTATTTTGTGTGCGCCCCCCGGAGGATCTCTATTTCTCGATCTCTTCCACCGCACACATTTATATATTATAAACGCGCGCGATCGCGATATATCTATCTCCGTCGACGACTACGACGACTACGACGACTACGACGACTACGACGACTACGACGACGACGACGACGACGACTACGTCGCACGATGCGGTCTTTAATTAAATTTGACCGGTTTATTTTTCTATACTTAGGTATATAATATTATATTATATATTGTAGGTACCATGTGTATAATAAACGAGGGTTCGCCGCCGTAGACACGGTAATAACTCAGAGTCTCGTTAGCGTTACAACGACGTGACCTTGACTGGATATATATATATTTAGTGTGTGTGTATGTGTGTATGTGTGTGTGTAATATGATTATTTGTATATTTTAATTTTAAGAATAAATAAAATATAAATTGTTAACCGATCGTTTCTGATGGATAAATCCGATATCGTAATGGTATATAACACACGTGATACTTTGATCCACACATATAGATCCTAAATATCCTCATCACGAAACGTTTTCTATCGATTCGCTGTTATAAGGTATGCGATGGATTTTGTTTTCAAAGATAAAACGGTTTGATTTAAATTCAATCGAGAATATAATATAATATTAATCCAAAAACTAACGTTCGTTTCCTGACGGCCGTCAACGAAAACGATCCATAACACTATATAGATAGGTATATTAAAATAATCAATTTATTGAAAACAAATATCACCACGTATCGCTTTAAATATTTTATTATCGACTATTTTTTTTTTTTTATATCCTGGTTAAGTATCGGATTTAGATTGTATTAAAAAATAATTAACAACTAAATAAAACGCAAGCGGAATTCCAAACATATTTGGTATATTATATAATTTATACTTATATCCTTTTATCAAAAATTCCAAATTATAAACTTTGAATTAATACTTCCTTCGGATTTGTGCTATATTGAAAAAAGTTTTTAAATTTATTGAACAACATAACTTTGACTTTTTTCAAAAACGTTATATTATATTTCAGTAATTCACCACTTTCCGATATAAAATACTTGCGATTACTTTAGAGTTATTTCTTTGAGACTGAATGATAAATATGTTAAATGTTTATTTATTAAAATAATTGTATTTCTTAATTATATATTATATGAATATGAAAATACAATTTCACATTTGACTTACGAGAAAAAGTAAACACGCCAAGTTGAAATTCACAAGAAATATTAATTATCTTTTAAACCCTTTATTATGTACGCTGGAAAATGTTTTCCATTAATAAACGTTGACGGTTAAAAACTTTTAGAAAACAACTAATATAATAAAATATCAAAAGAATAAATTATTTAAACAATATTATTCGACGGCAAGTTATGGGTTAAAAATTTCATAAATGTTACATTAAATCGTATGGGTAAAAATATAAATATCAACTGTCATTTTTATTTTTTTCCAAAAAACATTTGTAGAAAATATAAATAATTTGCAATCTTTTAAAGTTTAAACTTAATATATTTAATATATTTTATTTGTAATTTAACGTGAAAATTCAATGATAATTTGTGTTCCACCATTATTAATTTGATATTTTAAAACCGAAATAATCAGATATAAATACAAAATAGGAAAAATAAAATTTACTATAATATAATTATTTGCAAACATTCACGTATTATATGAGGTTATTACTACGATATTATTAAATGTGTAAACTATATTTTATTTGCATAATATTTTATTGACTAACAACTAAATAAATATTATGCCAGATAAAACACTAAAACGTTATGTCACATATAACAACAATATGATAATATATACTTACAGTGACGAAATTATACATTTTTAATTGGTAGGTAAACATAATATTCGAGTAACCAATATCTCTGTTAAATGATATTTTATATTAGAAATTTATCGATAAATAATAACAATATAATTATCTAGAGGACAAAAATGGTTTAGTATTGAAAAATATAACAAGCAACCTTTTTTTAAAATTATTAATATAATATAATTTGCACACCATTTATTTAACTGACCAATAATAACCCACTGGTAAATTGAATTGATCACAAATACTGCAGTGTTTAAAATAATATAATTATTTATCGACAGAATTTAATAAGGGGTTAAACATTGCAATTTATGCTCACGGTTTGAATTATAAATATAGTATAAATAAAACATAAAATAATAGATCAAACGTTGCAGATTTTTTTAAAAATGACATTGGTAATAATTTACAATTGATATTCACGAACGTGATATATAATTATATTAATTAACTCAAAAAAAAAAAAAAAAACTAGTTAAAATATCATTTAAACCAAGTAATTTTGTAGAATTCACTTTCCGAAATAATTGCATGGTGGACTTAAATTGATTTTTTTGTTTGAAAAAATTAATTTTACTAGTTTATTAATTTTATAATTTTTCACTTTAAACAATTATTTTGTATTTAGGTACTAAATTTAAAAATCGAGCAACTAGCAAAAATGTTTTTATCTCATTTTGACGATAAAAAAATTCCCTTTGGTGATAGAGCTTGGGACTAATTGCCTATAAAATCATAAAAATGCCGTTAAAAATAAGTATAATAAAGATTGATGTTAGTACATTATTGACGAATGTTATCAGTCTTGAATATTGGTTCTGAAATATCAACATATATTTCAATCAATAATTAAAAATATACATTTTATACACAGTTTTACCATTAAATTCGCATTGGAAAATATTAATGTATTTTTGATATTTTCAAATTGAAATTCATGTCGATTAACACATCTTTATCAATTTAAAATTTAATGATTGATCTGGGCATCTGCTAAAAGTATTAAACAATTTTAAGTACGTTAGATTATTTGTGCATAAATCTTCACAGTTTTTTCATTTTATGAAATTTTTATCAGAGTATTATAGTCCCTGTTTTTCGCGAAAACTGTGTCAATTTTATCAGTTATATTTTTACTTATTCCTCCTCGTACTTTAAATATTTTCTATTTTGTTACTTCAACAGTACCACCGCACAGACCTATCAGTGATAAACCTCGGAAATATAATAGTACATCACGCGTTTTGGGTATTTAAAAAATATTACAGTCATTGCTTCCGTTCTCCTTAGACCAGGAATTTGCATTAGAATTAACCAGAACTCATAACACCACTAAAAACCCTTAAAATTCCAACACTCGAAACTTTTTTTAACCCAAATATTATTTTATTAAAAGCCAAATAAATTTACCGAATTAAAAATTATTCTGATACGTTATTTTGTTTGTATTTTTAATGCGCTGAATACAAATTTGGAATCGTTTAACGGTATAGCATATACGTTATAAAATTACGATAATGTAGGGTTCGTATATCCAAGGTAGGCTATTGATTTAATAATTTATGTGTTTACTTTAAGCACCCTTATATTAACAGTTATATGAATGCCCAAATTTCTCTTAACATTTTATATTTTTTATTTTAGTGGTTTAAACACCCGAATATCACCAACACCCGAAATCCATTACACTGCTCTAATTTTTAAAATTTAAAAAAATATGTTTCATCATTTTCTTTAATTATACCACTACATTTCCACAAAAATATTATTTTTACTATATTTTCTCATTTTTTTTTTTTTTTTTTATTTTCATTATTTTGTTAAATATGAAATGATAAATAACAAATGAAATGATTATTTTGAAAAAAAAAAATAGTGTGAATAAATTTTTCAATTTCATCAACTAGTTTTTATAATAATGTATTTAACTCATCTTTTCGATCCCGTAAAATGTGTGTGTGTGTGTGTTTTTTTTTCTGTCAAACAAAATAATATACAAAATAACAATATGCATTAATGCGTACGTCACTCAACCCATCGTTGCATCTGTTAAAATATTATAATCACACTGTATAAGCGTTGTATTCGGGTATAAGAGACCTATCTATATTCGGTATAATAATTTATTAGCCGTTTGACCGAAAGATAAGTTTTGATTTTCAATGGTATACGAGTATGCAAATGATTATATGAATATAATGTTACGTGTCGTTTATAAATACATTGATACACCCATAATAATTAGTAAACATTTTTTAAATGCAAATTAACGCGATATCGATATAACTATTTCAACGCGTTGAAAATCGATAATATATACGAATTCTCTATATAATGTATAATATACGCAGACAAGTACACAGTGTGTTACTTTGCGTGCGTCTGCAGAAAAGATCACACACATACACGGCACACGCAGGTCAGCTATGCATGATTATAATCTGCGTTTTATATTTTGTTTGTTTTAAATAATATTCACGATAATATATAATTATACATGTTATACCTATGATTATAATGTGTATAATTATTATATATTACACATTCGCAAACAATATAAGTTTCGTATTGTATCTGTTTTTTTTTTTTTTTTTAGGTACACGACTCGTTTTTTATCCTTCCGGACGGCGTGAGCGATGAAAAAATGCCAAACGAAACGTGAAAAACAACAAAATCTAACGAACGTTAATTGCAGCGAAACGCGATTGACTCGGAAATCTCAGCGATGGGCGTGTACGATTTAATTGTTTTACTTTATTGCACGGCACGCCGGCACGCCGCCGTCACAATCAGCACGCAAGTTCAGATAATATAATGTTATAAAATGGCCGCGTAAAATTAATTAAAAAATTATCGTTACAATATATAACTAATGAGTAATCGCATTATTTTTTAAAAAATGTTTATACCGTTAAAATAGTTAATATTAAACCAGCGATATTCGCGTGAAATTTTATTTTGTTTTAATTGCGTACGAATTATACGATATATACGAACGAACTAAATTGTTATTATTCTTAAATAGCAACCCAAAGGGCGTTACCTATAAACGCAATTCGATTAGTTTTCAGGGGAAGTGATCCGAACGACGACAATGTCTCCTCGCATACATTATTCCAATAACAATATTAATTACCGCGACACACGGACACGTCTGTGTATAACGTTAACAACACCATATTCACGTATATGCGGTTATCGAGAGAAACGTTTATTTTATCGTATATAGTCACATTGCTGTTGATTACCATGTTTTTTATTCGTTTTAAAATTTTTAATTAAGCTCCTCGGGCGTAAGATTTTTTAAGATACTCGATCGTTGTTTTTTTTTTTTTTTTACTATTCTTTTTGTGTTAAATATATAAACACAAAACCAATTATTTAAAACTCACAGGACTACAAAGAGTCCAGACAAATTCCATTTACTTTGGTATCTATTATTATATATATATATATATATATAGTATACCAATATTACAGGTGTATAGATGACTCGCCAGTCACTATTCAACAGTTTGATAATTTTTTCAACGACTTTTTTTTAACAAATTATGTTACCATAAAATATCGAATCTATGTGCTTAAGTTTAAAATCGTTACGGAAATATATTTACTTAATAATAATATATCGTAAATTCGTAATACAAATAATACAAAAAGGGTGTGCACAATAATTTTACAGTGTCGTATTGGAACTTTGATGGTTCAGTAATTAATATGTAGTAATTATATTACTATAATAATATTATCATGAGCGTCCCCAGATTTTTTTTCTAGAGAGGGCAAAATCAATTTAAAAAATAAATGAAAATTTTTGTACATATTTTATTTATAGTACATTATTATATTTCATCATTTAAACAATTAAATTTATTTCATAGTTAGTCGTGCGTTGACATATGGTAACGAAGGTAAACCTATTTTTAGAAACTAATTTCTCATTGGAAATTTTACTAATTGCTATGGAAGTAACATTATTCTAGAGGAGGCGAAGGGCAAGTGCTCCGCTTTACACGGTTCGTATATACATATCACGTTTATTTGATTAAAAAGTATTTTTTGATTTATTAACTTTAAATATATTAATTAAAAATATATTATTTTTTAATTTTTCTGCAATCTAAAATACAGTCGTTGAGTAGTAAACTAAAGATTTTTCTAAAATATATATAAAATGAAAATGTTTATTTTTCGTTAGACATACAGGCAGTCGTGGACTTATAAAATTATGTAAAATTATGTAATTCATATTGTGAAACGGAACTACGTTTCATCCAAAATACGTAATTACACTTTCTGGATAAAATTTCATGAAATGGACACCTAAACTTCACTATGCAAAACTTGTTCCGTCATTTGGACAACCATATAATGAAATGAATAATATTATTATTAATTATTTGTTTTTATTATTATAGAATATTACAATTAATTTAGTAAATAATATTATCATATTATATTACATTTTAATAGTATTAGTCAAAAGTTCAAGTCAAGTTTGTGTGCTAAATTTGTGTAGAGTCGATTTATGTCAAAATGTTTTAACCAAAAATACTATAGTATACCTACGCAATATAAGGTGTAGAATAAAGATGTGATAATATCTATAAATATTATTGTTATTATCGTTATTATACTTAAACTTTTATATCAATTTAATCTTCTATTTACATATTATATAAAAAATTATTGTATTTTAATGTTATCATTATGAAATACCTATATAAATGCAAAACTGAAAATTATGCATATTTGCCTAAAATCAAATTTTAAATGTTTAATTTACAACTCTGGTACTTGTATCAACCCTTTGATACTCAAACGTTCATAAAATAAGAATATATAAAATAATATTTTATAATTTATCTATTTTTAAATTAGAAAAATACTGTAATATTTTTTAACATACTATTAAAATACTATATAATTAAAATATAATATATTTACTAAATTAATTATTATATTTAATAAAAACAAATTTAAAATTTAAATTAATATTAATGTTATTGTAGTTTATGTGTTTATTTCGTGAAAAATGTTATCTAATATATTTAGATATCGTATTAATGTGATGTGAATGAAATGAAATCTCGTTTCGTAAAATGAACCAAATGTCTATCAATTTCATGAAACGGACAATTACCCAATATAGATGCGACATACATAAGCTTGAGGACAACAGAAGTTTATTATAATAGTTCTGTACAGACTGTATGTACTCAGCTGCATGTTCAAAGTTTAAAAAAAATTTTAAATTCCATATCTTCGAAATTTAAATTTAAAGTTGTATAAATT
Source organism: Eriosoma lanigerum (assembly GCA_013282895.1). Lineage (NCBI taxonomy): Eukaryota > Metazoa > Arthropoda > Insecta > Hemiptera > Aphididae > Eriosoma > Eriosoma lanigerum. The sequence goes on along the minus strand of CM023357.1, from coordinate 60,024,905 downwards.
TAAACCAATAATATGTCGTATTATTAAAAAAATATTAAATACCTAGTTATAGAGTTGTGGAAGAGGACAAAAACGATGGGACTCTGAGACAAAAAAAAACAGTGCCAAAAAATACGATATAATTTAATATTAAATTTCATTTAAATTGTAATAATAAACGTGTATAATATAATAAATTGTATAATATATGAACATAATTATATGAATGACCATAATTATAGACGTAGTATGACAGTTTCTTTTTTATTAAGTAGGTACCAGCTATTACATTACATTGAAAAATAAATGCGATAATAATAATAATAATATGTATACATTAGCTGGTTTGATCATAGTTAGAATGTAATATTATATTTAACAAAATAATACGCTTAAATGATACTTAAATAATCGTTAATATTATAGGCATAACTGACTAAATAGATGTAAACAAATTAAAAATAATTAAAATTTATAGTTAACTCTCTGTTATTATACTCATGATGATTTATAAAAAAAAGTTTTAAAATTGAATTTCTATATTATATATTGTAAAGTGTAGATGCGTAACTAAAGAGTTACTTTACATTGATAAAAATTAAAATATGACACCTCTAAGGAAATCACTTACAAAACAAATTATGCGAAACTGTGTAACAAGTGAGTTTTCTAAAATTTATATCTGTTTATAGTTTCAAACGAGTTAAAAATTATATATTTTAAAGATAATATTAAAAAAATGTATAGGTAATAGGTATATATTATGAAGTATCTCATCAAAATAACCTGTTTATAATGAATTCACAAACATACTTATAAATTATAAAATGTTATATACCTATATATATATATATATATATATAACTACAAGTTTATATTAGTTTTACACGAATCATTTAATCAATAAAGTTCTTTTTTAAATATTAATTTATTTTCTATTATAATATTATATAATTATTCAATTATTTTTAAACAGTACAAAATCATAATAATCATAAAGCTAAAAGATGTACAATTGAAACAATTTTTCATTATTAACACTAATTAATTCATTTATATATTAAACATATTTGATTAAAAAAGAGCCATTAATCATTAATCCTTTACAATATTCTATTGAAAATATAAATTATTGTAAAACCTATTGAATATTTGATTTAATTATCAAAATCTAATCAATGACTCAATAGATGGATTATTTTTTAATAATTAGATTCATTTTGAGCAAAATATGTTATATACATAGTGAATTCGTAACCGATCAACAGAATAACAGATATTAAAAATAAAAAAAAAACCATGAGAAAATCCGCAATCGAAAGACAAAATCGAACCTATAATAATAATAATTATTATTATTATTTATATTATAATCATTTTGTGTCAGAGACCATATTTAACTCGGATTTAAAACGAATAACAAAACACGATAGGTTTTATTAGGTATTATATAGTTATTATGTTCAAACGGGAAATGATATTATAATTTATAGTTAAATTGTTTATGCCCACGAAAATCGAAATTTTTATCGGATAGGTATATAACATATTAATTTAAACGACGTTTAAGCTTATTACTGCGACCATAATACATTATTACGGTACCATATCATTATTACGATCGGAAATTATGCGTTGCAAATAATACACCGTTTACCTATATGGTTCGTATAACTGCTCGTGACACGCACCCCTACAGTGTTTGTGTTCTTAAAACACTGGATCGTCTTTTGAACAGATAGAGACCTCATGCGCAACAGAAATCCGATATCATTTTATAAACTTGACGGGTTTCGACGAGGTGTGAAACGTAAAACGACACTATAGGTACCCACTCCGAAACGCAGTTCTTGAAATATCGATGTTGTCGCGTCACAGTATCAAATTCCTTATTTTGTATATTTGAATATTTCTTATTAACATTTGAGACGAAAAGTCGAAAAAAACAAAAAAATAATGGAAGATTTTTTTTTTATTTGTCTGAATGTTTAGTGCCTATGGATAGTAATTAGGTAGGTAAGTAAAATATTATTAATTTTACTTTATAAGAAGAGCACTCGAAGATAATAATATATTACAAAATAATAATAAAACTCCCAAATCCACAAAATTTTTTTCTTTATTCAGTAAATACATATTTCGGCATTATTTAAAATTACTTTAAAAATAATCCGATAGAAAATTATTATAGTTTTACTACAAATCCAATTGTGTTGTTTTCAGCATATTTTCACTATTTTCGGCGATTAAAAACAAATTAAACAAAATAATTGTCTTAATTAGAAAGTTCATCAGTATTTAATATTCTCATTTATCATAATTCATAATTAATTATAACTTATAATAGTATACCAAAAATGATAAAGTTTACCTTATAACTGTTTAAAATATTTATAATATATTTTCTACCGTAATATTATTATATAATTATTTTAAATAACATTAAATTTTGTTTCCATTTAAGATTTATAATAATACATTTTGATAAAGATTTGTTTACGAGTATATCTTTTATGGGATATATTTTAATGAAAATATTTACCTACTTTAAAACTTATTATTTTCATAAATGTAATCGTTTAAAATTATAAAAACGATCGATCTCAAAATGTTATTATATTATACTTATATTGTAAATGGTCAAGCTGCCGTAGCTTTATATTATATTTAAACAAATTTTTAAATATTTTATAAAATCATCGAAAACGTACGCATACCTATAACTCATATTGGTGAATATATAAATCTCTCCAAGGTTTCCTCAACCTTTTAGAAATATGCTTTAGTGTTATGTTTAATGTTGTGTAAGCAAATCTATTTATATTCGTTAGCTTAGATTTATAAAGTATACCGTTTCAATATGTTGAATTTATTCAGTTAATCAATATGTACTTATAAAAAGTCAAATTCGTAAACAATTGTTTTTTTTAAGAACATATTTTTCATTTAGATATAATAATAATATAAATGCACGTGTATATCCGTAATAAATATATAATAACCGAACGAGTTAATCATCGTTTCATATAACAGGAGGACAATAATAATTATATGATTTAAACGCTAATCGATCGTAAAATAATTATAAGCAGAGATTCCTACCTATATAATTTATGGTAGGATAATATATTTTTTTATAGTTTCTTTTTATGGTATTCGCGACCGGGAGTCTCGGTGCGCATAATAATAATATACAATTTTAATATTATTATATCTACTCTTATTTCGCTTTTAAATTTATATTGGTGAAATATGAACCGCTGTTATTTGTACGTTACATACGCATATATTATTTCATAATTATTGTTCTTCCGACCGTTTAAAACACGTATAAATACGTAGTACATTACGACGAAGGCTATTCAAAACTTTGGTCGTTTCGCGCCTTACGACGAGTTGATTATTTTTATATTTTATAGCCCATAACGTATAGTTTCTGTAACGTTATAAAACGTATAAATGTTTAAAGGTAATATAATATTATGATCACATAATAATAATATGATCAAATGTGCAGATCTTAACGCAGCATTTTAAAATAATTATATTATCATTATTTGTCCGATATAATAACACGTTCGGATCAAAACTAGAAAATAATATTAACCTCTTAAAATATATTTTATTTTGTGGTATTATACTGTAAACTGGATTCTCATCTTCTTGGTTCACCACACTTATTTGCTTCTATAAATGTGCATAAAGAAAAAATACAATTACTTCTTATCAAAGTTTTAATCATTCTGGATGTTGTGATTTTTTTATGACTATTTGTCGAAAGATAATAAAAGTATTTTCTAATTCATGTTAATTAGAAGAACGATTAATCATTATACCTAAAAACAATATAAATAGATGTTTCAATTTCGAAAAATCGCGATAATACACATAACCATTTAATGATCTGCCAAAAACCTCTATAACAGAGTTTTGTTAATTTTAGTTTTTTTTTTTAACACAAATTTTACAACCTAAGTACTTATATTTAAAACTTTAAATTAAATCAAATTCTTTGAAATATTTTCCAAACTATTTTATATAAATCCCATAAAAAAACAGTGGCTGAGTTTTCTATTTTTTTAGATAACTAAAAAACAATTTACTAACCTGGTACAAATATTGATTAAGTAAAAATGTATATGTTGTTGATGATATAATAGAGAGGTAAGATTAGGTTAATATATAAATATACACTATCAGAAACGAAAAATATTAGATACAATTCAGAGTAGAAGATTACATTGGGCTGGTCACGGAGTCACGCTTAGCAAATTATAATAGTAGAAGACACATAAGGATAAATAATTCTCTCTCATTGATGTGGTAAGAAGAAACGTCGAATCTCTAAATGGAATGTAAGATTGGAAAGTAAAAGCAGCTGACAGACAAAATTTAAGGATTTGGTGTGTGGCAGATTGGTCCCAGTGGTCGATTACTCCCAAGAAAAATAATATATAATATAAGTTCAAAGCTAAATATTTTTCTTTTAATATCCATAGGCGACTTTCATCTTTTAATTGTATTTTTACCGTCAGTGGCGCCCACGTGGCTTATCAAACACTGTAATTGCACTGGTGCTCAACATGAGGTGGGGTATGTTTACATTACTTTTTAATATATATTTTTGATTGTGGTAGATGAAATTTATAATTTTGGGTGTGGGTGGGTGTATTATTATTGACTAGCACTGACTTACAAAAAATCTGTGGGCACCATTTCACATTGCATTAGAATTTTAATGATAAAAAGTTATGTGTAAATATTTACCATGAGTTTTTGAAATTATTATGAATGGTCAAACTATATTGGTTCTTTTTTCAATTTTGAAATATAAGTTGTTTTACATTTTTCAATATAATTAATATTTTCTTTTTAACTTTGAACTTAATATTTGTATTATATTTGATATTTTAGTTATTTGAGGAGTAAAGAATAGAATAATAAACATGGGCTAGAAAAAACTAATCATACCATTCTTTTCAATCACTGTTCAGATATTCCGTTTTAATTAAAATATTTAATCGTAGCTCGTTTATCAGAATTATATTTATATGCGATTTATTTGTTCAATAAGTTTGTAAACCTTTGAGGTAGAAAATTGTGTTGACAAAAGCACCTATTGTGGAGATGTTTTTGTTTAACTAAAAACTATTGTTTGCAAAGATATTAACAAAATGTTGACCTAAAAATTCATTTGAGGAATAATTTTCAAAACTTTTAATGTTTACTTTAAAGTTTAAATCGACGACTAATATAACAAAACATTCGCCATTTTGCGGGTACAATATATCGTTTTTGATGGGAACTTATCACTGTAAGTCTGTACCTATCACATTTTCATATATAACTAATTATTATTCGCCGTTTATCAATGTTTTGTATAATTTATTAATACAGCTGATATTGTGATGTTCATAAATAATAATATATTAAAAAAAGTCTTCACATTAGATAAAACTAAAAGTTATTGATTTTTTATATTTATATTGTATTTTAATATTCTTATGGCAAAATGAGCGTTCGTGTGCTATTCTAAATTCATAAATTTGTTTTTCAATTTTCACAATTTATATAATAGCGATAGCTTATTTCTTAGAGATCATTTAGGTACTATGAATGTAGCAATAAGGCTGATTTTTGATGCCAACATATTTTTAGCCCCAACCTTTAATGCGCATGCGCGTAATTCCAATTATTTGATATTACGCGCGTGTTGTAATACGTTACATAATATATGATAATTAGTAATTACCAGGGTTAGGACTTTATAGCACTTAAAATTGCATAATTATGCACTATAATATTATCTAAAATATAGCTAAATATACGCTAAAAATACACAATAAAAACAACAAAATATGCAAAAAAAAAACAATTTTATTTATTAAATTACTAAAATGTATCATTTACAAATTATGATAGTTATACTTAATCGTAAATTTAAACGTCAGTATCTTGAAGAGATGTAAAAAAAAAAATATTACTTTAAAAAAAAGTATTCCATTCAGAATCTAAAAATAAAACTATGTGATTTAATAATTTTACCTTGAATATAACATTGAATTATTAAACGCTTAGTTAGATTTTCGAATTTGAACTTTTTGCGGTTGTCTGCCAGCAAAGTTTTGTACGTCGAAAATGAACGTTCAACATCCATTGACACTATTTGTGCATATTTCAAATTAATAATATCGTTACTTTATAATATATTCGTGAATACTGATCACATTTGATATTTTCATAAAATAATAAAATATGACCAATTTTGATTAAAAACTGGTAAAAATGCAAAAATATCATAAAAATCAAAAAATAGCATTAAAATCGAAAAAATCCTAAAATATGCAAAATAAAATTTTAAATTTAAGTTTTCTGAATCATGAAACAGATTTTAAGCGTACTCTGCTATTTTTTAAGGAATTTATAAAAAATAAGCAAATGCTATAAAATCCCAACCATGGTAATTACATACTAAACAGTCATTACAAATTTATATGTAACGTATTACAACGCGCGCATGATTTCAACCAATCTGAATTACGCGCATGCGTATAAACAATGGGACTCTAAACATATTTAGCATAAAAAAATTAAATACACGATGGGCTTAGATAGGTATGACTTTATCCATAGTATATGATCTAAGGTCAATTCTATAAACTTAAGTATACTATTTTGTGATATGTAAAAAACCGTTATAATTTTTTGGATATTTTATTAGAAAAAAATAAAAAAACGTAATATTGCGTATTTAAAAAAATAATAATAATACGTTCCGAGTACGTCGCGGTAATATTTTAATCTGTTAACGGTTTTGAATCCGAGAAAAAACATCACATTTAATCGTATACGTATAAATAATATAAAACGCCGATAATCTGCAGTCTGTGTGGTCTCTCGTATAATTCGTTTGTATATTATGTATTTTTGACTTCCATTTGCGTTGGTTATATATATATATACGCGTAGGTACGGATAAAAGACGCTGTGTGTAACCATGACTACCATGTTATAACTTGCAGATGTACCGTGGTACATATAATATAACATGTGATATGAAACGTATATAAATATTATGTGACCTGGTTTAATATATAGATAATTATGGGTTAAAATTTATATATACATACAGTATAATATAATGTATATACAGAGCTCAAAAAAAAACTGGATTGATCGGATTTATAATGTTTACCGAACGGACGTAGAAATTATCATTATAATAATAACGATCGCGCGTGCGTCTTACAATGTATTATAATATACCTATTATATTATGTATATTTTACCGGAGATGTTGCACCTGAGGAACGCGCGATGTTTTCAAGAAGAATAGACATGTGCGAACGGAATCTCCGAAACTGGTTAGTCCGACATCCGACGGCAACGGCCGTTTCACCGTCGCTCACGAACCTCGAACGTTTGCATTCGGACAAGGCGTATAATGTTATAATGCATGCGGTCTACATACCACGGTTACCTACTCGTCATACTTATAAACATAATCTACATACCACGGTTATCTACTCGTCAACACCATGATAACTGATCAAACCAATTACTATTACAGCATAATCCCAACAATTTTCGTTGTATAGCGATAAGGTTTTCTAACTGCACTGTTTAAAAAAATTATTTTTCCTTTGCACGTCGATCAACAGCGACCGAAGTTAACTATTTTTCTTCTATAAATAACATTATGTAATAAGATAACACAACCTAGTCGCAAACAGAAATAACATTTAAAAAAAAATATATTAAATACCAAAATATTATTGGATATTTACAATATGAATGATAATATTTATTGTACTTATTAATGTATAATCATATTAATTATCGTCAATAGTTAGGGACTAACTCCCCTCTAATACCACCTTATTGATCCATTTGCGTTTATGGACAATACAAATAAGATTGACTTGCTAATATCATAAATATTATTTAGACGTTATAAAGTGTATAAATTGAAAAAATGATTAAATAAAAACCGCAAGATAAATAAAAGCTGTCTAAAACAGAAAAACCAAAGGAACAATAATTGGAAAAAGGAACGAATTTCCTTTAAAGTTGTTTTCTACATATTATTCGGGTAATGTGATAACGTACGTAAAAATTAATTTTCATTCGTAATCAGTTTCGAAAAGTTTCAACCGCATGTTTAAGTTTAATAAAAAATTAACAATAATATAGTTTGGATTTCTTTAAAGTTAATCAAGCAAGCATAATATACAATTTTCAAATGTGCTCTATTTGTATAATATGTTTCGTGGTATGAAAATAATAATATAATATACCGACAACCAGATGTTTGGTTGTTATTTTAATTACTAATGATGTGTCAATCAATTACAACCTAAAGATAATAATTATTATTATCCATCGTCCATTAGCTTTTAAGCAGCTAAATATATAATGTACAAATCTATTATTATATTGATCTTTACGTAAACACATTAAAAAACGAATTGGTTTATAGCTTATAAAACGACTGATCGCATTACAATAAAATTTCTACAATTTTAACATTTCAAACAAATGTAATATATTTTACTATTTCCGTTTTTTGTATGTATCTCTTCTCGTTTAATAAATAACGATGATTTTACGGAAAGATTGGTCGTTTAGTTGAATCGAAACGCGTGAATGATTTATATTTATTACAAATTTCGACGATGACAATAACATCATTAGTATTAATTATTAATATTATGTGAAAACACTGAAAACTCAGCGGACATAAAAAAATGTACATAATTTCGATGTAATAAAACCGTTATTTTATTGTATCGCCTTTCCAAAAGGGTTGATACAACTAAATAAACATTCGAGCGTTTGTTCTGCAGTGTTGTACTTTGAATAAACTTAAAAATATACACATCGTTTGTGTAAATACCTATCGGAATTTGGAAAGAGATCATTAATAACTACATCCGATGATTTATTTTTAGAACGATGACTATAGTTCACAGTATTTTAATATAATGTTTTATTAATAAATACGGGAACATAATATCAACAGGTAGGTATAGTACAGTATGATGTTATGACAAAATATTTAATATTATTATTACCTATCTGTATTTCGCTTAAAATATTGAACAACTATGTTTTGATTACGAAGTCAAATCATTTACACGATTCCTCGATTGTCTATATTGTAATAAATGAAGTAATAAATATAGGTAATACAATATTTGGGAATAAAAATAAAAGTACCGTTTTAGTTTCGCACACCGCATCTTGGTCCGTGTCCAAAAAACCTGGCCAATATTAATATAGCATGTATATCTAAAACATATTTACCATTTTATGGACGGACATTTGTGTAAAATAGATTTGTATGACATTCGAAAACGCAAAATAAAATAGTAACAATTGTATCATTTGTTGATTAGATAACATAAAATTAGTTGATTTTGTGTTTGAACGTTATAAACTTATAAATAATTGTAGGTACGTTATGAAAGTCCAAGGTTGACAACCGTGAAAATTGTAAGAAAGTCGGTCGTCGGCAAATGTGACTTGATTATTCTTACCCCAAATGGCCCGGATACGTGTCTAATTAAATATTGAAAAAATTAACAAACCAAAATAATGGAAAATTATATATAATGTTATTCTTTATTGACCATTGATGTGTAGCAGCAAAATTAATTTCAATGGTAAATAATTATTTATTTATTATAAATATTTGGAAGCCACTTTGCCAGTAGATTTATTATCTGTCATTAAATTGGGTGTTGGTGTTTATTATGTAACTAACACTGGATTTCAAAATATAATCAAATAGTCTTAAATTTATATCAGTTATCCTTATCACTAACTGTTTTTATTATACATTCATAATCATATTGTAATAATATAGTATAATAATAATTGTATCTGCTATAAATTAATTAGCTCATGGTTATTTCTTCTGTCCGTCGTTAGTGAAATGCGAATAGTGATCACTGTTTAGTGATTAGTGTCTAGTGATTAGTTATTATGAGAAGTTTAAACTCGAGAAAATAGTCAATTATTTTATCTTTTCTTAAATCTCACATTAATTTGCGTCAACGAATCATAGTAACAGTATATAAAAACTAAATCAAAATTACTTTTACAAAATGCAAATGATTAAACTTTCCTTTGCCTGAAATACTAAATAACACACAAAATTATTTGGTTGCATATGATCCAGGTAGGAAAATATAGTTAGAATTTATATTCCATTATAATATATTCCGATCAACGTCTTTGCTTATAGTATCATTAATATCAGCCTTCATCAGCCAAATATAAAATATACAGTAACGGTGATAAGTGAAAACCAGGAACGTCATTTAAGTTTTTTTTTTGGGTGTGCGAGGTTTTAAGAAGGTCATATTAAAATGAATTATTCCTGTAAGCTAATTAGGTTCAATTTAAAATTTAGGGGTGCAACCGCACACTCTGCCCCCTAAATTTCGTCCCTGGTCAAAACCACGTAATTTTAAACGAAAATGATATACAGATTATATTACGTTGAAATATAGTCTGATTAAAGAGACAGTACCTATATATTTTTGTTTGCTCGTTATTAACAACTGAGCCGGATAACTCACATTTGAGTACATAATTTTGAATACTCATGGTGTTAATTCATGCACAGTACCAAATGAAGAGTATCTCTATCCTTATTTCTAAACTATATGGTCGGCTACCCTAGTCCTATACCTCCATAGACTTCGATTACCTATTCACAATATAAGATATCTGGTCTTACTCTCTCCATCTTACCTTCTACGTTCATTTCCATAACAACTCTCACAATCACTGGGAGCAAAACAAAAATTAAAATGTACATCTCTTATGCTGCTTTCTGTGATTACTGTAATTTTATGGTATTTTATAGACGTTATATTGATAATAATTCCAATAGAAATGATTTAATCAAGTTGGAACACAAAAAAAAAACATATAATAAACAAACTATTTAGGTTATACAAATGATTCTTTTTAGACGTTTTAGTGTATTATTATTTATTGACCTACTGCATTATTATTGTTATTTATTTTAATTTATAACTGGTATGCTTTATATATTATGCAATACGGAATTTCGGATTGTCTATTATGATTAACCACATGAACGTGTTTAATGCATTTTGAACTATATAATATTTTAGTCTAAATTTTTGACATTTTACATACCACCCTTCCCTAACCATGGTATACATCTTCAGCATAAAACTTGGCCATATTGAATTGTATACGATTAGATATTTTAATAATTATTATTAAACACTCTTAAAGTGTTAAAAATTATTCCATTAAAATTGAAATTAAATACAATTATTAACTATCATAAATATTAATAATTAATGGAGAAACTAAAAATTATAAAAATAACCATTAACACTTACAATAATTAGGTCTAAAATGGCAATTATCAATTCAAACGTAAAATTCAATCTTCCACTGAAAATCAAAAACTAATTTCGTTTAGACGTATGTCTATTAATTGGTATGCATAATGAGTTTTATAATTTATAATTTCGATCATACCATTGAAATATTATAAATACTATTATGCCTATTTTTTAACTTATGTTTTTTATAATCTTAAATGTAAAATTAAAAATAAATACCTATAGCTATTATATAAAATTCTTTAAATATTGCCTAATTTTTTTTATCATAATATCTCACTACAATTATAATAACCAATATTGATGTTATATCATCTGATGTGTGTGGCTTAAAAAATGTTTTAAAATTCATTACGTAAATTAATATATTATGCAATAAAACGATGTTATAATAATAAATAACAATGTTTATAGTAATGTGCGGCCTATTATGATCGTATTATTCTTGTTTAACGATTTAACGGTTTCAGACAAAATATTATAACTTTTCGGTTAGGTTTGTTGAATTTATACATTTATCTATAATTTTCTCAAAATATAAGTGGTCATATAAACCAAAAAAAGACTCGCAGACTTGTATATATTTAATGCAATTAGCATTAAGCATTTAAGTGTGTCCTCGCCTTACCTTTGCCAAAATCGGTAATTACAGTACAAGTTCTTTTAGTCCATTTTACTGTTTATTTTTTTTTTTAAATTTTACTATTTAAATTTGTTTGATAAATAAATTCGATCGAGAAGATGAACTAATGACTAGACTATATATAATATGTAGGTATATTTGTTCGCACAAAATTTAAAAATAAATAATTTTATTTTTATTGCAACTGTCATAATGATAATAGTTTACTAAAACTATAACTATGTATTTGCGGATACGCGTGATACGTTTAAAAAAAATTAAACGAAACTAAAAAATCGAACTCGATGTTTCCGACATTGTGTCGGTTTTTCAATAAATTATTATTATAAGAAATATAATATAATATATTTTCCGAAATATCTCCCCGTGTTAAAACAGATGACGGCAGCAAAATGGTTGCCAAAAAAAAAAAAAAAAAAAAAAAATAATATATATAAATATATAAAATAAAATGTTTAACAAAAAATCTCATTGCCAGCAGCCAGCCAGCAGTAGGCGACGGAGAGTAATGCTCGGGCTTTAAGTACGAACGAACGCGTCAACCGAGTGTCATGTGATGTGCTTTCGGTAGTGAATACTTATTATTTTAGGGGGACTCGATGGATCTTAGATGGATTTTTATTATCGCCCTGCTTAGCGTCAGAGGTAATTCGAATTATTATTATTTCATAAATAAATATATAAATAACGATTTATATACGAACTCGTGACGATTCGTCTGGGCACGACGGGATAACGATAATTTATTCTTTATTATTTTTCGCATCGAGATTAATATTCTATACATTATTATATTTGTCTGTGTGCGATTAGCGAGTTTTTATTTACTGGAATTTTTATTATTTATTTATATAAGAATAAAAAAAAAAAAAAAAAACATTAAAATATACACGACTACGTTTGCTTTCAATAATATATCATCTCAACTAGGTTTTGGACTAAGCGGGGGCTGTATTATAATTGGAACATGACTAAAAGATCGTTAATACACTTTCTGCGTAAAAATAGTGCGTAAAATTCGTATCAAAAAAACATTTTAAGATAATACATTTTAATGAAAAATAAGTATTTTCAGTCGTTTTTATTGAAACAATAAATTATCAACATAAATACTCGTAATGCGTGTTATAATCTTTTTTTTTTTTTTTGTATTATAATTTAGTCCTTTATGGAAATTATGCTAAATTTTTATAAATTATTACACAAATTATCATTACCTGTTTAAACCGTTTACTATTATTATTCATTTAAAGGCCATTATTTAAACTAAATTTAATTTATTGTGGGTAGGTAATGAGTAATTATTAATCAAAGTTATGTAAATTTGTTTTTTATTTAGAAAATGGGGTTTTAATAATTTAGATTTTTAATTGCATATTAATTTGTATTAATACCCAGAAAATTTAAAGTATTTTATACTCACGTAAAGTTAATATAATATAATATGTAATTATTTGAATTATAAGTGCAATTTATACTTTGAATAATAATGATATAATTAAATATTCGATAATTTTGTTCCATTCAATTTTCAATTTTTCAATTTTCTCTATAATATTTCTCTACTAAAGTTTCACGATGGTTTTGTTACATAAATTCATAATAATGTTCAATAGTAAAAATCAAATCGTACAAATTTGTTAATTGAAAAACTCAATTTTTCATAAAAATGGAAACTCCCTTGCTTAACTACTGTCCCACCGTTCGTGACATTTCTATTTCTGTAGGGGCATTAGGTTATGTTGTGTATTAATAGTGTACCGACAGAACACAACTGGGACACTCTGGTTGCAATTTTCTATTTTTACATTACCAGCGGCTATCTGGGATTTTTAAAGATTCTTACCCATAATGATTTTATATCAATCGTTATCATATTTTTTAAATTATTTTCTATTAATATTATAAATATTATGTTTTTCTTTTTGTTGGTGGCAATAGTATTTGTTCACTGTATTGTTCTGCTTAATATGTCGGTTTATTTGATTTTTCATTGACTTGTTTTACATTTCGTGTCTTATTGTCTGTATCTAATCTGCTATATTCCTATCTAAACTAAAATCATATTATTATATTGTTTCATGATCCAATTTTACTCAATCATCGAATTTGGTTTAGATACATTTTGTGAAACTTTTGCCAGTGTACCGTCGACGTCTATAGCTCCGTCGGAGGTGGACTGTCAGCCATACGTAGAAAAAGCCATCAAAGAATTAGTTACTTCAGAACCTATTGGTAGTTAGATTTATTTAAAATTTATAATTTTTGATACATATTATATTCAGGAAATGTGTCATATTCAGGAAGTATAGAACACGACCAAAATATTCAAAATGAAAACCCCACAAGTGGAAGCACTTCAAATGATGATGTTACAGGCTCGAGTTCTCAAGATGGTAATTCTTCGGATGATAGCAGACCGAGTACACCACCCGAAACAGTACAAAATAATTATAATAATATTAAAAAGCAAAAGATATTATATCTACCTAACTATAGTAAAATTATTATTAAAAATACTTTGTGATATATATTTTTAGGAGAAATTCGAAAAAAAAGAAGAAACAACCAGAGACGAAATAAATTTAAGTGAAGCTGTTGACACCGTAATTAATGTAAATGATAATAATGAAAATGTAGTAATTGAAGTAAAAGAAATCCCTTCAAATGGGATAACCGAAAATGACCAGACAAATAAAATTGAAGAAGCGGATGAAGTAGAAATCATAAGTGAAGATGATGAGAGTTTAGAAAACAATAGTATCAAATTCGTCGAAAATGAAGTAAAAGAACCAGAAAAAGAAGATATACCAATTATTTTAGACAGAGATTTAGTCTTAAATAATGTTGAAATATTAATTGACATTGAAGATATACAAACTAAAAATGATAATCTAGTAAAAACCCCTTCTGTACCTGAGATAAAAATAGAAAATACTAAAGTAAATACAAATATGGAAACTCATAAAGAACCATTTAAAGGAACGAAAAAAAGAAATCCAAAATATTGGAAGTTTGATCCTGATGAGGAATCAGCAGGTAACGAAGTACCTATTGTAAAACAAAGGCCCAAGAGAAATTTGAAATATTGGAAATTTGATCCTGATGAATTTCCACTTGAACAGCCATCAATACCGGTTCAAGCTCCAAAAAGGCGTAATCCTAAATATTGGAAACTGGATCCAGAAGAAGAAAAATTGTATTATGAAGCAGAGGTTAGTAAGACTGAACAAATTAAACAAGCTCCAAAAAAAATGAAAAGGAATCCTAAATACTGGAAGTTTGATCCAGATGAAGATGAAACAGAAAAACCCGATGAAAATAATGTAGTAAAATCAGAAAAACCTACAGAAAATAAAAAGACGTTTGACCATGATCCAAAACAGATATTTAAAGGAACAAAAAAAAGAAATCCGAAATATTGGAAATTTGATCCAGATGAATTTGAAATAGAAGAAGTTAAAAAAGAATCAGTGACTAAAAGAAAACGAAATCCTAAATACTGGAAGTTTGACCCAGATGAAGATCTCAATGAATCAAAAAAATCTATAGAAGAAAAGTCAGTGGAAAAATTAGATTCAAAAAAAAGTAAATATTGGAAAACAGATGAACCGATTGATGATAAAATAATAATAGACAAACAAGAAAAAGAAAAGTCTAAAAAGAACAAGTATTGGAAAACAGAGGAAGTTGAAAATATAATACCCAAGGAAGAAGTAAAAAATATAGAACCAATAACGAAAAAGAATAAATATTGGAAAACAGATGAAATAAATGAACAAAAAGATGAAATAAAAGAAGACGATACAAGTAAAAAAAATAAATATTGGAAAAAAGAAGAAAAATCTATTGATTCTATCAAAGATACTTTAATAGAAACTCAGAGAAGTATGTATTGGAAATTAGATGACCAAGATAAGTTACAGTCTAAAGACGAAAATATTAAAACAAAAGAAGGTGAATATAAATAAATATTTATTTATAAATAAATATTTTTTTTATAATTTATTTTATTAATTTAGATGGAATTATAGTCGAAGAGTATCTTTCAGAAGAAGACTTGACAATGGTAACATAAATTATAAGTTGATAACTATTAGCCAATAACAAAATTAGTAATTATTTTAAAATAATATTAAAAATATTAAAGAAATATGTCACGTATATTTAGGATGAGGTGGTGCCAAAGAATTTAAGAAACAAAAATCATATAAAACAAACATTAAAAATAGGAGAAGACACTGCACAACATGATAGTTTCTTGTCAAAGGTCGTGGAATCCACATTAAAGGAACTAAAGAAAGTATACGAAAGCGCTATTAAACCGTTAGAAATGACTTTCAAATACAGAGATTTGAGCAATAGACATTTTGGAGGTAAAGTAATAATTAATATATGATATAAATAAAATTGCACTGATTAATTATATAAATTCTTTAACCTATGTTTTAGAACCAGAAATATTTTCTAAGCCACTCATATTGTTTATGGGCCCTTGGAGTGGCGGAAAGTCTTCGATAATTAACTATCTTCTGGACATTGAACATTCTCAGTTTGCATTAAGAACCGGTAAGAAAATCATTAACGGATAAAAAGAAGAAATACAATATTTTATTATAATAACAGATTGATATAAAAACACGATATATTTTCTAAATTCGTATAATACAAATAGCATTTCATTGTATTTTTGTATTTAAAATATAATTACAAAATAATAATTTCGTTCAATTTTTAAATCGTTCGTTTTATTGACTATGTAAAGCATAGTATAGTAAATTAGTAACTAACATTGTCTATTGATTTATTTTCACATTTGGCGAACATTTACAGGTGCTGAACCGTCTCCAGCATATTTCAACATCATGATGTATAATAACCGTGAAGCTATTCTGGATGGAACGCAATTGGCCGCAGACTGGACGTTTTCAGGTCTTCAAAAATTTGGACAGGGCCTGTTGGACAAACTTCGCGGACTTAAGTTGCCACATCCTTTATTAGAGAAGGTTAGGTGAAAACAAATCCCACCCTGATTTGATCTATTTTAAAATATCAAATTGAATAATTTTAATAGAAATCCGAACCGGTGTTGGATTATTCTAATTTTATAACCAACAAAACACACATTTTCGGATGTAAATGTTTAGTAATTTGAAAATTTTCACATTAAACTTTGTAAAAAGCTGTTATTACAGATCTAATACTAAACCAACTTAATTTTAGTTAACATATTTATTTTCATAGAATCTGAATGGAAATAAATAATAATGTAAGATTTTAAACCCTTGTAGGTAATCACTCGATTATGATAATTAAAAATTATGATTAACCGATTATGCTTTTAAAAGTCGATAATATTACTCGATTCCTTGCAGGTGAACATTGTGGAGATCCCCGGGATAATGGAAATGCGTAAACACGTGGACCGCGTATTCCCGTTCAACGATGTGTGCCAGTGGTTTATCGACAGGGCCGATGTGATATTCTTGGTGTACGACCCGGCGAAATTGGACGTAGGCCCGGAAACCGAAGCAATATTGGACCAGCTTAAAGGCAGGGAGTATCAGGTATATAGCGTATTTTTTCTATAATAATCAATTGGAATTTTTATATAGTTATCCTTAGGATTTTTGAATTCATTATATGATTTCGACGAATACGTTTTCCTACGTGAAATATTGAATTCATTTTTTAACCCCTTCGTTTCTTTATTAGTTTATCGCTTAAAAATCATATTAAATATTTACTGTAAAGATATTTTTATCTGGTTGATTTACACTTATAATAATATGGTAGGTACATGTTTATTGCTTATAAATGCATAACTTTTGAAAACGGAATATGTTTTGTAACATTATCTATATAAAGTATAGGTAGTGTATAAACGATTATCTTGTGCATATTTCGACAATTACTTAGTCTAAAAACAGATTACGACTATTGAGTGCATATAATTTTTGTAGACAATTTTGAATTGTACACATATTATAGTTAAAAACGTTTAACAATAGTTGATAAGATAGACGATAAATAATTTAACTACAGTATCGTTTTAATATTTTAATGTGTATACATTATAATTTTAATAAAAACAATATTATCGATTCAAATAATAATAAAAGATTGATACAGTTGATAAAATAATCGTAAAATGAAATGTAAAGGTATTTATAAAGAAAAATTATTATATTTTAACCCTATAATCCCAAAAGCAAATCCTCGCCTGTTGACTCATTAGTCAATTAAGTTAATGTGATATTGATTTTTACATATCATGTGATAATAATTAATATTATAATATAATAGATAATATTTAATATAACTTTAACTGAACCTAATCTAATATAATTTTAGACCAGAATATTGTTAAACAAAGCAGACAAAATTCGCGCCGAGGAATTGATGCGCATACAGGGAACGCTTATATGGAACATCAGTCCGCTCATGTCCAGTGCAGAGCCACCGATCATCTATTCGGTGTCGCTATGGTCGAACCCGTACGAAATTGGATCTCCAGCCAAGTTGCTGCATTCACAGGAATTGTCGTTCCTTAAGGACATTCGTTTGGCCATCAACAAACGTATCGAAAATAAAATAGCCAGTGCTCGACGATTTGCGGTACGTATATTATTATACGTGTTAAAATATATCTATAATATAAATAAAATGAACGGGTTTTAAAATTTTCTGGATGTGAAAAACATGTGAATTTTACCATTTTCGGAGAAAACGGTCATGTTTAACCACTACGTATACCAGTGGTTTTTAACCGGGTTGATATGTCACCCTTGGGTGACATGGATCCAATGTAGGAGTGACAAGAAAACCTCGGGAAAAAATTTAAAAATATGAAAAATTTTTCGAAAAAAATCGTATTATTGCCACCACAGTCAAACAACTCAATAATTGTTCACACTTAACGGCACAGATACCGCAAAATTCTTATCTTTGTATCATTTATTTCTATTTAATAGGATAACACTATAGATAATATAACCGATAAGTACGTCCGTTATTATTTTCCTGCGTATACTGTATATTTTTTATAATGCTCGCTGGGGTACCATTTCAGTATTTTAATAGGGGAGCGAAAATTGAAGCAAGCCAAGTTTTACGCCGATCGAGCCAATTTTGTTTGATATTAAAATTATGTTAATAACTGACAACTTCATTTGCGATGCATTTTTTAGGAATGTACAATGTTTTTTAATTATACTTAATTTTATTAAACATACCTATATCATTATTCACTGCTCAACAAACCACAATGCCATAAAATACAAACGACAAAATGGTACAAATGTACAAGTTTACAATAAGTCCGTCGACAATGTTATTGTAGATTATGAAGGTGACTTATGGCGTTTAAGTATCAGCGCGATAAAATACGTAAAAAAAATAGGGGAGTCATGGCCCACCCTGGTTCCCCCCCCAAATGGTGCCCCTGAACGCTTGTATTTTATATTATTATTATTTTGATGTTAGGGAAACGTAGTGTTGGGTTCTCGTGGATGAGAGTGACACGAATCCAAATAAAAGGTTGAGAGCCACTGGCGTATATCAATAATATTATAGATATATAAAAAAAAAAAATGAATGTATAATAATATGACCTTTTTTTATATTTATCCCCAATGAATTTCGTCGTTGGCCGACGACGTATTTACCGTACAGGTGAGGGTGAGAAATCACGCGAAAATGGTGGACTGCTATCTGACCACGTACTACAACCACAAGACGTTCTTCGGCAACCGGAAGACAATCAGCGACGACATCATCGACAATCCACAAAACTATCACATCTACGAGGGCCTGAGCACGCTGACCAACATCTCCAGGTACGATCTGCCCGATCCAGACGTGTACCGGAACTTTTTCCACCTGAACCCGGTCTACGAGTTTAAACGGTTGTCCGACACGTGCACGTATTTCCGTGGTTGTCCGATCAACAAACTGGACATGGCGATCGCGTACGATCTACCCGACCTGATCGGCCAGTACAAGAGACAAGAAGAAGGACTCGTCGTGTCGGACGCGCCGTACAATTAAACCACCGAACGTCATTGAATATTATACATTATAATATTAAATATTATTATTATTATAACCCGCGCGAGTTCATCTGTCGATCGCTGACTATATTAATGTGTTTTTTTTTTTTTTTTTTTTTTTTAATTTATTTTTAACTTTAGAGATTCGAATATTTAATATTCCGAATCTATCGCTGTGATTAATTCATTGCACATCGTAATATACATATTATATCCAGGTTATAGGCAAAAAATACTACATAACATGTGCACATTATGCGACAAATTATTATCTTCTAGTTTTAACCTAACCTTACACTCCCAATTAGATGGACAGTCGAACACCCTAGTCCAAGACCTCCATAGATCTCTATCACCTATCTCTCGTCCATTCTCACATCTTTTTCGGTCTTTCTCACTCCCATTTTATCTTCTACATTATTTTCCATAACAACTCGCGCTGCAGCCTATAAATCATCTCTCCTCATACCAAGATTGGTCCTCCAGACCAACTTGTTCCCTCTCATTTTTCTCACAATTGACGCAACTCACACACTTCCCCTTATATACTACTTTCTTTTTTTATCCTCTCTAGTTACTCTACACGCCCATCAACGCTATACTCATATTTTCTATTTCATTTTTTTTTTTTTTTTTTTTTACTGCCCAACACTTTAATCCATAAACTATTGCTAGTTACTACTACCATACAATATCATATACCTTTCAATCTTATAAATCAATCAATGTTGACAAATTATTATAAATAGGTATATTTATTAATAAAACTGTATTAGGTGGGTGTATACTAGTTTAATAAAAGTTTTCTAACCCTCATCACGTGACGTCAGCCGACGTCAGTGTGGTCAGGATGAACCGAGTGGGTTATATTATTATTATTGTATTATGCACAGTTTTTAACTGTAATATAACATATACGTTATTACCGCACTATAGGTATACGCGCAATCCGAAACCCAATAATTATTAATACCTTTACTATTTAGTAAACATACTATATTATTATATTGTTTTACCAAAATATTATGTTCGTTTTCGAGTAGACCGTTTTCCTTTTCTTTTTTTCGATTTATATTAAATTATTCTTAGATTATATGTGCATTATTTATATATATAAATATATATAATATAGGTACGTCACATTATATTATTATTATTTATATTGTGTGTCAATCAAAACAATTATTGTTAAAAAAAAAATATATTATATTACATATGTTTCAAAAACTTGATGATAATATTTTTAGATATATTAACATAGTACACAATATTATATACGCTATATATAAATATATAGGGAACAAAAGTGTTCGCAGGAATTTGTCAAAAGGATGTAAAATATTTTCATTTTTCAATTTTTAGTTTCACTATGCGATTAGTGTTAAATTACGGATTATGAAATGATGTATTTCCATAGGTTTTAGGTTTAACTTCGTTTAGGTAATTAAGTAATGTAAAAATGATTAAAAAATGTTTATTTTGTGACTTTTTATATTATATAGTAATTATGATAATTGATACCGAAAAAAGCCAAGAGGGGCAACTGCCTTTACTATCGGTCTACCTAATCTGCAGACGCCATTAACAGGGAAACTGAGTTAAACATTAGAATTATCCCGATATATCGTTTGTCGATTTCTATATAGAGTATATTATATATAATAATCGATTGTAATTAATAATAGGTATACGCGAAAAGATATTATGATTAATGTTTAATGTTGCCTATAGTTTATTGTCATCGAAATTCAAAATCTTATATACATATGAGTATATAATATATTAATATAAGCATAGTTTATATTTAAGACATATAAATATAATATTGTTCTAAAATGTTCAAATCCCCAATCGTTTAAAATTTAGGTTAAAGAGTATTATTTAATTATCATCTGCATTACCTAACTATTATTATTAATGTAATTAGATACATTTAAAAATTATATTATAATATCATCCATGTGCAAGCATAAATCAGTAAATACAGTCAATAGTCTTTAATTTAAAATAAATTAAAATATCCAATTTAATTTAATTAATATTGCCAGTGACCACGGAAAAATAAGAGTTACCTACTTACGATTAAACATATTATTTAGTTCACTGAGATTATGATTTGTTTTATTATACACTAATTTTAATATTTAAATAAATCAATAATTAATCGTATACACAATCATGTCGTAGAAGTAGAATCACAGAGTAAGAAATATAATGTACCTATTATAATGACTAACACTATACCTTTAATTTTATGTTCATAAAGTAGATTACGCTTTGAAGTAGATAACTAAAGTATTTGTAAATTGTACATACCTATACAGTATACATATAGGATATAACCATAAGGTTGGTAAATCATCATAATAGTTTTCTTTAATTTCTTCAATAATATTTTAAAAAAGGTACCTAATATAATATTATAGTCCATACTCAACAGGTATTGTCGTATTGATATAAAGGTCAGAGGACTATAGACTTAGATTTATTAAAGTATATATATAGGTTATAATAGGTTGGATATAGAGTAAATTGTGTTATACAATTTTCTATAGTCTTTAACATGGTCTTAGACCTTAGTTCAAAATCATCCAGTTCATCCATCCTATTCTACAATATATTATTATTATAGTAGTAGTTATATCTATACTATATGTATTAATGTAAGTATTATAATATTTAATTGTTAATTAATAATTAGACAATACCTATAACCTATATATAAATAAAAATGTGGAAAAGTCGATTATGGACGTTCCTCCATCGTCCCTTCGATCTTCGGAGAAATTAGTGGTGATACAATGATATTGCATTAGAAAATACGATTCTGAGCGAATTTCAATATATTGCAATACCTATAACCTATATATAAATAAAAATGTGGAAAAGTCGATTATGGACGTTCCTCCGTCGTCCCTTCGATCTTCGGAGAAATTAGTGGTGATACAATGATATTGCATTAGAAAATACGATTCTGAGCGAATTTCAATATATTGCAATATGTTATAATGATAATCCATTCCAAAATTTACCACGAGTGTAAATTACATATATAAATATGAAAATTAAATTTCAAATCCCTACGATCAATATTCAAGGAGTTATCATTTCATGATAAAAATTGTCAATCACGATTTTCAAAATATTTTATTAATAGATAAATAATTTATGGCTTTTACAAAATTTTCATACCGTTAAACCATGAACCACCTATATAAGTAATAAGCATTAAGTATTGAATTTTTAATTGCTAAATTTGTGTAATATATCTAATTATGTATAAATTGAAAATAGAAACACTTTTCACACATAGTAATAAGTTTAAGTTTGCAATTTGTATAGTGGATTACGATAACCTAAGGTCCCAAAATTTTCACTTTCCCACTTTTTTTTCATTGTGAACAATAATTATTAATCGAACAATATTATTAGTTAAACAAATAATACGCATTAAATGCGTATAGAAATTCTTTAAATATTGTAAAATAATAATTACTCCTAATGATTTTGTTATTTTTAACATTTTAAATGTTATATTATAATCGCGCGCGCAACATACAGCAAATCAGTTTTATTCTGCGCGCGCAATTTTGTCATAAAGAGAAGGAAGAGACGACCATCGGTCTTATCAATATTACCGTCAATATTGTTATCATTTTGTTTAAAATGAAAAAGACGCGTGGTTCAGTGTCTCACGAAGATCTATTTTAATTTATAATAACTACAAAATCGTAAATATTGATTTAATTTTTATTTAAAATATTATGAACGAATTATTAAACGAAATATTAGAATGTATAGAATTTGTGTCTAATAGTGTAAACGTCAGCTTTCCAAATATAACTGAAAAATGGAAAAAGTGTTCACAGATATATGACGGCATAGCGGAAAAAATTGATGCAACTTGGAGGTAAAAACTTAAAGTTGAAAACTGTTGTAACAATTTAAATTTTGACTTGAAAAATTATCATAGAAACAAACTCGCATTATTCTTTGGATTGATTTCGTTCAGTTTATTATTGACAAGTGAAAACCTAATTTATTTATAATTGTGTTGACAATGTAAATTTAATATGTTGTCATTATAACATACCTTTGGTTATTTCAGGATTCCATTGGATTCTAATTTTTTAGAAGAATTTCCTGATATTAGAACCAAAATGGCAAAGAAACTTGAATGGTTTGCGAGTGATCAAATATCTGTTTTGCTTACCCTTATGTAAGTATTTATACACAGTTTCTATCTATATTTGTTTTTTAAAATTCAATCATTAATTAAATATTGTATTTCTATTAGTAAAAAGACTCATAACATCACACAATGTCTCAAAACTAAAATAGATATAATTAACAAAAGACTTGAACATATTTCATTTGAAGAACATAGTGAACTTAGGAATTCTATTCGTGAAATTGTCATGTGGTTAGATGACTGTTTTACATGTTTTCATTGTTTGTATCCTTTTAATATAAATTATACATACACACATGTCACATACATAATATGTAAATATATAATGTTACTGACAATGACTAGACATTATTATATAAGGCTAACATTGTTAGATAATGTTAAAAAAAATAATTATTTCTTTTACTTATGTTTGTAATCAATTAAATATTATTGCACATATAATTACATGAAACATTTATATATTTTATTCATGTGCAATTAGTTTTCACACAACTGTAATTGTTGAATGTATAAATAATGTTTTTCTATTTATATTGTTTAAAAAGATGTGTACTCATCTTCTTACTTCATCTATCTAATGGGGAATATAGCAAATTATAGCAACAGATTGTGAATTCATTTAGATTTAAATTGTGTGTAAGTATAAACATTTATTAAAAAATTAAAAGAGAAACATAGAGAAAATATGAGGGAATTTCATATTGATTTTGTAAAATATCATCTGGAAAAGAAGTTACAGAGTCTTAAAAAGATATAGAACTTACTCTATAACTCCTATGTCAGATTTTCAGTTGTTATTTTACAAAACGGATATGACATTCTCTCCAAAACATGATTTTCTTTAAATTGTTAATAAATGTTTATACTTTAAATTTAATCTAAACATCACTTTAACATTGTTATGATTTTTCTATATTATTCCTCCTTAGATAGGATATGAAGTCATCTTAAGGTGAACATAAAAAACATATTCAAGCATTTAAAATATATGTATCAAACCAAAATTTGCCATGTAAAAATTATATTAAATATAAGTAATACAAAATTAGGCTTTATAATAATAATTATTGTCTAGAAAATGTTGGTAACGACTATTTTAACATAAAATAATATAAGGTTAATTTACAAAAAAAAATCCTTAATTTACACACAATTTTAGATATATGCAGCTTGACTTTTCAATGATTTCATTACACATGTCAGGTGATAAATCTGTAAGCAATTTAAGTGATGCAATTATACAGGATGAAAAAGATAAATTAGTTGTAGAAAAATCGCAAACTTATAAGCAAAACTGTATGAGTTTATTGAAATATTTAGATAACAGAAATAAGATTAAAATCACATTGTAATTAAAAAATAAAAATAAGAATATATTGTGTAGTTCCTTTTTTATTAAGATGCTTAAGATGTTAGTTATATTAATAAAAGCATTCTTATGTAATAACAATTTAAAGTCTAATAATATGATGTACCTGCCGTACCAGAATTTGTGCATTATAATCAATTATTCTTCTTTAACTGTATTATAATCATTTCGTTTGATCCAGCATAACATATTTATCCATATAAATGAACACATTCCAACATAAATTACTCGAGCAGCTGGCGGCACCAACATGAAATTAATTGCCTGTGCAGGCATCCAAAACACACAACTTGTTTTGAATGTTGGAATGAATTTTTGCTTACATTCTGCAAGTAAATCTTTTTTGCCTTCTAGGAAGCTCATGGCTAAAAATAATCATGATAGTACATTAAATATGTTTCTATGAGAAAATACATTCATTTAAACTTACTAACGAAAAAGACCACATAAAACGGTGGTGTCATAATAAATTGGTCAATTAACATTTTTTTAACGACAATTTTTGCTCCTGTACCCACATATGCTTTGTCCAACCATTTATACCTAAGAAAAAAAAATATCAATTATATTTACAATCATTACATAATATAATTGGTTTTGAAATTTAATCTTATATTACCAGAAGTACAGTATATTTGGACTAATTAAAGTGCCTACAATGGCATATCGTCCTATTACTTCTGTGTCTATTGGTTCTGGTGGTTCAGTTTTATTCTATGAAAATATAAATTATCAAGAAAGAATGAAGTTGTTTACATATCTACAAATTATCAGTAGATAGTAATATATTACCAGTATCCGTTTAGTCAATACTTGTTGTGAAAATTCCGCTCCGACACACATTGTACCATAGACTACTGAGTTGGATATCATAGGATATTTTCTAAAAGTTTCTTTCACCACTCTAATTATTCTTGACATTTTCCAAAATTATTATTGTGAATTATATTTGATGTATTATTAAGTTTTATCTACCTATAATGTTCTAAAAAGATGGCAAATGATAAACAAATGTAAGACTTTGTATCTAAGTGTATACATTTATTTCATTTTATGTGGTTTAAAAATTATAAGCCATGTTTGCATAATACAATCACATCGAATTGAATACTATCGTCAGCTAGCGTGCGTCTAGTGGTTTTGTTGAGTTTTAAAAGTCCCCCCATGTTTTTTATTGGTTTCACTATACCATTGCGTATATACTAGTCTAATGGTGTTGATTTCAAGGTCATATACTAGTAATATTTTATAACGTACTGTTCATAAAAAATAATCTTTTGTAAATATTATAATTAAGTCATATACAAATACAATTAACAAGTTCATTATACTATTATAATCGGATAATTACTGAAAACATTAACATATCTAATCGATCAATGAAGACCATTCATATTTTACTTTATGTATTATAGGTACCAAGTGCGTGTCCAGGATTTTTCTCAAGGGTTTCACTTTTTCTTGGTGTGCTGTGTTTTAATTCTAAAATGTTTTGTCATTCACTGATTAAATTCAGTGTTTTCAGTGGCATGCATAGTTTTTTCACATGGGTAGGATAAAAATCTTACTAATACACATGTTAGATATATATCTCAAGTACTTACGAGTAATAATTTTCCAACAGGTACTTATATGAAATAATACTAATAGAAGAGCTAACAGGTATAATTTGTACGAAATATAGTATAGGTTGGTTAGGTTACCTATGTTTTATTTTTTCCTACGAAAATTTATTTAGGACAGTAAGTTATACCTACCTAATTATTTCTATATTTCATTTATAACATCCTCTGTAAAATAAAGGGGAGAAACAGATTGAATTGTGACAATTAATGTCATACGCGTAGGGGAAATCGCGTTTTATTGTTTAATAACGATTCAGCAGGATATGGAAATCGTGATATAATATCATTTAAACATGTCCGCATTAATATTCTGCAAGGATTTATTTATTAAACATTTTAAAATACCTAATAAAACGATCTTTTTTATAAATATAATCTCTCAGCGTGTATCTTACACATAAGACAGGTATGTCTTATGTAAGTATGTAGGTAAGTCTCAGGGGCGGATCTATAAATAAAAAAAGTGGGAAGGTTGATTGTAAACGTTCCTCCTTCGGTCCTCGGAGAAATTACTGGTTTATTATACATAAGATTTGAATGCAATGATATTGCACTACAAAATACGATACTGAGTGAAACTCAATATAATATACAGATAGGTCGTTCCATAAATTTACCACGTGTGTAAATTACATATTTTAGTATTAGAAAACTCAAAAAAAAAAATCGGACCATTATTTTTATTAGAAAAAGCGCCTTCAAACGAAAAAAATATATAATATTCAATTATACAAAAATATTC
This sequence comes from Eriosoma lanigerum, assembly GCA_013282895.1. Classification (NCBI taxonomy): domain Eukaryota; kingdom Metazoa; phylum Arthropoda; class Insecta; order Hemiptera; family Aphididae; genus Eriosoma; species Eriosoma lanigerum. Next base: position 59,996,908 of record CM023357.1, on the reverse strand, counting down.
AAGTTTTAGGAGCTTATAAAAAACAATTGTCAACTATAATTTTAAAAAGATTAAGTAGGATATGATTAGACTTAGATGAAATTTTCAAAGCGATAAACTAAAAATCTCAAAGCTCTATACTTGTCCAATAAATCAACTTATCCATTCCAAAATTTTACCATAATTGTATATTGTCTATGTGAGAACTCAAAAAAATTTTCAAATTCCTACGATCAAAACTCAATTAGTTATCACCAGGACTCAAGACTTCTAGCATTTGCATATTTCTTTATAGCATTTTAAATAACAGCAGAGTAAGCTACAAATCCGTTTCATACTAAAATGAATGCAACTTTAAAAGTTTTTAGTGTATATTTTTGCATATTTTAGGGTTTTTGCATTTTTTCTGCTTTTTTATAATTATCATGCTATTTTTTGCATATAATTAGTTAATCTGAAGAAAATTAAGTAGTTTTGTGGTTTGAGCGACAAGTGTTGCTTAAAATTCATATTTAATAAAAGTAAAATGTAAAACGTATAAAGTCACGTTTAAATTAAGACTGTTCAGCATCTAAAAACTATTATAAATATCTCAATAAAAACGGAATAGACGTAGACCTTATTTTCATCAAATCAAATTTTTTGTCTTTTACTACCTCCTTAAATAAAATATAAACACAACGGTTGTTATAATCTGACTATATTGAAATTATTAACGATATTGAAAAACGATTTGAAACTCTACAAGATCTAATTGGATTGAAAAAATAGTTAAAATTAAAACAAGTTTTAGAAAAAAATACTGCCATACTGGTTTATCACTTTTGAAAAAAATGTCTTGCATTTTATTGGGTATAAGAGACATCAAAAAATTTGATGGTTTCCCAGATGATATTTCTAATAGTGATGTTTTATACTTTAAGTTCGCTACTATCATATCGGTCGATATAGAACGTTCATTCTCAACATACAAAACATTTCTGGCCAATATTAGGAGATCGTTCTAATTTGAAAATGTTCATAAACACAATAATACAGTGTAATTTTCAAGGTTAAATGTATAATACATATTATATTTTTAATTAATTAATTTTTTTATAAGAGTATTACAATTTTTTAATTTTTGTCTATTTAAAATTGATAATCTTTAGTTTATAAATTAAAATATTTACCTACTTACAAATTTATTTAATTTTATCAATTATGTTTACAGAATTATGAAATTCATCAAAATTAATTTTTTTAGAGCATATTTAATTTTTTTATTAAGCATATTATAGTGCATATTTCATAGTTTTTTAGTGCTAGAAGTCTCAAGCCCTGGTTATCACGAAATAAACGATTTTATATAACAGAAACCGTAATTTTGCCAATTTTCGCCATTTTTTGGTAGTTTTTCTTCTCCCCAGGAAATTTTTTTGAGAAATTCGAAAAATGAGCTAAATAAAGTACCAACTATATGCAATTTGCTACTGAAAGTAATAAAAGATGTCAATATCAAACAAATCGTTCACAGTTGTGGTTTATATATATAAATATAAGATAAAAATGATTAATGGATTTTTAATAGGCATACGAACGAAATTGTGACAAATGATACGCTACCAGATTAGATAAAATCCAGTGTACACGTGCTTCAGCCTAAAATGATTTATTTAATATTATACTATATACAATATAATATATAATGAAAAACAGATTTCTATTATTTCACAAATAACAAGCTATTTCAATGAAATACAATAAATCACATTTTTCCGCAATTTTGCTTTTTTTACCGCGAATCCTCTGTTGAGGAACTCTGCTTTAAGTCAGTGTTGTAATTCGAATTTTGGTGCCTTTGTGCATTTTGTTAATTCAACAAATTCGCACATGTTTTTGTGGTAAAGGGGGATACGCAATAAGATAGTAACTGTAAAATTCAAAAACATGCAGTTAATTTAACTTTCAAATCATTAACAAAATAACCAGCATTCTGTCTATCTAATGGAAAATATAGCAAAATCACAGCCATGTAGAACTTAAATTGTGCCATTTGAATTAAACTTACAGATTAATCATTTATTGGGTTAGGTTATGTGTTTCAATCTTTTTCAAATTTCAAATAAAATATAAGTATAAGTTCATTGTTATATGACATTTTACAATAAGACAACAATTGAACCTCAAAATTATTTTTAAATTTGATGAATATTTAATTCAAATTTCTAATAATTGACTTTGATTTTGTTATATTTTTTATTGGAACAACAATTTATATGTTTATAGCGTTAAAATGTTAATTTTAATAATTTTTGATAAACAAATTAAATGTTTTTTTTATTTAATTTAACTCTCAATAGTATTATATTATATAATTTTAAATTGGTCAATATACATATATATATATATATATATATATGTATGTAGTATGTAGGTAGGTAGGCACATAAAAAAATATATCTATTTTTACTTTTTAACTAAATTATTTAAATTTAATTAAAACATTTTTATAGTATAATTTAATTAACTACTTAAAAAATGAGTCAACTTATCCAGGCTGTGATAATATCTATGATACATACGTACATCCAATGATTTGAATATTTAATAATATTTTGAATTATTCAATTGTGTACTTATTGCATTATTTAAAATCTACTGGGTACATACAGTGTGTAGGTATAGATTATCATTATTAACTTTTAAATTTATAATACATCATTATAGATGTTTTCAGTTAAAGCATATATTCATAAATCAAACCAATGCCTTTAATTTAATGGTAATTTATGTGCTATATCCACAATAGTTTAAAAAAAGTATTGTATTTTACATTTTGTTTCTAACACATAAATATGATATTTTGGTATACATATTTTTTTTTTTTTTATAAAATAAGTATTCATTATTTTTTTACATTCAATAACTCTAAATCCTAATTACATAGGCAAACAATATATCTATATTTAACATTGAATTATACACACCCAAGATTTAAAGCGATTAATTTGAATAGTTTCTAAAACAATTTACTCTCAGCAATCATACATAACACATTATCATTTGTTTACATTATTCATTATATTTATGTGCTTATACTATATTATAGTTATTGCCGTAAAGTATGTCATGTAAATAAACTAAAAAAAATCTGTTGTATTAGTTATGTACTTTTGTAAATATTTAATTATGTTAAAATTTAACTAAAACATAATCTAACCTGCACATATTCCATGTAAAAAACACACACTAGTAGGTAAAATATTATAAATATGGTTCATGAAGAGAAGTTTATGTAAGCATACATTATTCATACATCATTGATCATTGATGGAAAATTAACAATTATAGACAATTTCATGATACATACAACACAGTATTTTTTTATATATCATGTTTACATTTTTAACTAAAATTTAAAATTGTTTTATTTTTATATTCAATACCAAAGCTAAGATACTTAATAATTTTTATGAATTTAGTTTTTATTCAAATTAAATTGTTAATGATTGAATAAAACTGTATTTTAAGTAATTTTTAGATGAAATAATAATAATAGTACATTGTATTATCATTTATTTGACTTATATGTATAAATTCAATATAAAATATAACTTTTAAAAATATTACTATTTTAATTGTTATGTCATGCAAGTTTGCAATTATCATAAAAAAAAAAATAATTCATATAAATTACATATATAGGTATATATATTTAGAATATAATAGATTACTAGACTTCTAAAAGATCAATTATCATAAACACAATTATTATCATATACAGTGACTGTTTTAATAAATTGGATGTTATGTTTATGTTTTAAATGGTCTTTCATTTGTATTTTTGAAGTAAATTTATCCTCACAAACGCCACAGTCGTAGACATTTGCTTTACCATGTATTTTACGTTCATGACATCTAAGGTTAGATAATTGGAAAAATGTGCCGCCACAAAAACTACATTGATAATCTCCACCATGCGTATTCAAATGAGATTTCAGTGATGCAGATGTAGTAACCTATAATAACAAATTGTTAAAGAGATTATTTTATTTATTAAATACATAATAAAAATATTATGAAGACTTAAGAATTACTTGTGCTGGACAAAGATGACATTTGAATGGTTTATCATCACTGTGAGTAATTAGGTGATTTTTCAATGTGCTAGATTGAGCAAATTTTTTATTGCAAATAGGGCACTCATAATTTTTCTCACCACGATGTATACGCTGATGAGCGACCAAAGTACTAAGATGTGTATATGATTTGTTGCATTCAATACATACATATTGTTTATTACCAGTGTGTAAAGCTAGATGATATTTCAGACTATTGTACCATTGAAATTCTTTATAACAAATTTGACATTGGTATCGTTTATGTTCATCGTGTTTACGCATGTGCTTATTAAGATACCTTCGATTTTTGAAACACAATTCACAATAACTACATTTAAATGGTTTATCATTTGTATGTACATCACCATGCATTTTAAGTTTATAATGACAGGTAAACTTTTTATTACATAAATGACACTCGAATGGTTTTTCACCAGTATGAGTTCGTATATGTTCCTTAAATCTAGAAAATTGAGTAAATGTTTTATTACATAATGTGCATTCGTAATATTTCTCTCCAGATTCTGTGTACAATGCCCATATGGTGCCAGGCTTTGGACTGTCATAATGTACTTTCAAATGTGTTCTTATACCTGAAAATAATTATTATTATAACAATTTATTTTAATATATTATGTGTTCATTGTTGTACAGTACCTCTTTTGGTGTTATAAATTTTTCCACATAAATCACATTCAAATTCCATTTGATCACAGTCATCTCTACGATGCCTGTTCAAATGATCAATTCTAGTAAATTTGTTTCCACACAACTCGCATTGAAATGGTTTATCTCCCGAATGGCCCATAATATGATATTGTAAATTTCTGGATTGTTTGAATAATTTATCACAAATATTACATTGATATTGTATAATGTTGTGTTCTTTTTCACAATGATCTTTTAATTCTTTCGCAGTTTGAAATTTAGAATTACAAGTATCACATGTATTTATTACTTTACTGTCCATGTATTTCTGATGACGTTTTAAATGGAGCATTGCTAATGACGGGAACAGATAGTGTTTATCACAAAGTGAACACTTAAATACTCGTTTTAATTTTTTTTGTTTGTTAACGTTTAAAGGCAATGATTTACATTCGTGTATTGCATGTTCATTGTCAAAAGTCAATTCACAACGTAGGCACTTAAAAATATTACTGAACATGAAACTTGTATCCAAAGATTCTTCTTTGACATCCTCTGCAGAAACAAGCTCAATGTTTTCCTTAGCCAATATTTTTTCCTCATAAGACATAGGTGATGCAGATCTATCATTGGATCCATTCATCGTTCTAAAATTTAAATCATGAACACATTTGATTATCATCGATTTATTATTATATTAATCTATTATTTTTGTCGAAAATAGTTATTATACTTATGTAGAATTGGTTAAATTGGATACACTTACGGAGAGGGTGAATTCACGGCGCACATCTGTAAAGTCAGACAAATACTATATACTATTTTTTTGTTTTTTTATTGGTCTGTAGAGAAAATAAATGATAAAATGATTACGTTATAATTGGTGAATTTGTGTTGAAGTAAACACTAAAATAATATCTAAATAAAAATAACATGTGCTCAAGTCAAAATCTATGATTTAAAACAAATACAACTACAATTACTATAAATATTTTTTCATATTTCCTTATATGAAATGTGACTGAACAAATGAAAATGAAAATTGATAATACGGATTACTAAATTGAAAATATCTCAAATCGTGGTAATCAAGTAATCAACGACCGCGGCGATGTGGGTCATATTTTGTTATCTCTATCCGATATAATCAAAATGATAACACGCAGTGCAAGTCGTGCGGAGAACCGCGAACCAGAAGAAATCTGTTTATCAATTTCCATCAACTCGCAATATTGTTTCTATTTATTTGATCGATATGTATACTAGTCAACATTTTCCTTATAATCACATATTTAAATATTTTCGTATAGGAAATATTTCTCGACAACCTTCTCAGTGGTCTAATAAAACAATTATAATTACTTTCATATCGTTCCGAACGACGATTATTTTCGAGCCGTTTTTACCGCACGCACTGTACGCCGATAGGTGTAAACAAAAAAAAAAACAAAAAATTACAGGTGAATATTATTATTATTATTATTATTATTATTACGCTACTCAAATAAAATGTAAATAGGTAACGTCATAGGTAGGTACGTCCAGGTAAGGCCGTACAGGTGAGCCGTGAAATGCTATTGCCACACCGACGTCGTCGCCGCCGCAGCAGCAGCAGCAGCAGCTTCGTTCGTAGCGCAGTGCTCGTTGCTTATGCGTTTTAATTTCATTTCGTTTTACGTTTAAAAAAATGTCCCGATACGGTATTTTCCAACAGAATTTTGCCATCGAAAAATGAACGATACGTCGGTTTTGCACGCCGCAGTGACGACGATTTTATGTCGTCACTGAATTATCGTCATCCGTAAACCCGTCTACGAGTAAGTTCGACTCTGGTATTCGTACACTGTTATCTTAAAAGGTTTTTTGTTATGTTCCAGACCTCGTCCGTGACAGTCGGTCGTTCGAAAATTCAACGCGCGTCGTTTTGTTCGTTTCACTAAAAATGCCATTTAAATGCGTGCGCGTTCGATGTCAGACAGCATATGGATATGTCTTCTGGTAAAGAGATGAGGCTGTGAACACCACGTACACGTCGAATCCGTTGATCTCACATCGGGGCACAAGATCCAAAGGAAGGTGATTGGTTAGTGATTTTTTATTTTATTTTTATGTTTGTGTTTCTCAACCATTCCGCCACAGATTAACCCATTTATTATAATTTACGTGGAGTGCCGTAAAGTGTAATCTAATTATTACACATAGGACCATAATCCAATTATTAGTTTTGTACACAATATATATTTTGCCCTAGTATTATTTTCCAAGTCTATATTGTGTTATAATTTTTTTACTAGAATTTTACGTTCAAACGATACGTTCAGTATAACTATGATTATTTAATTTACAATAATTAAGCATATTCAATTACGTATCACAGCTATTATGTTGATAATCTTTTGACCACTAATACAATAAGAAATTATATTTTTATTGTCCAATAAAATGATATCTAATCTCGAATTTAATTAATATCGTACAGCATTACTTTGTTCATTCTTTAAATTTTGATTTTCATTCAATTTAGGTACGTGTATAACAAATAAATAAGTAATTAAAATATTTAATTTCATTAAATAAGTGTTCCCATGTATAAAAAAAAAAGTTAATATAGTTTATATTTCCAAACTTAACTGTTATTCAGTTTACACTAACAAATCTATAGGTAATTTAAATGTTTAATTTTACTAAGAGATGTATTTTTACAATAAGGTCATACTTTATGTGGATATAATGTGTAAAATATATAATGGAGATTTCAATTACCTAATTATTGGTAATTAACTTTATTTTTGATATGAAAAATATGAATATTTAATCATTGTCAATAAGTTTCTGTTATTATTTCATAGACTTTACCTATGTTGAAGGATAATCCAGTAATATAATAATATGTAGAGAATATCAAATTTAGATGTTGTTTCTAATATAATATATTTTTATTACTTAGTTTTATAGTTGCAATTAAAAAAAACTATTAAATCATAAAGTACACTTAGGTACCTATTATAATATAATTATATAGTTTTTATAAATCAAAAGCAGGTACTTACTTATATTAAAATTATTATCTACTTAAATTTTTAGTAAATTAGATACTTTCTACAGATACAACCTAAATAATGGTAAATTTTAAATTAAGGAAATATTACATTATGATAGTGTATACAATGACATAGACAATAATTTGCATTGGGGAGGGATCTCCAAAATAAATTTATAATTTACAAAATAAGTCTCAGTGATAATGCCTCCACACCATCAAGATTTAACATATGAATGATTACTTGATTTCTATAAAATTAATAAAAAATAATTTTTAATATTAAATTAATTTTTTCAACAAAAATTTACAAATTAATAACTATTTTTCTCGATTTCTGTGACATTATATCGAGAACTTACTAATTAACCTGCCGTATACCAGAAGTTGAACTTGAGCATGATTTGGTTTCTATATCCTTTTAGATTCTGAGCGAAGAAAGGAAAGTATTGGTTTTACAAAGATTTTTTTATTTTTGTATGTTTGAAAACATTTTGTTAGGTAGAAATAATGTTCTGATTATTACAAGTAGGTATGATTTTGGTAGTAAATTACATCTAGTTGGTACTTCATTTAGTTCATTTTTGGAATTTCCCAAAAGTTTTTCCTCGAGAAAAGAAAAATTACTAAAAAAAATATCGAAAATCGTCGAAATTTACTGATTTAAATTAATTTTAAATAGGTATTTTGTGATAACTAATTTAGTTTTGAACGCAGGGACTTGAAAATGTTTTTGAGTTTTCACATAATATGTGATATACATATGAGAAAACATTTTGATTTTGAACAGATTTTCCTCGAGATTTTCTGACTAAATATAGAGCTTTAAAATGTATACAAACATGTTTATTATTACGAAATTTTGGGTTTAACGATTTGAAAATTGTATAAAAGCATAATAATATACTACTTAATCTATTTAAAAATATTTTAAAAATCGTAAGTCAAATTTTTTTTTTATAAGTTTCTAAAGTTAGAATTTCTAGTAGAATTAAAATATAATATATTTTTTTTAAATCCATAATTCATCAGTTTTTCAGTTCGTTAAAAAGAATAAAAAAATGAACAATGAGAAATATATCAAAAGATTAGGTGGTGGGGGAATCCATCCCCTATATCACCCCCTGTGTAGCCCATGGCATATAAACGTTTTTAAAGTCATTATTTCACTACGGAACGTTTATGCAATCCAAATTACCTATATCTATTAATTGTTTTATATTATGTAACTATCTCTTATTTACAGGGTTATTTATTTATTACTCGATTTAATATTACCTATTAGTTATTATTATTATAAATTTTAGAATTTAGCTTATATCGGATAAGTACTTATTAAGTATCTATGTATATTATAATTTAAAAATTTGTAGTATGCATGCATACTTATTTAAAAGCTAAACACATAGGTAAAAATGTAATACTTTATGATTTTTAAACTTTTAAAATTACATTTTTATGAAAAAAATCAAACATATTTAATTAAACATTATTCAAATTGTAATAACAGTTTACAAAATGAACATTTTTCTTTTATTAGTTTCAAATGTATAATATATGTATAAATGTATAATAATGGTTTGTTCATTAATAACAAAAAAAACTAAATAATCTGGTAATACATTTATGTACATTTTGGTAATTTCTATATGGCTACATCAATGCAATATACATATCATTGAAATTTGTAACACGTTCTTCTTAAACATTCAAAAATTTTCAAGGATACAGGTTAATGGAATTCTCTTTTCTAAATAAATACAGGTGAACATAAATTTACCTTACATTTTAAGATAGTCAACTAAAAGAAATAATAGTAAATATTCTTATATTTCGTAGTATATTCTAAGACAAAACAACATCCTAAACCAGGCCTCTATAGTCTCTACATTTCTTTGTATTTATCCATTAATGTTTTATTATTTTAGTGTCATACTCTTACTTAATTTTCTTTTAAATGCTTAGTAATAATTCGTTTTAAAATCAAATTAATATATTATGATAATTCTTATCGTGAGTCATATTTGAAATGTTCTCATATACATATAATGAGGATCTGGAAGTGGTAATATTGAATTATATTATTTTATCACTCGTCTTATTCATCAAGTCGCCTGTTCTCTAAGAATCAGTTAAGTTCATGGGTGCATATAGGAGAAATTTCAGAGAGGGCAAAAAATTTTTTTTTTATATATTTTTATATTAACTAATAATTATATAATAATAATTTCAATTTATTAAAATCACACGTTCATTTTAGTTTTCAAGGGTGAGGGGATGCAAGACAGGGCCACATGGATTCCCATGGTTACGTTCCTCTGTATTCTCAATCAAATATTGTTTTCGCAATTTCTTATACACACAATTTTGAATTTATACATTTGATTACCAGTTATTATTTATTATAATATAATATTGTATATATTTGAACTGTAATAAAATTAAGTTGCGAAAAGAAAGACGAAGTTTAACGTTTGTTTTTTACGATATTAATAGTTTTGTAATTGTACCGACCTCGTTATTTTTGTGTTCCATCTTGATATTTAAGTTTTCTATTCACATCATATTCAAGAATTAAAAACAAAAAAAGTAGAACAGTTCTTGAATTATTCATGATGTATATGGATATGAAATTATTTATAGACTGCTGTAGCATAGTTTTAAAAAATATAAAAAGATGTAGATAAGTACTGAATAAAAATATAAAATTTTTGTACATACTAAAAAAGTATATTTTAAAAATAGTATAGCTATTTGATAACTTTAACGTGAATAAGTGTATTCTAACATTAAACATTATTTAATTAATCGTATTATAGGTATGTTGTATAATTAATGATGTTAAAAGAAATTAAATTATATATATTATGAATCGATTTTATTATAAATTATAATAGTATAACAGAATACACCTAGGAATACACATTTATAAATATGCAAATAAATTCCAATAACCTTCGATGTCGTTTTACCTGAATGTAAGGAAATCATATACATTAGACATGTATCTTTAGTTTTAATTTTTTTACCGTGAGTAGTTCTTATATTTCACTATATAATTGATAGTAAACAAAATTGAACACGTTCGTTTATAATATATTTATAAATTCGCTAATCGCAAGTGTAAATATTTATTAACAATGTTAATATTATTAACTATAATAATAATTATTAGTGAACATTTTTAAAAATTTTATGAGAAATTATTATCAACAAATATTTAGTTCTATTGTTTGGGATAAAAATTAGGCAAATGGCAGTCGCAAATTTGTTAGAAAAATTGACTTCAAATCGATAATTATAGTAAATATAACATAATAGTGTTATGACTTATTCGTCTATAATTGTTATTTAAAATTGTCATTATATTATTACCATAATATAATACTTGTGTTAATTTTTTTCATTGCTATTATCAATAACATCTGGATAATATCAAACAAATAATGAATATGACAGACCCAATATTTACAGTATAATAATTTAACATGTTGAGCTTCTCTAGATAGCTTGCCATTCAAACTATATTATTGTTAAATAGTTATGCAATAATTATAATGTTTTACTAATTATAGGCTTTTGATATTAATATTATATTTGTGTGTCAATTTTTTATACTAGAATTTGACTAGAGAAATTCAATTCAATTTATTATTTACATAATATTAAATATTAATTACTTTAGAGTTTAGACAAAATGTTAGTATATGAAGAATGAAGTTCTAGTAATATAGATTGTCACATTAGTTTTTAAAACAGTTTTCAATAGGTATACTATTATGGTCCTTTAAAAATTTCCATTATGAATCCATTGGTTGTAAATACATCTTTTAAAATATTGTTGTTGATCAAATAATGATCAATTATTATAAATGATATTAAATTGTAATAAATAATAATAGCAAACAAAATCTTTATAATAGCTATGTCAGTTTTGTATGTATAGGTTTTTGATTTCTAACAAGAGTAAACCTACTATGATATCTCTTTAATTAAAACGTATTTTACACATGCGTTCATGTTCATGTTTTGAATACTAATTTAGTTTTAATTGTTTACGCGTGAGAGAGTAACACACATTTGAGTAAAAATATAACTGATATTTTATATACTCATAAAGTCATAAGTAAATCATATGATTCATATTTGGTAGTCCGTACCACTGTGAGGTAATCAGTAACCACTCTTTTAACCACCAAAATGTCTTAATATTACGCGAATTTCTTTTTTTATTTAGGCCAACGGTGGTTTAGTATGTAAACCGGGGCTATATTGTGGTAGGAGAATGAATAACACGGATAAATAAATATAGATATGATAATTTATATTTTTTTCTATTAGGATGAGACTTAGAATTCGGCAAAGTCACACAGTGTTTATTAACTAACTTTCGATGTGTATAAATACATTTTTAATACATTTGAAAGCTACAAGGTTAATGATTATCAAATGCGTTGTAACTTTTATTTTCGTCTATTGCTCATAAAGGTTAGGTTAGGGATAAGATTAGGATAGGCTCATAATATATTATAAGAATTCTGTAGTGTTAAAGATTGTCGATAGTTTTGTATTTTAGTGCTATAATCGGAAACTCCTCTAAATATCGTAATAAATTCGTGTGATTGCACTGCACGCACACCAGATGGCCCCGGAAGCCGAAATACTGAACATTTGCTCGTTTTATCTGGGAAAATGGGGATTTTTTTTCCTTCATATCACACACGTAATCATAATTTTGACATTTCAATACACTAACAAACACGCTTTTAGTATTATAATATAAATCCAGGAAAATAGTATAATAAAGTTGTCCTTGTTCGATGCATCGAAAAAAACATATTTTGAATAGCTGCTAGTGATTACCGCTGCTGCTGTGTAAGGTCGTTCGTACGGTTTGACAATAATTATATTCATATTTTCCCTCTTATTTCATATTATGTAGAAAATAAAAATAAAAGTAATTTTGCATTCTCTTTGTTCATTTATAATTAAAACTATTCGGAAATATAATAACCTATTTGCTTTACATTCATACAATTTAAATTAGTTTTTTTCATTATTTTTGGTCATCAATCAGAAATATAATGCGAATTTTATGGAGAGATGTCATCATATATACAGTGCGTTAGTGCATAGTAGTCAGATACTTGTATTTTTTATACAGAGACATAAATTGTTTAAAAAACCTTTTTAAATAAAAAGGTTAAATATTTTAAAGAAAACAATAATGTCATATAAAATAGCAAATTAAAAACAGAAACAAATTACAAATATTTGAAAGACGAAACCCAAAACAAAAACAATTTATCTCCATAGATATATTTAAATTTATTTAATAAATGAAGTTATTTTCTAATCTAAAACGATCGTATATTACCATACAACAATTATTTACTATTCATTTATTTACTGTTTATATAATCTTAATACAAAATAATAGTAAACTAGATAAATAAATTTAAAAGTTCTAAAGATAAAAGAGGAAAAGTCAACTGTTGTTGACGACATCTTTTAATGTATTTTATTTCTTAAGGAGAAATCAGGTATCTTCATCAGTTCCTTATTAAAGTGTCTAGCTGGATCCATGTGGAATATAATATATTATATGGATCTATATTCTAGCTGGAATATGTTTGGCTGCGATGGTAGTTATGAAAATTGTTATTTATTGGAACACAGAGTTAAGAGATATAAGTATGAAGTGATGAGTCGTTAGTTACATAACTAGAATAGAATAATGATGACGTTGTTATATAGAATATAGAAGCCTCTATTGTGTTAGTAGATATAAAGTGTTTGATTATTTAGCTATTTCCCAAAATTGAATTACGTATTAAATGACTAAATGAATAGTAGTTTAATTAGTTATAATTTAAATATAGTTCTAGTAGAACATACCTACTATGAACTGTAAGCTGTTTAAAATAAGTAACAACTACCTAATAAAATATTAATATAAATATAAAGGAAACTGATAATATAAAATTAATTTATCTCCAATGACCATTTTCTGTAATTATAATATACTGTGTTGACAAAAAACGATAAAATACTAATGTATTATCAATTATTATATTCTATCAGTGAAAGAAATGATGAGTATATATTCTTATAATAAAATGCATTGTACTTAGTGACTGGTACCACTGACAAATTATTATTACTATATCAGTTGTAAATTATAATATCACGAATATCATATTTGATTAATTTGCATTTTTGTATATTATGTACACTATACAGTTTATAAATTATAACACTATATTTTTAACTATCGCTTTTATACACTTTCATTGTATTTTTATACGATAAAATCGTGGTTTTTACAACAAATCACAACACTATGAAATAAGATCTAATGGCATAAAAAATGTGTTAGTTTAAAATTTTAAAATACCTTATTACCTATTACCTTATACTATAACGTAAAAGATTAAGTTGACATTATTTATACATTCTTTGATTTTTATTTTATTTTATCTAAAAATGATTATGTTTAGTTTTATCAAAATAAATAATTATTATTAAATAAATTACTTACTACAATGACTATTTACTATTTTTTCTTATTATTTTTATAATATTACTCATATGTAATAGCTAAAATAAGTAGTAATATCATTATTAAATAAATAAATTCCATGCATATTTAAATCAAGGATAATTATATAAATATATTTAATCATGATATATATATATATATATATATATAATAAAAATGCAGGTATAAAATTAGATAGCGTATTCCGATATTCCACACATAAAATGTATAAACAAATATTACTATAATCTCGGTTTAGTGTAACTAAAGAGAAAGCAAAATGTTTTATATATTTTATTTAAATTATTTATATTTATTTGTTTAAATATATTCAGTGTTTTTATTGTAGTCGAAGTGTTTATAAGCAGTTTAATTTTGTTTAATCTTCGAAGATGTTAGGAACCAAAATATAATTCGTAATATTATTTATATTAAAATAGTAAGGGTTTATTTTATTTGTTCTATAATATTAAAAATTATATTATTTTAAATTTTATCCATATTATGTATTGTATAAGCAGAATGTATTTTACGTAAATGATATACCTAGGTAGATGAAAATCTTAATTTACTCTGCATATAATTATTATGAATTATCATGTACCTATAGGCCATATTAAATTGGATATATTTTTAACTATAACTTAATTCAACAGGCCTTATTATTCGTAATCGTATTTAGCTGGAATATGAGGAATATAAGATGTGAATGTAAGTTTTATATTTTTTATTTTAGTGAATGTTAAAGTAATTTGTCGTACTGTTGTAGATTAATTATTTAAATAATTTACCAGCATTTATTTTTTAGTCTAAAATTGCATATAGGCTCAAAGCTTAAATTATATTTATTTTTTGAACGTCTTTTATGATAATTAGTTTTATTTATATTATAGATAGTTTCGTTAATTTGTTTCGAATTATAATAATATAAGTAATTTTGTACAACGAATTAATTAAGATAATTAGATTCGTTTATTTGGATATATTCAAATAAAATAAAACTTAATTTAATTTATTTTAATTCATACGTTTTTATTTTTTTTAATGTATTATGTATACTGCTACTATGTTAAAAAAATATTAAAATATAATCAATCTTCAACGAGTATTGAAGTATAACGTAAAATATTATTATTTTTAGTAATTTTACCTATTGGTATCGTATATTTTAGAATATTATCTATACAAACAGTCAAATGATAAAGAAAATGCTAGGTAATAGCATTGATTATATATATATTACTAGTATTTATAATCAATGGTAATAGTAATTTTACTTTATTAAATAAAAGTAGGTAATGTAATTTAACTGTATATAAATAGTAGATATATTATTTTAAAATTATAAAAGAAACAAAAATATTCCAATATAATTAAATCACTCATCATTTTTATAACCTTGATAATAATTTACCATGTGAAATAATATATATATATTTAAAAATTATAATTCATACGTTTTTGAAAGGATTGATCATCTAAATTATGTATATTTCAGGTTTTAATTAGCAAAAAGTGTGAAACATTTAATTACAATTTCCCAACCATTAAAAAACACATTCTGACATAACATTATAAATTCATAAAATAATTTTAACTATAGAAAGGTAATTGACAAAAAGCGATCGGTCATCGATATAGATCATCAATATAGATTCTCAAATTGGCGGCATTGTGTATATGTACTCGATGTTTCAGACGATATTCGGTGTATTCATTTTTAATAATGGAGTTGGAGTAATTTGATCGTGTCTTCATACAAATATATTATGGTACTACATCTTTTATTATCATATTCATTCACATATAACGAGGATATTATTTTAGACTTAAAAAAAAAAATTACCGATCGTTCGTAAGAAACGTGGGGTCGTTGTCGTAATCTATATATAGTTTCTTTGCCGACGAAACGGGTTGCTAGAGGAGAAATACAAAGAAAACCGGAAATGCAACCAACCCTCCCGATCGGAAACGGTGGCGCGGGCCGGGAATCGTGCCGTATCTAAGCACACGTCTCTTGAACGAAGCAGCTGCAACAGGAGCCGAGTTCCTAGCATACTGTTTCCTGGGGTTATTTCCCTTATATACAAAATACTTCTCCGTTAAACACATAATAATATATAATAACTATGTTTTATAATATATTAACTACAAACTCGTGTGTGGCAACACACAATATAATATATCGCATAGAATTTTCCTTGTTCCGTTTTATTGGCGACGGGCTACATCTGTCTGTCTCGGGACACGTGCCTTGTATCACCTTTCCAAAAATGAAAAAAATTACAACCCTCCCACAACTCCCTCTGTGATGCTCCACACACACCTACATCTATATTATAAATATAAGGACACGGGCGTAAGTCCGCACATTTAGTGTTTGCCGATTATAGCTTCAAGACCGCGTTCATTTCGTTTTCAAATAATACAAATATTAATATTTACCAATATACTAGTGTTGCAGCTTATTATAATATTTAGTTAATATAGGTGTGTATAATTATCCTGTGTATCTTGTGTTTAATGAATTCATCGTAGGCGAATCGTGCGCAAAACTGACGAATAAGTTATCGCAATCATGACTATGGTATTATAATATAATATAATATAATAATGAAATATACTTTTCAGTACCTACCTATTCAAAGAAATATTTGTGTATATCTTTCTGTTTAATGTACATAATATATTATAATGAAGTATTGTTTGCATTATAATTCATATTGTCTTGTTAGATTTTTAATGTGTATTATATATTTTTTAAATTATATTCAAATTACTACATTATTATACATTTAATTGTATTATTCGTAAACTATAATGTATTTCTTTGTCTGTTTGTGTATTATTGTATATAGATTTTGGCTAGGATGATGGCACCCAAAATACAAGAAGAAGAAAACATCGTTAACAACAATAATAAGGGTGACTCTCCCAAATTTAAACTGAACATAGAAGACACTGCCATACACAGCAGGAACACGGATTCGAATTCAACGAATAACAGGTTAATATTGAGGGTTATAATAGGGTGGTTTTAATTATAGTGATATATATATATATATATATATATATATTTATTTAATAAATTGTTTTTAACCCGTTATTTCTCGCATGCAGCCAATTTTCAAGTATGTCCGACGAGGAGAGTTACGAGTGTTATGGTGAAGGAGACATGGAGACTTTATCGCCCACCAACAACGTGCTTACAAAGTTTGTATACATGAATTTATAAATATACACTTGCGTTATTTTAGTCTTAGTATTGAATACCATCATTGTCATTTTTCAAATAATATCGATATAAAATTTTATTTACTTAACTAAAAACATTATAATGTTACCCATATGTTTTATTAATTAATTTACTGTATTTGAATAAATTATACCACATCACATATTTTGTTTTATAAGCATATTGCTTATATATTGCATCATAAAAAAAATAGTGTAGGTATGGATAATAAATGAATCATGTTTATTATAAGTATAATATATTATATTTTATTATTCTATATAGTATATTATACACATTTTATATTTGATTTTTTTATCGATAAAATATAGATGTAATTTATTTTTTATTGATACTGTTAAAATTCAGCGACTTTTCTAGCACTGGTTTAGATATTATTTCCACTCCATTCTCATTAGGAATTTTCATTATCTTATTATTGTTGCACTATTATGAGTTTATGACCAAACAGGTTTAGGCTAAACAGTTATTGATATCACACAAAAAGTGTACCTATGTATCACTGAGTCAGATGGATACTCGTATAAGCCTTATAACAGTTAGCCCAATGTAAAAATTTTAATTACACCACTGATTTGTTGATGATAAAAACATGTTATTTGTGTAATACGGTATATTTAAGATCGTGTTTTTTATTTATCAGTGTCATTGAAAATTCTAACGCTTTGGGTTTGAAGAGAAATACGTGGCTCAGGACAAGTTTGAGGAGAACTGCAAACGGAAATAGGTAATTATACTTCAGTCAATATTCTTTTGTGTTATATTATATTATATATATGCATATTTGATATATTATGTTTAACTGCGTGTGTGTTTTTGTTATAGTGCTGAAATACTACCAAACCGTAAATGGGGTTCGATGAGACATTCGTAAGTACATTGAATTTCTTTATGAACTAAAGTTTAAATACATAATTTTTTTTTTTACTGGCATATTATGAATAGTTATCACACCAACTTTGTATACCTAGTTTCAGTGGCAGATTTTTTTTTAACGACGCAACACGTTTTTTCAACCCATTTTATTAACAATTTTGTTCTCATACTCTATATTTTATAAATATTCTACAAAATACTAAATTATTAAATAATAACTAATAACAATAATCATAATTCGTAACACATAATGTCCTATTCTGACCCCCCCCCACGTATTTTGAATGACCCAACTGCGTAATTGTAACACTGATCATGCTGCAACTGCCTAGCTTAAATAGTTAAATCGGTATAAATGAAAATGTTTACAGACCTACTGCAAAGTATAGGTACACAGTGACATTGATCGGTTATTTATTTTTTCAAGTTATTTGAATAAAATCGTGCAAACATGTTTTGCCATTATTTTACTATTATAATATACACTGCAATTTTTTGCGCGAATATTTGTTTTGTTTTAATTTATTATATTTATACATTGTAGTGTGCCAGTGTGATACAAGCATGAAGCTATTTCCTTTGAAGGTTATATGCATGTGGTATTTCTATATGTATATAAATAATTGTTATGATGTGCAGTAGGCATCAACAGACTACACTTGACACATTACCATTGCATTTATTTGTTTTCCTCAAATTATTATTTGTATAGATGCTTAGTTATGAAAAGGAATGGATTATCTACTACCATGGTGCCATTTTTAACAATATTAGTGTTAAATATCCCTTGAAAGAAATATGATTATAATTACTTTTTAACTACATTAAATATGTTTAGGTGCATATATTATAACTTTTAATATAAACCATAGTATAGTTTAATTTCCCGAATCCATTCGATAATCATATAATATATTATATAAAGAATATACTTGATAATTTAATATATTTTATATGCTAATTTAATGAATAATAACTTTATCATAAACATTTGGATTATAATTTATAATGTGTCACTTATACACATACATGTCGCAATGTGGCATAATCGATTAAATATTATATAAGAACAATTTGTAAATTAACTTAATTGGCAACATCGTATTATATTGTATATTCGAAAGATAGGCGAAAATAGTTTAATACATTAAAATTTTTATATCATTGTAATAATATATAAGTAGACAGGTATATTTTAACATAGCAATATATATGTATAGTGTTAGGTATGATACATTAAAATAAATTATGATAGATTCAAAAAAGGTAAATGTGATATTTTTATATTTATAAATAAGTAGTATAGTGCATAGGATAGAGGATAGCGTATAGTAGCAGTAGTATATTATAATAATAGTAATGACCTCTACGCCCTCAAAAAATTCACCCGTGAGGTCTTTCATTGGTATACGGAATAATTAAATATACCTATGTGCTATGTGTAATCCGCGAGTGGGTTTGAAAAATATCTATTGTCTATAACAATATAATAATAACATAATATATTGTTTACCTACTTTATTCGAAATCGTATAATAAACAGGTTCTTTTATTATTTGACCGGATTAGGCTATACTAAGCTGCTGTTAGAGTTACTATGATTTGTCACGTTACTCGACAGCAGTAATTCTATTATGCGATTAGGTAGATATGTATTAACATAATATTTTGGGAAATCGAATGTCGTTTATTTGTAGTTTAGGATTTTTAAAGTAATTGTATTCAAAGTGGTGATGACTACTCTGTAGAGTAGAAAAAAATATGTTGTTTTTATTGTATTATGTAGTTATGCTATCGGTAATATTAATTATTATACATTTCTCAAGATTAAAGATGCGAACTTTGTATTTATTTATAACTTTTTAAATTAGTATCGTGACTTGGAGAAGACTATTTCTTTTTAAAACGTCTAATCGAACAAACTTTATGGCTGTAGTGCGTGTTTTGTTGTCATAGTTACTGGCTTACTGCACGCACACAACACAAATTATGGAGATAATTATATTATACATTATGTTATATCCTATATTATATATATATACGAGTAAGGTAAATAATAATATATTATGTTATTTTTAATGATATAATAAAAATTTCAAAGGGGTGTATTTTAAATTAAAACGGAGTTTTCAAATCGGTGTACGATTCGCGGAGGCGACGATAATATATTTTCTTCTTATACCTCGACATAAAATTTGTGTGATAGTTCATCAGTCATCACGGATGCAAACCGTTCTCTTGAACCTTTTTATGCCACTACTATATCCTTATTATAATATTATCCTATGATTTGTGTTGTGTATCGTCGTGCAGTTTATCGTACAATCGATGAGATTTTTATTGTATGTCGTGCGAAAGAAGATAAGAGTATACCTATATTATTATTATATCCGCGAGTTGCATTCGTGGGTGCGTTTGGGGAAAGTTATGTAGACATGTTTTTGTTATAGCGCATACTGACTGTTTACATTGTATAGATATAAAAACAACAATATTATATATACGAATACACAAACGTTTTGTCATGTTCCGAACGATTTTTATTATGTAGATGGTATGCTGTATAAAACGAAAAAGTAAAATTACGTAATTGTCTATCCATTCACTAACATACAATACCGGTGTATTAAACATTTTTCCTCTTTTCGTAAACATGTGCAAATGACGAACCTGTATTCAAAATTTCCATATAAATCAATTAGTTTTTTTAATTTTATATTCTCGATAGTTTTTTCGAGCAGATATTCTTCTCGCCATCGCGCCTCAGTCACAATGGTTCACGCTAAATATCCAAATACAGACCGCGACGTGTCCTTGGGTTCAACGAATCCGAGTCGGTGTACACCGTGACTGGAATTCTTTCTCTGCAAAGATAATATAGCATAAAATGTAATATTTTTCACGTATATATCATACATACTATAGGTATTATAGTGTTATAACCTCCAGTCGAGTGTGCGTATACTTTTACATAAAAAATAATAATAGTATTATCGGGCAAGCGTTATGATAAAGTAAATGGAAAGGCGAAATTCGACGACCATAGGAATGTTGCAGCGATCGTTCTATACTAGGCCCAGCCTGAAAGACCGGTAGTGGTAGTAAACTAGTAACTGACTACACGTTATGTAGTGTTGTACTCTTGTGTATATTTTTATTACTATAATTATGATATTACCTATACACACGTGGAGTTAAACGACGGTTAACACCCCTTCTTGTTGTGCACACACGTGACGTGCATTTAATTTTGTATAATAATATACGGTCCCATTGTGTCCGTGATGGATTTCACCTACGTGCGACGAGTTTGCTCGCGTCTCTCCGGCTATTCGGTTGTGTGCTGCGCGGGTCGTTTCGCTAAATAATAACCAAAATGTCTGCGTGTGCAATTTATGTTTTTAATGTGTTCGCGTTAGTTTTTTAGGTTGTTGGTAATCCGTATGTGTTTAATATAATATTATAGTACCTACTACCTACAGATAATTTACAAATATATCTAAAATATTCGTCGAGACATGAAACAGGAATATCGATCTTCGTGGAGGAGGTACCTATATATAGTAATATATTATTATTATTATTTTATAGTTTATTTATCTATCCCCGAAAACGACGACTGTCTGTTGTATAAATATAGGGATATGTGTCATTTATTACTAAATTTTTAATGTTTGAAAATGTGTCTGTTGTCATGTATCGTCTCGACATTAACACCGTCGTCGTCCCATATATAGCATATTATAATATTGTGTTCGCGTATTCCGTTTCGTAACATTATGAAAAATTACGAAATTTCGCCCACACGAATGTCATTATACCGTCACGTAACGAAATATATTATAGTTGCGGTCAGGGAATTTTGTGTTCAAACGTACCTAGTGTAGAGTTTAGAATAATAGTAGTTAAATGTATTTTTTACAGATATTATAATACATTTACGTCCTATAGTTATGATAGACATCATCCGCGATTACGTGGAAATCAGAAATTGTTTTGTAATATTATATCTTTATGACTTTTTTGGGTGGGAGTGTTCTATGTATAAAATATACAGCAGATGACGAGTTCGTTTCAATAATGAATTTTTCCGAAGTACTCAAAAAAAAAAGTTAATTATCATCGCGGAAGTGATGTTTAGTGAACGCGTATTAGTTTTTATGGTTTCTTGGAAAATTTCACAGTAGGTACCTATTTCTTATACATTATAAGATAATCGGAGTTTATAAACGAGTAAATAAACGAAAATAATATTTTCATACATAGTTTGTTTGGGTTAAGTTAGTATTTATAAATTGAGTTTTAATTAGGTACCTTAAATATATTGTTATAATAAAGACAGAGTTATAGATAATAATAGTTATAGTTATTGATTATAGGCCAGTAGGTATAATAATTTTAAAATACAATTAAAAGTCATTTATCATTTACGAATAAATCAAATATAGTATTATTTGTTATAATTTGTGCAGCAAATATTTAGAGCTATTAAAATTATATGATAATTATGCTACTTTTTGTGTAAGTTATTAATTGTTATTTATGTTAGTTAAGAGGACGTTTAACCGCATGTCTTGTCTTTGTCTATCTAATGGAATATAGCAAAATCACAGCAACGTATAACAATTATTTTTAAATTGTGACTTTTAGATTGAAACTAAAGTATTAACTAGCAAATTTAAAGAGAAACATATTTTGAGGAGAATGTCATATCCATATTGTTAAATATCATCAGGAAAATAATTTATTGTACCATAACTTTTATTAGAGTTTTATACATTTTTTTAATATGCTGTAACTTCTTTACTGGACTATATTTTACAAAATGTAAAATGTTATATCCATTATGACAAAAAAAAAATCTCTGAAATATTCTTCTTTTTGAATTTGTTGTATTTTCCATAAGATAGACAGAGTCAGAAACATCACAAAACATGAGTGTATAACGTACTCTTGTATAGATATATCATATTTGTATTAAATATAATTATTTAATTCGCATTGATTATTATTGATATTATAATATACTTATTATATTATAATTATACTTTTATAGGAATAATAATCGTATTTGGACCATTGAGTATGTTACAATATATTATATACATATAATTATTTAATTTACATATGTGGGCATATGCAATAAATTAACATCATTAAGTCCTCACGAGTCAATGAAAAAAAATTGTTGTTGTCTTATATTTAAACAATATTTCGAATTGCGTCAATGTAAATGTAATCAATAATCATAGGTATATTATAATATTAAAGTCCTATTGAGAAATAACTGATAGTAGTCCTAAAAATATAAAATAATCAAATTGTTTATGTAGTCAAATTGCATTTTATCTTTAAACATTTGATATTTGATGGCATAGGAGGTAATTATAATAATTACTACACGTGCAGTGTGTATTTTAAATTGTTAAGTGTATCAACGTTATTAATGATAATAGCATAAATTTAGGTATGTAACGTGTATAGAAAGTCACTTTCCATGTACCTATAATAATATATCCATGTATATATAGTTAGATACTGCCGTTGGTGTTGTTGACTGGTGTCACTATTATCCTAAAAAATAATTTGTTTTTTCTTTAAGAAAAAATCAAACTATACCTATTCTTACAATTGATAAATTAAACGGATTTTATCGGTTACATTTCCTTTTTTCTTATTATTATTATAAACTATAGGTATAATATTATAAAAATTATGCTATAACAATTCGTTTGTTTTTTATTTTACATAGATCGGGAAAAAGGATCAGCTCAAATGCATTAGCCAGGTAAAATTAAAATTAAAATATTAATATTATATTATCGTCGTATATGTTTTTAACATATTTTCGTTAAATTGTGTATTCTAGCGAACTGTATCGGAGCTCAAGTTTCAATTCGTCTGGTCGCAGTTCCATTTGCGATACGCCCGACGATGTGTACTCCGACACGTCAATTGAAGAAGATGTTCTCGACCTCAATAATAAGGTATGACTATAAGTATAAATATTTAAAAATAGAATCATCTATTTATTTATATCATCATTACTCATCATTATTATTATTATCATTATCATCATCACCATCACTATAATATATATTTACCTCGAGACGTATCATTATTTTCACGCGATAAGCCGAACACGATCATTATTAAGTATAAACAACATTCCTTTGCGCTGTGATTTCTTTCGCGTTTTACTTAAACTATTGTATTTACGCGATTTTAGTTTACGCGTCGTTTAATATTTTTGAGATATTATGAATATATTTTCTGCTCCCGTTATTGCATTTGCAAGTCAATTATATTCTAAATTAGAACATTTGGTCATTAAAATTAAATTCAAGGAACGTGTTGTATTAATTAAATTAATTCATTCTAGTGTTAAATCGAGATTTGTACGGCTCGGCTGTTAGGATATATTTTCAGACTACTAATAATTTGCAAGTAATACTTTGAACATCTATCACATATTACAAATATATTGCGTTGGAAAACAAATAAAATGTTGCTTTCTGATCGAATTTTTTCTTTTAGTTTTAATAATAGGTTCATTATTGTTTTATTTTAGAAAAATTTCAAATTCGGAAAATCGTTACAACTTTACCAGTTTATTATTATTCATTTATCTAAATATTCAACTTGTTAGAAATTATTTTTAATATGTTGTAATGTCACTATAATAGCAGTTAGCCCTATTAAACATCTAATTCAGCTATAAAAAAGATCGAAATTTAAAGGTTAAAACGGGATCAGAGATGCCATTTTTCAGTTATATAATTTGCTTGATATAGATTGAATTACATTTCTATATTATTATTATTATTATTATTATTTTCTTATAATGTCTATTATTTGCTTTCAATGTTTTCACGATAATTATTATATTATCGTGTGTGTATTAGAAGCAATACTCTGCAGTTCTCTAAAATAGCTGATACGCTTTTCGATTTCCTTGGCGCGTGCGCATGATAATGTGTAACAATATAACCTTTGAACTTCCGGTGATTATTCTCGTATAAACGGTTTAACCAAACACATCGTACAGTATATTATATAATTGAAAGTATATCAATTATTGTCCATAAGATCTTATTAATAAGGTTAGGTTGTT
This sequence comes from Eriosoma lanigerum, assembly GCA_013282895.1. Lineage (NCBI taxonomy): Eukaryota > Metazoa > Arthropoda > Insecta > Hemiptera > Aphididae > Eriosoma > Eriosoma lanigerum. The sequence continues at coordinate 59,971,351 of CM023357.1, read as the reverse complement.
AATAGATCCGTGCATTTTTTACTATACAAGTTTCAATAGTTTTGTCATTTATATAGTGATTGCGGGCTTTCGGTGTGCCGCACATGTGTGTCGTGGGTAGGGGACCAACGCGTCGACGACGGATGATGATAAAAGCCCGTCATCGACCGTCGTAATCGTTTAACGAACAATAATAGTAATAATTGTCGTAAAACAGTATTTCGTACACAATACGTATAAACCTATGTAATATGTTTATTATTTTATAGTTCAGTCTGCTTGTAGGATCCCAATACTTATCATATTATAGTACACGCGTATCGTGCGGTGGTGTGGTAATGTAATATAATATGCGTTTTCGCTCTAGATTATTATTTTTTTCCAATTAACCTACGTATATTGCGTGTCGAATTACCTATTGAATCACGTTATTCAGGAAATTCGATATGATACACAGTGTTAACGTTTATTTACGGTATGCGTATATATGTAATTATTAAATTATATTATTACTAATTTACTAATTACTATTATTGCATCCGTCGGACGGAACATAGTACACATGCGACCGAGTGTGGGCGTAAGACTAATCGAAAAATCTCAGTGTCCGCACCAAAAGGATGAGTCGCCGTCGATATTATTATTAGAATTCGCATTTACGCGCACATCGTCTTTGCGCAGTGCAATACCAAAGTGCAACAACACGTCATATTGTTATATTATTATTTATTATCTAAAAAATGATTAGGTAATGTTATTAATATTATGATATTATTATTATTGGCCGCCGATCCAATGATCCAACGCGTGAACACCGTAACGTTTGATTATATTAATTGATGCTGCTGGCGGTAGCGTTATCAGCTCGCACTCTCGCAGATAAGCGAAACGGTTTCCTTCCCTCAATGGAAAAACGGACCGAAAGGCCAAAGGCGGTGACCGCGTAATAACACGTCGCCAGTAGACTGTATTCAGTTGTCGCTAAATAATCGCCGTTTGTGTAACGACGGTGTCGGTATATTATATATAAAATCGTATACCGCGGTTATGTTAGTCATGTCGTCGTCGAAGATCAAACAGGCGGAAATCGTTGAAAACTCGTGCTGCGCCGAGCTCGAGTTCGACATGTGGGACGGACAGTTCGAGTTTGTGGGCAACGCTTACGCCGCGAAGACTACCGCGGGCGACATGGACATGTTGGAATTGCCGAAAATTTCGCGGAACTCTCGACATGTGTTCGGCGCACAAAAAGTAATTTCCGTGCCTCTCGACATATTTGTGTTTTCGTATTTTTTTTATATTTTTTTTTTCAACGCTCTTACATAATAATAAATATAATATAAGTGTGTTTATTATAATTTATAATAAGTATAATAATATGGCACACGCAGTCGCGCATAATTATTGTCTCAGCGTCACACCAAATGGCGAATCGCCTTTGTTTCCACACATTTTTAATTTTTAATAATATTCGCTCGCCTATTTATCGTTGTTATTATAGTTTATGTAGGTCTGTGCGTGTGCAATTATATATTATACGTTTGTGCGTGTTCGTTTTTTCTACAGGTACAAGTGTTGCAAAAACAAATGAACGCCCTGGCCGACAATCAACACCTGACGGACGAACGGTACGCGCGTACTAAAGAGGAGAACGCCGCCCTCCAAGCACGCGTACACATGCTGGAGGAGCAGCTCCGTGACACCGAACTCAGGTGCGAGGAACGGCTGGCGTCCGAAGAGCGCAGGCACCGGGAACTCGTCACCCGGGTAGACAGGGAAAAACAATTGCACATCGATAATTGTGCTATACGGTAAATCAACTAATTTTTTCTTTCTCTCTCAAACCTACTTCAAAATTACATCAACAATCTATATAATATATTCAATTTACAAATTATCTTTGTTAATTAATTTTTTTATATCTTATGGTATCTATTTAGACTCCAGAGTATCGAGTCTGCTAACGAGAATCTGCGTTTAGAGGCTGAAAAGTGTAAGTCAGCATTGGATACCATACGTAATGAAAAAATTTCGTTGGAACAGCAGGTAAACGATCTCAATGTAGGTACACAATCGTTCAAAGACGAAATACGCCTGTTGGAGGCTGAACTCAGGAAGCTGAAACAGAGAGAAAGGGATAATGAAGAAGTCAGTATAATATTTAATTCAATATATGGTTTTTGTGTTTTCATTGATTAATTTTTATCATACGGATATGTTCGCAGATTATTAAAGGTCTGACCAAAGAATTAGAAGTATCTCGTCTGGAACGTGAAGCTATGGTCACCGAACTTCATTCGCCATCACCTTATGTTACCGAACTCAATGCTCAGCTAGAGTCATTAAAGCATCAGAATCGATGTGAGTATACATTTTATGTTAAATGATAATAATATTCTATTTCATGAATTGTAATATTGTATTTTTTTCCCCCAACAGCCTTAAAAGATTCGTATGATGAACTACAAGCTTCAACAATAGCCAAAGGCATTGAAAGGGGCAGACTATTGTTGACAGAGTCGCCGAGTCTTGCATCTGAACTTGATGGATTGACTCGCGACGATGTAAGTGCAACATTATTCTATTATAATAATATAATTAGTAAATAATCAAAATGTGTAGTCCGATTATAATATACTAGTAGACGCTTCGAATATAATATTTTATAATACCAACAATAAAATAATACAAAAAAAAAATAACCATAACTGGTTGATTATAATTTATAAATTTATATCTAATATTTAATTTTTTTATAAGTAGTATGCAAACAAATAAATAACATTCACACAACGACAATTTATTGTCTTTTTACACGATGTTGTATAATTATATGTATGGTAATAATACACTTTACACATAATATACCTATAATATTGTTTTTTGCTCGTTTTCACAGCACAGTCCCACATCTTTGCAATTAAACAAGGTAATTTCCAATTGGTTTCTTAACTATTGTTTTGATCGAATTAACAGTGATGATGTTTGGCTTGTGTTTTTTTAACTGCACTTGATATATTATATATATTTTTTTTATTACTCAAAAAGAAATAAACATATTATATGAATAATGAAAATACTAAATAATTAATATAAATGCCACTAAACCATTTCTCATTGTCATATAACACAATAATCATGCAATATAATAATTAATTTTAAACTTAAATTTATAATTATATATTTCACTGTACTAAAACTCTTGAAGTCTCAATGTAGATAAAATGAATTGTATACCAGTCTTTCAATGTCAAGTAATATCAGTTGAGTGATTCGGAGAAAGAGAATCAAGCCTTCTTGCCCATGGAAATATTTTGTTGTAAATGTTACCTAAAACCTTTACAATAGTATTATTAATCATTTTATTATTATTGTATCAAATATTTATGGAATGATTATTTACCTTTTGGATCCAAAAATACAATAAGATGATTTGCAAATAACAAATTTATGCATGTTACGAGTGTTATGACATTTGGAATACACCACGATACTCTCAATTTTTTATATACGTTTTTTTATAATAATTGCTTTGCACGTATATTAATATTATTTTATTTCTTTGATCAACAAAATAATGAGCAATATATTATAATATATAAATGCTGTTAGCACTCTTTTGTGGGTTTTAACGTTTATGTAATACTTTAAACTATTATTATTATTATTTTACTTTTACTAATAAATATTTATAATAAAAAGGTATTTTTGTGTTAATATAAATTTCTTTTAATCAATTTTTAGATGAAAACTGCTCTGAAAGATCAACAGGATGTGAACGATCAGTTACGTGCTTACATCGATAACATTTTATTGAATATTGTTGAAAACCATCCAGAACTGTTGGAAGTCAAACAAAATTTATGAAAAATTCCAATAATAATGATACGGACGAATTATACACCTACAATGTTCCTAATGTGCTATTGATCGCAGTAGATCTGCTTCCAATAATTAGATAATTTATCTCATATATTGTTGTTATTACACATACATTGCCTTATCTAAATATTATATACCTATTATTATTTTTTAAACATTTTTATCAAATGTTTATAATATTATTTTATATTAGATGAAATTGTGATTTATATATAAATATAAAAAAATATAATTTACATTTATATGATTGTATATAAACCGTTAAAAATGATATAAAATAATAAAATGTAAAAAAAAAAAAACTATTTTTAAGAAATGATAAATAAATATATTTTTTATAACTATTGTATCCGTCCAATTATTTTATAATATTTTGAGGTATATATACATATACAGATACATATATACATATTATTTAATTTTATGCAAATATTTGTATTATAATTATTTTTGATGTTTATAAAGATTAAGTTATTACGTAGTTTGCTAATATAATATTAGTATTATAAAAACTATAATAATATTGGAGTTTTAATTAATTTTGTATTACTGTTATCTGTTTAAAAGAGACTGTGCTGTGATAATTTTATTTAGTTTTGTGCCAGTACACAATAAATATAACAGTATTTCATTTTTTTTTAACTGGTCAATTGTTATTATTTTCCTATAAATACAATTAATTTTTTTAATATTGCAAAAGATTGTATTTAATCTGAAATTTAAAATTTATGAAAATGTACAAACCGGTGATGTATTTATATGTAAAGTTATGCAATATAGTTATATAGTACTTAATATGAAATAGTTTTTTCTGGTGAATGATCTATAATTCAACACAAGCTTTAATATTAATTAATATAACAAATGTTTTATCAAACAAAGATTTCAAATAAATTGTTAAAAAAATTTTTTAAAAAAATATTTCCAAAATAATGAAATGCATGCTCATAAAAATGATTTCAAAAATTTGTACTGTTCTCAATAATTTTTTTAGTAGTTTCCTTATCTCAAATAAAAATATTTGAGATATTCAAAAACTGAGCTAAGTAATGTACAAATTAGATAAAATTCTCTACTGAAAACATACGCTACTTGTGGTAATAAGACCATTATTTTTGCCTACAAGTGTCATACAAGAAAATGAAAAATAAAAACAAAAAAATCCCACTTTGTAAAACCAATACATAATTGCTTTACTCGGTATTTAAAAGTTATAATAAAACATTAGTTATTGTTCTTTTTATAAGTATTGGATTAAAATCACTAATAAATCATAAACTTTATAGTTATATATTCCAAACATTAATATATATATATATATATAAATGTATAATATATAAAAATGATTTGAATGTATGTAGTAATAAATATTGAATACAGTAAGATTTATGTTAACAAGATCGGTTAATTCTGAAATATAATATAATCTATAAAAAAATAATTATGTGTTTTAATTGGTTTTTTATTAATATATTCCTGCTAACATAAAGTGCACAAAGTGTACAAAAATAATTTATCTGCAATCAATCTATGTTAAAATGTACCTACTTACAAGTTTTTTTATTTCCAATTTAACAAAGAATACATGTGTATATGATAAAACTCAGTATATTTAAACATAGTTTAATGAATAGTAGAAAGATAGAATGTAAGATAAAACTAATCTAAGTTACCAATCTGACCATAATATTATATTCTGTCAAAGAACAGAATTGTGAACAATCAGAAGACTTAAAATATAAAATATCAAAGAAGAATAATAACCATATGATTATTATTTATCACAGTTTTAAATTTGTTTAGTTCATAAAATACTCAAATCGACATCAATATAACACCGATCATTACCGATAGCGTACCACAGGCCCATAGGAATGAACAGGTCTCGCCAAACAATATTACTCCAGTAAAAGCCTGAAATATATAAAACAAAATTTTTAAAATCATCATTAAAAGTCCCGTTTTAAATATATTTTGAGTTTCTGAAGTTTAAGAAGTTACATTTCTTCATAATTGTTAACAAGTTTTTGTATTAAATATAACAATTAATTTTTCATTATGTAATGATTAAAGGCATAGCCAGGAAGGGGTTTTAGATCTTTCAAGTTTGAAACCCTCTATTTACTTTTTTTTATATAATAATTGGCTGACCGATTTGATTGGTTAAATATTCCTTTAATTGAAAATAACCAAAATATATTTAAATTTTAAAAGTTGAAAATAATTGAATTTATCTGAACACTTGGTAGATGATTGCAACACAAAATATGTTGTATAGTGAGACAATAATTATATTTGACCACCCATGTAATCATTTATATTCTTAGCTACCCTCCCAATCAGACTTCATATATACGAGGTATATATAGGAAGATAACCAAAATTATACTATATGTATAAAAATAAATGATACTAAATTATGTTCTTTCAACTATGTATACAATCATGATTTGATATAGAAATGAGATGAGTCATTACAAGACTATTGAATAATGACGTTATTACATTGTATGAACTAGAAAGAAGCTTTTCCACATTAAAAATAATCAAGATATATATTCAAAATTCTGTTAGTTGTACAGTCATACTGACTTCATTTTATAACTGTATACTATAACTATGATATTTATTTTATGAATTGTCATATATATATTTTATTTTATTTTTATTGATTATACTATTATAACATAGTGGGAGGAGATTTTGTAGAGTGATGAGCAAAAAAAAGTCATCAATTCATGTATACTGTGACACCCTGCTTGAAAAAATCCTACATATGCCACTAAGTTATTACTAAATTATTAAATTTGAAAAATTAATTTATCACATTATAGTGTTTATTAAAATATAATAAAGTCACCAAGATGTTACTCGTAACTATAAATATTCTGAGTGTAAAATGTATAGAGTTTAAAAATTGTATTTTTCATTGTCCAGTATTCAACTATAAATTTGTTTGTATCATACATAAAACAGTTGTTTCTAATTAAAATTATATTTAACAAATAATAGTTATAATTAAAGCCCGGATTTCTATGCAACTGCCTATTTTTTTTGAGAGTATGCAGCTTGGTGGATGTAAAAAATGTTAATGATTTGTTAAACAATGAATGCATAGGAAAAAGTTTATAGTGCATATAAATGCATATTTTAGGGATAAAGGCATATTTGAAGAATTTTGCATATTTAAGCATATTTTATAGCCTTTTTGTAAAAAAATAATTTTTATTTATTTGTTTTAATAAATGTCAAAATATGTTTTTATATAAAATATGCACGATTGATAAATCTACATTGAAAATGTCAATAACCTGTTGATAATATTTACCAAAGAAATAATGTGCAATATGATATACCTAATAATTTATTTAATGAATATTGTTTGCTAAGTAATTTATTTTTGTATGACTGAATGATGTTTAGAAAAGAACTAAATAAAACCAATATAAATATAGTTTTTTCTAATTAATGGCATATTATATAAATTAAAAAGAATATTTACTTTTACATTTTTTATTTGATTTAAAAATATAAAATAATTATAAATAAAATATATTTTTGCATATTTTGTAAGTTTTAAAAGCATATTAGGTGCATATTTCAAGTTTTTTTGATGCATATTTACTTATTATTTTAAGCTTTTTTAGTGCATATAAATTCGGACTTTAGTTATAATACTATAATATATATTTTTTTGTTTATATTAATAAATTTTTATTAAATGTATAGTTGATGATGGTTGATTAGAAATTAATATAATGCGTTATTTTCAAAGTTAATCTTAAAAGTTATAACCACACATAGTTACAGAAAAAAGTAACTACATTACAGTAACGAGTAACGTTTGGTATACACATTTGGATATTTTGAATAATCAACGTACGTTCGTCGAACACTTACGGTGAATAAGTAATTGGAAGCGACGCAAATACCGGTGGTCGAAAGAGTGGAGCCGTACCGCAAGGATCTGGTGTACAGCAGCCAAACACAGACGTTGGCCAACACGACCGAAGTTACCATGACGGCCCTGGCCAGATTCGTGGACAACACTGCCTGACAATGAAAGGAAGAAGATATCGTTTTATCGTTTTATCGTTTCACAGAGCACAATGAACGGCGAATCCAACTACTTACCCGATCGTCGATGAATTCATCAACGGCCATTCCGATCTTGGCGAACGTGCCGGACGACGAACCGCATATTCCCGCCGACGCAGCGTACAAGGCGTTCTTCAGCCGCCGATCCATGTCAGTGGTTCACAGTGGACATCATTTCCTCGGAATAATCGCAATACCTATTTTTGAATATGGATTACCAACAGTGTGCTTATAACGCGGAAATATAAAAAAAAAACATTTAAAATTAAAATATATTTTTTTTTAAAAACGTTCAATCGCGCTGGCGGTTACTTGGTTTTAGAGATGGGCAAAATACATCGATTTTTTACTCCGAAGTCCGATGTTTAAATAACGTATTTATTTAAACATTTTAAATTTTAGATTTGAAAACTTCTTTAGTAATAACAATAACTTATTGAGGGAAATATTGATATTTTTAAACATCGATGTTTTTGTCGAAAATATCGATCACCAGCATCGATATTTCAAATGTAGATACATCGATATATCAGAACATCGATGTTTCAAACTTTTTGCCCATCTCTACTTGGTTTACTCGTAGAAGTTACCATGAGCATCCGGCTCGGCCGCGAAATTTGATAAACATGCTACGCTTGCTGATAACACGCATTCGTACGCAGATGCGTATGAACTCTGATTAGTTCGTTTAAATTTACCGATTTTAAAATTCATCAATTTTATATTTGTAAAGTTTTTCATTAATTTTAATTTCAATACTATTATCGATCATGCGTGGATTAGCACAACGAGTCCAGGGATATTTTCGATTTGCGAAGCGAAGTCAGAACTACAATCGGGCAACCGGGGCAATGGTTCGGGGGGGGCTCTCTGAGCGAGGGACAAAAACAGAAACATTTTATTACTTTTTTTATTCATCATTGTTATCGATCCATAATCTGAAAGCGCGCACAATTGATATCGATAAAGTCATTGAACAATTATTTATCTCTTCAAAAGCAAGAAAAAGTTCTACATTTTTTTTCTCAAATATCGAATCATGATTACTACTAAAATACTACAATAATTACTAAAATTTTATCGGACGACTTCTGAATATTAGCGAATTAAAGGTGATTTATAATGAATATCCGAATATCTCATCCTCCTTAACTCCTTTTTATAATTCATAATTTTGTAATGTAAGGGATGAAAGTGCCGTATAGCCAAGAATATATTACTGCTTTACATGATTGATGATGTTATAATGTCTTATGTTTTAACTTACAAATTTATTTGTAACACAACGTGAAAAACGTGCAAGACAAATAAAGCAAATCATTTACGAAATAGGGCCACAAACTTAGTCTTGCCCCGGGGCCACTTTGACTCTAGTTCCGGCCCAGGAAACGAAGCGACAAGTCACGAGTGCCAGGCTCCGGCCAAGAGCAGAGTCACGCGTATTATCAGTGTTTAAACGAGCAGACGTAACATGTTTTCAAATTACCCGGCCTGGCCACCTGTAGTGATAAGAAAAATCGGAGACAAAATGGCGATTCGATCGATTGTGTTGCCTATACAACACGGCCATAATTATAAATTTCCGTAAAATTTGGTGTATGATATTCGAATATATCGAGACGATTTTCGCCGTCGACCATAATAAGATATCTATCGACTACTAGTCAATTTCATTTGAGTGTTCGTTCGCCATTCGAACCATTTACCTACTCTATTTCGTCATCGTCGCAAGATCCCGATCTCCATTAAAATGGTCGTGTGAGTCAGGGACGCCATTTGGGTGGTGTGGGGGGGGGGGGCGAGCAGGGTGGGCCACTCCTCCCCTATTTTTTTTTTTTTTACGTATTTTAACGCGCCGATACATAATATTCAAACGCCATACGCCACCTTCATAATCTACGATAACATTGTCGACGGACTTATTGTACCATTTGTACCATTTTGTCGTTTGTATTTTGTGTCATTATGGTTTGTTGAGCAGTGAATAATGATATAGGTATGTTTAATAAAATTAGAAAATATAATTAAAAAACATTGTACATTCTTAAAAAAAAAAATGCATCGCAAATGAAGTTGTCAGTTACTAACATAATTTTAATATCAAACAAAATTGACCCGATCGACGTAAAACTTGGCCCGCTTCAATTTTCGCTCCCCCTATAAAAATACTGAAATGGCGCCCCTGAGTTATTATTTTATTGTATTTTCACCACAGACGTAAGCACAGTTTTTTAGTAAGAAGGGCTAAACCTAACCTATGTACATATTACAATTTTTAATAATTTACACGTATAGAAATTAAAAACGGTGAAATATTTTAGGGAGGGCTAAAAATGGCTTTGATAGGAATAATCCCTCCCAAGTCCCCCCTTCCACCCAATGATTTTTACCGTTGTTTATTATTATACTTGTTTTTGAATTGTGTCATTTATTATATTGTCAAAAAGTATACTGTGTTTACAGTATAATAATTACGGTAGTTACCTTTCTTACATTTTATTATTTTAGTCATATTTATGTACGTTTTTGACATTATTTGTTATTACGTAGGAACCGTACCACTGTATCAGACATATTTATTTTGCGACCAATAACGGCGACATATATCAACGGGTTGTGCGAAACAAATGCAATGAAACACATGTTTCATTTAAAAATTATACTAATTTTGGGTGTGTGCTAACGTTTGTTGGTTACAATCAATTACCTGAATGTAATCTTTTTATGTACAACTAACTTGTAACTGTCTTGTAACTTTATAATAAATAAACTGATATATAGATTAACAATTTATATTTTGAACACAATATTGTTATTAAAATTATAAAGAATAAAACAAAACAAAAATAATTAAATTTAAAAAAATCGATTAAGCGGTCGATGCGACTAGTGGCAAAAATAATACCTAATATGTGATCATCCTTTTGTGTGGACAATAATGCAATATTGCCCTTCCACAAGGATCCAATTATTGCTGTAAACAATTTACAATCACTTCTAAAAAGAACAATCTACTTGGTATTGTAATTGGCACTTTCTCCTTAAGATAAGGAAATTTCTCTAATATAAATTTAATGGCGTACAAATTTCAAACTTTACTAAAACCAAATATTATCTAGGTACAACCATTGATAACATATACATATTTAGTATATTTAATTTTAATTTTATTGATAAAATATTCTAAATATGTTAATCAATGGCATAACGTTTGATAAACAACTTACTTGGAATTCTCATATACATAAAAGAAAATGAGAGTTTAACAACAGAAAACTATTATTACATAATCTATTATCCGAATCTTCTAAATTCTGTGTTCTTACCAAACTAAATATTCACAAACTTCTACTCAAATCACTATAATTGTATGGTACACCAACAAGTTGAGTGTCTGTAAAAAAAATCAATACCTTTCAAAAATTCAACTTTTAAATATAAAACTTTCATCTAATTACGAACGTTCCTTACTATGCAACGAACCAGAATCTACACTCTAATTTGCATATGCACATTATAAATGAAGCAGAGAATATAGGCACGTATCCAGGATAATTTTATAAAGGGAGGGGACGTCCAAAATTTTCTAAACGTTTTGTAGACTAAGCTAAAGTGATATGTAATTTGGTTACTGAAATTTTTATACGACTATAAGTAATGCAATGCATAAAAGAATTAAAAAATTTGTTATTAATATTATTTTAAATTATACCTGGTTAGTTATTATTTTTATATAATAATTCGGACCATGGAAGAGGGTTCTAACCCCCCAAAACCCCCCATGGATACGCTACTGAGCCAGTCGATTATATCGTCATTACCATTCTTCACTCTGTGTGTCCTATAATGTCGAATCTTTTACTTTGAGTTGCTAAGCAGATGTCGTCAGCATATACACATTTTCAGAAGTCCTTTCCTAGAGATCATGTGTCTTGTGTGTATATATTAAAAAGTGCTGAGGCAAGGATTGACCCTTGAAGAAGTCCGTTATTGAATACAAGTGATTTGCTTATTGGTTCCACAGAAACACTTTAAAATCTATGTTACCTAAGCTATTTTTTAGGAATCTGAACGCTGTTAGTTTAGTAAACTGCTAGTTTACATGGGATACTTCGAATATAGTTTAAGTAATAATTCATGTTTCCATATGGTTTCGTACGTAACACTAAGATCAATACACGGAGAAATGTAAGATAATAGGCTTATTCTTGTCATCTTTTATTTTCATGGAAATCCATTTAAAAATATATAATTTAATGATATATAATTCGATCACTAGATGACGAAACGATACTTCCAAATAATTTTCAAAATTGAATTACAACTTTTGAAATACCTAAATATTTGTCTCACTTTTCGGTTTTTTATATTATATTTTAATTCCCAAGTTGAATTCTCGCTAGGAAAAAGTTATAAAAAAATCATTAGAAGACTGCAATGACGCGCCATTAAGTTGGAAATATCAATCAAAAGTAATCAAATTGGAACAAAGCATTTATGAAAAATAATCATCGAAAGAAGCAAAAAATATAGGCACTTTAAAATTCCACAACTGTAATTGTCGCAACACAATATAAATTTCCATAGCAGTGTGCTAGATTTAATATAAAACTAAAAAAATAAGCAAATGCTTTAAGTCCCGAACCTTGATTATATATAATAATATTTATGTATGATAAATACCTACTTAATAA
>CM023357.1:59927828-59958688 GCA_013282895.1 Eriosoma lanigerum | reverse complement strand
CTACATTTTACGATTGGCATGTTTTTTATTAATTTTATTTAAGCAGCATCTTTTAATTTATAGGTTATACGAACCACGTATTCAATTTTATCCCTTTTATCAAATCAGTTGAAAAGTAGGCATAATAATACATAATATGTGCAGATCAGAAAAAGTTTATGTACAAATCTAAAATGTTAATTTTAGGATTTTATGAATGAAATTAGATTTAATAAACCATTGTAAATTTTAAATTAGACATTTAAAACACAAACGTTGCTAAGACAAAAATTGACATACAATATTTTATAATTTGTTCAATGATACCAAACTATGTATATGCACTAGTATAATTGTTATAAAACACTTATTAATTCGTAAGAATTGTAAACAAATTTATTTTATTATTATATAACGTTAATGTATAGTAGTTTGGAATTCAACCAATGTTTCAGGTGTTTTATAGGGTTCTGGTGTAATAGACGATTTGTACCTTCTAAAAATGTTTACCCCCGAGAGTAAAAATATCCTAGTATATTATTATCAAGGATAATATTTTCTGAGGTTATTTATACCCAAGGTAAAATTTTTAGGGGTAAAATGATTCCCCCAGTAATAAAACACTAGTATATTCTATTTAAGATAATTTATAAAAAATAAATGAAATAATAGTTTCAAAATATTTTTTTTTACCTATTTCATCGGAGTTACATTGGACAACTAAAACTTTTTTTAAGTTTTTAAATAAAAATCGTTTACGATGATCGGATAATATAATATATGCTTGTATATTGAAAAACTACATTCGACGCTTATTACATAGTACATATAAGTAAAGCTGGTTGGATAAATTTACACTGTTATATGAAGTTAATAGCTTATACATATTTTCTGCATTCATTCCATTTATTTTAACGACTAGATTAAATATATTTCCTATTATTTCAAGTGGTATTCATTCGACCGATAAAAGCTTTTTTTGAGCTGCATATAACTGTATGTGAAATGTAATGCAATACTGAGAATTAATTAGATTGAAATATTTGTTGTGAGATCGTTTGTTTTGTTAAAATTTCAGCGAGTACAATAGTATATGCAAAGAGGGCAATAAGCAGGAAACTACCATACTTCCACCCTATCTATTTTTTATAGAATATTATTAGATTTATAATTTAATGTAAAATCTTCACTTATTTTCAGTTATTATAAAGTTATAGTGTTATTATGTGCTTTAAGATTCTGAGCGAAGCGAGGAATGTATTGGTTTTACAATGATGTATTTTTTTTATGATTGAAAGCACGATTTTGAGTAGAAATATTGGTCTGACTACCACGAATAGCGTATGTTTTCGGTAGAAATTTTCATTTATTTGGTACTTTATAAAGCTCATTATTCGACTTTCTCAAAAGTTTTTTTTTTGGGAGAACAAAAACTACCAAAAAATGGCGAAAATCGACAAAATTACGGTTTCATTATTTAAATTTTTTTTTATTTAGTAATAACTAATTAGATTTTGATTATAGAGACATAAAAATATTTTTGAATATTCACATAGGTGAATCTTATTAAAAAAAAAGTTAGAAACGATTGGTTAATTTTCTGACTAAGAATAGATTTATGACATTTTTTCCAAAATGTTTAATATTTCATAAAATTTTGGGTTAAACGGTTTAAAAATATTATCCTACTCAAATACTTCTTAATCTATTTATAAAATATTTTAAAAATTATAAGTCACAACTTTTTTTTAAAACTTGAATATTTAGTAGAATTTAATATTTCGGTATATTTTTTATTCCTGAAGTCACTTTTTCGGGTAGAAATAATGGTCCGATTACTATACAATTAGGGTACGGTTTCAACACAAAATTTCATTAAGTTGGTACCTTATTTAGCTCATATTTTAAATTTCTCAAAAGTTATTCGTTGAGAAAAGAAAGACGGAAAACGTAAAAATTCACGGAAATCGTTATTTTGACAAAATTAATTTAAAATTTTTCATGATATCTAATGTAATTTTGAATGTAGGTACTTGAAATTTCTTTAAGTATTCTTATAGGTAGTTTACACACATAGTAATTTTTTGGAATGGCTTATCAGTATAGTATATTGTATTATACTGAGTTTCGCATTGCATTCAAATTTTAATTATAATAAATCACTAATTTCTTTGAGGACCAAAAAAACGATACAGAATCAAGCTTCTCGCTTTTTTTTATTCGTTATTCGTAGTTTTAAATAATACACAATTCACAAAAAATATTTAACATACACACATATATGTATTATGTACTTATAAACTATATAAATAAACATACAAAATATGTTTATAAAATATATTTAATATTAAATATTAATGTGTTCCTTTATCGATTGTTGATTGTAATTTTTACATTTTATAGGTTTTAATACAACTGATTAAAACTACAAGTATTAAGAGTAAATGAAAACGATTTTACGATGCTAAACACTCTGCTTTTAAAAATTACTGGCATTCCTCAATTGACAAATACAGAAGGTCGAAAAGTGTTTGGTTACAATATATATAAGTTAATATCTTTTTTTCAATTAATAGTTCTTAGCACATCTATACTTTCCTTATTAATCAATATGAAATACAACACAGAATTAAATGAAATGAGCAAGTATTCAGTTATAATGATATCCCATATATTAGCATGGTTAAAAATGTATTACATAGTTATAAATGCACAACAAATAATGTGCTGTATGCAGTCAATATCCATCGACAGTTTATCATACAAATATCATTCGAAACAGATACTTGAAATCGGCGAAAAGAAATCGAAAAGAATTTCAATTTTGTTCCTTTTTTTATGGCAAACTGTTGGCCTAAGTTGGATTTTGGGACCATTGGTTTTAAATAACCATTTTATTATTGCTAATATTAAAAATGATATTCGTCAATACCGATACAACGTGATAAATTTAATATATCCTGTAACTGATCGATTTTACAATGAACATTTCTTCAAATACTACATTTTAGAAACTGCAATTATATTGGTTGGGATACATTGTACATTACTATTTGAAGTTTTCTTCATTACATTATTAATTAATATTAAATATCAATTAAAAACTATTACGAATTCATTCAGTAATTTTTATGTTACACACTTCTACTTTAATGGTAACGGTAAGTAAGAGTATCTACCAAGTTGTTGTAACGATTTTAAGTAAAAAAAATAGTAACTTATAATATTTATTTAAACTATTTACATACATGATAATGATTATATTAGTATTTTCTTGAGATTATTTTAAAAAAACAATAATTTTTAGATGCCCAAATGAAGACATTACAATTTAATGATAAACATTTATTACGCGATTTCAAGATTTTGATTAAAGATCAACAAAACGTTTTGGAGTTAGTCAAGATTAATTAAATTACTTAAGTATTATTTGACAAAAAAAAAAAAAAAATACATTTAATATACGTTTAAATCTCAATTATACATATAATAAATATAAATTCAATGAAATTATTTTTCAGAAACATTGATACTATCTATAAAATATTTCGATCGCTATTATTCTACCAAATAGCTAGTGACTCGTTGTCAATAATATTACTATCAAGCATTCTAATTAAAGTTATTCTTTTTTATTCGTATAACAGTTTTTATAATTTGATATCTATTTACAAAGCTTATTTTATTTCAGAATTATATCAATGGTATACCTTTGTATGATTTATTAATCATAAAACCGTTTATGACATCTTTAGTATATACATTACACTTATATTTATTCTGTTACTTATGCAATGGTATCAACATACAAGTACGTATTGTATTTAAT
Organism: Eriosoma lanigerum; assembly: GCA_013282895.1. Taxonomy (NCBI): domain Eukaryota; kingdom Metazoa; phylum Arthropoda; class Insecta; order Hemiptera; family Aphididae; genus Eriosoma; species Eriosoma lanigerum. The sequence goes on along the minus strand of CM023357.1, from coordinate 59,954,880 downwards.
TATAGATTAATTACGTAGGAACGATAGAGAAATGGCCAGAATCGACTTGTTTTAAATTAAACCATTTCTTTTGATATACGAGATAAAATAATACTTTATATAGCTTATAGCTATTTCTAACCGAGAAGATACCTTATTACGTTTGTACAATGGAAATTAATTAGACGGTTTCAAATTAAAGTAGAAAATATTATACACGTAGGAATTAATCAATTTTTTTAATATTAAAACTCATAGGTATTTAAATAAACTGTTACTTTATGTAAACACAATTTTTTAAAAAATTATAAATTTATTTTAACAAAATTTCACCTTATTTAGAGAGATTCGTTAAACTTTGCAATATACTGTTGTAATTGGACGGAAATGAGTCTGAAATTCAGGAAACTCATTCTTTTTGCTATGAGGATAAACAACGCAAACTGTCATAAAATACGCATAACAACAAAAATTTTAATAAATTTGGAAATGTTTGCAAGTGTAAGTATTGGTTTATAATATTGATATCATAAAACATTTTGAATCATATTTACTTATGATACTTATGTTTTATTCAAATTATATTTTTTTATTTTTGTAATACATAAGCTCATTTTTGTTATTAAAACATAAAGATATAATTAAATAGTTCACTTTATAAATATAATTTATTCTACGATTGAAGATTATATATAAATTATTAAACTATAGTATCTTATTTGTCTATAGGTAATGCGAACTACGTATTCAATTTTATCAGTTTTGGTAAACTATTGGAAAAAGCAGACATAATAATATATATGTGCGGATTAGAAATTGGTTACGGACAATGATTTAAAATTGTATTTAGAGATTTTATTAGTATTTTTTGAAATACAATTTGATTTAGTATACTATTATAAAATTAAAATTAGATATTTAATCCATATATGCGTTGCTAAAACAATAATCGCTCAAATAAACATAAAAGGGAAAAATATAAAAGAACGCACTAATTTAATATCTCTTCATGTTATAATACTTCGCAGGGGGTTTGGGGTTTAAACCCCCCCCCCCCCTGAAATATCAGGAACAAAAAGTAAATTAACTGACCTACAAGTGTATTACTAAAAAATAAATTTAAAAAAAAATTATAACTTGTTATTAGTCATTTAAAAGTTTTAAATTTTATTGCTCCCTCCCCCACCTTGTAGAAATCCTCGCTACGCCACTGAATATACCCACTTAATATAACAAATTTAATATGTATAATATTTTTTCTAATTTTCTAAACTAATAATAAAAAATTTAATTCATTTTACATAATTATAAATTATAATTATTACATGGTATAAATGTTGTAAAGATATAAATATGTCGTAATAAATATACTTTTGTATATCTTCAATAGATACTTATATTAGGTAATTGTTTATTAAACTGTAACTGTGTATAATTCGACATCACTAAATATACTTACATAAGTAATTAGTGTATAAATTAAACAAAAAATGTAGGTAATATAAATTTGTACCTTAAGTTTTTTTTATCCTTTCGTGGTCCTTTAACATAAAATAAAGTTGTCATTATATATTACTTATTATTATTTTATCCAATATCCATAGATATATCCAAATAATATCGCAAATTTTTGTCGAAAGCAATTGGATGACATTGCAAAATATAAAGTTATTGCGCATTATTGGATACCTGATATAAACTTCAAGTTTCCAACTTCTGGCAAACGAAATTTGAAATTTGAACATTCATGGTTACGTTCATTTACATGGCTGGTGTATTCTGCTGCAGAAGACGGATCTTACTGCCGTTATTGTGTGTCTTTTGGATCGAATTTTATTGGAAAAGGGGGTCATCAGAGCACAAATATATTAGTTCAAATTGCGTTTCGAGATTGGAAGAGAGCGTTCGAAAAATTAAAAGAACATCAAAATAAAAAAATATCACCTTGACGCAATGGAAGATCGACAAAATTAAGTTAATTTACGAAAATCAGAAATGTGATATGATCATCGGAATTGACAAATGGCGGAAAATACAACAACTTGAAAACAAGAAAAAATTAATTCCGATTATCCGAGCAGTTTTGCTGTGTGAGAGACAAGGATTATCATTAAGAGGTCATCGTGATTAGGGCTCTTTGTCATTAAAAATACTAGAAAAATACGACTGAAATTTCAGAGCGTTACTTCGTTATTCTCTAGACAGCGGTGATCAAGTTTTGGCCAATCATTTGAATACTGCGGGTGCAAATGCAACGTATTTAAGCTATCGCATTCAAAATGAAATAATTGATGCAGCAGGGAAACTAATAACGACGAATATTGTGCAATGTGTAAACAAATCTGGTTGTTTTTCTATCATTTCTGATGTAAGTACAGATGTGAGTGGTATTGAACAGTTTTTAATATGCGCTCGATTTGTTGATAAAATTGATGATGAATGTATAATTCGAGAAGACTTTTTTTGTTTTATTCCTATTGAGGACATTACCGGAAAAGGGCTTGAAAATATGTTGCTGATCAAGATCAAGGACATTGGAATAAACCTAGTTAATATAGGTCGTTTTTTAGGGAAAATTGTAATAACTTTATGAATATATAATTTACAATAATTATAAATATTTTTAAAAATTTTCAAAAACCCCTCCCGAAATTTTTTTCTGCCTTTGACCCTGATATGTCGCAAGAAATATAGTTAATTTGATTATATTATAATAGTTTGCAATTCAAATTATATATATAATTTTATTTTAAGTTTTATACTTCTAGTTTAAAAAAAAAATAGAAATCCAAATTTGTTTTATAATTAATTGAATAGCTTAAATAATTGTACTATTGAAAACTAACAAAATAATTTCAAATACATTTGTAATGAAAAGTAATAAATATATAATACTTGATAGTATTTGAAATCCCTCTCCTAATATTTAGTATCTCTCCCAGCTAGAATTAGTATGGAAGTTATGGGACAGAACACCATCTTAGCATACGCTGATGATATTGTCATTATTGGTAGAACCAGAAGTGAAATGGAAATTAGGACTACAGATGTAATTAAAACAGCGGAACCTATTGGACTAGAAGTAAATCAAGAAAAAACTAAATATCTATTAATTTCAAGAGAAGCGAGGGCTCAAGCTGATCTGCAAGTAGATGGATACGTTTTTTAAAACATTACTAATTTAAGGTTGTAACGTCATACATTTTGAAAGAAATAAAATATTGACCGCAGACGTCCGCGATCTAAATCGATCTAATATTTACATAATAATTACAAATGTATGATACCACCACTCGCACTCTGAAACTACAATGACGCACCCGCTCATATTTTTAAACAACGATGAACATTTTTGAAAAGAATCTACTGCATCAAATTTATGGTTCTATTGTTGTGAATGGAGAATATCGAAGGAGAACTTACCAGGATATTTACCACATATTTCATAAACCCATTATCAATTCGTATCTAAAAAGTAAAATATTAGGATAAGCAAGTCATATTTGGAGGTTTAAAGGCACAGCAATGAACATTTTTGCTGGAACATTGAATGGAATAAGACCCAGGGGTTGAGCGAAATAGTGATGGATGGAAAGGGTGAAGACGGATTTTATTTAAATCTCAGAGGAAACAAGAATTGAAAACAGTAATGATAATGATAGATAGGAAGGTGTGATAGAGTCAGCAATGATTCTGTAAAAGCTGGAGAAAAATAAGAAGTATGGGTTGAATAAAAAAATTTGTATTGAATTTTACAATTTAAATTTGTATAATTATGTCATTATATGGCTGCATTCATTTTAAAATAAATATATAACAAAATAATAGCTTCCACATAATTTACCAATATTTATAAACAGTAACACACAATAAACATTACTATGTATTTATTCTTTTATTCTTATTTATTGATGAAAAAAACATATTTTTGTAGTAATTTCTTAAAAATCTAAATACTTCCTTATCTATATAATGCCAGAGCATGAGTCTGCTCGTTGCTGGCACTTGTCGCTACTTTTCTCGGCGCCGTTTTTTCGCTTCGCAAATCGAAAATTTCCTTCGCATTGTTGTGCAAAGTTATAACTTAACTAATCAGGGTTTTATATTATATATTAGAAAGTATTAAAGATATTGAAAAAATATTGTTTGAAAGCGAAATTTGAATCGAGTTAATTTTCACCGAAATAACCTCACGCCATAACAGCTTACAATAAAACGGCCACACTAGAATGTCCTATTTCCATATTTTTTATATGTGTTAATGAGAATAAGTCTTATAAAAGATATAGTATTTGTTATAATAATTGATAAAGAGGTAGAAAAGTGTAATAAAACTAAAACCAATCAGAGTAAATCACACACCATACATTTTCATTAATAAATATATCTTAAAGAAAACTTATGATTGAAAAATTAATATATAGTTTATGTTAATTGTGTGTTAATGTTCATCAATATTGATAATTTTAGGTAGCTATTTATTATATATTTATTATATATTTATTTTAAAATGAATGTATTCATATAATGCCATAATAATACAAATTGAAGTTGTAAAATTGAATACAAATTTTTTATTAAACCCATACAACAATATCTTCTTTGACTTATGTTTATCAATTTATAATTTTATAAACATGTCTTTTCACATAACAGAACACATAGGAAAATAGCTACAACAATATATTTTTAATTTCTATTGGTTATAAAATATTATTATTGTTTAGATTATTTCTCAAAATTTATAAGAAAAATAAAAAAAGTATATATAATTTTGATGTTAATATCAAGTAAATCGCTTATTTTTCTAATAATAATTTCAAATTTTTTTTAAAACTATTATTTAAGTGAGAAATAAATTAAGTAGAAGTCACAAAATTAATATTATTATTCAATTGAAAAAAAAAACAGAAAGGTGGTTTTTGGATCACCAATAATTGATAGGAATCGATAGCAATCGGCGTGTCGTATCGGCGAAAAGTAAGGTATTCAAAATAAATTGTAGCATAGAGTTATATTATAGTGATTTATTAAATATTATATTACGTAGGCCAGTTAAAATAAAATTAAGGGATAATCAATTATAAACAATAAATATGTACAATTAATTTGAATTCAGCATATAAAAATTAAAAGTGACCCTCATTCTCTTTCTCTATAATATATGAATAATTTGTCTTAAGATAATCATTGACATTTTAATAAATTATCTAAATATATTAAATATTTGTTTAGGGTAGGTATCAGTGCCATAACTATAATTTTGGCTCTCCGGGTGTAAAACAATAATTAGGGCCCTCAAATTTTGATAGTAAAACTTTATCTATATTGTATTGGTAATATGTTGTTTTTCTAAATATATATTTTATAAATATTAAAGATTATTTTCTAATTTATATACAAATTTACAATTTTACAATTATAAACCCAAACATATATTAATAAATCAATTACGTCAATTACTTCTTCAATACTTATAACAATAATCTTGTTTAACCATAAATTTGTTTTATTTACATACGATGATTTTCTAATGTATTATCAAAAGCTGTATTTTATAATATGTGTACAATTATATACGTACCATTATATATTATAAATGATTTGAAAGCGATTAACGTATCGTAATAGTAATATACAAATATATTATTAAAAATTGAATTAACAAAATAAAAAACCATATTATTTCTGTACATTTAATTAAATAAAAAAAAATGTATCTTCTATGTACAAGTCATGTATATTAAGTCATATTAATTTCCCACAAAAGTTTTTGAAGCAAGTTTTAATTATTAAATGAATTCAAAATATATAAAATATCAAATCAATTCCTTACGATTGAAATATCAGTCAAATCTATATTTTAATAATTCACTTAATAAATACAATAATATGATTAATATTATTTAATATTAATTATTATAATGATATCTTATTCTTTTAGAGTTTATTCGAACCGCATATTCAATTTTAACAATTTTATCAAACTAGTTAAAAGAGTAATAATAAAATAATTTTTTATTATGTGCGTATTAGAAAATAATTATTATAATATCAATTTCGATTTGAAATAAAATTATATTATTTAATTAAAATGATAAATAATATAAAATAATAATTTAATCAAAATTAAATATAGTTAGGTATAACATATTTAATATAGTTTAATTGTAAAATTGTTAAATTGTCTAATTGTATATAGTTCTTAATGATATTTCTTCTATATTTTATCTTTATAAAACTACACATTAATTGACATTTAAATTAAACATTTTATAATAAAACGATCTTTTAGTTGGTAGCTTCCTAAATTTCTGTGGGGAATTGCATATAGAATATTTTTTATTATTCACGTTTTTAGCACATAAACGAATTTTGTCACGATGTCAATAAAATATATTATATTATAACTTTATAGTTCTGTGATTAAACAATGCATTATTACTCAAAGTTATTACATACATTTTAAATATGTTTGATATAATATAAACCAAACTATACTAAATTCGAATACAATTTCCTTTTAAAATTATCTTCTTATTCAAGAATTTAACCGGCGGCGGAAAGTAATAATTGTAATATTATGAGAAATACATAATTATTAAGTCGGACATCAATATGCCTTGCTCTAGATAGTTAGTGCGCGTGAGAAAGGTGCCAGTTGCTACCTAAAAAAAACTTTAGTCACATTACTTTAAATAAATAATATTTTGTTTAAAGACAAAACCTGTGCTAATTTAGGTATATTTAATTATATTGTTTGTAAAACAAACATAATTGTAACCCAAAAATATTACAAATATACCAGGTGATTATAAAATTTGTTGAATAGCTTAGACAAGTCAAGTAACAACGTACCGTCGTTAGAGTTTCAGTTTACTGCATACAATTTATATTATTATTAAAATATTTATAAAAAAAAGTACAAAAATTTGTTCATAACTGGTAAGTAGTTTTTAATAGAAAAAATATCTTTAAAAAAATACAATTTAAATTTGAAATATATGTTTTTTTATATTAAATCTAAAAATGTGATTAAAAACCAAATAGCAAACTAATAAACTTCAATATAGGTGGTATCTTATACATTTATATCATAATTATTCACCTTTTATTTAATATGTTTTAGGTACATAAATATAAACTAATGTAAAACTTATCAACTAATAAAATTAATTTAAATTATGGTTTATACAACCATTTACTGCAAACATATTTTTGAAGCATATATATCCGTAGAAAAGTAATAACAGTATTAATCTTAATGATAAATATATATAATAGAACAGCTTTTTAAAAAGAACTATTTTTAGTATTCTAATTAATTGCTTTTCAAAAATAATTGCAGTTAATATCGAACATATAAGAAAAAGACATACATAAAAATAGAACACACTATAGGTGTAATTAAATTTTAATTAAAAAAACAAACAAAAACATTATTGCTAAATACGAGATAATGACAAATAATAATAAGATAAATATTTAGAATACAGTGATATATTATATAAAAATGTTTTATATATAAATATAAGAAAATAATATTATAATTTGTTTAATTATAGTAAGTTTATCTGTGGAATGATGGATTTAAAACACGAAAATGATGTTTTTCTATCACAATTAGTAGCATTCACTGGAATTTACAGAATGTCAAATAATTCTACGAGTCCAAAAGTGTACGGTTACAATGTGTACAAATGTATAACAGTAATTCAATTAGTTTACCTTTTCATTTCGTTGGTCTGGTTAATATTAAATATATATTACTGCTTTGGCAATATAAACGATGTGAGCTTATATATATTGATGAGCATAGCATGTGTCTGTGCGATAATGAAACTGTATCGCTTACTCGAAAATGCAGATCGACTGTACGAATGTATACAATTAACGTCTATCGTCAATTTTTCGTACAAACATCATACAAAACAAATTCTTGAACTAGGCAAAAGAAAATCGAAATCGATATCAACAGTATTCATCACTTTGTGGATATTCGTCTTGGTGGCCTGGGCTGTTGCACCGTTAATTGCCCATAACTTGTATATGAGCATTACCACTGAAATAGGTTCTTACCATTACCGGTATAACATAGCGAATTTAGTTTTTCCGGTAACTGATGCATTCTATAACCGACATTTTTTTACTTACTACATAGTTGAATTTCTAACTATATTAAATTGGGCTTATTGCGTGTTTATATTCGACGTTCTTGTAATTTCATTGTGTATTACTCTTAGATATCAGTTACATACGATTGTTAATTCATACAGTATGTTTTCTGTAAAATATATGCACTTAACAGGTATGTGGAGTATAGGGTTTATTATATTATAACACAAGTATTATAATTTTTTCTATTATTTTCAGGAGATAGATTAAATACAAAACAACGAACAAAATCTAGTATGATTTCGGAATTCAAGACGTTAATTCAGGATCAATAAGTAGTTATAGAGTAAGTATTATTATAATCAAATTTAATAAGATATAAATTGGTTAAATCAATAGTTTTAAAATAATTAATTTCCTAAATATGTTTAGTCAAATGATTAATAATTTTTAATACATACAAAAATTTTTTCAAAATTAAAATAAACCAATTTCGTATAGAATAATTAATTAAAAGATATTTATATGGGTCTTAACAATTCTATAAAACAAAACTGTCACAAATACTGTATAGTGTATATAATAATGTGATCTATTTTCTAATAAAATAAAATAAAATATAGTATATTTATTTTAATAAAAATAATTAATATTTTAATGAAATTCCAGAAACATTAGAAATATTTATCAAATATTTCGAACAGTATTATTTTTTCAACTGGCTACTGACTCATTGGTACTTATATTACTATCCAGCATAACAATAAAGGTAACGTTATTATTATAAAAACAAATTTAATACCTACCATAATTCATTTTTTTTTTTTAAATTCAAATTTATATTTTAGAACTATTTCGATGGGTATTCCCTTATATCACTAGTAAATATGCGACCAATTATGACATCATTGACGTATATATCACATATATTTATATATTGTTATTTATGTAATGGTATCAATGAACAAGTACGTATTATATTTAAATATGTTACATCGAAAATTAAAAAAAAATATTAATTTGATTATCTAAAGCCAAACAACTATTTTATATAATAGTGTAGTAAGATCGAAATAATTTTATACCATAAAAGTTCTTCAGGTGGTTATGTATTAACAACTTATGATATTGTCCTTAAATCAGATAGATTCGTTGAATTTTGCGATGTACTGTTGTGGTTGGACGGAAATGAGTATAGATTCCAAGAAACTCTTACTTTTAGCTATGCGTACGAACGATGGCGATGATTTAAAATTACGATTAACGACAAAGAGAGTAATCAATTTCGAAATATTTGCCAGTGTAAGTTTAAGTTTTATATAGTTGAGTACATGTTTTATTATGATTAATTTATAATTATTTTATTATTCATGGATTTTTGGAATAATAAATACATTCATTATTAAATATGTTACAATAATATACCTAACTGCGAACGTTTAGAATATAAATATAGTAAATTAAACTTTTGTATAGAACAATAAATAAATAAACGATTCTTCTAACATATACATAGTATAATTATATGTATTATAAACAAATCTAATGTATGTTGTGAACGTAAAGGTTATGCAGACAACGTATTCAATATTATCACTTTTGGCAAACCAGTACAAAAAGAAGACAATTTAAAAATTTCGACACAACTGCTTATAGTCTATACGCAAAAATGTAGGTAATCATTGAAATAAATCAATAAAATATATCATTAAATTGTATTTATTATAATTACAAGTTTATTTATCATAAACATTTTAAAATGTAGCTTTAAACGTTTATAATTTTAATTAGTGATGAGCAAACCAAGACCAAGACCAAGACCAAGCCTATGGCAGTCAGTAACTCCTTTCATTGTTTCTTGTCTATGATTACTTAATCTCGTATAAAATAGGCTGCCTGTTTGATATATTAAAGACCTTAGACACTTGGTTACGACTATTAATCATAAGAAATTATAAATCATAAGCATAAAAAGTTTTAAAAAAAATCAAAACATTGATTAAATTTATTTGCGAAGAAAAATATTTTTCTATACGGATATTAATTCAAGATAGTAATAGGTTTCAAAATTTAAAATTTGTATTGAGTAATTAAGGAAAAACCTGTCGCTTTAATCGTAAAATTGTTGACATGACACGTTCTACACTCACGAAAAAATTAACAAAATAACTACATGTATCTTCTTCTTCTTCACCATATCTCCAAATAAATAGACCCTATTTATAAACCCTGCTTATACTCTACTCCATTCTTTGACTTTAGATTAAAAACATTCCTTTTAGCCCGGCTGAATAAATAGGCAAAATAGCTATATAAATGTACTTAATTTATATTGCTTATAAAATATTATTGGTATACATGGTATAGTTTAGATAATTTCTAAATATTTGTATAGAAAATTGAATAATAAATATAATTTTTATGATTTATCTAGTTACTTCGCTTAATTGCAAAAGTGTTTCAAAATTCAAATGTAAGTAAAAAATGAATTAAATCAAAGTCGTCAAATCTATATTATCATTAAATTGAAAAATAATAAATTAATAATTCTGCCAATGAATTTTCATTCATATTAGTTATAACACGAATTGTTGACATTCATAAAAAGCTTATTTCTATCAAATATAATAAGGTCTTTTATGTTATTATTATAATTGAAAAATGAAAACATTATAACTATGTTCAAATTGATCAATAAATAATATTTATATTAGATATTTAGATACATAAATATATATAAATATTATTACTAAATAATACATTCATATTTTAACGATACTTAAGTTATACAAGAGTGTAAGACTATTATGTTAGGTAAAATATTAGAGTTAACATTAAAAATGTATGGTATTCTTACCATTTTCGTGACATGATATTTTATTAACACGCTATAATTATAGTATAAAATTAACTATTATTAAACATATAAATTAATATTTTACAATAGTTACTGTTTCTTCACATTCAAATGAAAAAGAAATAAGGTGTTCCTTTTTAAACAATACTAGTTTATCCTTTATATAATTTATATATTTTTTTTTTTATAGATTAACATAATTTATGTAATATTTTATTATTAGCATACTATATAATAGCTTTCATTAACATCCATTCTATCTACATATAATTAATTTACTTTAATAAAATTTGGTACTTTTTGTGTTTTTACTTAGGCATATTATTTTTGTAAATAATTTTTCTTTCGGCAAATTATTCATATATTAAAGAAAAAACGCAATATGAAAAAGAGGTCACATTTAATATTCAAACACTAAATTTAAATTAATTAAAGATATAAATAAATAAATATATATATATATAATTTTGGTTTCCTATATCTATAGTTCCATAATGATTCACTAATATTAATAATACGTTATAAAATATTTAAAATATCCATATTCTATAGCCCAAAATAAATAAAATTCTGAAAGAAAGAAAATAAATAAAGAATTATTATTTTTTTTAATATTGACATAAAGTTAAATTAATTGTGGAAAGACAGTTGTCATAATCACTCTTTTAACTGATAAGTGTTCGATCAAAATTCATACATGCTATTATTTTAAATTGTAATTATAAAATTTTATATTGTAAATAATTGTTAGTTATATTCACTATTAATTTATTTACTCATATTGAAAGTTAGTACAATATCATAGATGTTGAATTATATATTTTTATAACAAATATGTAGCTTTATTTTGTATTTTATAGGTTTTTATCTAATAGAATATCACTACGTACAATAATGATAATGTAATTAAAATACACTGCTTATGATATTATAACGATCACTGGTGTTTCATCAAATGGTAATTATTTCAAATGGTCAAAATTTGTTTGGTTATAATATACATAAACAAATTTATAACTGTTATTCATTTATTTTCCTTATAACCCATGCTGGGCAAGTTAACTAATTTTTTAATTAGTTTAGTTAATTTATTTTATAAACACATCAGTTAAGTTAAACGTTTAAAGTTACTTTTGATTTGAATTAATTTTAAATGTTAAAAACGTTAAAAGTTAATTAAAAAAGTATTTTAAACTAATTAAAAAAATATATTAATAAATGTATGAAGACACTTTTTTTGAATGAAAATTATATTATTAATTATATAATACAATTTTAAAAATGTGATTTTAATCAATAGTTAATAATTATCTTTGTTTGTTTTGTAATACTTTAATCATTATTTGAATGAACATTTTTAATATAAACATTTAACGTTTTTGTATTTGAAAATTTGACACTGAAAAGTTCACATTCAAATTCCTTAAGCGATAATACATTAGTATCATGGAATTTTCTACAATGAACATAAAGGCTCTTTCTTTGAGAAAATGTTTTATCGCAGAATCTACATTCAATAACACAATCCATTATAGGTATATAATTAATAATTTAAAACCCTTTTACTTCTAATTATTTAACTGTTGTTTATTAACTAAAATGATAAAAATCATTATCAGTAAAATACTAGTGTAGTAATTGGCATCCAGGCGGCATTGCGGTCGTGATCCTAGATGCCAAAAGTCATGTTTCTATAGTCATTGATATCCAGGTAGCGCTGCGGTTGTGGCCCTGGATGCCAAAATTCATGCTGCTGCGATGCTTTCGTATCGTAATGGCCAAACCTGTAAATGGCGGCTGGTTTTAATAATAATTTCAAGTTTGCTCTCCAGTTATAAGCAATTAAATATTTTAAATAACTTATTTGCCATATTAAATTTTAATAATATAAATTATTATACTTATATATATTTATTTTTATGCTATAAATGTACACATAAATTATAATTTTTAGTATTTTACTATTTATTATTATACTATATTGTTGTTAAATGTGTTTATTTTCATTAAATAATGGAAATTGAAATGCAATATTGGTACCTAATATAACATTATAGGACCATTTATCCTCGAAATACTCGATAAAATGTTAAAAATTTAAAATACGTAACTTTTCGTAACTTTTTTGTTAAAGATATTTAGATATGTGACTTTTATTAATATGAAACTCAATAAAATACTAGTGTAGTCATTGACATCCTGGCGGCACTGCCTTGCGGTCCTAGATGCCAAAAATCATGCTGCTGCGAAGCTCTCGTTTGTTTATTAACTAAAATAATAAAAATCATTATCAGTAAAATACTAGTGTAGTCTTTGGCATCCAGACGGCATTGCGGTCGTGATCCTAGATGCCAAAAATCATGTTTCTATAGTCATTGACATCCAGGTAGCGCTGCGGTCGTGGTTCTGGATGCCAAAAATCATGCTGCTGCGAAGCTCTCGTAGGTAGTGATTAATTCGATAGTGTTGTATCGATAACAACAATATCGATTATTTCTATTATATCGATTTATGTTAAGTGTTTTACGATATACCACGTGAGTATTTGAATCTTCACTATTGTTACATAAATCGATACAATTAATATCGATATTTTACTATCGTTTGAGCCCAACCTGTAAATGGATGTCGGTTTCAGTCTTTTGGGATTGTATGGAGTTAGCTATCTAGTTATTATCTATATCTGTATATCTATATCTGTATTTATACGTCTAAGGCACAACCATCCGTATCTCACTCATATCAAAATTTTATTATCGGATCTTGACTCTTGGCCCACACTTTCGACGTCGTAGACGTATAAATAATTTGTAAATATTGTATATAATATGTGTGTAGATAAAATAATATATTGAAAATTATAAAAAAAAAAAAAAAAAATGAAAGTGATGTATGGAAAGAATCTCAACGTGGTACATACGAGACAATAGTAATAATTTATTGATATCTGTAAACTGGCTAATATTACCATCTAAGCTCTAAAAAGAATAGAAAAACATATAGATATTTCAATATTTGTGTTAGTTGTGATTGTATAATTTTATTAATTTTGTTGTCTCAGTGAAAATTATATGCTAAAACCATCATATATATATACCTATATTTAATACAATCATATATAGACTATTTGGGATCAACAATTTTTAATTCCATGCCATATGAATTTAAAAAAAATTCAATAATGAATGATACTGTGAATATTAAATAAAATAAAATAAATTAATATAATATAATATTTTATACATAACATATTTATTCTTGGAATTGGAGAAGAATGCTTTGGGTATGTAAAGGCTATTTGGTTATTATTTGTTTATTTATTTGTAAATGTAATGTTATTAAGTCTATTTTATATTACGCTTTTATAGTTATAAATTATTTATTACGTTTATTTATTTTAATTTGTTTAGATTTTTATATTATCTCCTTATCTTATTATTATATTATGCTATTATGTATTAATTAATATTTTGAGCTACAATAACTCCCTCTCTCCAACACAAGCTGTTAAGCTTAAAGGAGAGAGGTTAATCAAATTTTTTATTTTAATACTGTTGGAGATTTAATAAAAAAATAAAAAATAAAAGGTTTTTCTGAACTAGAAGGACGAACGCATGATGTTGGGGAACTGACATAACAGTCGAGTACTTTTACGCAAAATTGAACTTATGTAAAGCGTACGATTGCCTTTTATTAACTCGCGAGAGCACATTATTGGGGTTTTGTGTAACTATCAAATAAGTAATAGGACAGGAACTCATCGACATTGATTCGAAAACGACTTACTGGCTAGTAGCTGATTTCTGTGAATGGGAGCAGCAAAGAGCCAAACATAAAAGTATTTTTTCAAATTCGCTGAAACAAAATCTGAACGTGTTTAAACGGAAACCGTTCGTCCCAAAACAAATGGGACCAAATAGTACCGATCATGTGTATAGGTGTCAAACCACGCTCGTCATACCAGCACCACCCATTTGGAAAGTTTACATTTTTTATGACTACATTTAGCACGCAATTAGCATGAATTTACAAGACTTAAGTCATAATTTCCATGTTATTCGTTCCCTTGTAAAAACAATTTTTCGATTACGAGTGACTCGGAATTGGTCGAAGTCTTTATTTTTAGCTAGAAAGTGTGTTTTTACATAATGATATTATATTGAGTTTCGCTTAGAAGCATAATTTCGAAGGCAATATCATTGCATTCATATCTTAATTATATATTAATTATAACTTAATTATGTAACTACTAATTTCTCCAAGGACCAAAGGGGCGAAGGAGAAACGTCCAAAATCGACTTTCCCACTTACTGTTATTGTTATTTATTATGTTCTTCTTATATAAATTTATTTCTTTTATTTTACTGTTATTTTTAATAAGTCTTTATATTAGTTGTTTATTACTGTAATTAATAGTTGTTCGGCGTAAATTTATAAAATAAATAAATATAAATACATATTGAATGAGGTCACATTTAATACTATGAATTTACATAAATTTAAGATGTGTAGATAATTATTGTTTCCAATACCTATAATTATTTATCAACTAACATTAATATAACGTTTCAACCTTATAAATTATTCTAAATATCCGTATTCTATGGCTCTTATTTTTTAATATTATTATTTTTCCTAATACAGACATTAAGTTACATTCATTATGGAAAGATAGTCGTAAAAATAACTATTTTATTCGGTAAGTTGTCAGTTTATATTATTAATATGTATTTCATATGATATTTTTAAAATAATATGTGTATATAATGATTGTTAATTATAAAAACTATTTAATGATATGTAGTCTACTTGTATTGAAGAATAGAATAAGGTATAGTAAGTTAATTTCTTAGTAAATACAGACTATAGAACGTTTTATTATATTATAATTGTTATTTAATTATAATTTATATTCTGAAGCGTTATTGAATAATTTCAAGTATTCTTTTTACATTTATTTAACTATACATTTCATATACCTAATTATTTTTTATTAATATTGGCATTCTGTCAAAATTTTTAATGGAAGATTAATTTCACTATCACTTTTTTAACTAGATACTAATAACTAGTTATTGATTTATATAAGTATGTTACTTTTTAAAATAAATATGTTCATACAAATTGTTAATAATTATAAACTACTTTTTGATAAGTATTCTGCTCATATTAAAGTAAAGGATAATTTCATTGCTAATCAAACCAAATTCAGATCAAATCCAAAATATATTTTTATATCAAATATTTTGTTGCTTATTTTCATTTTTCTTTTTTTAATTCTATAAGTTTTTATCTTACTGATCATAACTACAAAAATGTTGCTGAAAAAAATTGAAAACGACTTTACGATGAAAGAAAATCTGCTTATACGAATCACTAGTGTTTATCAAATGAATAGTCCAAATAGTCAAAAAGTGTTTGGATACAATATATTTAAATGTATAGCTGTTATTCAATTAATTTTTCTTATTATAGCATCATTCGTCATACCATTAAATATTATATACTGCTTTAAAGATTTAAATGAAATCAATAAATATATATTAATAAGTACTTCGACCACATTAGGGAGTTTAAAAGTATATCGCATAGTTCAAAATGCACAACAAATATGGCGCTGTATACAGTCAACATCCATCCACAGTTTATCATACAAATATCATTCAAAACAATTACTTGAAATGGGCGAAAAGATATCGAAAATAATTTCCACGTTTTTCATGGTTTTGTGGATATGCGTTGTATTATTTTGGACTATGGGACCAATGATTTTTAGTAACATTTATATTAATATAAACATCCAAAATAAGATTCACTTTTATCGATACAACGTGATAAATTTAATATATCCTGTAACTGATCGATTTTATAACGCACATTTCATTAAGTATTATATTTTAGAAACTACTATAATATTGTCTTGGATGAGTGGTACATTAATGTTCGAAATCATCTTCATTACATTATATGTTAAATTCAAATATCAATTAAGAACTATTGCAAATTCGTATAGTTCATTAACCGATTATCACTGCTACTTAATTGGTAAATACCATTTTGTAATAACACTATTATTTTTGAGCAAATTAAAAGACAATTATAATATTATAATAATAAGCATAAAATGTATTACTATATTTCGTTGCTGTTAGCTTATGAATATTTTTTCAGATGATAGAACGAAAACATCACAACACAAAGATCAATATTTATTACACGATTTAAATAATTTGGTCAATGATCATAAAAATGTTTTGAAGTTAGTTGAGTTTAATTTGATTGGTTATTATAAATTGACAGATATATAAATACAAAATAATAATATTACAGTTAATATTTGAATTATTACTATTTAATATTTATTTATAATACACGTCAAAATAATATGTTTCTTTTATATATTTGTTTTTTATGCAATATAAAATATTTCTTCCAGAAACATTAGAACTATCGAGCAAATATTTCGACCAGTTATATTCTCCCAATTAGTTACTGACTCTGTGATTGTTATATTGCTATCCTGCATAACAATTAAAGTATATAATATTTTCATTTGTAAACCAGTATTGTTCTAATTTCAATATTTAATAATTTTGTAAATATATATTTCAGAATTATTTTGATGGTATGTCCGTGCTTTCTGTTTTGATTTTAAAACCAATTATGACAACGTTATCGTATGTATTACACATATACTTATACTGTTATTTATGTGATGGTGTCAACGAAAAAGTACGTATAATATTTAATTTTTTTAATCTAACATTAAGATTGGCATATACAAATACAAAAATATTGTATACAGGGTGTTTCATTTAACGTAGAACACTCATTATCTCGAAAAATATTAACTTTTTCTAAATTTTTTTTTTTGATAATTTTAAAACTTACTTTATTCTACAATATTGGATTAATTTAATATTTTTAACCCTTTTTGGTCTACTCTAACTAAGTATCAACTTTCGATTTTTAAATGGCGACACCCATTTTTAATTTTTGAAATTAATTAGATATTAATCTAATCGAACTAAGATAAAGCTATAAAGTACGTTATGCTTATGATAATAAAATAATGTTATTATCATCATTGATTATAAATACTATGTATAATCAATGTTATCAAGCATTGAGTCTTCTTCCGTTGGTCGATTTCGAGCTTTTTCTTCCAGGGGCCGTTTTAGCGTTTTTTTTTCATAATGATTTGTCCGTATTCTATACGATTCCGTCATTAACAGAATCCACGGTCATCATTTCTCCCAGAATCCATTAAAAAAGGTTTCAGAATTTACCGACATACAATTTTCTTTTAAAAATATAGTTAAAATGTTCGCATAACAATGGAAGGTAAAACGGTCGCCGCCGTCGTGAATTTTGCAAAAAAGGACGATAACGGTTATCGTTTATTGAAACGTCTCCGAGCACACGTCGATAACCGTGTCGGAGAGAGATAGCGTTATCGTATGGATGATTTTGGAGTGCTGTTATCGCCTGTCTCTCTCTAACGGAACTCTTTTCTCCCGTTACGAAACGTTTAAATGATAGTTTTAGCCGTTTTAGTGTTTTCATATGTTTAAAAATTACGATTTTTCGTGTTATAGGTTTGTCGAGCGACTTTTTACGGTACATTGTTACATTTTTATGGATTTTTTATATACGATGTATTAGTTTTCAGTGTCGTCGCTGTGTATACGTGTGTATGGCGATTGTTAACATGTGCGCACAACACGAAATAAGTTACCCCCGTAGTATAATTGGTCGTTTTAAACGTTGAAATGTTTGTACGGTAATATTTTTTTAAACTATTATGTGTATTTTTATGGATTTCTTACATCATATAGCATATTCGAAAAGCGTCGCCGATGTCAATTCCACCTTAGGTGAACGGGTTTAAATATATTGAAAATCAACCTTATCCTCAACGGTTCATGGTGGTGCGTTCGGTTAGGCTTCTAAATAGCGATAGATAGGATAAGTCGGTAGGTATAGCAGCAACTTAAGTTCGATTCACGGATCTACCGAAAAAATTTGTGTACGATTTGTGCCGTCGGTGTGTTTTTGTGTTCTCTATCAAATCATCAGCCGCCGCGAACAACAACATCGACAGTTGCGGAATTTCGAATTATTTTTTTTCGTCAAATTTCTAATTATTACCCGTTCCTTTTATGAATATTATTGATTCAAATGACCTAACCTTTTATACCAATGGTAATAAAAGTTTGTAATGTTTCACATGATTGTAAATTAAATTCATTGTTCTTTTTTAATAATACAACTTTAATTATAAAAATATATTAAGAATACAATACACTACATACTAATTACCAACTAATAAGTTTTTTATTTATACTTATATTATTATATTTAATAAATAATACAATATTTATGTATACTTTTTCATAATATTAAATTAAACCCATGTATTTGTTATATAAATAATTTTAGTCAACTTTTTTAACCAAAACAATATACAACTATTGCTATGACCTATTTTAGTGTACAAAATGTTGATACATCAGCAGTTGAGCAGTTTAACACTAAATCGTATAACGAAGTATATACTTCGTGTATGAGGAAGTCGTACTCTAACGACGGTATAAACTTACCGTATATAACTGGCCTGACGGCGAAGTAACGACAGTAACCTACGACAGAATAAACTTGCTGTAAAGAATTTACATATGCGACGAAGTCGTACACCTACGACGCAATAAACTTGCCGTCGATTAATGTTTCCGAGTGCAACGCAGCAGCAATTCTTGTTAGGACCTTTATTATTTAACCATATACATTGTACATAAACTAACAATCCGTATTGACTGTATGTGTTGCATTCAACCACTTCTTTCTAAAAACAAATTCTTAAAAAATTTTAAATAAACATTATAAAAACCATAATTATTCAGTTTTCTCAGTTTTATTCAAAATTTACTTCTTTTAAAAATGTTGGTGTTTTAATTATATCATCAGAATGTTCAATAAAAATTATTATCGCTGTTGAAAATTACTTTATGTGTATTATAATTATTAAGATTTTAATGCAATAATATTGCATTAGAAAATACGATTTTGAGCGATTCTCAATATATTTAAATATATTATACTGATAATCCATTCCAAGGTTTTACCACGAGTGTAATTTACACATGTATATATTCAAAATAAATTTCAAATTCCTATGATCAAAATTCAAGGAGTTTTCATTTCATGATAATATTTATCAGTCATGATTTGCAAAATATTTTGTAAATAGATTAATTAGTAAATGATTAGGTTTCTACAAAAATTTTAAACTAATAAAGCCAAAATTGTAGGTTATATTAATTTTTTTGGAAAAAAGTTCAAAGCTCAATATTTACCAAAAAAATCAACTAATTCATTTCAAAATTTAATCACACTTGTACATTATCAATGTTAGTATTCAAAAAAATTTTCAAGTCATCGTAGCACAAGAAGTCGTAATTTTGCCGATTTTTGCTATTTTTGATAGTTTTTCTTCTCCTTAGATAAAACTTTTGAGAAATTTGAAAAACGAGTTAAGTATTAAGATGATACGATTTTCTACAGAAAGTATACCCTATTTGTGGTAATCAGACCATTATTTCTACCCAAAAACATGTTTTTATACATAAAAAAAAAAAAAAAAATATCTTTGTAAAAACAATACCATAATTTTGATACTTTTTGAGATAATAAGTGTTCTACGTTAAATGGAACAACCTGTATATAAAGATTTCATTAATTTAAACTTAATCCGTATATATTATGGATTTTTTTAAAATGTTTTACCCAATGTCTTTTTGTTTCCAATGTAAATTTGTTTCAATTTGTTCTAAATGTAATTAAATATTTTTGATCAATCAAGATAAAAATTTCAAAAAAGGAAATAATATTAAAATATTAAATATATTTTAGATGGATTCATTGAACTTTGCAATATACTGTTGTAATTGGATGGAAATGAGTACGAAATTCAAGAAGATCATCCTATATAGTATGAGAATTAATGATGCAAATAGTCATAAACTATGTATAACAATAAGGAATGTAATAAATAAGGAAATGTTTGCTAGTGTAAGTTTTGATTTATATAATTATATAAATGAAATAATAAATAATTATGAATCATATACTTAGGTATTTAATAATTGAATATTGTTTTATACTTATGATTAATAAGTTCATTTATCAAAACATATTTAATAAATCACTAAATAAACATAAATACATTTTATAATCTTATATCAATTATTATAATGACATCTTATTCTTTTATAGATTTTGCGAATCACATATTCAATTTTATCGCTCATGGCAAAGCAGTTGAAAAATTAGACATATTAACGTTATATTGTCTTTGGATTAGAATATATTCAAGTAGAAATCTTAGATATTTATTATTCATAGATATTTTTTTAGGATTTTATGAAAAAAATTATATTTTCGTCCGTTCTATCATTGAGTACGGATCTAGCATAATTTACTTATAAATTTTATTAATTTTAATTTATCTTTTAATTGTTATCACAAATTGTTATCAATTACAATAGTAAATACGTCTGTTTAGGCGTAAAATAATAAAATAAATAAAAAACCAAATTTCAATTATACATTAGAACAATCGATCAAGTTTTTCGACCAGTTATATCCTTCCAGTTAGCTACGGACTCTGCGATATTCATATTGCTATCCTGCATTACAATTGCAGTAAATTATATTTTCATTCGTAAACTAGAATTCTAACAACGATATTTACAAATTTTGTGAATTTTGAATTATGGTATGTCCGTGTTTTCTGTATTAATTTTAAAACCAATTATGACAATGTTATCTTATATATTACGCTTATTCATTTATTGCTAATTATAGGATGGTGTCAACGAACAAGTATGTATACAATTCATTTTTTGTTTTAATTTAACATTTAAATTGACATTAATTTCAACAAATAAAAAAATATAGTACAATTATAGTTTATATTTTTTTAACAAAGTAATTCGTATATATTATGGATTTTTTTAAAACATTTGGCTAATTTCTCACGTAGGAATTAATAAATTTATTATTATCAAATTTCATGTGTTAATAAAGTTTAATGATGAATATTACTTGTTTATATTTAAGTACGTAAAAAACAAACATTTTAAAAATTATTGTTAATGCTAATAAAATGTAAATATTTTATTTTATTTTATTTTACATCATGTATGATTGTATTATTGTGATTGAAAGTTTTCACAATTCTTGCTTTTAAATCTACCTGATAATTTAGCACAATACGATATTTTTCAAGAACAAAAATATAAAAATGATATTACACAGGTTATTTGGATTTTTCTTTTTTTCTTAGGTTTTTTTTATTGAATAAAATGTATTAAATCTAATTAAAAAAAAAAAATAATAATAATATTATAATAATAAATATATTTTAGAGCGATTCATTGAAATTTGTAATATACTATTGTGATTGGACGGATATGACTATATGAGTATAAAATTCAAGAAGCTTATCCCATATAGTATGAAAATAAATAATGTAAACAGTTATAAACTGCGCATAATAATAAAGAATGTAATACAATGCTGTAGAAACTGCGGCGCAGGCGGTTTATTGCACCGTGCCCTCCATACTTTTAAATTATAGGTGACCCATACTCAAAAACTATTACCAAAATAATATTTAAAATATTTAATGATTTTTATATTTTTAATATTTATACTTCTAACGTGATTTATTATATTATAATGATTCAATAGGGAATTAACCTTTTTTTTTTCAAGAGGATGAGGCCCATAACTTGAGCTTGCACGAGGACTCAATGAATAAATATGGAAACGTTTGCAAGTATAAGTTTTGGTTTATTTAATTATATTAATGAAAAAATTTATAATTATGAATCTTATACTTAGGTATTTTATTTTCAAATATAGTTTTATATTTATGATTAAATATATATTTATTTATGAAGAAGCCTATTTATCAAGACATATTTAATAACTACTAAATAAACAAAAATACATTATATAATTTCACATTTATGATTACACTGACATCTTATTCTTTTACAGATTTTGCGAATCACATATTCTATTTTATCACTCTTGGCAAAGCAGTTGGAACAGTAGACACAATAACGTTATCTGTGGATTAGAACATATTTACGTAGAAATCTTAGATATTTATAGAAATTATTTTTTAGGATTTTATGGAAAAAAATTATATTTAGCAAAGGATTGTAAAATTAAAATGATATCAATGAAATACAGACATATCGAACAATAATATTTTATAATTTGTTAATGAATCCGCACTAAATATGTATAACTATAGCTTATACGTACTTTTTTTTTTTTTTTTGTAAATACACCACGGAGAGGGGCCGCTTTGCGCATTACTGCCTCTCCGCAGAGCCTCGTTTATTAATAATAAGCGAATTACAATTATGGGTTCTTATCTAAACCGACATTGCGGATGTTCGGTTTTACACTTAAGTGGGGGGCCTCTAACCCTCCTAGTATTGGCCTTCAGCCTACATAAGATAGCTTAACTACAGTGCAATGATTTGCTGTTGTTGTTGACTCCTCTCTTCCTTGATTTTGGAGGCCATGATGTACTCCAGGAATTCGGCTATCAGTCTCCACGACTTCTCATCCTTCAACATCCTGTTGCCAATGGTGTCGGGTGTAAGACTCTCCCCCAGCACGGCGTACAATCTTCCCCTCCTCGAAGACCAGGCATCGCATAGGAAGATAGTGTGCTCCGGGTTGTCGTAAGGGTGGTCACATATGATGCATTTCGGCGTGTCCACTATCTTGTATTTATGTAAATAGTCGCCGAAGCAACCATGACCTGAAAGCGCTTGTGTGACTAAATAGTTTAGCTTCCCATGTTTTCTGAATGTCCATATTCTGATATTGGGCAGCAACCGGTGTGTCCATCTTCCACTCGAAGCAGAGTCCCACATTGACTGCCAATCACTGATAGTTTGCCTCCTAACTTCTACTTGTTCCTCTATACTAGTACAGTTTCTAACCTTCGCCCTTTCAGTAGCCAGTAGTTTGATGGGTATCATGGAGCTTAACACGGTAGTTGCCTCGTAGGATGTTGTGCTGTATGCCATTATTACTCTGAGATAGCTTATACGTACTAGTTATATGTATTATTACCAGGGATGTATTGGTAAATAATGTCTTGAGTCTTATTTTTCTCAAAATTACATTAAAAAAAGAAGAGATTACTTTGATTGATTATTATGACATTATTATTCTTTTTTTTATATTTATAGTCAAATAATTAGTTTTTATCCTTAATAATTATATAGAATATCTATAAATAAATTATAACGAGAACTCTACACTTCATAAAATGAAAATTTTTTTTGTATTAAAATTTTTTAATAGAGTAGAGGTATATAAAATACTATGTACATGAATTTATTAATAGAAAAATAATACCTTATACATTTATTTTCATTAATAAAATACACTTAACATTAAAATTATATACATTTATTGTCATTAAATGTACAACAAATTTATAAATTATAAAATATTATGGCCGTTTACCTACCGTATACTTATAAAATTATTATTTATATTGCATATACGCACTTTTATACAAATATTATTATGAGTATACGCTCCAATATATCATTGATTATTACAATATACAATACACCACACGTAGGTTGCCACATCGATTAATTAAGATATTTTTTATTAATACAAATCGATAACGATACCAGTCATTTTAATACTAATAGATAATTTACTCTGTATTGTATTTATAAAATATTTTGAATATTTTTCCATTCATTATTGTTCTTTATAACATTTTAGAATTGCTCTTAAAGGTTAAAATATTATATTTATATTTATGATATACATAAATAAAGAAAATATCCTATACATGTATTATACAATATATACGTGTACATTTACGTGTAACTTGCAAGTTTTTTCAATGACACTTGAATTCTATAATATACAATGTGTAAGATTATTATGTTGGTAAAAAAATATTAAATTGACGTTCAAATAAATGTAATTCTTACAATTTTCGTAACATTTATTATATTACCGAGTGGATGACCCGGTATAATATATATATAAATGTAATTATTTAATTTTTACTACTAAACGTAGTTTAGTAATACGTAATGAATAAGCAAAAATATATTATTAATTGACACGTTCAAATAATGATTACAAAAGAATAAGAATATAAATTTAATAAAATATAATAAATAAATTCTGGTTTATATTTCATACTAATAATCATTTTTCTTTATGACATAGAAAAGAACTTTAATAATTTAGAGACATAAGGTGAACCCTAACATATTTATATGCTAAATTACGAAAAAATGGAGACCAAAATAAAAAAATTGCATAGTAAAATATTGTAAATTCTTAACAATTTCTTAATACATATTTCATTATAGTTACCTACTAGAATAATGTGCTGGTGCCAACTAATGGGCATGTAATATGTCAGTTTTTTTGGACATTTATTCTAATTACACATTTCATATTATAATTAATATTCTAATGATCAGTATTATACAAAGATAACCCATAATTTATATTCGAAATAAGATAAAAGATAATTGATTTTATATTTATTTAGATGAGATGAATAGATAACACTTAAATTTTTTATCTAGATAAAAAAAACAGATAATTAATATTTAATATTTTAGACTGGCGTCCGAGTCTTCTAAACTCTGTATTCATACCAAACTAAATATTTACAAACACCTTCTCAAATCACTATAGCTGTATGGTATACCTACAAGTTAGGTGTCTGTAAAAAAAAATCAATCTCTTTTAAATATGCAACTTTTAAATCTAAAACTTTCCATCTAATTACGAACGTTCCTTACTATGTAACGAACCAGAATCTACACTCTAATTTGCATATGCACATTATAAATGAAACAGAGAATATAGGCACGTATCCAGGATAATTTTATAAGGGGAGGGAACGTCCAAAATTTTCTAAACGTTTCGTAGACTAAGCTAAAGTGATATGTAATTTAGTTATTAAAATGTTAATACGACCATAAGTAATGCAATGCATAAAAGGATTAAAAAATTTGTTATTAATATTATTTTAAATTATACCTAGTTATTATTTTTATATAATAATTCGGACCATGGAGGAGAGTTCTAACCCCCCAAAACCCCCCATGGATACGCTACTGAGCCAGTCGATTATATCGTCATTACCATTTTTCACTCTGTATGTCCTATAATGTCGAATCTTTTACTTTGAGTTGCTAAGCAGATGTCGTCAGCATATACGAATTTTTCAGAAGTCCTTTCCTAGAGATTATGTGTCTTGTGTGTATATATTAAAAAGTGCTGAGACAAGGATTGATCCTTGAGGAAGTCCGTTATTGAGTACAAGTGATTTGCTTATTGGTTCCACAGAAACACTTTAAAATCTATGTTACCTAAGCTATTTTCTAGGAATCTGAACGCTGTTGTTTAGTAAACTGCTAGTTTACATGGGATATTTCGAATACAGTTTAAGTAATAATTCATGTTTCCATATGGTGTCGTACGTAACACTTAGATCAATACATGGAGAAATGTAAGATAATAGGCTTATTCTTGTCATCTTTTATTTTCATGGAAATCCATTTAAAAATATATAATTTAATGATATATAATTCGATCACTAGATGACGAAACGATACTTCCAAATAATTTTCAAAATTGAATTACAACTTTTGAAATACCTAAATATTTGTCTCACTTTTCGGTTTTTTATATTATATTTTAATTCCCAAGTTGAATTCTCGCTAGGAAAAAATTATAAAAAAATCATTAGAAGACTGCAATGACGCACCATTAAGTTGGAAATATCAATCAAAAGTAATCAAATTGAAACAAAGCATTTATGAAAAATAATCATCGAAATAAGCAAAAAATATAGGCACTTTAAAATTCCATAACTGTAATTGTCGCAACACAATATAAATTTCCATAGCAGTGTGCTAGATTTAATGTAAAACTAAAAAAATAAGCAAATGCTTTAAGTCCCGAACCTTGATTATATATAATAATATTTATGTATGATAAATACCTACTTAATAA
>CM023357.1:59882682-59927818 GCA_013282895.1 Eriosoma lanigerum | reverse complement strand
CTACATTTTACGATTGGCATGTTTTTTATTAATTTTATTTAAGCAGCATCTTTTAATTTATAGGTTATACGAATCACGTATTCAATTTTATCCCTTTTATCAAATCAGTTGAAAAGTAGGCATAATAACACATAATATGTGCAGATCAGAAAAAGTTTATGTACAAATCTAAAATGTTAATTTTAGGATTTTATGAACAAAATTAGATTTAATAAACCATTGTAAATTTTAAATTAGACATTTAAAACACAAACGTTGCTAAGACAAAAATTGACAAACAATATTTTATAATTTGTTCAATGATATCAAACTATGTATATGCACTAGTATAATTGTTATAAAACACTTATTATCAAGGATAATATTTTCTTAGGTTATTTATACCCACGGTAAAATTTTTAGGGGTAAAATGATTCCCTCAGTAATAAAACACTAGGATATTCTATTTAGGATAATTTATAAAAAATAAATGAAATAATAGTTGCAAAATATTTTGTTTTACCTATTTCATCGGAGTTGCATTGGACAACTAAAACTTTTTTTAAGTTTTCAAATAAAAATCGTTTACGATGATCGGATAATATAATATATGCTTGTATATTGAAAAACTACATTCAACGTTTATAGATGAAATAGGGGCAAATTTTTAATGGATTAAATCGTCACATGTCAAATCTCCAGGAAGTTCCTCTCTTGATATTTTTTCGCCTCTTAGAATATTTGATATTTTGGTGAGAATTTTAAATCCCGAATTTTTGTTTAGTACATCAAGTTTTTTTGAAACTGTTTCTCCCCTTTTTCCCGAAGCTTGATTAATTTGTTGTTTAACCTTTTCTGTACAACACACGGATTCTGAAAATAGCATCCCAGATGTTTCTGAATGTACGATTTCAGTAGCTAAAAATCCGAAACTACTTTTTATGTATATTAAATTTGTTTCTACTTCTGAATTTTCGACTAATTGTTTAACGTTCTTAATAGCCAGTGAATAATCTAAGTCCAATTGAAGTATAATATTTTTAATATATAGAAATTATTCACAATAATAGTTAACGGAATTTAACCAAGTGCTCCAACGAGTATAATATTGGTTCTGGAGGTAGAAAAATACCCGGAGCCAAATTATTAAACAAATTTCTACGTTTATATAGTTCTTTTCATATTCCTAATTTATATTATCACTGTTTATGTTTATGTTTATTACATAGTTCATATAAGTAAAGCTGGTTGGATAAATTTACACTGTTATATGAAGTTAATAGCTTATACATATTTTCTGCATTCATTCCATTTATTTTAACGACTAGATTAAATATATTTCCTATTATTTCAAGTGGTATTCATTCGACCGATATAAGCTTTTTTTGAGCTGCATATAACTGTATGTGAAATGTAATGCAATACTGAGAATTAATTAGATTGAAATATTTGTTGTGAGTTCGTTTGTTTTGTTAAAATTTCAGCGAGTACAATAGTATATGCAAAGAGGGCAATAAGCAGGAAACTACCATACTTCCACCCTATCTATTTTTTATAGAATATTATTAGATTTATAATTTAATGTAAAATCTTCACTTATTTTTAGTTATTATAAAGTTATAGTGTTATTATGTGCTTTAAGATTCTGAGCGAAGCGAGGAATGTATTGGTTTTACAATGATGTATTATTTTTATGATTAAAAGCACGATTTTGAGTAGAAATATTGGTCTGACTTCCACGAATAGCGTATGTTTTCGGTAGAAATTTGCATTTATTTGGTACTTTATAAAGCTCATTATTCGACTTTCTCAAAAGTTTTTTTTTGGGAGAACAAAAACTACCAAAAAATGGCGAAAATCGACAAAATTACGGTTTCGTTATTTAAATTTATTTATTTAGTAATAACTAATTACATTTTGATTATAGAGACATAAAAAAATTTTTGAATATTCACATAGGTGAATCTTATTTAAAAAAAAGTTAAAAACGATTGGTTAATTTTCTGACTAAGAATAGATTTATGACATTTTTTCCAAAATGTTTAATATTTCATAAAATGTTGGGTTAAACGGTTTAAAAATATTATCCTACTCAAATACTTCTTAATCTATTTACAAAATATTTTAAAAATTATAAGTCATAACTTTTTTTTAAAACTTGAATATTTAGTAGAATTTAATATTTCGGTATATTTTTGTTTTATTCTTGAAGACACTTTTTCGGGTAGAAATAATGGTCTGATTACTACAATTAGGGTACGGTTTCAACACAAAATTTCATCAAGTTGGTACCTTATTTAGATCATATTTTAAATTTCTCAAAAGTTTTTCGTTGAGAAAAGAAAGACGGAAAACGTAAAAATTCACGGAAATCGTAATTTTGACAAAATTGATTTAAAATTTTTCATGATAACTAATGTAATTTTGAATGTAGGTACTTGAAATTTCTTTAAGTATTCTTATAGGTAGTTTACACACATAGTAATTTTTTGGAATGGCTTATCAGTATAGTATATTATATTATACTGAGTTTCGCATTGCATTCAAATTTTAATTATAATAAATCACTTATTTCTTTGAGGACCGAAGAAACGATACAGAATCAAGCTTCTCGCTTTTTTATTCGTTATTCGTAGTTTTAAATAATACACAATTCACAAAAAATATTTAACATACACACATATATATATTATGTACTTATAAACTATATAAATAAACATACATAATATGTTTATAAAATATATTTAATATTAAATATTAATGTGTTCCTTTATCGATTGTTGATTGTAATTATTACATTTTATAGGTTTTAATATAACTGATTAAAACTACAAGTGTAAAGAAAAAAGAAAAACGATTTTACGATGCTAAACACACTGCTTATAAGAATCACTGGCATTCGTCAATTGACAAATACAGAAAGTCGAAAAGTGTTTGGTTACAATATATATAAGTTAATATCTTTTTTTCAATTAATAGTTCTTAGTACAACTGTACTATCTTTATTAATCAATATGAAATACAACTCAGAATTAAATGAAATGAGCAAGTATACAGCTGTAATGATGGCATATTTATTAGCATGCTTAAAAGTGTATTACATAGTTAAAAATGCGCAACAAATAATGTGCTGTATGCAGTCAATATCCATCGACAGTTTATCATACAAATATCATTCGAAACAGATACTTGAAATCGGCGATAAGAAATCGAAAAGAATTTCAATTTTGTTCGTTCTTTTATGGCAAAACGTTAGCCTATGTTGGATTCTAGGGCCATTGGTTTTAAGTAATTATTATATTAGTGCTAATATCAAAAATGAGATTCGTCAATACCGATACAACGTGACAAATTTAATATATCCTGTAACTGATCGATTTTATAATGAACATTTCTTCAAATACTACATTTTAGAAACTGCAATTTTATTGTTTTGGATGCATCCTACATTACTATTTGAAGTTTTATTCATTACATTATTAATTAATATTAAATATCAATTGAAAACTATTTCGAATTCGTATAGTAATTTTTATATTACACATCTCTACTTTAATGGTAACGGTAAGTAAGAGTATCTACGAAGTTGTTGTAACGATTTTAAGTAAATAAAATAGAAATGTATAATTTTTATTTAAACTATTTACATACATTATAATGATTATATTACTATTTTGTTGTGATAATTTTTTAAAAACAATAATTTTTAGATAGCCAAAAGAAGACATTACAATATAATGATAAACATTTATTACGCGATTTCAAAATTTTGATTAAAGATCAACAAAACGTTTTGGAGTTAGTCAATATTAATTAATTTACTTAAGTCCTATTTGTCAAAAAAAAAAAAAAATTAATTATCAATTAATATACGTTTATATCTCATTTATACACATAATAAATATAAATTTATTCTTTTTCAGAAATATTGATATTATCTATAAAATATTTCGACCGGTATTATTCTACCAACTAGCTACTGACTCGTTTTCAGTAATATTACTATCAAGCATACTAATTAAAGTTATTCTTTTTTATTCGTTTAATAGTAACATAATATGATATATATATTTACAAAAGCTGTGCTTTTATATTTCAGAATTATACCAATGGTCTACCTTTGCATGATTTATTGATCATAAAACCGTTTATGACATCTTTAGTATATGCATTGCACTTATATTTATACTGCTACTTATGCAATGGTATCAACATACAAGTACGTATTGTATTTAATTATAGATTAATTACGTAGGAACGATAGAGAAATGGCCAGAATCGACTTGTTTTAAATTAAACCATTTCTTTTGATATACGAGATAAAATAATACTTTATAAAGCTTATAGCTATTTCCAACAGAGAAGATACCTTATTTCGTTGGTACAATGGAAATGTTTTCAACTGTTTCAAATTAAAGTAGAAAATATTATACACTTAGGAATTAATTAATGTTTTTAATATTAAAACTCATAAGTATTGCAATGACATTTAATAAACTGTTACTTTATGTAAACACAATTTTTTAAAACATAAAGCCCAATCAATTTTACATATTCTCTTTTAGTTCAAATCATCTTAAATATTTTCGATTCATCAAAATCAATTATTTTAAATGGGAAATTGTTTTAACAAAATTTCACTTAATTTAGAGAGATTCGTTGAACTTTGCAATATACTGTTGTAATTGGAATGAAATGAGTCTGAAATTCAGGAAACTCATTCTTTTTGCTATGAGGATGAACGACGCAAACTGTCATAAACTACGCATAACAACAAAGAATGTAATAAATATGGAAATGTTCGCAAGTGTAAGTTTTGGTATATAATAATGATATCATAAAACATTGTGAATGATATTTACTTATGGCAATTATGTTTTTTAAAATTATTTTCTTATTAAAACATAAAGACATAATTAAAAATTATATCAAATAAATATATTCTATGATCGAAGATTGTATATAAATTATTAAAATATAGTATCTTATTTGTCTATAGGTAATGCGAACTACGTATTCAATTTTATCAGTTTTGGTAAACTATTGGAAAAATCAGACATAATAACACATACATGCGGAAATTGGTTACGGACAATGCTATAACATTATACCTAAATATTTTATTAGTATTTTTTGAAATAAAATTTGATTCAGTACACTATATTAAAATTAAAATTAGATATTTAATCTATATACATTGCTAAAACAATAATCGCTCAACTTAATATAAAGGAATGCACTAATAACATTAATACAATATTTATGTATACTTTTTCATAATATAATATTGAACTCATGTATTTGTTATATTAATAAAATTAATCAATTTTTTAAACAAAACAATATACAACTCTTTCTATGAACTATTTTAGTTTACAAAATTTTGATAGTAACAAGCAGTTGAGTAGTTTAATACTAAATTGTATATCCTTGAGAATATAATAGGAATATATATAATTGAAGAATATTTTTTTGTGTACCTTGATAATTCTCCTAAATTTTTTTTATGTATGTTTGGTTTACCTATTTTATTTTAAGCACCATCATGAACTTGCGTGTTTGACGAAGTCGCACCTTAAGGACAGTAAAAACTTGCCGTTGAGAATTTACGTTTGCGACGAAATCGTACACTAAAGACGGAACAAACTTGGCGTCGAGAATTTACATGTGCGATGAAGTAGTACACCTATGACACAATAAATTGGCCCTAAATTTCTGGCGTATGCGATGAAGTCGTACACCTATGATGCAACAAACTTGCCGTCGATTAATGTTTCCGAGTACGACGCAACCGCACTTCTTGTTAGGACCTTTATTTTATAACCAGATATGTTGTACATACAAATAACAACTCATATTGACTATATGTGTTGCGTTCAACCACTTCTTTCTAAAGACAAATTCTTAAAATTGTTTAAATAAACATATAATGTAGAACACTTATTTTGACACTCAAAAAAAGTTTCAAGTCCCTATGATCAAAACCTAATTAGTTATCACGAAATTAAAAAATTTAAAATAATGAAACCGTAATTTTGCCGATTTTCAAGAATTCTTACTTAAAAAAGTTATGAAAAAAATTTGTCTGTCACGATTTTCAAAATATTTTGTAAAAATATTAAGTCGTATATGTCTAGACGTCGACAAAATTTTCAAACCAATAAATTGAAAATTGCAGGAAATATTAAACATTTTTAGAAAAAAGTTCAAAGTTCCATACTGTACCAAATAATCAACCAATCCGTTCCAAAATTGTACCACATATGTATATTACCAATATTAAGAATGTATAAACCAATACATTCTTCGCTTCATTCAGAATCAAAAATGCTAATGAAAATTATTAAAAACGAATTTACCATGAAAAATACACTGCTCATACGAATCACTAGTGTTTATCAAATGATAAATCCAAATAGTCGAAAAGTTTTTAGATATAATATATATAAATATATAGGGCTCATTCAACTAATTATTCTTATTACAACAGCATTCGTCATATCATTAAACATTAAATACTTCTTAAATGATTTTAACGAAATCAATAGATATAATATATTGACTAGTACTGCGGCCAGATTATGGAGTTTAAAATTATATCACGAAGTTCAAAATGCACATCAAATTTTGTGCTATATACAGTCTACATTCATCGGCAGTTTATCATACAAATTTCATTCGAAACAATTACTTTAAATGGGCGAAAAGAGATCGAAAATACTTTCAACGTTTTTCATGGTTTTGTGGATATGCGTTGTATTATTTTGGATTATGGGACCAATGATTTTTAGTAACATTTATATAAGGGTAAATATCGAAAACAAGTTTCGTCATTACCTATACAACGTGTTGAATTTAATATATCCTGTAACCAGTCGATTTTATAATGAACATTTCGTCATATACTATATATTAGAAGCTACACTTATTTTAAATTTGATGCGTAGTATGATAATATTCGAAAACCTCTTCATTACATTTTATATAAAATTCAAATATCAATTAAAAAATATTATAAATTCGTATAATTTATTTAATAGCAAACACCGCTATTTAATTGGTAAGTACGATTTTGGAATAGTACGATCACTTTTTAGTAAATTAAAATATTATTATGATAATGAGCATATTACAAAATATTTCTGTTTCGTTGCTGTTAACTTATGAAAACAATCAATTTACAGATGATAAAACGATAACATTACAACATAAAGATCAATATTTATTAAGTGATTTAAAGATTTTGTTCAATGATCAAAAAAAAAAAGTTTTGAAATAAGTTGAATTTAATTTATATACTTAATACAAATTGACAGTTTTATAAGTAAAATAATTATTACAGTAATAGTTAATTGTAGGTAAATAAAAAAATTACATATTACAGCATTATAATATACAAATAAAATTATCTATAATTTTATCTAAATAAAAATTAAGTCATCTTTATTTTTATATCTTTAGCTAGAAAATATTGAGTTATGTTATCTTATTTTTTTTTTAGATGATTAATTTTTTACACTAAACTTACAACACTTACAACGTTTACATAAAAATACATGTGTAAATTATTTGAAAAAAAAAAATCTTTTTTTTTTGGGTACACTACCTATTAGGTGGTCAGAGTACACATATTTCGTTTTTGTTATAAAAATATTATAATATTACAAATATTAAAACTGTGCGATTTGAATAAATAAAAATGTTCTCGCGAACTTAGTTTGAAAATAGAAATCAAATTGAATTATTCACAAATGAAATTCGTGTACATAGCGCTGTAGATTAAAAGGAGGATTGGGAAGAATGTCTCTTTGGAATGCAATTAAAAGTTTGGAGAAATCGTGTGCGTTAGTAAAGATAAAATATTATATTGCAAAGCGTAATCTTCCAATCATTTCTGAACAGTAAAAATTTCTAAATATTTTATTATTAAAATTAGATACAACGACATTACACCATCGTGGGTCAGCACTTACATAACACGAATGTGGTATATACGATTTTGTATGAAAGTGTAAACTGATTTTATGACACCCCTTTGTTATTTCATCATATCACAATAACTACCCTAAATTCAACTGGGGACATAATGATGGGGGCATAATGATTGATGAATAATTAAACTGAAACGATGACGATGTTTCTGTGTAGATCCCCGTATACATTGGTCGTGTTTTCAATGACTTCACTGAAAAATAGAAAAATATTATTAAATTGCACAACACATAGGTTCTAGAAAAAAACGATCAATGGTCATATTTAAGGTTTTGGTAAATATTTTCTTAAACACCTAAAATATGATGCCAATATTATCTAAGACATCTTGAAATATTTTTTTGAAAAATTAGAAAATAAGCAAAAATAATGAATAAACGTCAATATTTATTTTATTGCAAATACATGTTTATTAAAAAAAAAACCGTTAATTAATTTCAAATCGTATTAATTAACTAAACGTAAAATTAAAAAAAGATTTCCTATAAATCATAGTAAAGTATATAAAGAGTTTAAATTATTTTTTAAAATAATAATTTAATTATTGGTACCAGGCGAATTTCACTCTCATTTTGATGATTTTAAATAATCAACTATAGGTACAATCTACTAAAGTAGATTTTTAATATAATAAAATATTTTGAATGTTTATTAAATACACGCGAATACGCGTATATGCGTAATGGTGTATCTAAGTATTACTTATGATTATATTAATATATTATATTTCATATCCGGCGATAACGATTCGATTAAAGTTTAACAAATATGGAGAACCGAAGGGACGAATCGACTTTCCCGCTTTTTTATTATCCTTTCAATAACTTATAATTTCCAAATAATAGACAAATAAATATAGAAAAAAAATTTTAATTGTTTATTATTAAATATTTATATTTGCAATTAATAAAAATTTACTAAAAAAAAGTAAAAAATAAAAACAAGTATCTATAAATAACTTATTATTTATAACTTCAAGTTACTATACTACTCCACTAGATAGTGCCAAAAGTTAGATCTCTATTTGTAAAAGCAGACAAACTAGAAGGGCCACAAAGTCAAAATATTTTACGTGTCGGCTGTGTAATCAGTATATCTAAAATTGTGGTTACTTAATAAGTATATAATATATAAAATACCGCCAGTGTACAGTATTCAGTATCCACGAAGTAATGAATGACCATCATAATTCAAAATATTTCAAACAAATTTGATCTGTTTATTATATAATTATAGTGAAAATAAAATAATTAGAATTTAAAGACGCAAAACAATAATATAATATGAATGGATGTAATAGACATGAATGTCAAGAATAATACGTCAGTTGTTTCTCGTTCGTTAATTTTAATCAAAAGGTTAGGTTAAAAAAAATTGGTATTGTTCATTTAGAAAATTTTTTAAAATTAAATTAAGTAGTATATGATTATACTTCTCTTAAATCTTTAAGCCGTAAAAGCAAAAATTGTAAATTATATTAATTATTATTGAGAAAAAATTGCATTTTTGAAAAATTACAATATTTTATATTACAGACGAAATCAATGATAAAGTTGTAAATTTTTTCTCATATCTACTTATGTCAATACTCAAAAAAATTGTTAAGTCCCTATGTTTTAAATTACAGTATACGTACATTTTGCTGTCTTTCAGTAATTTTTCTTTTCTCTGAATGATTCGAAAAATGAGTTAAATAAAGTACCATCTAGATTCAATTCTCTACCGAAAGCATATCTTATTATAATTATGGTGACCGGACTATTATCCATAAAGAAATCACGACCGATAATTATTATGATACAACATACATATTACTGTTTATTTAAAAAAACAAACCTGTAAAAAATTATAAAATATGTTTTTATCATACTCTTATTATCATATATAGTATTGTAATATAATAAAAATGTATATGCTTTGGCAGTGCCGGTGCAAGGACGGTTCGAGCGGGGCACGTGCCCCAGTTTACATAAATTTATGAAGTAACTATCTTTTAAAATTTTCTAAATTTAACACAGTTATTATTTTATACAATTTAAATATTATAATTTTTATATATATAACATATATATATATATATACCAGTAACCAATATAAATTATATATCTATTATTCATATTCATATTTTTTAATACTTTATGATTTCAACATTATTATTTTAAGACCAGGATTCAGAAACATTGCAAAATACATATGATAAATTACATAATCCTATTTATTTGTTTCATTACTTATTCAAGTTCAAAAATAAATTAACTATTTATATTTTTGCTACAATATAATATTGTTTATTTGAATACAAATGAAATGATCATATTTTAGATTCTGAGGTAATCGAAAAATGTATTGGTTTTACAATGAATTTTTTTTTTCAAGCTGTCAATTTGTTATAACGTGTTTAATGACATACTCTCGAATAACCATGTAAAAAATACCGAAAATTGTAACTCAACGTTTTTAATACGCCTTCAAACTTTACAAAAACATTTTACATTGATGTTTAATTTGTATATGTTTAAAAGCCTGAAGACATTTTTTCGGGAAAAAATAGTGATCCGATTGCCACGAGTAGGGTATGCTTTTGGAAGTAAATTGTATCTACTTGGTACTTTATATAAGTCGTTTTTAGAATTTCTCAAAACTTTTTCTCTGGCATAAGAACCTATATTTTTCTATTGAGCAACAGCAAAATTTACGGAAACTGATTTTGACGAACTTGATTTTAAATATTTTATGATAACAAGAAATGCAATTTTATTTGTATAGGTTATAGGGACTTGAAAAATTCATATATATATAT
The DNA here is from genome assembly GCA_013282895.1 of Eriosoma lanigerum. Classification (NCBI taxonomy): domain Eukaryota; kingdom Metazoa; phylum Arthropoda; class Insecta; order Hemiptera; family Aphididae; genus Eriosoma; species Eriosoma lanigerum. The sequence continues at coordinate 59,917,047 of CM023357.1, read as the reverse complement.
ATATATATATATAAAGAATAGGTACTTTACATAATGAGATTGGGGCTTAGGGCCCATTCTAATGTGATTTACCCCCGGGCCCCGCAAAACCTGGCGCCGGCACTGTGCTATTCGCATTCTGCAATTTGTCGATGCACAGATTAAGTTAGGTCTGGTCAGGTAGAGTTTCACTCTGTTGCGTTTATGCAGGTAGCAAAGGGGAGACATTTGCTTCGGTGCGACAAATTTGTATAAACCATCATAAAATCGAAAAGTAAATTAAAATTTGCTAGAAATATTTCCCAATATTCCAAAAATGCATGATTTTTTCAACACTGCAAATCCCAGATAAAATAAAATATGGTTAGGTTAGTTAATTAGTTACTAACTCAACCTAATCTATCCGTGACTTATGACTAGAATTATGAACAATCGTGTAGGATTTTTTTAATTACCTAATGATCATTAGAGGGTGACAAAATATATTTTGCCCCTGAGCGCCAATATAGCTAAATGAAGCAATGGGTCCAAATCATTAAAAAATATGCATCATACATGCCACTGAGGCACTAAGTCAGGTTAACATGATACATAATGTATAATTACGCGATAACTTAAGGAGAATCAACACCGGAATGAAAATAAAGTAATACAAAACGAAGACCAAAAGAAAAAAACAAATTGTAAGATATTGAGAAATCGGAATTATTTTCTAGAAAAAAATTAGGAAATTAGTACTATTATTTTATCTTTTAGATAAACAATCGAAACTTTTTTCTCTATTTTTTAATTTTAATCACCTATTAATAAACTATTTTTCATTTAATAGATATGTATTTTATTATAGGTAATACTAATACAACAAATGTTTGGATTAATCACTAATTGACTAATAACAAAAAGGAAATCCGTTTGCGTCTAATTAAAATCTAACTATCCAAAACATCAAAATGTTGACTAGCTTTGAGAATTTTAAACAATATTCGTAGTTTATTATTAAAAATGTGCATAGTCTGTATGTAAGTCTACGACAAATATCTATAATGTCTACATAGTAAATTAGAAATCAAATCCCCTTAAAGAAAAACGCGTTTGTGAAGAAAAAGCTTACTCCTCGATGGTCGGGATAAGGCGATTAGAATTTGAAAAACTAATATTCTCGGGCGAGAAGGAGCGGCACGTGTGCGGAGAAACTGCAGTGTAACCACTACTTATATTTTTGTATACTTCTCTTAACACTCGTTACAAGATATGGGGTCGGCAACCTAGTCCAACATCTCTATAGATCTCAATCTCTTATCGCTATTCACCCTTTTGCTTTCTACATTCATCTCTTACGAAATCCTACCCTTCCTGATCTGGTCACTCCACACAACCATCTTCGCCACACTAATGTTGTGTTTAATTTTTTTTGTCGACTGCCCAACATTCCGATCCATCAAACGTTGTCCAGTTATAATAAATATTTCACATTTCTACCTTATATTCGAATTGATTTTAAACTCCGAGGTCTCTAAAAATACTATAATGTATATCGTTACCAACAATCATAATATTGTGAGTACTACTGATGTTTTTCAGAGGGTGCCGAGGGGCGGGCGGGTATAAAGGAGAACGCCTCGTGCTCTCGCGTGTGCGTATGTGTGTGTATATTATATATATATACACACATCGGACGTGTACGCACTCTCTCGGGTCAATACTTGATTCCGAAGGGAGCGACTGCAGCGGCGGCGGGTCCGACACACGAACGCGCTCGCACGCACGCACTCGAACCACCGCCGCCGCCGCCGCCGCCGCCACCGCGCGCTGATCGTCAACGGCGGTACCGGCCGCGGACCACGACCGCGTCTCGGCTTCAGACGGCAGTGTGTAATTCGCCCCGCGATCGACTGCGCGCGCGTTCTCCCGGCAAAACCGTGTTGTCGTTTGAAACGTGTCCCTTGCACGGTCACAGACGAAAATACGCATTTATTCGCGACGGCGAATCCCGCGCGTTCAAAACGTTTCCGAAACGAAACGGCTGCGTTCCGTTCGCGTCGCATACATAATTATTATTATTATTATTCGTTGCCGTCCGTGGCGATACAGACGCGACGTTACAATATTATTGTTAATTGATTGTAATCGCTTTGTGTTTTCACAATACGGTAGAGGTACCCACCCGGTCGGCCGACCGAACGCGTAACCGCGACGTTATTTATGGCCGTTGGGCCGCCGGCGGTGGCGCCGCGCAAACCGGCGTAATAAAATAGCCGCGAGCGCGCCCCCTACGCCCACGAACACGCGTTACGCGACCGCGAGCCGCGCGGATACGAAAAGCGTTGCACGACAACGGGGACGGTACCCCGCTCGAAACTTCAAAACAATATGGACCCGTCGGCGGCGTCGGTCGTGATTTCGGTGCTGCTGCTGCACGCGGCCACGATAGGTAAGAACTACGTTTTTTTCACCGTTTATAAATTATTATTATTAATATTATTTACCATGTCGACTGTTTGTAAATATCAATTATTGTCACAACGTGCGACACGTTATTGTGTTGTTATCTATAACCGCGTTCGCTCTGATGACACTCGCGACATCGGCTCGGTGTTGCTCCGTTTCGCGCCGGTATCACCGCTGACCGCGCGGGCGGGGCGTCACGCGCGAAACGTGCTCGCGGTCGGAAAATCGATTCGTCCAACGAACGGTGATTTTCCCCGTTTTAGTTCCATTCCCGTTCCTGTCCCACCCCATCACGACTCTTCCCTCTTTATTCGCACCGCACGACGTTTTCCCTATCACCCTCAACATCATACGCGTAATAATTGTAATCAAAAAAGAAGAAAGAAAAAAAAAACCGTTTCATTCCAAAATAAACGCGTCACACGATCGTTTCATATCGGATAAACGAAGAGCGCAGAAATAATAAGTCCATTCGAAAATCCACAACGTGTGCGAAACAACGATATTCAAAATCGAAATCGCTTCAATATAATTGATAGAACTAATTATCGATAATTACCGGGACTGAGACAAAACTCTACGAACGAGTAAATCGAAAATTAACGTGACATGTTCGGAAATGCATTATATTATTGTAATTACGACAATATTTTATTCATTGCGGTTCACCGTGTGTACATATTATTATATTCGTCGGTCCGAGTGCGGGAAAATTCGGACGTATATAATATTATGCATCCCGCGGGTAATTTATTGACAATATTTGAGCAGGAATCGACGAGGTCCTGGAAGGTCCCTGGGGGTCGTCTTCGACGTGTTTGTATATCGTTGAAACCTCCGGTTGTTTGTCGAAAAAACACATATATTTTTATATTGGAATTCCTTTGGTGTTTCGTTGGATTTTACCTAATATAGATCCTTAAAACCAATGATTCTCAACCTGGGGATCTCAAACTAATATTCGATAGGCGAAATATTCTTGATATAGTTATCTACGATATGTGTTTAGATGCTGCCAAAAGTGCCCGATTTGTGAGTCGTCACTGTAAAAAGGTTGAGAACTACTACTCAGAATCATATACGCGTATTGTACAGGGTGATGTGAAAATCACGTTACAAACACGGTGGGCTTTATTCCGAATTATTTTTTTTTTAACGGAACGTTACGATCATCCGGTGGATCTTAACCGACCGAATATTACGAGTGGGTAGTGTACGCAGAAGTGTATATACTACCACGGTATACTAGTTTTTTAGTAATATAGTAGTAAACACTTGAGCACACACGACAAGAAAACGTTTTCACGGTTATAAGCGGCAGCGTGTGATATTGTTATTATGTTTTCGATTAGATACATACCGTGTACAACCATTATTATATAGCTATGATACGTAGTATAAACGTTGACGTGCGGAACTCGATAACTCGCGGTCGAGGGGGCGCGCGCGCGCGCGCGTGTCAATCAACAAACCATAATACAAAGAGTGTGGTCAATTATCCAAGTATAACAACATTAATAATACGTATCACGCGGAGGAATGATTTTTCACTATATTATCGCCGTGTTACCGCCACGATAACGACTTACCGAAGCTTTCTACCGGTACAATAAGAACGTCCCACCACCATAAACGATACACAGCGAACACGCGATCGCATCGTTATCTCCGCGATGTTATCACACGCCAAAACCTATTATCTATATTATTGATTAATCTGTTCAACGAGTGTATCACGTCTTTCCGGACGGATACAGCAGGTACCTACCACGTATATGCCGTTTATGGAACCGATTTATACCGGAGTGTATATAGGTATATATATATATATATATTATATACCTATTATATAGGCAGTAGGTAGTTGTCGTCACTAATGATCATTTAGTGGGTTTGGCCATCGTGTTTGGATTTCGAGCACAAATCATTTTTAGTCACGAGTCACGACTGTTCGTATAAAATGAGATAACGCGTCCCCCGTGTACGCGTTAATATAATGTTCACGGGCAAATCACTTTTTAGCTCTTATGTACTTATGTATGGTAAAGAACGTTAATAACCCGAACTATAAGCTAATCATTATTGCCTTTATCACTATCTATATTATAATATTATATGGTTAAAAATTCTAAAACTCGATACAAAAAAAAAAAAGAAAACATATACATTTTGCAAATTTAATTTTTATTACTTTGTTTTCGCAATATGGTTTGTATATAATACCAAAATAAATATAATAAAAAAAACTATAAAATGTATTTATTTCTATATAGATTCATAGTGAAACTAAATTAAATTATTATCATTAGTTTATAATAATAATGCGAATCGCGATCATTTTATTGTTGTACAATATACGTTTCTACTCGTCGACGTTTGTAATAAAAACAAATGCATTCCCTTCGCTTCGCTTCGTCATTATTGTACCTCTTTCCCGGAGATAATGGTTTTACTATTTCAGTTATAAAGGTACCTTAGATATTATTCATATAGCACTAAACTACAAAACGTCCCAGACCTATTAACTATAATTGCAATATCTCCGCGAAAAATTGAAAGTTTTGAATGTGTTTTTTTTTTTAATTATTTTAATAACTATAATATTATCTCTATTACATTTTAGTTTTAAACGTCTAGTAAAAAAATAAAAATTACTTTTTATTTTTAAATTATGTAAAATTTGAAGATAGCCAGTTTAAAAAATATATTTTTATGAAAATTAGATGATTCAACTTCCTAATTCCATCAAGTTACCGATTATTAAGAATTTTTTCATTTAATGGAAAAATCATATTTTTGACGTCAATTTTTAAAAGATTTATTTAATATCACATTGTAAAATTATTATTATTAATTATAGAATAATATTTCTCAAGAAATTATTATTGCGACCACAACTATTTATGTATTATTTACTTATTATAATATTGATACCATAAATTTTATATTTCACGATTTAATAAAATAAATAACTACAAAAAATAACGTCAGAAATATGATTTTTCCTAAGATTTCTAAAAATCGACATCTTAATTAAATTAGGAGATCGACAAAATGAACTAAAAATATAATTGATGTAATATTATAACCTATAGTCAAAATAATTTTTTTTTTTAATACCATATTCAAAAATTTCAATTTTTCGCGAATATATTGCAATTATTATTAGTAATATAACTAGTAATAGATTACTAAGGTAATCAATAATCATCGATTCAATACGAAATCTAATCTTAACCGATCGTAGCTAATATTGAAATATTATTATAAATAAAAAATTATTTTTTTTTAGTTATAATATGATGTTAGTATTAGCTAAATAAGTAAATAATTAAAAAACCTTATACAATTTACATAACTACTTTAAACTTTTAAAACTAGTATTTTTAATATTTATTAATATTTCAAAGATATATCTAATCAATATTCATAGAGTATCTAAAATAGTTGATGATAGCTACTGTTAGATATATTGTTGAAATGACTGATATGGTAAAAACATAAAGTTCACAACCCATTAACAAAACCTACGCGAATTGTATTGGTTTATTTAAAATAAACCTACGTAAAAAAAATCATTGTAATTAATCAGGTAGTCAGGATATACATATATCTGCATCCTGTTTAAAAAACATAAATTTTATATATTTTGTAAAAATATTATAACAAAACATATCATATATTTTTTTTTTATTGTGGTACCTGACCAAAGTTTATTCTAATCTCAATTCTAATTTATACATTATGATGAGTATGAAGTTTGTATAGTATATATTTTTGCGATATTCAATTAAATTTAATGAAACTTGGTACCTACCTATATTAGGAGAAATAATATCAGTTCAGTTTAGAATATCTACGAGTATATATATTTATTTAGGTTATAACCGAGATCATAATTTTGTTTTATACATGAATTAAATAAATTATTATTATTTAAATTTTAAATTTTAAATAAAAAAATTATTTTATTCATAAAATCAATAATATATAGCCCGTATATATGGCTTGTTCAAATAGGTAATTAATATTAGCTGTTTATACCTATTACAAATTTGTCTAAAATATTTATTTGATATTTTAAAAACGTAAAACCGATATAAATCTAATTTGAACAATATGTATCTATGCGGCTATGGTCATGACTTTGAAATATAATATTACGTTTTTATCTAATTCCACACGAGCCGAAATGTCATCGTACAATTTGTTACCCGCTACGTAACTCCAGGTGGTAAAACACTATATTTAACATATTATAATGTAATATTATTATAAACAGTATATACTTTTAAAAGAGTGTACTTATCTCGTTTGTGTTATTCTATAGAAGTAAGGATGATAGAACAACCTAATAAAATGTGGCATCCCCATAATAAATGTCTATAAAAAAAAAAAAATACGAAGATATTAATGTATAGCAACTATATAATATTATATCTACTAACGTTTTGAAAACGTGATAATATTACAGGAATACATTATATATTTATTATATTATATACATAGATCACGGCGTCATTTAAAACTTTAAAATTGTAATTTATCTCAGCGGTAAATTATTAGTACTACTTATCTTATCTCGGGGAACAAACAAAACTGCCCAGTTGTTAAAGTTAAATTTTCTAAAAGTAAGTGGAATTTAAAAAGAAACATTACCTACCTGAATATTAAAATTCATTGTTTAAATTAATAATAATATTTACGTTTTTGCTCCCGTCATAATAAACGTAGTTTGAAGTTTCTTGTGAGATAGGTTAGCTAAATACTTAAAATTTCACTATCATACAAATAATTAGGTACCTAGGTACTATACTTTAAAAATATATATTTTTATAAAAGTTATTAAAACTACAATTTTAATGTAGATAAAGACAACGTTATTGCAACGACGTCTGCAATTTTATTAATATTTTAGTACATTTTTATATAATATTCTCTATTCTCGCTATTTTAAGCGATGTTAAAAAATGAAGATTTTTCTTTTTAAAAACACATTATTTTCTTAATATATATATACTCGTTTATATTATATTATAACAAACATTGAATATACCTCACTAAAGATACTTTTTAAGTTTACTAAACTTTTAAAAAAACTTGTAAGTAAGTAATGAAATGGATTTAATTTTACCTCGTTTTAACATTCTTGGCAAAAGTTGTTTGGTCACATAGTCATTATTTGTTGTGATTTTGTTTTATTATTTTTAGTTCTATATTCAAGTTTTAAAACTATAGGTACTCGTTTAATTTCAGTATTTGACTACAACCTGAACTCAAGTGTCATCAAGAAATACAATAAAATATATTATAGCCTAATATAAAAAAAAAAAATGCATTCACAATAAAACAATTAATATTGATTTATTTTTCTTGTATTCACGATTGAATGATATTCCGAACGTTATCTAAGATAGATACGATATAATAGGTGCAATGGAAATATTTCAAAATCTAGTCTTGGCAGTTTTTAATAATATAGTTTATCGCTTTATAGTACCTAGTAAAATATGTTATTTTTGTAATTTTTTATTTTGCCTGTAGATCACTAGATATGGTACTACACAGATATGAAATAAGTTTACATTTATTACATAAACTGAATGTACTATAAGTACATCAAAAAATAACTAGGTACATTTCAAATATCATATTTTTGATATATTTTATATAATTATTTGAAACTTCATTTGATACAAAATCAAATTAAATAATATACTTACAGTGATATCAAAATTACATGTTACAAAAGTGGTGGGAATGACAAACGTTTCTTGAATGTTATCTCCATCATAATATATGACACCATGTGTACTTGTACAAAATATAATAATATGAAAATTTCAAATTCACTTATGAATTGTAAATATGAGTATTAATATTTATTGTTAAATTATATTACTCATTTTTATTAATCATTAATATAACTGATACTATTTGTTTGCTACTTTGTCTTTTGAAAAATCAATTTAAGCGTTGAATTTATTTATACACATCTCACGTTCGATAACTAAAGTTATTATTTAATGGATAATATCATATGCCACATTGGAACGAAGCGTTTTCATCGAATCCAAACATGGTCATCTACTCGTATAGATGAGGACGACTTCAACCGTGGACAAAATCACGCATGCGTTCCGTGAGAAACTTTTATTCTTCTAAACCAGTATTGATTTTTTAAAATCAAACATATAAATAAGTGTATATAAAATTATATTCCTTTAAGTCCGTACGAGTTGGATTTAGAATTTTCATATTTTATTGTCGATTAGTACAGACATTAGATGTTAGACATTAGACGGTTATGTTCAATCAATGTGAACAAACATAAATTATTAAAACTGTCAGTTAATACGTATTACCATGACCGGGGGTGGGATTTATCGGTTGTCAAGGAGGGGGGGGGAATTAAATATTATTATATTTATAACACAAATTTCATTTCAATTATATCTCAAGGAAGACGATTGACAATAACAACATTATTCAAAATTTAATAAAATTAAATCACGTATAAGACTATAAATGTTATTTATTAAATAAATTGTACGAAAATAAGAATTAGGTATACAATTTCAACTACTTATATGCACGTCGTACAAGTATGAAATTTCAAAACAGGCAAGGCCCAAAGGAGAGCATTGCCCCTATTACCTCTCCTTAAACCCGCCACTGTGCTGGACATTTTTATCTTCGACTATAACCATTCACGAGTCGCGACGAGAGAAATGACATAATCATTTGTGATTTCAGTTGACATTTAAAAATGTCACCGCGCGTTTACTACTCTCTACAATTACTACTACTCCTACAAAAAAAAAAAAAAAAAACATTAATAATATAAATTGGTCGTCATCAATCCATTTTAATCGCTACAATGGCCTGTGCAGCTGCTGCGTTTGAAAACTAAAGCTGTATCTCATTGCTCTCACAATACGTATTTTCTAACCAATCGATACGCGAAACGCAGAATCTCTCGGAAACAAAGAGATCTAATTAAAAGTCTTGTCTCGCCGGATTATTTCGGACCCTTCGGATAAATCTATATGTGGAACGATGACTAACTTAGAAGTTGTAGTTACTTGTGCATAACACCACGCCATATAATGGTATTTCGTTCGTCAGACGACGAATATAATATCATAATATTATTTTGATATAATATATTAAATTTGCGCGCTCGTTGTTTAAAGAAATTAATATTGTTTAGGCTTTTAATGAAACTGCCGAGATAAAAAAAAAATGAATAACATATTTGTTGAAATATGCATAAATACGCATTTGTAATGAAAACGCACCTATTAGCAGATTATATTTTGAACCATGTTCAAGTAGGCGTTGTAGTAGAATTGGGGACATTTTCCTCAATTATTTTTTTATTATTTTATGTAATCATAATCTTATAGTTACCTATAAGGTTTTCCTATATTTAATGATTGATATTTGTTGTATATTATGCACTATTATTAAAATTGTGGTTTCTTCTCAGATAAAGTTTGTCGTAATAAAGATTATTTTATAAGATAATAGTATACCAATTCACAATAATGTTCATTATTTTATTAGAAATAACTTATTGAAGTAATTCATAAATCTAATTCATTTGCTAATATTAAATTATTTAATATTCAAACTGGTGGTTTGATTGTATCTATTTATATATAATAATAATGAAAGAAATTTAAAATATTGTGTTAAAGTTTAAAAAAAAACCCCGATTCCGAACGATTAAAAATAAAAATATCATTCATACTTAATAACCATTAAGTAGGTAATTAAAAAAATTATTAAAATTATATTCACTCGATACTCAGTCATATTAAATATCGGATAGATATATTTTAACGTAATTTTCAATCGCTATTAATGAAATAATTGCGGTGGACGAGAAATGTCCTGCTCAACCGAAAATGTCCTGGAGGGGACAATGTCCATTTACTATCTATCGTGATATATTCAAATCGGAAGAGACTTGTAATACGTATTTCAATGTACCAACTTTATAGTATCATACTATATTATATGAACCGCGTCCATTAGGCAGATTTAACGTTTTGACCTTTGCCCGAGAGTTGTAACAGAACATCGTACATAATATACATATAGTAGTGTCATCCATTTGGAACACGCATTTAAAATATTATGTTCAAAGAGGTATAATACATTATTATATCTCTTCTGCAGACGGATATTAATCATTATACGTAATACTGTGTTGTTAAGTATCCAAATAAAACCTAGATGAGACGCATTATAAATATATTGCTCTCCGATCCAATTATACGGGCAATTATACGAAGTTAACGGCACGAAACCAACTGCTGTAATCATATTATATTATTTTAAAGGCTATAAAAAAAAAAAAAATTAGGTAATTGCAGTATGTAATTATTGTTTACTATTGTTGTATTGTATTAATATAATACTGAATGGATAGACAACATCAATATTCATAATGATAATTATATTAATATTCGGCGAGTGCGTATTTTTTTATAAACAAAATATTATCATATTACGTAGTGTCGATTGTCGAGAGTTGATCACCAATTCATCAGACACGAGTACGCGACCAACTGCTGCCGTCGACTTGGGTCGTTTCCGGCGCGTCGTCGTCGTCGTCGAACGGATTGGATCGCCGGAAATTCGTCATCGAAATCAATCGCAACGGTCTGCCACCGTAGTCACGATGGTATATAAAAAAACGATCGATAACCGTATAAATCATACCATATTTTTCTACTGCGTATGCGCGAGTGACGATCGATCATCGGCCACCGGAGTGTTTAATAAAATATAATAATTAATAATTAACAATAATGTCGTAATACGATTATAATATTCTACAATTGGTACCTTGGTATAGTGCTCGCAACGTCGAGATAATGTCATATCAATAGTTTTACACTCGTATCGCATAGTCCGACGATGTAAAATATTATAATTTTATACTGTTAACCGTATAAAAAAATCACGGCTAAGATTATTACTTTTCCATCAGCCGCTGACCAAACGGTCTCGATCATATTGCTCGATTTTGCAGTGATACGATTTCGGCTAATCGAGGAATAAAAACACACAACGTTTATATTATTATTACCAAAATCTTTAGTCCCGGCTACGTTCTATACCGTTTCCTAAACGTATACCACTGTTTTGATTATACGGTCAGTTTGCGCGTCCGTATCGATTAGGTTCGGTTAGCGTTCGATTCGGCTAAATATAACGTTTAAGCCTCTCTCGGTTAAGTCGTTATTTTTTTTATTTTTTAAATTATTATTTCGCTCGACGACGGCAACAATAATAATTATTATGGAAATGTCGTTTTACCGCGCACAGCGTCCGGGGAATAGCGGGACGTGATATATCACCGCGTCGAAGGCCGCTCGCGTCCATTAAAAATCGGTCGCGACGAGGGCAGCTTTTAGGGTAAAACATAAATATGCGATGAGTAACTATTAGGGGATGAACATTAAGGGCGTCTGTTATTTTTTTTTTTTCTACGCTTAGAGGTATATTACTATAACATCGCGTAGTGTGCACTTGTGCATAACAATAACATTATATATTTTATTTTGGCCAAAGGGATTCTTTAAACGTAATTATAAAACCGCTTCGGACTGTGAAAACGGTGAGGTTTTTATTTTTTATTTTTTAAATTACTAGGGCGAAAATAATCCTCTCGGGCGATGTGCTGCATATAGAAAATGATTAATGATAATAGAAAACGAAATAATTTTTATTAAAATAAACTATTTGAAATCGGATAAGATTTTAATTGTTCTTCTATTAAAAAAACAAAATTTTTTTTTTTATACATATTTTCAACGATTTTGGGTAGAAATAATGGTCCGATTAGCACAAATAGGATATGCTTTCGGTGGAAAATTGCATCTTGTTGGTATTTTATTTAGCTCATTATTCGAATTTCTTAAAAGTTTTTCCACGAGAAAATAAAAACTATCAAAAATGATGATAAAACGGCAAAATTTATTAATTTTAGATTTTTCAACATAACTAATGCAATTTTGAACATAGGTACTTGAAATTGTTTTGAGTATTCTCAATATTCTCATAAGTAGTTGAAAACGTGGAAAACTTTTAGGATGGCATATCAGTATAAATGTATAATATATTGTATTATATTTAGTTTCGCTTTAAAATCGTATTTTATAATACAAAATCATTGCATTCAAATCTTAATTATAATAAACCACAATAATTTCTCCGAGTAAAGTTGAAAATATTAATATAATTTTAAATAATTTTTTGTTTTATATTTTTATTATAAAATTAATATTCTACCAGTTTTTAATACATATAAATTCTAGCATTTTAGAGTGGTTTTGGGTTATCGCAGAAAAACATGAGGCTTTTTTTTCGAAGTATTATACAATTATAATAATAATTAAGAGGTACCTCGGATCAATAAATCACATCCGATAACAAAATTCATATACATAGGTATATTTTGGTACAATATTAATTGATTACATTAAATTACGAATGTTTAGTGCAAAAATGTTGTGTAATGTTACGCCAATTACAGTCAATTTGCTGCAATTGTTATATATTACCTGCAAATTATATTATTTTATAATCAACGACCCCAATTTTCAATCGATAATATTATAATAACATATCTATGATTTTTCAAAATAAGATTCTTAACATTTCAGGTTAAATTATACTTTTAAAAACACCGAATTTAATAGCTTAAAAAATGATTTTAAAAAATAATTATTTTATTTAAGTACTTGAACAAAAAATAATCAGAGCAACTCAGCGGGTTATTAGTTTAAGAACATCATGGCTTTAGAATATTCAATTTATTTTCAAAAAACGTAGGACCAAATAACATAATAAAATAGATTACGGATATTTAAGACCGACTTTTAGGAAAATAAGTATATAATAATATTATATATTATAATAAACTAAGCGACGTTGTGAGAATTGTGGATAATAAAATACCACAGTTACGGTCATGATTCATGAAGGAGACCTGTATTATAATAATGGTCGGTCAACACGGGAGCCGATCGTAAATCGTTCAAGATCCTAAACCAAAATTTTAATAAAAACGTCGTTTTTTATTTCCAAACGTACTTAATAAAATTAACAATATTTATTGCCGAGAAGAATCGGCAAACTATAGTATAACAAATCGGAGAGAGTTTTATTATTTGAAAAATAATATACGTTTTAATAATATTCATTAACGAGTTAAAAAGTTAAGATAATTTTAAATTAGTTATAAATTATTTTTTTATGAAGTCATAAGTAAATTATTATATTTTAATTATAAATACAATTTGTGTTTATACTTAAATAATTTTAAATATTTTGTCAATATATACCTACCTCGATAAATACTTAAAAATTTTGTATTACAATTTTAAAGTAAACTAAAATATATATTTTTTAAATTAAATGATAAATGTTATAATATATATATATATATAGAAATTAATTTTAAAAATTTATGTATTTAACTTTTTAGCTATTTAACTAATATTTTAATTTATTTTATTTTTATTTAAGTAGTTTTTAACTATAAATTTAACTCAATCATTTTTGGAATATCTTAATTTAACGAGTTAAAGAAGTTAGTTAAATTCTCCAGTCTTGTCAGTTGGTTTATACAGTTTACGATTACAATTAGATCTTCCCGATAACTAATATTAAAATTATTTTTCGTCTTGTTTTCGTCGTGTTACGTATATAAATTGTAAATATATAGTAATAGTAATAGTAATATTTAAACTTAAGGTACTATAAATAATATAACTTTTCGCTTATACTATTTTAATTTTTGGGATGTATTTATTAACAGATATGATATTATGGTAGGCTATAATTAATTGAATAAAATCGTGATGTTAAATATCTTTTTAGATTATACTATAATTATATGGCATATGTTATTATGTTTAAATAAATTGATTATTTTGATGTTTACAAATATATGTATATTGAAGTTAGAAAATTAATTGTATAATATTTAGGCTCATTTTCGCGTGTCTCGTATATTACTATTATACGTGTATTTTCAATATATTGAAATTGTTTACGATGTATTTTATAACACCCCCTAACTAAAATAGTTAATGTGTGTGTTTTGAATTTTTGATAGCATTTTAAACAGTTTTAATGGTATTTTAAACTTTAATTTTTAATTTAAATAATTTCTAGTTTCTAATTAATCTCTTTGTAAATACGATTTACAAATATTCGTAATATTTTTGAAATACAAATTACATAATATCGTATTATCATTACTATAAATTAAATAGTTAAATCAAAAATTATAAAAATATAGTTCCATTGAATATTTGTTTTTTTTTTATATATTTTAATATTTTGTTTTTAATTGTTTAATAACATTATTATATCCTTGATGTTTATTAAACCAATATTTTTGCAATATAATTTTGATCAGTCGATTATTTGTGTATACAAATAAATAATTTAATTTAATTTAATTTAAATTGAAAGAAAAATATAATATTCTAAAAAAATAAATAAGAATATAATTTAATAAACTTTTACGTAATCATTTTATTATTATAATGAAATTTTAGAGGAAGGAAGTGGAAAAACGTCAATAAATTATTTCAAGTCTTTATATTGTATACGTTTATACGTCTATTGTAGTATTCGAGATATAAAATGAATTTTAATAATAATGTAAACCACTGTAAAAAAATAAAAAACAATAATATTATTATGAAACTATGAATTTTATATAATTCTGTGATATTATAAAAACATATTTTGAATTAAAAAAAATACAAAGATTTACATAATTTCCATGTATTTTTAAAAGAATAATTGGTGTTTTTCAACAGTTACACCACAGTCAAACTTTGAATAAAGAGTACAGAAATCGCAGAGTATATACACCACGTAGTAAGCAAAAATAATAGAAAGAATTATTTAAAATTTTTCATCTCACTAATAATCATTTTTACCGCGGTTGTTTTTTAGGACAACGATTTTTCGTCGCTTTTTAATTTGTTTAACTCGGAAATATTCCAACTGAGATGGCAGCAGCATCGGTGTAGTAGTAGTTATATTATTATGTTAAACACGAAGACTAAAATGAATATTTCCCTACGGGATACACACAGTATGGTCGTGTGCAACAAAACGTAAATATTGTGAAATCGTATAACACGATAACATCGTAAAACTATAATGACAATGTTCTAGTCTCCAATATTGGAAAGTGAACTGACACTTTAATATTCATTAATAACAATTATCAAGTAAAATATAATCAAAGTAATATTCATTCGACTAACGTTACACAGCTGAAAAAAAAAAAAATTTTACTTTACACATCAAATTGAAAGTACTCGTTGGTATATGCTCTATGTGTGTGCATCATTAAACAAAAAAAAATAAAACCACAGTTACTGTCAATTTATGTATATTGTACACATCGACAATCGATACTATTGTGTCACGAGTCACGACTCATCGTAAATTATTTCAGTTAGATACGTGAAGAAAATTTTAAATTCTAAAAAAAGTAAAACAAATAATGAATTCTAAAAAATATTATTTAAGAAAAATTTAGATGTACTGATATAAGAGAAGCACTATAAATGTACTGAAAAACTTCATAACTAGCACAGACTTATAGCAGCAATTACTATACTTATACATAATATTGATGAAAACCACTTTACTTTTATCGATACTTCTGTAGAATTATATTTGTTCGTACTTGGTTTACTTAGGTTTCAGAATAGAACAAAATTAAAACATTTATTAAAGTTGGTAAAGTTTTTTTCAAATTTTTTAAATACTTTATTAAAGTATTAAATAATGTTAATTAATCCACATATTTCAAATTTTATAAAACACAGCTTATTTTATTGCGGTGGTTTAAGTTGTATAATAGTTTTTTTATTAATTGTTCATGTTGAACTGATAATTATATTTCATTTTTAGAATTGTTAATTAACAATAAATTTAGTTTCACTACTTCGTATAGAATTGTTCAATTTATAATATCGAAATTAAATGCTGTGACAAAGGACGACGCGTATCGTTATAATATTTGACGTGGCGCCGACTAATATTCGATTGAATGGAAAAAAACTTGTCTTGGCATGTCATAAATTCGTATTTATTGCTCATACGTATTTTTACCAAGTCATTAAAGACTTTTTTGTCAACACGAATAAAAAATACAATTATCAGAAAAGTTGATTATAAATTATTTAACGCAACAATATAATTTATTTATTTTACATTCTACTTATTTTCACTATTCAGGACAAGGATATTATTGGAATCCGCATCATACATTATTTTTATTTTTATCATTTAATTACAAATTTTGTATTGTACTCATACGTTTGTGCAAGTTATTTATGTACAAGTCAATAACAATTCAATGGGATCGTTGGTTACCATAAATTCATTAATAATCAATGACGTTTTTTAAACCACAGACAGAATACAATACGTACGAAAAGCAAGTAAACAATTCTATGGAATTATAGTATAATATCTTAACTCTTGATACAAAACTATTGTATTATAATATAAACCGATCGATTTTTTTGTGTACACGTTGTTGTTTTTTCAATGATTTAATTAATAAATTATACTTAAAAATTATATTCTTCATTTTATTTATTCGTATTCTATTGTAGTAGTTTTTACTCGATTTTTTTTTAAAAAGGTAAACATGGATGTCGTATACGTTTCGGTTGTTAAAACAAATAAACAGTTTTTAAATTTTAAAAAATCCATAACACAAATAAGACGACAGTATTATTATCGTAAATTTGTCTTATAGATTTTTACCCACCTTAAGTGCAATTATTAATTTCGCCAGAATCGTCTGACAAGCGGTGTTCCATGAGTACCTTCAAAGTTTAGGGTCGTAAAGTATTTAGCTGAAAATCGATTTCATTTGCGCAATCGTGAACGCGTATCGTTTTGACCGACGTTACTATAGAACAGAGAGTGTGTAATATATTATATGTCATTTAAAAACATTCCTGCAGGCATCGTTCGTCGTATTTTCGTCCGTAAAATAATTTAAATATAACAAACTAATTGTATCAGCTGCGATAAAAATATTCAGTTGTTTTAATTAAATCTATTATATCGGTGCAACGCGCGTACGTGATTGTTTGGATTGTTTTTACGCCTCGCTATAATATTATGTAGAATATCACCAAATATTTCAATAATCGACGTGTGTCGATCTACCTTTGTGATTTATAAGCTTGTTCAGGAATTCCGTTATTGTGATTCGTATTAATATGGTATATTATTACTGATGGTAGGTATTTCAAGGACCAATGCAATGGTTTTCTTTTTATTCATTGGTCAGTCTATATAATATAACGATCTCAGTCCTCCGAGCAGAAAATTTCTCGTCTTCGTATATATATATATATATAGTCATAATATTATTATGTAGTTAAAAAATAGAAAAAAAAACTTTATCTAACAAGTGAATTCATTATATTATTATAATATATGACCGACAATCCGTTGTATAATTATCGCTTGGACGAACATTGTAAATATTCGTATTTTTAATAGTGTTCATGAATAATTAAGTAGATTTTGTAGTAAAATTCCATTCTTGTTTATGAGTTTCTATTTATAACAACGAGAAATTAATTGAGGTTAACTTATTTTAAATTATATATCGAACACTGTAAAGCGTGTTTTATGAAACGTCTTATGTAATTAAGTCGTTTTCATTTCTTTACTTCAATTTACCAAAGTACGTGACTATAACACTATACTTGAGCTCTTCGCAATATTAATATAATATACCTACCACTCAATAGTACCTATATTATGCATCATCGATTATCGAACGAGTCCATGCTAATATTTTTCTCCAAATTATCATTAAAATATTTTAACGGAATTATTAATGTTAATATTTTCATAATTTTAAACATTCATTCCAGTAGTGAGATTCATACATCTACTATTAAAAATTAACCGCTTTTAATAATTTATTACCATAAGTTATATTATATCCACTTCAATATGTTTTTCATACAACGATATTTATTAAAAGGAAATAGGTACCTAAGGATTTTTTCCTTCTTTCGTATTAATACAGTTATTTCCGAACTCTATAATTACACATCCGAATGAACGTGATAGGAAATTAGATAATAAATATTATACGCGTTGGTATGTTATTATTATATTGTAACATTTCCCAAAAGACGATAATATCGTTTTGTTATTAATTAAGAATAAAAAACAAAATGAATAATATCGTATTAAAGTATGATACAAAGATAGTTCATACAGGATAAAAAGTAATAACCACGAGGTAAAGGCATTATTTTAAAGCTTTTTATAAAGCTAATATTATATAGCAATATTTTAAATGTTGTTGCGATGTCCCGTTTAACAAAGAAACTTTGGTCCAAAGAGTAAAACAAGACATAAGAAAGCAGTAAGAATTTGGTGCAGTCAACAAAACAATATTGACCTCTATAAACGACATTCCATTTTCCAATTATTAACGTTCTCTTCAGATTTTACGATGCATCGCAAATCGCAATGTCATATTTTATATAAAAATCGCGATGTTAGCATAGAAGTTGTCTACATCACACCGTATTAGACAATGTGTCACGGTGTCGCGCGTTCATTAATTAACGCATTAGCTAACCCGTGAGTAAGTATTACGTGTGAGTAATAAAACCTCGCACTTTTGCGATTAAATTACTAAACGAACGATATAATTATTATAGGATCGTTTTCATTGTATGAGATGTCATTTTTCGAATTCATAACTAATAAAGTGTTGGATAAAATGCGCACAAGTATGATTATTTTATTTAATAACATTATATATTATATTATTGTACTTTTACAATTCATTATCTCGGTTCGATAGATCAGACCAATCGCGAGGAAAATTGAATATTTGAAAACCAAACTAGTTGTATTAAAATAGTTTGTCATTTGATTTTTTGAATAGCAATCGGCCCCGTTTGCTAAAGTCGTTTTTACCTCATATCCTTTTATAATTCCAGAGGTTTTGAACAATCACTCGATTGCGCGTGACATGCACAGTTCTCGCCTAATCCGGTTCTGATTGACAATAGCGTATATTGTATAAAATGCAAATACATCGATTTAACACTGAGATTGGGCGAAAAAATACCAGCTCGCTGTCTGGTGTCGGATCAATTAATTATATAATAACTCCTTCAATCGTCGAGATATTATAGACATACTAAATCAAATTGTTTAAGTTATAACAACCTACAAGTACCGAATAAGTTGTTCGAAACTTATTTTTGTACCTATAGTGTTAAAATTTACAAAAAGTATTTTATTTCCCAAGAAAACTATTAGATTTTGGTAGATCATTAATAATATTTGTATTAAATTAATTGAAACAACGAAAACAATTTTTTTTTTTAATGTAAGAAGTAGGCAATCTAAATATAATACAAATATCTATACCTTCAAGATAAAAGTGGTTAAACAATATGGTATATATAATTAGATGGAGAGAACGTTGGTAATCATTGTGTATAAAATAAAATTAGGGTGAATAAGTGCCTAAAATTAAAATTATTTATACAAATTGTTCTGTACACTTTAATAATAGTTGTAAATAATTGCAAATTGCTTACCCGTAATTACGAAAAAAATCTATTGAAAAATTATTTTAAAAAAAAAATCTGAAAACTCCTTAGAAAAACAAAAACAACTAAAAAAAAAAAAAAAAACGATTATTCGTTCTTCTGAAAACCTAGAAATATGTCACTTAGTCCATTTTTTCCACATCGAAATACGTGCAGCGAATAATTTTTTTTTGCTAAACATTCGATTATTTATTCCGAAAACTTTTAAAAATTGTTTTTCACCCGAGAATAGTTATCTTGTTGTTTATCTGAAAATGTAATGGATTTCAAATTTACATTGCACGCGCAAATATATACGGAAATGCAGACCTGAGTGCGTCGTCGGTGAGCTTCGCGGCTCGCGGGTTTATGCAGCACGATTTTAATACGATTACTTCACGTTTGCATTACTTGCTGTTTGCTTGAGAGAAAATTATACACAATCGGCAATATTCCTATTCATGTGAACCGCACTAAGCTGTGAAAACCATAATAATATATTAAAATCTATTAATATGCGAATATTCCAATCAAGATAAACGTTTCACGAGTACGTCATCGCCATCGCACACTATAAAAAATATAACAAACGCGCGTGCAGATTTTAATTGTTTTCTTCGCCAAAACAAAGGTGTCAACGATAGCTCGCGTTAATAAAATATAATATTATTTAATTTTTTATATCGTCTCTTTGGCGAAGTTATCAGATTTCACAGTAATCGTTTCATAACAAAAAACAATATCGACATTTCCTGAACAGATTCAGATAAGAACGAGTCGAAAAAGTTATTAATTATGTAATTTTAACGACCTAACTTTCAGTATTTGAATTTAAAAATAATCATAATATCTATGTAGAGTTCAACATATAAGACACGAGTAGTTTTTAAAATACGACCAATATTATAAAGTATCCACTAAAAGAATGAAAATATTTTATTATAATTATGATCCGGGACTTGATGACATAAAATCTTCAACAAATACCTTAAAATTATGATAAAATTAAATAAAAACATTAAAAAAAAAAAATCTTAAAATAAATGAATAAGTATAGACTATTCTTATCATTTTTGGAATTTTATTAAATTTTTCAAAAGTTCAAAATTACGTAGATAGAAAATAATTTGATCGCGAGAGGGTCAAATAGTTATTTTAGTTTCGTATGCTTATCGTGCATTATGGGATGTCAATATTTTATTGACCAAGATGATACAAAATAATTAATTTTATATCGGTTTTTGAAAAATATAACTAGAAAAAATATGTCAAGAGAGAAGATCTGTCCCTCATATTCTCCCTTAAATACGCCACTGCTACAGATTACAGTGAATTGCAGATACATTTGAATTATACACGCAATTTTCCAAATATGCGAACAAGATGTATAATTAAAAAATTGAACTAAATGTCCAGGGAAATATACGAGTATAGTGTTGCGCGTTATATACCTGTATATAAAAAGAAAAAAAAGAAACCTACCTGTTGTTAAAATATAATATTGTCGTTATTAACTCTACCGGCACTGGAACCAATTCGGCGGCGCAATATATACAGAGATATCGCGATGGACAGCCGACGGGGGATGAAGAGGTAAAGAGACGCCCACGGGTCATTAAGATAGCCGCATTGTATTTTTAACGATTTCTTCGGACTGTATTATTATTATTATTATTATTATACGACGTGAGGCCTCGCCGGAGAAGCGGTCTGTTCGATTTTTGTATTTGTATGCGTGTGTGGTGTATACACAACAAAACGTTTAGAAGAATATACGACTTGACGTGGTGGCCTCTTTTATAAGAATAATAATTACTATATGATATAATATCTCTCTGGAGATTCTTCTTATCCACACGTGGCCGTGGTGCGGTCTGGTAAATGGTTGGCGGTGTTGGGGGGGAGGGAAGGAGGGGAGGGGGCGAATGAATTACAATATTATAATTCAATACGGATACACCGATAGGGATGATGCTGCGACTAATTAAGTTTTAATCGTCCGTTCTGGGCAAAACGATTATAATATTATATCGTCGTGTCGTCTTACGACCACCGCCGCCGTTGCGAAGTCTCGTATTATAATCATAATAATATAATATCCATACGTTCGTGTATTTTAGGTGTATACGCTTTTATAATTGTTTATTATTATTATTATAATTCATCGTATACGCGTTATGTGCGGTTCGAGTCCGTTTGACGGACGTCAAATATTATGTTGTAAAACGTGGGCGTATTATATTATGGGTATGCATTGTTAAACAGACAGGAACTTAAACAGCGGCCGCGCCGATGACTGCGATCACACGCACCGCGCGCGCGAACTGCCCCGCGTGCGTCGTATACAAACATTTTATAAAAATATATCCGAACGTTCGTGTGTATATATATATATATATATATATATATATATACCTAATATTAGTTTTACGTCCCAAGTCTCTATGCCAAGTCGAAAATAATAATGAAAAATCTTCATCGTATTACTTATGTCCTTATGGACATAACGTTCTCGAACGTTTTTATCCGATTACATGTGTGTAATAATATAAATCGCGCTCGTGTTACGCGCACACATAAAATATATATATATATATAGAAAAAAAGAGAGAGAGAAAATGACCGACTAATCGAGAGATAATATGTTTTATAAAATTTATAAAGATACAGACATCGTAAAAACTTTCGAACATCATTTCTCTATTACTGAAAGAACACGATAAAACTGTTACTCCGATATCACCAATTCGTGCGATCCCTTCGTACGAAAAAAATATTAAAGGCTATATTAAAATATAAATCGTCAAATTCTCGGATATCTGTTGATAATAAAATGGGAAACATTTTATCTATGTTTAGTTGCATTGATATCCAAAAGTAATTGGAATAAAATAAATAAAGCCTTTCAATACACAGTTCTTCAAAAAATCACAAATTCACCTTGGTTTGTAACTTGACAATTCGAAATCCTCTAAACGCTTCCCAAATTTAAGTCAAAATCACCAAAATCTTGGCTTAAATACTTTAGAAAGCTGTGATTTTAAAATTCACTCACGTAAATTGTATCGGTAAAATGACAAGCTCCACATAGTAAATGGTACTAATACTGTAGTTACTTAATGATTACAGACATCTTATTGCGAAACAATTAAATAATAATCAGATATAACTATATAAGAAGTATTTTATAATGAAGTAGACTCAAAGAAATAAATCTTAAGTCGAGTAAAAACTTTCCAAAAAACTAATAGTTTATCACAAGAATCTAAAGTGACAAAAATAGATATAATATGGAAAAAGAAAATGAAATAGTGAGATAGTGGGTAATATGGAAATAGGAAGAGTAAAAATGAGGAAAAATGCCATTGCAGCGAGAAGTAATATCCAGATGATTTGTTTTCATATCCACTATTGCCAATAAATGAATTAAGTACATCTATAAAAATATATAGAAAAAGATTATGACGACATTGATAATCAACAATTATATCTGAGACAATGCAATACAATTTCATTGGGAAAGAAATATATCTAAATCTGAAGATAGGAACACGAAAATAAGAAGATTATTTCGAAAAATATGACTAAAATCCTTGAAATTCAAAAAAGGCACTCCAACAATAAAATTTAAAAAATGTTAAAATCTCTAGGTTTTCAACGTTTTTTAAAGACTGTTATGCTAATTATATTAGAATAATATAATGTAAAAACTACTAAGTATAAAATTTATTCAAAAGAGGTAATTTTAAAATCTATTTATTTTTAAATTTACTCATTCGTATAAATGACTTACATTTTATATATCCGTATATGGAATACAAAATAAAATAAATGAACACGTCAAAATAGTATATTATATCTATATGCAAATAAAAGGTAATTGACCGTGCAATAAGTATATCGTATATCTGCATATCAATCGAATAACGATTTATGTCGAGAAAACATAATAGTTCTTTCGAATTTGTGTAAACTGAATTTTGATCACTACTCACTGTCAAATCGTCATGTAGGTAGTATATAATATATATAAAACAAAATGGTATAAGGTACCAAATTATATTCTATAGCTGCGTTGCAGTAAATGTAAAAAAAATGGTCTGAACAATTTTTTTGTCATTTTGAGAAATCGTTTTCCGTTCTATATACATAAACGGGCGGCAAAAAAACAACCCGATCGTTTAGCGGCAAAATCGATTCATATATCTGTTGTGTCACATCCCTGTATACAAAATGTACAGGGTGTGCCGTCTTAATGGGGTTTTTTTTTTACTGGTTTCAATTTTTTATAAATTAATCATATACGATTATATGATATAATAATGAAGTCAAATACAAATTCATTCGCATTAATATTTTTGTCTTAATATTTTTTTTTTACAAATATAATAATGACTAACAAATAATATATGTATATATATATATATATATATATATATATATATATATATATATATATATATATATATTATATATATTATATATAGTAAGTTTATGTACATGTGATTTTCGTAAAAATAGGGAAGATAAGTATACATGATATCATTATTGATTTGGACTTTTCAAAAAAAAGTTTTAAAAGTATAAATTAGTTAAGTAATTATTGACCCGGTGGGCACCCTGTATTTATAAAGGTTCAACTATTATATTATGTGAGAGCTATTCTATTATACAATATACGATATATACCTTAGACCGAAAAAAGGGTATGATTTTTTATTATTATTATTATTATATAGGTACCAAATTTTAAGCCAATGGACGATCATTTACAATTATTTTTTTTTTAAATCACTATAGGTGTATGACGTATTTACGATCTACCATCATCCATTACCAATATTTTGGGATAGGATATTATATTATTTATGAAAAGGACAAACGCATTTATAATGTGAATATATAATATATAACCTTTATAATACCTACGTTATATTGTATCGAAGAATTTTTCGATTCAGCCGCATCACGTTTTTTTTACAGCGTTCACAATTCATATAGTAAGTTGGGAAAAATAAAATCAGATATCCGATTAAACAATTGACATATTGTATCGTAAAAAATGATCAAAATAAGACTATTTCAATGAAAAATGATCAGCGCAAGATATTTCTTTCTAATCATTTTGTATTTTCATAAAAGTTTGTCATCAGGGGAGTACCGAAGAGGTTTTTATTGTGGTTAAAAGTTTGTGGTTTGGTAAATTCAAAAATTTTATCCAGGACAACTTGTTATTCTTATTTCTAGTGTTGAATTGAAATAATAAAGGGAAATATTTTTGAAATAATAATTTGTATAATAATATTGAATAATAAATGTACACCCCATTTCGTTTTATAAGGTACGGTTATCGATTAATAGGTATTGTATCATCATAATACTATAGTCGTATGCATTTGTATTGGTTTTCAGTATGCCAGTGTTATTATTATATTGTAAAATCGACTAAATAACTAACAAAAATCGCATTGTGCGATATCGATTGTTGTACCAGAGTGGAAAAGAGTATTATTTGTTCGTTAAAAGAGACAATTGAAGATCGGACGTGCTCTGCACCGGAGAGAATAGAAAATCGTGCGAAATGGGTATTTGCCAGTTATTGTTTGTTAAAATTAAAATCGCGTCGTCGATAAGTTATTCCCTCGCGGCGACTGTGTACCCGTATACTGACGCGTTGCAGATCATCAGCTATTCCCGGGCGAGTATCGGTTTTCGTAAATTCGTGTTATCCATTTTTAAACCACATGGCCGAACGATTATGATTATGATTTTAATAATTATTGCATTGGCGACGTACTTCAGAGAGAAACAAATCGAACCGTTTTCATAACATTTTAACTTGCTGGTCCTGATCCTGACCACGACCGGCTGAATAGCACTTTAAAACGTTTAACAGTGTTACTATTTTACAAATATAATCAGTTGTAGTAATACGAATTGCTTTGGATAATTCCGACGCCTGGCTCGATCGAGTATTAAACTTATTGTCGTAGTTATTTGTGTTACAATTTTTTATGACACTAACGACGATTTGTTTTGTTTTTTGTGACAATATTAATTACAATTACTATATAGTATTATAGTATTAATATACTAATATTAATGTGCAAGTTCATCAATCCATCCTACACAGTGTACATATATTTATGTTATATTTCTAACTGGGGGTTTTCGTGGTCAAACCCCTCCCCCACCTGAAAATTTGACGACATATTAAATAATATATATTTCAAAATTTTCATTTTAATATACATAATTGACATCTTTATAAAATTAATCCCCCCAAAAATTAATGCTGAATACGATCAATATAGTGGTCAACATCGAACTCGCACACTATCTTGGGTAACATTTTCAAAATTTATCTTACCACAACGCACGACTGGATCGTACTAACCGTCGTACGGCTATTGAGAGATGATATCGAAAAACTGTAGACAACTAAAAAAATAAAATTATAATTATTTTACATATTTAGTCATTGATGTAGATTTTTAGTCGTTTTTTTCTATTATGCAGCAAACGTGCTAACCTGCTGCGATTAGTGAGAACTATATGGTGACTATATGTGCGATTGTTTACTAATGAATAATTAATTTGCACGAAATTATTGTGATATTGTGTATAACGAAAAACAATAAAGTTTAATATCGCTCTAAATGAATTAATTTTGTGACTGGCACAATGCCGAGCGAAATATCATTCATTACGTATTGTTCGTTGAAACTTTTTTTGTGCCTTCGCAACCGGTATAGATAATTAACAAAATATTAAATAATCCCACGTTACTAAATACGTTGACTTTTCCATCTCGCCGTTTCAACTTTTGGATACGAAATCAGCACAATAGTACTATAATATACAATAGTACCTAGTTTTTATTGTTTAAAAAATATAATAATACATATGATAATATTATTTTTTGTACGCCTGTATAGAAAACGAAAGGATGATAATGACTTGTCAAAAAATAACAATTTTCAAAAGAAATTTCTATTAATTTTTTCATCGCACAAATAAGTTTGGAGTGATTATTTATAACACACATATTTTATTACTGTATAGAAGAACTTCATTTATTATCCATGGAAGTATTCCGGATAGGTAAATGGTATATAACTTCAATATTGAATGAGAACAATATCATAATTATACACTAAAAAAATAACTTCCATCCGCCGTACCGCCGTTTCAATCAGCTGAGTATATTATAATCTGTATAAAATATGAAATTGTGAACTAATGGCATTTTATAACAAATAATTTATTCATTTATAATGTGCAAACCGTAGACCAGTTTTTCATTTATATATATATAAAATTATTATTAACGTTATTTTAAACGTGAGCGTTTTCGAATGAATTAAAAATGTCTACCTTTAACTATATTTTGCGAGTAACATCACTTTTTTTTAAAATATATGATCAAATTTATCATATAAATATTTAAATAAAAAACTATATATAATTGAAAAAAAAAAAATATGTTGTGACTATTCAGATATAATTAAATCGATTGATTTATAACTCGAACTATCGATTAACAATTTAATAATTATTATAATAGAATTTTATTTACTACGGTAAATCTTAATCAATGCTTAAAATTAAAAAAAAAAAACATAGATCACAGCTTGTTAATATTATTGTAGATCACCACAGTATATACATTCATGCAAAACTATATTACTTATATTATTATATACTACCGTTACGATACTGTTATTTGTTTAATTCGTATATTATGTTAAAAATTTGCGTTATCTATTGTTATGTCTGTAAATAGTAACGTTAATGTACTGTCAAAATTAAATTACATAATGTAAGTTTATGTTCATTTCTTTAGATGTCGAAATTTAATCTTTGATTTATTTATATAAATATGTCAACATTTGAGCACATTCCAATTTTAACATTTTTTTTTTTTTTTTTCCAGAAACGGTCTAAAATTCTGTCGTAAACGATAATATTATTATAAAATCATAATGGGGTGAATGATATTTTAATCTCTTATAATAAGATTATCAAAATTGAAATGTTCCTAATCGATGTTGAAACGCTACTATAAGAATCGAAGTGCCTATTATCGGATTATTATTATATAAGCCGTCATGCTCGTTGATCAATTAGGATTTAGGATTATTAGAATTGTTTATTCGAAAAAAATAACTGTTTTTTTTATCTGTTAAATTAACCGTCACGTTTAAAACAGTAATAATTCTTTATTATATTATTTACGCAAACGTGTTTTCCAATAATTGGTATAAATTTACAAATTAATACTCGTGACGGTTTATTATAATTATTATATTTAATTGTTTTTAATCACTTTGTATGCAGATAATTTGTATCATCTAACCCTTCTGTAAGTGATCGACTCAAAAAACACAACGAAGGGGTGGGGCGTGTAGTAATTCTCGGGCAACGAAATAATTAAAACATAAATTAGATTACTACGACCGTTGTTGTGTGATCATGTTCCGTACATAATAATTATTAATTATGTAATATTCCAGCAATATTAACAACGACCGAAACGAGTAATTCAATTTAAAATGTTCATGTATTATGTATTTTGTACACTCTATAATGGGAGAAAGATAGTCGTGTACAAGTCCCAAATTTCAATTATCTAACCGGCTGTCCTCTTTCAACGCGACGTGACAGTGATTGGTCTGCATTTCGTATTTATTATAAATAGAATTCCATAAAAATATTCACTTATGTATTTTAAACAACTTTGATTAGACCATGCTCGTTTTTATGATTAAAAAAATAATTGAAAAATATAATTGTCACTTCCGTTTAACGTTTTCTTACGGACTGTGTGCAACACCGGATTTCCATAAAATATCTATTTTGTTTCTCTGATAGTGTAGTTCCAAAAACAACAAACTTACCTACGTTAATTTATATACCTTTATATTATTATCGTGTCGAATCGTATACCATATAAATAATATATTTATCGAAGATAAAAACAATTTACTTGTATAGGTACTATCGAGTGAATAGTTTGAAAACTGTCCTGTGTATACTTATTATCCGTGCAGTATATATAAATAATTGAAATTAAATTAAAAACCATTAATGTAAACGCCGCAGCGTATGTCACCCTAATCGCGTTTCGTATGCGGTATCCGTACCTTTACCATGGTATAATTCTAACCATTTAAAGTGTTAAAATAGTGAGAACACGACCCTCTAAGTGCTGCCGGTAGTAATTATTTGTTACACAACATAATTGTGCTTTAGCGAATAAATAAATTATCGTATCTAAAATATTACAGTTTAATTAACTTCAAAAAAGTATTAAAAATTAATGAAAACACTTTAAGAAGACATTTTAATATCAAAATTGTTTTTAAATAGAAATCAACAAAATGGCTATTTTGAATTAAAAAATTGAAACGTTGATAAAAATGTAGTTTTTTAATTTTTTTAATTTAGAAACAAAAATAAAAATAAATGTACCCTAATTATATCGCCGGAGTATAATAATAATTTTAAAAAAAAATTACTAAAATAGCGTAGAACCAGAGTTATTTAATTTCTCGAATCCTTGAGACTCACCCTGTGCAACCTGTATAATACCTAAATGCTAAATATATATTATAAATTTCAAGGTAAATAAAAAAAAAGAAATAGTTTCTTAATTTATATTTTATATATATCAAACTATAAGCACTTACATATTTTTGTAACTAAAAATAAATACCTACGACCTATATTATAAATTTAATATGTATGCATTGTCTAATACTTTAATCACAGTTCTCAAATATTATAATGCGTACAAATTTTAATTTAAAAACAATTTGTTTTTTCTTCGTAAACGATAATGTCGGAAAAATTCTTTAAATACTTCCGTTATCAAAAGAATGTCTGTTACATTTATGCGTATTATATTATGTATATCACAATATTTATTTTAGGTGAGTATTTTTTCTAAAATCATATTTTAAAAAGAATAGACAGTTTTTCGGTCTAAAACGCTAAAAAAAGTTAATAAATAATAATTTGTAATAATTGGCGATTTTACGTAGTCATTTTGTATGGGTATTTATTGTTTTATAACATATCAATTGTTAAACATTGGCGTACAGTTGTACACGAAAAAAATACATATAACATTTTTGAATTGCATCCCTAATAACGAAATGAAATACGTATGTAAATACGTGTATTATAGGTTATGATAATAATACCTGTAATGTTTATTTATTTATTTTTTTTAACCTTCAATAGTATTTATTTATTACTTTTTTTACCAAGACAACATACAATTGACAATGTCAACTTAAAGGTATATGATGGAAATTATATTTTTTTTAGAAACAAAGAATCACACCCTGTACAAACTATATTGTGTTGTCACGTTGATCAAGCGAAGAGCTTGCATTTCTTATATACATGTACGAATCGGAAGAGTTGTAAATCTATTTGGAAGCCCATTATATTTATTAAAATTAAGTCGAACAATGGACTATAAAAGTAAAACGTCGACTTCCTAATTGCAATACTTCAAGAGTGACATTTACGACAGTTCACTATTCGGTATACCCGTATTAGCATAATATATTATATGTATATAACGTACGTATAGATTAAACGCTTTCGTTGTAAAATAATTTTTCATTGATAATATTTAAAATATTGTTATATCCGTAAGAGAGGGAGGGGGAGAAAATCATATATTAGTTTTTTTATGCTTCCTGTACGAGTCTCAATTGGATGTTATTGTTTTATTGTATGTCTATGAACAATTATTTCTTGTATAAATAAGTTGAAGTCAGTCAAAGAACAAATATAATAATATTAACAAACTTTTTTGTTGTTTTAATAATTTATAATTTCATTACGAAATTAGTTACATTATTTTAAATAATATTATCGGTCTTGTTAAAACATTTAACGTGCATGTATACTAATAAGTCATATATAATACAAAAAGGACATTAGCAAGTTTATTTTTTTTTAAATGGTTATTTATTTTACAATTCATTTTTATTATATTTTAATTGAAATATAACAGTTGATTTATATGGTCTTAAGGATTAAATAATATAGGTACATAAATATAACATGTATATTTGCAATTTTTATAAATTATTTCAATGGTTTAACTGTACATTTGTATGTTCATATAACGCCTTGCATGCAATTTATATTATATTTAATTTGATTATTTTATAAGTTTGAACCAAAAAATGAGTATTCTAAAAACTGAAATCCTAATATTTGCAAGAACCATACTAAATAATTAAATAACAAACTTTTCATTTTAACTTGAAACTATAAACGAATTGAATCTGTTGTTTTGTTACCTAATAATTAAGTTTAAACTGAAAGCCCTTGGGCTAATTTAACTTAGCCATTTAGAGTTTTATATATTTTTGTTAAATCACACATCGTATTTAAATTAGAATCAATGTCATATATATATGTTAATCCGTAAATAGTGTAGGTACTATTATACCTATTATTGTACTGTATATTATTATCGGTTTTTTTTCTAATTATAATTAATTATCAAGACTACCCCTCACTCTACACCGTACCGTATAATTCGCTATATACAAAATGCTACATATAAAGTCGGTAGTTTTCTAAACAATAACACAATGTATTAATTATTCCGGTCTTGGTAATTAAATTTCGTGTCATAATATTATTATTATCTAACGTTAACTTAAATGCACACTGTATTAATAATATCACACATCAAAATATTTAATTTACCGTCGACCGTTTTAGAACACTTTTATAATTGTTATCACTATCGGATTTGAATTATTTGTCTTGACGTTTGTGCGCATGTTTTATGCGTGTGTAAATATTTTCTGCAGTTCTCCTCTTATAACTCAGCTCATCGAGACTGTAAAATATCGATTTTTCATTTTTACATTATCGTTCGCAGTACAAATCGACTGTAGCTGTTTCCAAGACGTCATCGTCAGCAGCAAACAAATTATTACGTTTTCGACCACGAAACTTCGACAAGGATGGATGACATTATTATTATTATCCCAACCACCGGTAAATTATACGCGTATTGGAATGGTTTTTATTTTTATAGTTTTGCTGATCCGACAATCTCGTTATATACGTAATGAAATATCGTTTTTTTATTCTTTCGACAAAATAATATTTATATATACATATAAAATATATTATAAGCTTATAAACTTTAATATCGTAGCGCAGTTCTGGTAATACTTGATAGTAATACGTCGTATAAATATAATGGCTCGTATCTGTTATTGATAAAAGTATCAATAACGTATTATAATATTTAGCTACCTTTACCAAACCCGGTATTAACCCGGTTAATGGTTATAGTATGTTATAGACGTATTGCCGACAGTTGTCAAGTAATTCCATCGAGTGTGTTTGTTTTGAATGTTTCTTAATACTCGTACAGTGGCATACATTCGGATATAACGTAAAATACAAAATATAATTATAACGACTGAGAACGATATATATCGCTCGACCGAAATGTTCAGATGTTGTTGCTTGTATTATAAATCTTACGCACGAGAAGATTAAACGTCACTACAGATCTTCTTATTATAAAAAAAACGGTTACCTCGTTGAGTATTATTTTTTGACGGCGTGGCAAGTACCTCTATTTGTAAGTTATACAGGATGATCAGACAAATTGGTATTGCAAAACTAACGCGAGTCATAAATTATGATAATTTCCCATTACTATTGTTTTGCGAATTTCCAGATCCCTCTGTATATACACGCACGCGCTCGAATTATACCGGCTAACAATTAATATAATCAGTATACGCCGCCGCAATAGAACATAATAATATATACTTGATTGCAAACTTTTCGGTCACGTTCATTCAGACTATAGTAAAGTTTAACTTTAACTAACAACTTTAAATTCAATGGACTATTCTCAGACGGTTAATTATTCGACGTCACAAAGGCGTATTTATGCGTAATACCTAGACCGAGACTACATTGGAAAATGAAATTGACCACACATTTTTTTTGTTCTATTTTAAAAGAAGAAAGCAATGGTTTTTTTTTTAGCTTTCTGTAGGAAAATTAAGTTTGTCGAAAAAATATGGCTTCGAATATATTATAAATTACATGTCATCTGTACGTGTTTTCGTTTTCCTTTATCGAAATTCGTCATTTCCAGTCGCGCAGATCTAAAATAAAAGGTGATAATATATCCGTATTAAAAAAATTGTCGTTTCGATGTAATTTTCGTTAGAATAGATATTTTTGCGATTCTCGCTCTGTTTACCGGAAATATTGTACATTAGTGTACAAAAAAATATTAAAATATATACGTTTATCGAAAAAAATATTTAGTTAATCAATTTTAAAGTAAATCAACTTTAAATTGTTCTAGTTACATATTATTATCTGATAACTGATAAACATATTATATTATAATTATTATATAGTTTCAGCTATCACACAAATTTAGTTGAATAAAGTAAATTAAATATAACAAAACAAAATAGTTATAAATCAACTGAATTTCAGTTGTTTCTACAGTTATTTATAGCATATTTTATGATTGTTGGACATAATCGTAATATATATATATTTTTTATGGTTATACTAACTAAGAGTATTAGATATTTTTTTTCCGCGTGTGTGTATTTCGACGATATTATATTCATACAAAACGTACCTACGTTTTTTGCGCCGTCGGCGTCCGATCGTCTGCGGCGCATGTGTGTAACGAGAGAAGCGTAAACATCTCGAGCGTCACTGCCGCAGAATAAATATTACATATTATTATTATTATTATTATTACATACACAACAATTTTAATATTATAACAATAACGTCAAGATCGTCTTCCGGACATGGGTACTATTGTATATTATATTATTATGATCAGGGGCGCCATTTGGTGAGGAGGGGGGGAGGAACTTTGCTCCCCTATTTTTTAAATATTTTATCGCGCCCGTACATAATATTATACAAAAGCCACCTTTATAATATCTACAATAACATGGACTTATTGTACGAGATGTATGTTTGACATTTGTACCTACTATTTTGTATCCTTGTGGTTTGTTGAGCAGTGAATATCGTGATATTGATGTTCAATAAAATTATAACTAAAAAAAATTTTGTACATTCCTAGAAAATTTCATCGCAAATGAAGTTGTCAATTACTAATATAATTTTAATATCAAACAAAATTGGCCTGATCGGCGGAAAACATGGACTGCTTTAATTTTTGCTACCGCAATAAAAATACTGAAATTGCGCTCCTGATTATGATTATCAATACAGAGTGATC
>CM023357.1:59789076-59882672 GCA_013282895.1 Eriosoma lanigerum | reverse complement strand
GAAATATTGTTCTTGCAATTATTTTTGTAACGCAATATTACGATCAAATTCTGATCACTCTGTATATGAATGTACAATGTATGTATATATATATATATACGACTCGATTGCGATCTTATCGGCTTTTAAATATTACAAACAAATATATAACGCGGCCGACTAGATCGGCAAGACGTTGTAAAGTGCGCAATGTTAATTTCTGTTGCTGCGCCCTAGTGTAGT
The DNA here is from genome assembly GCA_013282895.1 of Eriosoma lanigerum. Taxonomy (NCBI): domain Eukaryota; kingdom Metazoa; phylum Arthropoda; class Insecta; order Hemiptera; family Aphididae; genus Eriosoma; species Eriosoma lanigerum. Next base: position 59,882,450 of record CM023357.1, on the reverse strand, counting down.
AATTATTACTGTTGTGTGTAACATTATAGTTATTATATGTTTAGCCCCTCTGACCAACAGATTGTCGTAAAATATGAACATCTGATAGAGGAATTTTTTAATAATAAAAAATACTACATAGTTAAAAACTAGTTTTGTTGGTTTTTTCACTAGGTACGACGATGATTAGGTATCTTATCAATCGAAAAAATCGTTTTCTGTTTTTTTTTTATTAAATACAATATATATATAATATAATTATGTACATTATACCTCTGCGGGAGAGCAGATGATGACGATGATTGTTTAAAAAGTTCAGGGAAAATTTATGTATTTGTAATGGACGCGATTCATGTTATTTAAAGTGACGAAACAAATGTTAAAAAAACTCTCATAGGAAAAAAAAATTGTTTCTATATATAGCTCAATGAGAGTCGGCGATCAAGCAGAGGCAAATTTTATAGAAGTCGGAAAAATAAAAAAAACAAACGAATCGTCTGCTGCAGATGTAGTAACGTCGAGTTGTTTTTATTTTTTTATGTTATATTTCTTGACTACTAATATTTCGTGATATTTTTCAAAGCCATTCCAAAGAGACATGGATATAATAATATTGGAAAAAAAAAATATATATATTATATACATTATTCTTATATCATAATATTACGAATTATGATGGTGGTTGTGATTCGTTATTATATTTCATAGAGATACATTCATAATAATATTAAAAAAATAATAATAAAAACCAGTCGTATTTTTTTTTCGACCGTCCTCGTCGGATGGGTTGTCATCAAATTATACCTCCGTGATGGCATGCACATTATTAATATTAATGCTGTGGCATTATAGTAATCGTGAAAATAACACAATTATAAAAAAAAATACGAGTGAATTATTTTTAACAGTTTTTTATTTGTTTTATTTATTTACTCGTTATAATCGCTATAGTCGCTCTACAAACTTATATTAACACGGGGTTGCGGTTGCAGTCGGTTAACCACTTTAAACGCGCGCGATGTCGGCAGATAAGGAAGACGCGTAGTTATATTATTTTCACATTATACCTAATATGCTTGTGCGTAATATTATTATCGTCGTCTACATCCGCAATACGACTGTACAGTATACAGGGTTATCGCGCGTTGCGAAACGGAGTGAAATTAGGATTCCGACGCATAATCTGAGTTTATTTGAATGTCGAATAATTTTGCTTGTAAACTAATCGGAACCACCGCTACATCGTTGTTTTGCTGTAAGATTCAATCGACACGATTTAAAATCTCGAACTCGAGACTCACCCTGTATGCGCGTGCATACCTAATAGCCGTACGATAGCCTTCGATACCCGATCATTATTTATTTTATTTTTTTTCCTAGGGTCTCTCCTCGATCACTATCCCTACCGAAACCCGTCGCGTCGTCGATTAGACCCGCAGGGTTATTGTGTCACAAGGTGAGGTCATATAGGTAGACTCTATAGAAATATATTATTATAATTTGTTTATGACCCACAAAATGTCTACGAGATTTGTGTGCCGCATTGTGTGTGTGTGTGTGTGTGTGTGTATTTGTCGGTGTATTGATTTTTCGCCAAGGGTAGACGCCAGCGGCGGCGCCGACGGTTTCCGAACTTTGGTCGTCGTCGTTACACATACACGTCAGCGACGACGTCTTGGGAAAGGCGAAAGAAAAATTGGAGAGAAATATAACCACAAGAAACGAAAAATATTTGTATAAATAAAATAACGTGTTGTAAAAAAGGTGTGAATAAAGTTTCGATCGTTTCTTCGTATTTCGTACGACACGGGTTCGAATCGACTACGTCGGTTTTTATCACGTATATAGGTGCCTATTATTATTATTAGATTTTTTTTTTTTTATCAAAAAAATCGATCGATTATTTTATTGTTATTTGTTATCGCGCAGTGCGGAACGGTTGCAGCGGCAGAGATACACATAATATATCTATACGCCAATGGCGATATAATATTATATAGCGCAAATAAATATTTATCATTATATATTATTATCGCTACTATATATATTTATATGACGTTTACCGTAATATTTTTGTCGTTTCAATAGAACATAATAGTATGAAATACGAATGCGCTCATTTATCGTTTTTCGAAACGACCTATTTGGCGCTGCCGCTGCTGCCCTTTTTCTATTCTTTCGCATTATTTTATTCTACATTTGAACGACGTCCAAAAATATAAAAATATGCGTAACAGTCTGTTTCGCACCATTACATATGTATTGCCGTTGTTTCCAAGTCGGTAATATTATTGTACGAGACAACCGATTTAAAGGCTTTAACGAACGGGTATTTAAATTCATTTGGAAAACAATAAAGTTATGTATTTAAAACATTAAAACGATGAATGATCATGTTCCGATCGAAAAATAACTAAGTAATACTTTTAAACGGAAATAATTATTTTTATTGCAAAACTATAAATAAATGTCAAACGTATCCTAACCTAAGAAAATAACGAACACGAGTAATTATTATATTATACGAATACGACGGAAATATGTAAATTATTTGATTAAAATACCGAACTCGTAAATCGCGGAAACGGAAGCAAAAAATTATCACAAATAAATATCATCTGATGTAATGATGCAACATTAATTTTGCAACGTAATTCTTTGGGGACATTTCGACGAGGCAAATATATTTGGAATATAAATCGTTAGCGCGTAGCTAATTAAAAATTCCACACAGATATTACAATATATCTACCTGCATATTATGATATCGTACACGATATCATTGATTTTATATAATAACGTTTTCCATTAAACGATTCGTCTCGCTCGTTCGTAACATAATATACAATAATGTACTTTTATATAGGTACCCAAGTACGAGCGGTTTGATGATTTTTAGATAATAGGGAAAATATATATATATATATAATCAAATCCGAAATAATCGAATTACAAAACAAAATATAATTATACGATATATTAAATTATATTTCGACAATGTTTCTAGTTTTCTACAAAATATAATAATATTGTTGAATATTTAAAACAATTGTGTTTTAGTGCTCGTTGGAACACAGTGAGCTCCAAGCTCGTTTGAATTCAGGAAAAAGAAGTACAAATAAAAATATATTAATAGGTATCTCAATATTTCATATTATTTTGTGTATTATGTTAAAGAATAATATATAAACAAAACGATTTTGAATGAACTCTCAAAAAAATAAAAATTACATTATAATGGTTGTATTGATAGTGATGTCTATAAAGTAATTTTAACACAAAATTAATTAAATATTTCTGAAACATTATCAATTAAACATTTAAACTATTTCAGTAACATATAGGTTATTTCAGTTTTTATTTATTTTTAAAGAACAGACTGTGTGATCGTTCTTTGGGAATGTAAGTACCTACGTATTATATTATATAATTCTATGGCAGTTTTTTGATAGCTCCCTCGAAAAACCACCACGACAGTATTCGCGGGAACAAGTTGTCCCGTCGAAAAACTCTCAGTCGCTTAAACCCTCGAAAGGACGTGGAACAAAATGGATAATATCCATTGCACGCAATACGGTCATACGTATACCTATAGGTACTATATTATTATGATGTAACCATAGATTAATATTGTTATGTGAGCAGCCAACGTCGCGACATTGTCCTCTCCGCAGGGTAGTCCATAATATAGAATGTACAGGATGTTCAAATAAGGGCGCGATATGAAACGTAGCCGAGGTCAAATTCTCCGATTTCGTAATCGCGAACATTGTCTACGTTATCGTGATCTACATGCCCGTATACATGATCTAATTAGTAAATAATATAACAAACAAACAATAGAATATTATGTAAACGAGTCGAACCAAACGTTTCATACGTCTTATTGGACGCGCCCTGTATATGCCTGTTATATACATCACTGCAGCAGTCTGATGGTAGACTCGTCGTATAAAATGCCGCCTCTGTGTTGGAATGCGTGTCGCTTTTTTTTTCCTTCTCAATCCTCGATTGTTGTACGCGTTTCATTCATTTTTGTTCTCTTCTTTTTATAATAATATTATTATTATTATTATTTTGTTTTGTCTATTTTCTTCCCCTCGTCGCGCGTTCGCAGTCTGCACAATATCGTTCGATAGTCTACGGTGTTTCAAAACACTGTATACCGCTCGTGTACTCGGAAAATAAAATTCGGTACCAAACTATTATAATACCCGCGGTATATATTATATACCAGGAACACGGTATATGCGGTTCTTGCTGTGCAGTCATAACTTATACGTTTTTATGGTATATATAGTATAGGTATTTATAATAACACATGCAGGCGCCACTGTCTCCAGGCGGCGTTTTACCACCCATATAATATGTACGTGGAAGTGCTCTCACAAGTACAATAATACATTATCATTATTATTATTATTATTATTCTTATAAGAACGGTGCCTACATACATATACACATTGGTGCATTATGCAGGAAACCCTAAAGGCCCGAACAACGCGATATCTTATAATAATCTTTCCGTGTCCACCGCGACGGCGGTTATCGATTAATTTTTAATATCGAAATTGGAAACCGGTGTTTAGTATAATATATATAGCTTTTTCATGTATACAGGGTGGTTATCCGAAAGTATGGAGCTCGCATCCGGCCAAGGAAAGTAAAAATTATGATTTTTCCTACACGCATATTGACCTGAATATAAACCCGCGTATACAGATGGACTAGAATAATATTGCGTTATAGAAATAATAGAAATTCTGTACTGTTTGCGCTCCGGGTCAATAATTTGTTTATCTATATTTTTTGAACTTATGCTCGTGTAATACAATGGAAGAAGATTCGACTTTTTTATATTTTTAAAATATGTTTTGGATGTACCTATACATAAATATTGAATCATGAATGTTAATTTTTTAGCATTTAACCTTTTGATTTTTCCTATAATTTCTAATTAAATATAGGTACGTAATAATTACTAGGTGAAGATTATTTTAGGTGGACACCCTGTATATGTGTGTATAGACATAATTTATTATATACATCCAAATAAATTGTATATACATTTATATGTGTATTCGCCACTGACGAGACGCCGAGTAGCTCTTCTCGTTCGGACAACACCTGTTATTGCTCCGTCGCCGCCTCCGGCAGGTGTGTAACCCTTTTCCGTCTGAACAGACGCGATTATGCGGTGTTTCTTTATTATTTTTTTTATAAATATAACGTGTATAGGTAAAATATAAGCGCGTGTATATACGGTTTACATTTTATAATCTTATGGATATAGATTCGTTTTCTTCACCCGTTCAATATGTATATATTTTTTTTTATAGTAATAACAAATGTGTTTTATAAATATTAATAAATAATTAAAAAACGAAAATTAAACAAAATAAAACTTTAATCTTATAGTGTAGATTTAAAATCGGTAACAGGCGAGTGGGATTTATAATCGTGTTTTCTTTATTTTTATATTTTATTCGATTTATTTAGTTTATAGAATCGTATACATTTCGAATAAAAAGTTTTCGACAATATACATTTAACTTGATAATATATATTTTAAATATTATTAAAATAATGTTTACTTACATAATTTAGCAAAACGAATTTTTTGTGGACGTATATATTACAATCGTTAAATTTAATCTCATTTCCCGGTGATACGAACTGCAGAGTCAAAAATAATGTACGCGGTATACGGTCACGATTTAGCTGGTATACAAAATATAGGGTATACTCGAATTTACATTTTTACACGGTGTATGTACACATCCGCGATGACGGGATTATAATATACAGACGGCAATATAAATAATATAAAATATACTTTTCATATTTATTTATTTTTGTGCGACTGTAAAAACGCGTGTTATTAAAAAAGTTTGAACCGTATAAATTATACAACTTCTGTCGCGTGGACATTGTTTTTTTCTTCTCGAAAACTCGTCAACTGCACAAACATAAAATTCGGCGATTGGCCATTATAAAACGCGTATATAATATTCCTGCGCGCAAATGACCTTATTTATCTTGGATGCAGAAAAATAATGATAAAATATTGATAAGATTCGACCGATTTTCTACGTAAATTCACGTCTATGTCGAAAGAAAATTATAAATAATCCGTCTAATTTTTTATATTCGTCGCACGTATCGCGCGTATATAGGTATACTCCGTCAACGTTGATCTCGACGATATCCTATGCGCATTAAAACTGTATAATTTGATAATATTTCGAAAACCGTCCGCTATGGAATAAATTGTAATAATAATAATAATGATAAAAAAATCTTGTTTTGTATATAGCAATACGTCGGTATAATATTACTATTTTTTATACACAGTATAACACACAGCTGTCCCATTGCTGAACTATCAGCAGTCTACCTATAAATATATAAAAATATAATAGTATAATATTTCGTTTTTGTTATTTACCTAGTACCTACATACACACTCATATTATTTTTCAGATTGTAAAGATTTAACGGAGATAATAAAAGAACCATTCGAGTGTTTCGTTAGAAATGTACCATTTTTAATATGAATATTATTAGTTATATTTAATAAACATTTAAAATATTGTTTTGTCACTAACCAGCAATTTTTAAATCAATAATGTAAATAGACCAAGACATCAATAATAATATTTATTAAATAATATATAACAAATCGTTAAATGCTTAGATAAGTTGTAGTCAGTCGTTTCGCAATTATATATAATTTAATTTTTATAGTACCAATTATAAATAACATTATTGAGTGTTGATTAATTAATTTGAAAATAATACATTCCTATGCGAATACGATAATATAATATCGTTATACAATATACATAATACATAATTATGTCACAGCTTATGTTAAAATCTTGGACAATAAAACATTGTCCAATTCATTCTGAATAACGTGATAAACAATTCAATCAATATAGTGACCTTTGACAAGATTTTATTTTTTTACAATACTACTAAAGTGTATAGGTAGCATTATGTATACATAAAAGTATGTCACCAAAAATGCTCTATACGATTAGTAAAGTAGTATATACTAACAATCTCGTACCAATACTTGGTATGGATAATTATATTAGTTACTTATAATTACTAATTAATAGTCATAGTTGTAAATTATAAAAGTCATGTCAATTATACCATTCAATATTCATATTGAATTTACGGCCAAACATTTTATCCATCTATCACTATATTCATTGATACTTATTGTTATTGTTTGATATTGTATTAGCGTAATTCGACGAAAAACGTATTAAATTAAAAAAAAACAATTATAATATTACACAAAATGCATATATATATATATATATATATAGTTAATTTTGTCAAATATTATCCAAATATGTACGCCAAAAACATAGAACGAAAAATATCTTTTATACTATCTTTAGTCTTATACCAGTATTACCTTCGTATATTATACAAAACCAGTTCTTTGGTATATGGTAAATCATATATTATTATTATGTCCATACCCGATTTTGAACGTAACAACTTTGATGTTAATACGCCAATTAAGTATATAAAACTAAACATGTATAATGAAACAACTCGTTTATGATATTTATATATATATATAATAATTATTACGTTATTTATACCGACGAATAAACCTTTTAAATAATAAACAATAAATTTGTAAAATCCTAATCCCGCGAGTATTATAATAATTATACATAGGTAGTCTTTATCGCACATTTAGAGACGGGACGTTCCATAATCAGTCTTATAATTAATTATTTATTACGCCTACAACAGAATGAACTGATGTTGCATCACAATATAATTTTTTATTAGATAACAATAATGAAACATTGAATGTATTCGCACGCTGTTAAACATAATTCTGAAAAATGAATAAAAAAAAAATTAAAGAAATCATAGCTACTCGATATTTTCATCTACAAGAAATATTTACGAATAATAAATATGTTTTTGAGGAAACTAATTCGTGTATAAGAGAAAATTTCAAGTAAACATGGTATCAAAAGCGTCAAGAAAATCGGCCTTTCCAAAAAACACAAGAATTCATAATATGATATTCATTATACATCTACTTCAAAACAAATCTTAAATAATAAATAGTAAAATCTCAATGAGTAGCCATGGTAACGAAAATTCTTTTTTATCGAAAAAAGGTCTGGGCGGAAAACTCCAAACAAATATGATTGAAATTATGTTTTAGACAGACTACATTATATTATACGCTATGTTGTTGATCAAATCGTAAAAATCAAACGTCGTAAAAGTTTGTCCATAATAATATTATATAATATATTTTTTCAAACTGTACTATAAATAATATCTTTTCGTACACTTATTTTATCAACCGGTGTCGAGTTATACGCGTTCGAATGACAAATTACTCCGCTGCAGCGTGTAATATAATTTACAAAAATTAACGGTCGAATAAATTTGAGAGCACCGAAAAGTTTAATTATTTTTTCGACCGCTCCCGTTTCGGTAGGTACCAGGTACCTGACTATTGGTTATAATATAACATACCTAACATAATACATAATATACATAATGATACATAATACAATAATAACATAAAATGCCCACGTGATAAATAACGATTAACGACGCTTGTTTACGCGAAGGCGACAGATATATATCAGTATTGAAAAGGCGTGCAGTAAAATATGTAAATATAATTTTTTTATTCGTACCTCTTGCGCGCACGTTAATAATGTAAATATTACGAATATTACGCGTGTAGCATACAAATTCTGTCAACCAAAGTTTTTGTTATATGGTATAGTATGATGACAATTCTATGGTTTATACCAGTGTTTATATGGATTGTATTTTAAACAATGATTTTGAGTCATAGGTAACCACTGAGCTATTATGAAAAAATCTATTTTTTTGGATGTCCTTGCGCGAAAGTGCAGAACTTTTACAATCAGTTTTATCGAACCATCGCGTATAGAGTAGGGGGTTCTCATAAAGCAGCTACTTATTCACGCTAAAAAGAGGTGGATGGGTGATTGGTCAAATTATTTAGCAAAACTACCACTCAAAATTAGTTCTATATTTTATATGTAACTATAATTAGTATTTAGTATCATAAAAGTAGCTAATCTCTTAAATTAATGAGGAAAATAACATTTTATATCAATAAGTAAATATCGACAATTTGTTTTTAAAATAGGGTGGGTATCAATATTTATAGCTGCTTCATCTAGAAAAAAAAACTTTGTTCTATTACATTGATTATTTATGGAAGGGTATGTTATGGTCCATTTTCGTTTCTAAATCGTTCAATGATTGTTGGTTTCGTATCCGACGTATGGAATGAGTATTAACAGTTCGGTTATTTTAGTATAGATTGCAGACATCGTATATGTCGGTGTATATTATTATGCTGCATATCCGGACGTGTTCTTTGTTCGAAATCGATCCTGTGTAACTATTATATACCATACTTTATATACGGGTTAATAAACCGCACGCAACCATGGTATATTGCGAAAAGGGAGGTTTTTGTTAGAACTTAATACCGAAAACTTTATTGAATTTTACCAGCCAACGATTACGGACTTTGGGACGATAGGGACGTGCAAAGTTTTTCATATTAGCTACGCGTTAACAATATTTTTTCGACAATGGCGTTGCTGTAGTTGTAATTTTTTTTTCGCTTCTTATGGATACGGTTGTTTGTATTGTTGTTATTAATATCGAAACGAGATGATGAAATATATATATATCACAAGTATACGTTTGCCATTATATTTAATAGAATCTACTTGTCATCTTATACTATCGGAACGAGAAAATTAAACAATATCGCAAAATAACATCGCACGTATGAATTAGTGTTGAGGTTCTCAAAAAAGTAAAGACTCGTTGATAATTAAACTTGAAGTTTTTTCGGTAGTTGTTTCCGATCGGTTTATGGAAATTTGTGAGTCATCATTATAAATGCGTTCATATAGTTTTTTTTTTTTTATTGTCTTGTTATAATCTTAAAATATTAAACGCACGTAAAATTATTTCGATAATCTGTCGGGCTCTTATATTATGTTTGTCGTAAAATCTGCGATCAATATATACAGCGGTATAAATTCTCCATATTCATATTAATATACATAATATTTTTACATCGACGAATAGTTAAATAATAGTTTATAACTAAATAAAATTAATGTACTATTGAACATGGTTAAATATTTAGGTATGTCAGCAACTTTATGATACGCAGGTGTCATGGCAGCCACTGGCAGTAAATTCATTATCAATTATTATCATTAACAAATAACAGTAATAATTGGTCACACGCATAGACATAAATTATAAATCTATGGTCAAGCGTGAATATTGAATGAGATATATTACATGATTTAAGCAGATAATAATAATCTACTCTATGAATCACTGCCAATTGAGATTTTCTTTCATGAAAAATCATGGAATAATAATAACACATGCGCAAACTATAACAACATTTCACAAAGTTACTGACATACCTATATATTTAGCCATGCTATTGAGTATATTGTGTAGAGTAGTGTTATTTGTACAGAAAATAAAAAAATGTTTCGTTTACAAAACGGGTTTGTTTTTTATAAAGGTTTTGTAACTCCGGTGGAAGTACATTTCGACAATCCGGACGGTGGATTTTTCGTCCGTCACCCGATCGGCGGCGGCACCGGTAACAATAACAACCGACAACAACAACAAATCGGTGGCGACGATGACGATGATGGTGGTGGTGGAGGTGGAGGAGGAGGAGCCGTTTTGAGCGTGGACCGGTTCACCGTTTTGCAGGACGTGCCGCAGACCTCGATCCGGGCCAGTTACGGACCGTTCTCCACCAAGCAGACCGTACCATCCCGTTACCTGATACCGGACCCGAACTCGGCCGGCATGTCCGGCAACGGGTCCGGGCCGTCCGCGTCGTTCGGCTCCGGCGCGGGCGCCGCGACCGCGGACATATCCTCGATGGACGTGTCCGCGCACCTGGTCCAGGGCCGTGTGTTCCGCGAGAGCCCGGTGGTCCGGACGCTGTTCCACGTCGGTTACAGCGTGGTGCGGTCGCAGGCGGCCAGCGGCGGCGGTGGCAGCCCAGGCCTTCTGCAGCCGCCGGTATTATCGGCCGGCGACAATAAGGCCTCGGGCGGAGGGTCTCGTGGCGGCTTCTCGTCGTCGTACGGCAAACTCTGCGCGGTGGCCAAAGCCACGTTTGACGGTTCCGAGCGGCCGGTGACGGCCGCGTGCAAACCGGACCCCAAAGACGGCGTGTGCACGGCCCGGCTGGTGTTGCCGGCCAAGTGGTGGCCGCCGCTGAACCCGCCCGACGCCAAACCGGTCAAGACCCCGCAGAGGTACGTGCGCATATCGTACGCGTTACTCGAGTCCGACCACCGGTGCAGCCAGTCCGACGTGCAGCTGCAACCGTTCACGTACGTCGGACAGGCCACCCTGGAGCACGCCCAGCGACCGTACAAGGAACTAAAAACGGACGCGTATCTGCTGACGCTCATCCCGTCCGTGCCGCTCTATCCCAAGTCGTTTACGTATGTGCCCGTGTTCTTCGACGCCGGCCCTAAGGAACAGAACATCAAAGGATTTATACTCAGGTACGCAGTGCATTGTCATAAATTCGGGTTTAAAAAAAAAAAAAATATTTTGCTGATAACCGTTACTGTTTGGGTTAACTTACGGGTGCATAATAAACATTTAAATCATTAAATCAATAATTTACCTCGGATATTTGAACTCTTCGTTAACTTAAAATCATACTACCTACGTAAACCAATACTGGATTTGCATTCAGCACATAAAATACGTAGTGACCAATACGTATCAGTTTAATTTTTAATTTTACTTGTTTTTTTTAATCCCGAATGTTTTATTGGGGATAATAAAGGTTTTAGGTTTTTTTAATTTTAAGGATTTTTAGTGGTGTTACGGGTACGTGTTAATTCGGGTGCAAAGCCCCGCACAAAATAAATAATCGTATTGCTTTACAGAGCCAAAGTGAAGAACGGGCTGCGTGTTTTGAGCGCGGAAAACAGCAACCCGGATCGGTGGACTATCAATTACACGTCGAACCCGAAAGGCACTCAGATCACTGTGACGGCCGTGCACAAGGGGCTGCCGGCCGCGGAGCACGCGTGGCCCAATTCCCGTTACGAGGAGGTGCTGCAGTGGCTGTTGCAGGTGGACGCTGAGGCGGAGGACGTCTGGGAAGAGGGACGGGTCGTGTGGACGGTCCAATACGTGATGGAGGCGCCGGGAAATTCGACCAACTGGACATCGGCCGCTGCGGCGCTGAAGGCGGATCGGCACCGGGCTGCGTACAAGCACCACCGGCGGCAGGCCGCCGTCACGGCCGGCCGACGTCGGACGGTCAGGCTGTCCGGGGCCGCGACGAAAATGCTCTACCTGGACGGCGTGAACGGCGTGTTGGACGGTATCAAACGCAAGATTTCCGCCCGGTTCGAGATACACAAGGACGACACGGAGGCTGTACTCCCCATATCTAAGGTGACGTACAATAACGACACGTGATGATTTGCGTATCACACTTGAATTTTTATTCGAATTATTATAGATATAAAAACAATAACCTTAAAATCGTACGATTTCGATCGCATAACAAGGTAATATCGTCCGAGATGTTCGTCGATAATAATTTTTTTCGTCGTGCACATCTAATAATAAAAAGACGACAGCTGCAGTTGCCGGCAGCGAGTTTCCCACGATAACACGTGCAAACTAATAACACAAAAGGGTCGTCGCATCTCGATCGGCGCCTTAACGTTTGCGCGACGGCAATAAAATATAACTATAACCGAAAATCGGTTTATTGTTATTTATTTCCGTGCCGAGAGAAACATACCACTGTATTATTTTTTTTTTTTATAAAACAGTATATTCATGTCGAAAATATAATTTAATATTATAAAAAAATTACTTCGAAACGGACGATCGTCCGCAAACGTTGTAATTCATCTTTTTCTCTGCGTGTGTGTGCTGTGGTACTAGTGGCTAACGCACGTGGCGAGTGAATTATCAATTAATAAACGGATTGTTTTTTTCGTTCTCGGTCGGAGGGCCCGAGCTAGTTTCTGAGCTGTTATAATATTACGTTTATTGGGTAGTGTGCACGGCTTTATTGAGGGGAAGATATAAATCATAATATTTCCGTCATTCATTTTTTCGCATAGTTTTAAATTTTACACATAACGCATACAAATTTTAATGAAATTTATGATGATTACTTTTCTTTCACATTTTTCTCTCAGTGTACTGAACCCTTATTAAAAATTCATATTTTCTCCCAACCAACAACGAACAAAATATAAAATAATACATTTTATAATATTATAAAATGGTGACGTATATATATATATTATATATATATATTATGATATCATCCATGTTTATATAAAAAGTACACTTAAAAATATTAGAAGTCTAAAATAACATCAGATTATGAAAAAAACTTTTGAAAAATGTCAAGGGGGATGGTATGATAACCTGATTACCCCTCTTGATTCTTGAGTACCATGACCCTACGTCTGTTTAAAACAATATACGTTTATTCTTATTACATTAAGTATTAAAAAATCAATATAGCCTTATATCGTACTATACATTTTAACGTTTGTTTTAAAACCACCTATATGGTACTCGCAACCTGAATTTCAAAGCCAGCCATAAAAACTAACCCAAATATTAGTTTCAAAAACATATTTGATAACAAAACTAACAACAATAAAACAAAAAAACCTATGTTACTTTTAACTCGTGTTTATAAAATTCAATTTTACACACTATTTAAATATGAACTCTAAAGCTTTGTTTTAATATTTAATATTAAGTTGTAGGATAAAACGTTAACGGTTTATTCGTTTTTTTGTTTGTGAAAAATTTCAACAATTTTTTATAGCTGAATTTAAAAATTAACGCATCATATTCTCCTTTATTAAACACAAAACTCAATAATATAATTGACTTATTTTTTATAACGATTTTGTTTCCGGAAAAATAGAACTGGGAGATAATTAACACAGCCGTGTTGACTGGAAAACAGATATCGCACGCAATGAAGGTGTTCGTAGTCAGTTACGCGGGAAAAGTGTCCGATGTCACACGCCAATCGACGTGTCAAATCGAGGATGACAGCGTTCTAAAAGTAATTATTAATTATGAATTATTACAACATTACTAATTACCTATTTACAGATATAGAGATAATTATGATTTAAACTATTTATTAAAGAACGAAATTCAGGCAATTTTTAATTCCCATAATATTTCAAGGAGCAAAAACGACTTTATGGAGAAAACTTTCCCATCGTAAAATAGTTAAATTTCCATTATTGGTTTTTATTTATTTTTAAGAGGTTGACTTCCCGTAAGTCATGTTAAATTTTAATTTTTTAATTTAATGTTTCCCAGTGACTCTAAAGTTTTAAACGATTCAGACATTTGTTACAGACACAATAATTTTATTTTTGAGTCCAACTCGACTTATGAAAAGTGTACTTTTTTCAATCAAAATAAAAATATTTCTTAAAATCGTCGAACGCGTTATCGTAATATTTGTAATGCTAATAATAATACTATACGCAGATTGTTTAATATTATTCGTTCGCAGGTCACGTCCTCTTGCAGCTCGGTTTACGTGGACGGCTCAGAAATCCGAGGCTCGTCCAACGCGACAGTTATTGTAAAATACGAAACGTACACAGGCACAGCGCATTTCATCGTATGGGTGCCGGAAATCAACGAAATGGACCTGACTATCGCCGATCAGAAACTGAATCAGATCAAAGGCTGGAGAGTGCCGGTGAGCGTAGAAGCCGACGACGTCATGGACGAGTGAGTGAGCGATATCACGACAGTTATGTTCAGAACGAAAAATCGATAACCTAACCTTACCTAACCATTTGAAAGGGGAACGTAAATAAATCGACATTGTTCCATCTAAACAAAAGCAGTGATTCTCTGCTTCTATCTAATACAATCACCCATACATGAACTTGGGCTATATCCAACACACCGATTGACCTACAATAATATTATATAAATCATCAAATCAATCCGACTGATCGACTTTCACGCGTTTTCTGATCTTCCTTTATATTTCCCCATTCACGGTCTAACAATGTGAAAACAGACAATTTTCAAAGATCTCAAGGCATAGAAATCTGTTCGATCTAAAGTAGACCTCAATCAAATATAAATCTGTCTCCATGTTCATTATTTCACATCGCACAATTCACTAGACAAATTGGTAGGTTCGTTGGGAAATGTCTGAATATTATTCGCGTGTATATGAAATAGAAATAGAAATTTGTTTTTTTTTTTTTAATTATAACGAATAATAATATTATTAATCATGGTTACAGTTACGCTAATAAGTTGAAGAGATCTGCCGAGGGAAAAGGCGTTCACATGAAACCCATGCCTGACGGTGATTTCCGGTTAAACGAAATGATTACCGAGGATATGGTAGCCGACGAGTATGACAGAAAAACCAGCTGTCAGTTGCGATTCCAACAGACGTCTGTCGAGGTAAAATACCGTTTGTACATTAGATCACACAATGCACACGTAGTGCCTTATATAGTTGTATTTTACGACTAACTCATAATATTATGTGCCTTTTTTATATATATATATATATATATATAGGCTAATGTATAATTTTAAATAGTTTATATTATGACAGTGGACAAACAAAACAAATAAAAAATACCCTCCATAAATATGAATATAAATAATTCGTTAAACTTTTTTCTTAAATAAACATATATGTTTACGGGACATAAATTATTCTATTAAAAAATAAATAAAAAGTAAACTACTCAGAAGAGAATGATAATTATAATTTCTATTGTTGTTCGTTAGGTCATAATATAATTTTATTAGTTTTTTGTATATAAGTTCTAGTTTTAATTAAAACTTCAAACTAGTAAAAAAGTTCGTAAGAATAAGAAAGTTAAACATCCGAATACTAAATAATTAAGAATATTAGAAGAAAAGAATAATAGTCTTTTGTGAAATGAACTTTTCAGTGTTTTTATTACATAACACAATGTTCGATGTAAGAGAAAGTTTTAATTTTTTCCATTAATTAACTTATACAAAGACCAATTGACCTTTATCATTGAATTACGAGGAATTACGAGAAGAAATTCTAACCTCCGAACGAAAATTTTTTTAAGAATAAAAGATTTGATAAAACAAAAAACTCAAACAATAAAAAAAATAATACTTATTTTTTTATTTATAAATATATATAAATTAATTGACTTCATTTTGTTCGAATAGACTAAAAACTTGCTACTAAATTGTCCGGAAGATAGAAATATACGAATATTTTATATATTTATTTTTAATCGACTCGATAGTTAAAACGATTAATCAAAAAATGACTTAATACCGCATTAAAACGTTATATTGTAAATGTATAGGGATCTAAAGGAATTATTGTGAACTAAAATCTAAATCCGGATTAATTGTACAATGACCCTATATTGTAGCCGTCGAGGGAAACCTCACATATTCAGTTACATTATAATCCCGAAAAGAGTTAATACGAATCTGTACGATTTTATTTCAAAAAAAATTTTTTTCAAACCACACAAACATATAGACATTCATATACACATATATATCCACTGACAGCGAGTAAAAAATAATATAATTAATGAACGGTTACACATTGGAATCGCAAAGAAACGAGATAGAATTACTGGTATTTTTTTTTCTATACGTACACATTTTATCTTGTCGTCTTCAACGTGGATAGCAACGTTCTTCTCCTATCGGGTTTCAAAAAACAAAAAAAAAAACGTATAATTTTACATTATAATATTATTATATATTTTCTTCTTTCGTATTACGTATTACATAATTTCGAATCATCAAACGACGCTGCCGCGAAAAATATAATATTTGTGCAATTAGAGTGATGACGTTTTAATTCTTATTCATATATACGCGAATTATGATAATATAATTCGTCAAACCCGTGAGATCCGTGTCTCAAAAACATACAACTAGTGTTAGAATATATAATGACATTTTTTTCTGTCTCAGATTCCATTTAGATCAAATACCTAGACAAGAGTTATTAAAAGTATAATAGCAGACTCGCACTACGTTTTCATAATTTCATAATTATTCGCTATTATCACATTTGCGACGCCTGATGATACTCACATTTTTTTGTGGTCGTCGTTTGTAAAGATGTTTCATATTATATACAAAAAAAATAATGACAGTAGTCAACACAATTAGGAAACACCAGAACTACTAATTCTTGTTTGCATGTCCTTAAATCACCGATTACAAAAATGTATTGTGGTTGAGGGAGCCATTTTGAGCAACTACTATAAATAAAATTGTAAATTTAAATTAAAACAATTAATGTTTTGAAAAAATTTATTTTATCTAAGTATTTCATATTTACAAAATAAGATTATTATTACACACACTCGAGTGTAATCAATTACCAAGTACAAGATAAAAAAACTTTGTTTGCACCATTTTGATGAAAAATGATGTGACCCAACATTTTAGGGTAGAATTACGCAACAAATCACGTGGTATGGATTACTTTTAATTTTTAAAATTATTTAACGAGTAATTATGCAAAGTCCGAAATTTTAAAGCTAATAAAAAACGGAAAAAAATGTTATCATTTTTTCGTCCTACTGAGTACGAGCAGTTTATTATGATTAGTTGTATACGCTGAGGAAACACCCTGTGTAATAATATAATACGATTTGTTTTTTATCGTGCCGTTTGCAGATATACGCGAGGTTCAAGGCGACGGATCACGACTCGGGCCGAGTGAGTTACTTCGTTAACAGGCGCACGTGGCTGAAGGTGACGGACCTGTTGTTGCACTACTTACGGTCGTCGGACCCGCGGGTCGCGTCCATCACGGGGCAGATCGTACGCGGCCACAACGTCGGTCGCACCGAGGTGCAGGTGATCTCGGCGCTGTCCGGCCACGTGCTCGTGTCCAAGGAGATCCGGGTGGTCAGCGACAAGGTGTCCGTGGCCCGGCTCGCGGTCAACGTGGTGTCCGGGCTGCAGTTGAACATCCGGCCGGACGCGGCCGCGGACAACAATTACATCGCGGAGACGTCGGTGACGCGCAAGCTGACGGCCAAGTACCAGGAGGGCCTGCTGGACATCGACCTGTGGTTCACGGACGACACGCGCACGCCGCTACGGTCGGTGTCCATGGCCGATTACGCGCTGCGCGTCGAGTCGTCCAACCCGGACGTGGTGGCGTTCGCGCCGATGGCCGCGTCGCCGCATCCACGCGTCATCGCCGTGGGCTCGGGCAAGGGACAGTTGCTCCGCGTGTCGTTCGGCCCGCCGGACACGTGCGGCAAACACGAAACCGTCACCGTGGGCGGCCGCAAGGCTGTCCAGTCGACGACGCTCAGCGAGACGGCGGCCGAGGTGTACGTGGACTTCTCGTCGTCGCCGTATTCGGTCGAGCAGTTCGTGCAAAACGACGGCGGCGGCGGCAGTGGCGTGCTGAACGTAGGGCCGCCGAGGGACAAGGGCGATCACAAGGACCACGCGACAGGTGAGCGTCATATTAATCTATTCATTTTTATACGCAATATATTTTTCTATGATCGGACGCCACATCACCCGAATTTTTGTCTCCGTCTATCCGACGGAAAGTATAGCGATAACAAAGTTACTTAGATCTCAATTCATTCAGGGTTTTGCACCGAAATTAACTCGAAAATAAATTCGATATCAGTTTACGTAGCATAATTTTAAGTTATTAAAGGGTCCAAATATCCAAGCAAATGCTTTAATTATTTATGTGTTTACTACGCACCAATATTAACTATTATTAACCCAAATAATAACGATAATCAGTATCCAAATGTTTTGTAACATTTTAAATTCTGAAGAAAACGCAAAATATATAGGTTTTACAAAGACTTTTTTTTTTTTTTTTTGATGGCTGAAAATATTTTTCTGGTAGAAATAATGGTCCAATTACCACGAATAGGGTATGCTTTCGGTAGGTTAGACAATTTTCTTTTTGAACGGATTAAACCACTAATTTTTTCGAGGACCGAATTGACGAAGAAAGAACACTTGGGAAAATATTACACTTTTTAAAATATCATCTGACAATGCACCTATATTTATTTAAATATTATGAAAATAATTAAAACACTTACAATTTTCTATAGTTATATTTGAAAGAACCTCAAATCAATGGATCGATGATGATTTTGTTATATTTTCTGTTGGATAGACGGAGATAGCTTAACAGAAAAATACGCAATTAATATTGAGGTAGCAAACGACATCTACAATGTATAATTTGATTATGTTATTATTTAGTTTTTCAACAGCGGAAATTGCATTACTATATACGCACTTTACCCGAAATGACAATGTAATAATAATGTTATTAAAAAGTTCATCCGAGAAACGAGAACCGACAACACGCATTAACCCTTGGAGAGTTTTCTAGCAGTTTTTACTCGCTTTGTAATCCCATTATATCACGCAGTGTTGTCTTTGTACCGCGAGTCCGTTTTATTTAATAGAACATTGTATTATTACAGTATAGGCGAAAAATCGTCACGTAGTTTCTTTTTGTACAACATTTTCATTTGTATTACGATTACAATATTACAGATTCAGGGTGGTTTTATTTATCTTCAATCTGCAGCTAATATATTATCTGAAAGTGTAAATCATTTTTCTACTATATTTTGTTTTTAATAATAATCTACCTTAACTAGTTTTCAAAATATTCGTATTTTTATTATTAATAATTAACTATAATCTATTGATTACATATTTTATGTTGTCAATAAATTATAAAATTACATTTGTATATATATTTTATAAATCTTTACATTTTTAAATTGCAAATTTACAATTCTCTATTCGATTCGAAGTACTTAAAAAATAAATCACGAGCTTAATAATCTTTGTATAAATACAATAATTTTTTTGTTTTAATGTACCTATTTATTCCAATCTATTCATAGGAATGACCAGTATCAAAGATGAGAACAATGACGAACCAACTGTTCAAGCTAGACAACACAACAGTAACAACAACAACCTCATTAACAACAACAATAATGGTGTCGGAAGCACTATAGTGCACGCCCACAAAGTGCCCGCTCACGTAAGTCCCTTTGAATTGGGCATGTACACCCTACTGGCCGCACTGTGTTTTGCCATCGTGGCATTTGTCATATCTTGCATCGTGTACGCATCTAAATACAAACAAAACTCATTGGATATGCCCACCACAACGTTAATGAGTAAGTTTTTAAAACCCGCAGTATTTTTTTTATATTAAATAATACATTTTAGTAGGTACCTATATTATATAACACAAAAATATATTTTAAGGCATATATTGATACTTTAAAAATAATATAAATTTAAAATTTAATAATATGAGATGGTAATTAAGTTTAATTAACTGTAAAGAAAGAAAAACTATTTATACCAGAGCTGAATGACAATGAAATGTGCAGTATAGTAAAGACCATAATATCAAAATAGGTAACAGGTGGTGTTAAAAAGTAAGAAAGTAATTTCGATAAAACATTGAAGAGAGGGTAGAATTTAATAAAGCTGTAACAAAAGTTTCAACATTATAATTTTAAGATAATTATTTTTTAATCCATATTTTCTTAATTCAAGGAAGGGGTGATCCAGACCAAGAGCACGATGGTTACGACCATAGAGAATAATCATATATGGTGGTGGGATAAAGAAATTCAAGAGATTATATCAAATAAAAAAATATAGAATAAAAATGGCAGGTTTTGAAAAGGATAATTAAATATGTTAAAGAATTATAATTAGAGCTAATTTAAAGAAATATGATGAGTTGCATAAAATATTAAAAATTTAAGAATTGCTCGACAACGGCGTACCTAGAACTGATTTTAAGGAGGAGGGGGCACATCAATACATAAAAGAATGTATTACATACCAAAATTATCTAAAATATGTTTATAATGAAAATTGTAAAATTATTAATATTTTTCATAAATTTGTTACTTTATCTTTATGAATATTATTTATATTATCTCTAATTGATCGAATGTTAAACAAATAAACGTAACATTTTTATCCTAAAGAGGTGATCATCTTTATCGCTTCTCTTTGTATACGTCTCTGATGCTCAAGCTAACGAATCCGGGATTTTCAGAATGTTTGGTGCCTAAAAGAAAAGGATAAGAGACTGATATATAACAAGAAACAGAAAGTGAATAGAAATTTAATAAGAAAACAAGACAAAGAAGAGTTTGATAATCTCGTGGGATGTTGATATAGTACTTACCAGGAAAAGTATGGAAAGTATTAAGAAGTATACCTAAACTTTAAAATAAAATTTTCAACAAAGTATTAGTTAAAAAGAAACTCAAAAAATTTACAGAAATATTTATGTAGTACTAATATTAAAAAGAAAATAAGATGAAAAAAAAAGGTATAAAATGTCTAAAAATAAAACTTACGAATTATACAATTTAGATTTGTGTATATATAAGAGAAAAGAGAATGAAAAGTGTAAAATATTTGTTCGAAAAAATAATTTTTATTTAATAATCGTTGAATAATATAGCTAATATTTCTTTATAAGACAAACATTTCTATCATGAAATAAATGTAAAGTAAAAGTGTTGAGTAAAAGTTAAAGGATAGGGAGGCAAATCCGAGTAATTAAACGTTCGTTTTCACGAGTTTCAATCATTAATACCACACAACTATATCATAAGGTTTGTTTATTTATTAATTTTTACAGCAAAATCATTTTTGGGTAACATGAATGGGACGGCAAAGGACGCGGGCAATAGCAATGGTCCCGGCGGAGTCAAACCTATGTCGCAGGAACCGACAATGAACGCCCACGATTGGGTTTGGTTGGGAAGATCTACGTTGGAACGTTCGTCCGGCATGCTAGTGCCGTCTATGGGCAATAACAAGTCGCACAATAATAACAACAACAACAACAATAATAACCAAGTAGACGATCAAAATAACATGAGAATCATGTCGAATCCAATATACGGAGTGGACAACAGCAGTAACATGCAAAAGCAGCAGGAAGCTTGCAACAGAAACCTTCCTCCGCCGCCCATCGACACATCCACGTACAACGTTAAGGTGCAATTTGCCAACGGCGCTTTCGTATTCAATAAACCGTGGAAAGTGTAAGTCATGACAATAACGATGTATAAGATATAACCCCCTAATTTCATTCGTCTTGATCATTAGAGTTTGTTACGTACGGTTTTCATTTTTTAATTTCAGTGGTACTAAAATTAGTGTACCCAAAAGGGTGCTACAAACTCTTTGCATAAGATTATATTTGTACATTACAGGCAGGCAGGAAAATGTAGATAAAAATAATTTATTTTCATAAAAATAGTAAAATTGTGAAGCCTCGATTACATTACCGTCGATAGTTTACAAGCTGCTAGTTGGCAAATTCACAGTATCTGCTAGTAAACTCTCCCAGTGTAATATTGTTTACTAGCTAACTAGCAGCTTGTAAACGCGCTCAATGTAATCGAGATCTTATAATTTTACGAGTTTTATGAAACTAGCGCTGTTTTATGAAAAAACCGCTTAACACTAAAAGGTTTTGAAAATGTTTTCCTATATCACTGACATAATATGACGTCAGCTAGTAATTGTTAGGATGACCACCCAGTTTATAAAAACACATTATTATTTTTGTAGTCGCCATATTTGTTTTGCCCGTCCCTTGATGGCATAGACGATAACTATAATATATTATAGTTAAAACCACATGTCGCGCAATCGCGCGTGACCTTTTGGTAAACCGTAATTTTGATACCGCAACAGACTTTCCTTTAATAATATTATTCTTAAACTATACTATTCTTCAACAATATAACGTTTCCCGCGTAAATTAATAGCAAAGTCTTCCCCACTAAAAATGTCTAATCCATCGAAATAAATAATTATATTTTATCTTATCTAGATAATAAATACTGTTAACTAATCTTTTATCTTAGATAAATAATTATGCTATCTTCGTCAATTTGTCTATAGGTATAAAAAAAAGGTATCTTTATTTTTTTAATTAATAATTCGATTATGACCGTTGAAAAACAAATGTAATTAAATACATTTTTATTCTAAATTGTTATTCTAGTTTTGTAGGTAGTTAATTATTTTCCAAAAACACAATTAATCATTTGTTTTATCAGACCACCACGTCTACTACAAAATCTAAATTTATTACTTATTCCTTAATGAATAGTTTAATATTTTACCTTTAATTGTATGATCTTTTATAGTTTTATTTATTCATTGTATTTATCTTTAATCCATATCTAAACATTTTTATATTAATGATTATTTATCTTTATTGGATAAAATTTTAATTATTTTTGATTAACACTGATGATATTTATAATTGTCAAGCGAGGTCCTTTCTCCAAGTCTCATTCTCAAAAAAAAAAAAAATGTTAAAAATCATCAGTTAGCTATAATATATTTTTACACCATTTACTTTTTGAAATATCGTTTATGTCCAATTTGGGTATTCCAACAGCTACACAATTAACTCGTTTTTAGACAAGTCCGTATTTGGGATTTCAGAATTATGTAACCGCCACTAATTTTCGACATCGTTAACAACACGCTGGATCCTTCAATTGAAATGATACCATAATGCACGTATCGCCGTGTTGTATGAAATTATTCCGCCTTAAACCATCTTGATTAATTGTTCGTTCAATTTTTAAATTTCGGTTTTAAAATAGAATTTTATTGTCATGATAATACTACATCATTTTTATAATACATTTATTTTAATATAATTATAACTTGTTATCTTAAGACGTATTGGTATCGAATTTCAATAATAAAACCTTTATACTAAATGACCAAAAATAATCTATTTGTCATGAAACGAACGTATGTTATGCACTGTATTTAATTAAATGTTCCAAGTTATAATTATTCATCGCTAAATATTTTCTCGATAGTCTCTGGTATGAATAAATATTAATTTTAGTTTAAAATGCTGAATTATACCTAGAATCATTACAATAATCGTTTAATTTAGAAACTACAATTTCTGAAGAATAGTATTTATAACTCGTCATTCATGCTTATTTTTTTAGTTTTTATAAGCATTACAGTTAAACAGATGTACTTCATGTCTAGTTCATACATTTAAATGTTTCTATGTTGATGATATATAATTTTTTTGTGGCATCGGTTAATGGTTTTATTTTATAATTACATTTTAATAAACATGTATTTTTAAATATACATAATATCGATTCAAAATATTAAGTTTTATTAAGAATACAATTTGGGAATACGTTTTTCGAGTAATTTGTGTAGTGGTTTTAAAGTTTGGAGGAGCGACCGAGATATAATAATATAATATAATATAGATATATTCATTGTTTCTTCTTTATTATTACGTGTTAGTTAAACTATATTAACTTCCTAGATAGATACCTATATAATTAAATAATTTACCGTTCGAAATATTTAATTATTTAACATTTTATATTATTTATAAGACCACTTTTAATTAGTTCGCCGCGCGCTACTCGAAACTTTATAGTTGAGTACCATTCTGAAGCAATAATAAAAATAAGTAATAATAATAAAACACTAATATGTAAGCGTGCTATTTGTTTCTGAATTTTTTAAAGAAGAAAAAACTAGAGCATATTATATATTCCATTTTTTTTTCTTATGTGTATATACATTTATTAAACAATTTCAATTTTTCACGAAATTCTTACGTTTGTCTCCGGTAGTATCTAAGTGTAGTTTTTCACTTTCAATTTGATTATATTTATTTAGATACTTTTGTGTACGTTACAGTGTTTCCTCCCGCGGAATGTATAGTTCTTACTTTCTACAAAACGTATAATTTTCAATGTTTTATTATTTAAACGATTGTGATAACGCTGAAATACGATCTCTTTTTCTCTCTCTGAGCATGTATAAATTTTAAAGTTTCTCGGTTGATATATCATGTTGAATTTTTCAATGAAACACCTCGCATTTGAAATGTCCAAAAACCCACGATAATGTATTCGACATTTACGACTCGGAATTTGTTATTCGTTTTAAATTAAAACTTATTTTTTCCGCTCTTTGTCATATCAGACTTCCGACGCCCAGCAATCAGAAACTGGAGAAGCCGACCGACTATAGGCCGCCGGTCCCGCCGCACAGAACCCAGTTGAACACGGACAACGAGGACAACGGCGATGAACAAGCGCCACCGCCACCGCCTCCAAAAAGGCACCATCACCACCATCATCATCACCGCAACCGGAGTCAGGGTAAGTGTCGGATTTTTAATTTTTTTTTCCCTATACATAAAAAGTGATAAAAAAAAATTATTATTTTATGTTTGGCCCACTCGCACAGGTGGCGGTAGATCGTCAGCAGGCAACGACGCGAATAACGCGCGCAAGGCACCGGAGAGGAACTCGGACCCGCTTTTCGTGGAGACCTGTAACCGGCGGTCGATGGACGTGAAACGGGCGGCGATAATCGGAAACCCGATGTTCGCATTCGACCCCGCGTCCGCCGATCAACAGAAACACCAGAACACTACGGCTGGTTCCGGGGACACCATAAAACTCGACGATCTGAACCTCGGAATGGACTACAAACAGCTGATGGAGTACTTCGACAACCTGAAAGAGTCGAACGCTTGAATCGGCACGGTCTATCGTGTCGTCGTCACATCGCCGGATTCGAGTTACCACTTACCAGTAACCACACAATAACCAAACACACGCACACACATAAACGTTTACACACACACACACGTACACACATACACCTACCAATTCTTCCTTGTTGCGTTTACTTACCGTCGCGCACAAAATGTCAATTAATTTAATTGGTTGTCGATGAACAAAAAACAAAAAAAACACAAAAAAAAAACAAAATTATTGTTATAATAATATACTTACGCTATAGTTTATTAACGTAAGCTTCAGCTTAGCAATAAACGATTAACAATCATCATTGTTTTCTTCGCGCATAATTATGGTTGTGACTTGTGAGGTAAATATTCTTTGAGACGACCGTTCTCTTATTCTGGTTGTTTTCGGGTTGTAAAACGCACGGCGATAACGATCCTATTATTATTATTATTATAATGCCAAACATTAATTCATAGCATTCGATATCTCGTCGATAGCTGCATTGTCACTACGAAACGTATCTTCTTAAATTCCTTCTTATTTATTTATTTTTTTTTTTTTAATTAAATTAAATTATTTATATGTCATAATATTATTATATAATTATTGAATATATTTTATGTCTCTGATTTCCCTACTTGAAAAATCATAATGTTTAACATATTGCAATATATACGTGAGAGAAAAAAAAATCACTCCATATTATTATAGTTTAGATTATGTTTCGAAACGAGCTTTAATACAAGTATGTTTGTACACATTAAAAACTTTAGTTCCTTTATCTAATTTAATAACGTTGTTAATGTTAGAATCGCAATGCCATTATATTTATTATTATTATTATTATTATTATTACCAATGATCGCAACGAACAAAGTTGTGCTCTATCCGTGTTTTAATTAAATCACCTACCCACCTACGTTATTTCCTATTAATGTTTATTAAATAACAGATTATTATTATTATTATTATTATTATTGCTAAAGTGTTAATGATATTGATGAGTATTCATTTTCGCTATACAATTGTTTCTCTGAATGTTCCTATTTAATTTATTACATAATTTACTATCAATATTTTGATAATAATAATAATATATAATTATAAGCGACATACCCTTTCTATAGATTAATATTTTATCATTAATATAAATATTGTTAATTATTATTAATTTTTTAGTTTCATATGTCATAATTTAATATGATTATTGCTTTCGATTTTTATTTTATAAATAAGTTTGTACATAACATAAAAACATATATTCAAACCTAATAACGGTTTTTGACATATTCATATATTATTATACCTACTTATATATTATAATAATGAATAGGGCTATCGTATTATAATTTGTACATTTTGTAGTTAGTTATTTTTATTTACTTTTTTTATGTTTTTTTAATAAATACTTACGGTACTTCCAAATGAAAGATCCCAGTTAAACAAACAGTTACCACAGAAATAACAATACAACCAGGCTTTAATTATTGTAATAATAAAATTGATCGTGCGACATATTGTACGGTTTTATTGTTGTAAACTAATTAAATCGCACATCGATAGGTACCTATATACATATATATTTAATAATAATAATATGCTGTTTTTCATTCAATAATTAAATAATTAAACAAAATAATAGTTTTAACTTTTTCTGCGTGATGTCATTTCGTTGCAAACGAAATAAACAAAAATATAAAACAAACAATGATGTATAATAATGATTTTCATTTTGTTTTTTCTGTGATAATGTAAATAATTTAATTTGGTTAGACAGTTATAAGTTGTGAATTTCGCATAATATTACCTCGATGCATACGATTTAAAAATATTTAAAAATATTCCAAATGTTATATTTGGTAACGATTTTTGCGACTATTATAGTTATTATTGATACCCAGTGAAAACGTTACACGTTCACACTAATTGGTGACAAAAAACGGTTTTTCAACAAATCATATGGCCGTCCATATTTTATGATATAACGTTATGCAATACTAAATAATAATATAATAATATTA
The DNA here is from genome assembly GCA_013282895.1 of Eriosoma lanigerum. Taxonomy (NCBI): domain Eukaryota; kingdom Metazoa; phylum Arthropoda; class Insecta; order Hemiptera; family Aphididae; genus Eriosoma; species Eriosoma lanigerum. The sequence goes on along the minus strand of CM023357.1, from coordinate 59,854,711 downwards.
CGACATTCGTGGTGACCCGTTTGGACCGTATTAGTTTTAAAAAAATATATTAATTATAAAATAATTATTAATAATAAGCTAAAAGATAACTACTATCCGTTTGAACGTTTTGGACTTGCAAACGGTGCAAACGGAATATTTATTTAAAAACAAAAATACCTATTATTTCTAGTCAAAGTATAATAATAATACGAGTATATTAATAAATTATAATATGTATAATACGTTTAAGTCGTAGATCAAAATACTTAGGTTGTATATTATAAAAAACTAAATACTATATAATATTATATGTTGTTTGCCTTCTTTTGCGGAGCGCAAAAGCTCCCACGAATACATGTTTACCAACGTTTCATTTGTTTTTATGCATTTAATTACCTATTTACAGTGTTGCTGACGCATCTATGCAAAAAATGAGACTGTTTTTTTTAAAAATTATTTTAATTTTTAGTATTATTTTACATTTATTATCATATTATATTATATTATGTTTGTTTTTTTTTTTTTATTATAAGTATAGATGCCTATAATCTGTTGCTTCGTAGAGTATTTATTTGAATGCTCCAATGATTTGTCTTTTTGTTTTTACTTTTATTTCGTATTTCTGTTTTCAATTTTTCTTTACCGTACCATCATAATAATATGTTCCCCTCCATGCTATTTCGGAAATTAACTCCATTTAATACAATTGTAAATTTAATATTTTATCTTCATGTACCGGGTTGTGATCTGTATAATTATTATCTATATTAATTTATATCACCTAAATGATAATTTTTATTAGATCATCATGTAGAAGTAGTAGTTAACACACTACAATTTAAGCATTGTTATGTTAATGTGAGCAGATATTGATTTTAAATAAACAATTTATTAAACTTAAAACAAAAAACAGTTTTGTCTTTTTTTTTATACAAACCCGGAAAAAACCAACTTTAACATGTAATGTTTATTCCATGCAGAAAACCAAACATAAACTCTGTGTTATTTTATAGACAATATGGAAACAATTTTATTTTTAAAACAAAATATTTGTGTTTATTAAAACAAATTTATGACCCATCAGCTATATAATAACACAATGTATTACATTAATTAATAGATTTTAAAATTATATCGATAATATTCATCATTCATATAATCGTTAATCCTATAATATTTAAAATTTAACTTTAGTTACTGTTTTATATTTTTTCGTTTTGATTTACGTAATTTTATTTCGATTTTGGATACCGGTATTCAATATTTTTCGGTTTCAATTTTGATTTTGAATACCGGTTCCCAATATTTTTTGGTTTCGATTTTGTAACGATTTTAACTGGTAACAATACTGATTTTAAATCGGTTTCAAGCCTTGAAAAAATGATTACTAATCATTATATTAGATAAAATTTCAGTTAAAAAATGTGTAAATAGAAATAAAAAGGTTTCTATAATTGAACTGTATACACTATATAGTAAATAGTATGTAATATATATTTTTTTTATGAGCACTATAATAATAATGAATTAATAACAACATATATAATATTATTTAATATATTTTGTATACTATATACAGTATATATATAGAGTGATTGCAATCATAATTTCATGTTACCCAAATGACGGAAACGATATTGAAAATATTTATAATTCTCACCATTTGAGTAACATGAAATTCTGATCATTGTATATATACAATTTAAAATATTTATTGTTGTATTGTTGTATTGTAAAATTTATACAAAGACCTAAATGATAAAAAAATATTATATTCTATTAAATAGTATATATATATATATATATAATTAAAGAAATAACCATATTATATAATTTATCATCTATATCACATCAAATAAATAGTAATGATTGTTCAATAAATGTAAATAAATATTTTAGGTTTTAAGAATTTTATTTTTCGTCCATTGGACTGTGATTTGTATGATTTTTGCGATATTACAACAAACAAAAATATCATCAAAATATATAATAATTATCATATATCATATAATAATACATGTTGAACAACTGTTATATTACAACATCACGTTTTGAGTTTATTCATTGGGGATACGCCTCAAGAATAACTTATTACTTTAATAATGAACAATATTTCCATAAATATACTATAATATAATTATGCGTTATAAATAATTATATGTTGGTGGTAAATGTACAGTGTGCACAGTGTATACATTGAGAACTGGTGGAATAGTAAAAATAAAAATAAAATTAACCAATGTCAAATTTATCCAAAATTTCTCGTCGACAATACAATACTATTATCGGTTATAAAATCTACTAAATTAATAACTAGAATCAACTGATTCAAATAATTAATAAAATTAAATCTTGTAATGTCTTTTCAGCAATCTTCAGTAATATTCCGAATAAACCATACCCAATAGTTTTAGAATAACTTCTTCCACTAATTTATTGTTATTGTCAAATCAAATATACAAATATTTATAAAACTTATAAAAAGTATCATATTACCCGAAAAATTATATTTTTTAAATTAAATAATATCTTACACATTTTAAATTTTAAATTCGTTAAGGCCGTATTTATGAAGAATATTTAATCATTTAATATATATCTAATCAACCAATATTAATGTATTCTTCAAATAAAAAAATCCCATCAATTAGTACTATCAAAAAAATATATATATATACTTTCCTGATATGTGAAAATAATTAAATATGATTTTATGATGACAACTGTAATTAAGTGAACCGATTTAAGAACGTTTAATGAAAACACTAATATTTAATAACATAATATTATTATATTATATGGCCAGAAAGCATATAATACCTAGCAAGGTAGCAACAAGAGTATAGTCATGAGGATCATAGCATAATATTATAAACTTAAACCTCAAGCTGCTTAGAACCACCAGTTATAATGCAATCCCAGATAACAAAACCACATTCTAGTATAATATAACCTAACAAGAACAAAAAATAAAAAGTTGAAAGACATATACTACAACAAAAGGCCGAATGATGTTTTGAAATCTTTTTAACTCAAATAATAAATTTGGAGACAAGGGTCCAGGTTGCTACTAAACTTAAAGTCAAGATATGTAGCACTTCCAATAGCACGAGAAAATATAATATTTCCACTCAGGCTATATGAATAAACAAATGGGATAGGTATTTTTGCAAATATCATGATCTTGTATTAATTAATATTGAGTGAAAGGTCTAAGACAGTAAACCATTTAAAAAAAATCATTATCAAAATGTTGTTCGAAGCAGTCATCGAGAGAGTAGATCATTCATAAAACTTGATTTTCTCAGCAAAATATATATGATATAACAATGAAGGAAAAAACGATAGACACTATTTATATAAAAGAAGAATAGCAAAAGATGCAGATGGCATCTCTTATGAAACTAGGAACATATTAGGCCTGCTTTTAAATGCTTTATCAAAAACTTTTTTAAAGTTTGTATCATATATTTTCGTTACTCCTGAATACAAAAACTAGCATTTATCTCAAAAATGTTAATATGATATATTACACCTTTTTAAACTATAATCAGCTACCGTGGTAACGGCAAAACGTTCGCTTAACAAACGAAACCATAAATAATATATTATTTTCACAAGTCTATAACTAGCTAATTACGAATATTTTTCTTTTGATCTACGAAATACCGTATGATGTACCACGTCTAATTATTATTATTATAATTTTTTTTACATAACAATGGACATGAAGAAAGTGAGCGAGGTGGTCGACGTGTTCGAAAACGCTCTACGCGATTCGTCCAAACCGTGGACTCACCCGTTCATTTGGGTGGAGGACAATGTCGGCATTGGACGGTTCAAAACGCTATTGATTCTGGTGACCGCCGTTGTGCTGTACCTGAACATCAGGTACAGTGCAACAGTGTTCAGTAACGCGATCGGTTTCGTGTATCCGGCGTACGCGACCGTCACCCTGATGATGCAGACTCCTAAAGGACCGGGCTCCAGTAAATGGTTCGTATACTGGATTACGTATACAGCGATACTGATCGTCGAACAGCATTGCGCGATCGTGCTGGAACTGATACCGTTATACATACCAATCAAAACGTTGTTTCTGATGTGGTGTTACATGCCAATTGACAAAAACGGTGCGGCCTTCATATACCAAAAATTTGTGCGCCTACATTTCAGTGGCCACCACGGTTCCCACTGATTTATCAAACCCTATCGCCAAATTAGGTCATCATAACTTGGGCTCGAGAATTATAGTACATTCTAAGTACTTTAAAAGTATAATCAATTTTTTTTTTCAAATATCCACTAAAAATAATCATAAATGTTTAAAAATTAAAAATATATAATAAAAGTTGTTTAATATAAGTGTAAATAAAAATTTACATGTATACATCATTAACAATTATCAGTCAGTCATCATAAATTGATTCTGAAAAATTAATTACTTTTTAATTAATAATTAAAAATATAATATGAATTTGCATGAGTTTTGAAAGTGATCAAGAAATTGGTATAGCAAGGCATATAATTAAAATCAGTGATGTAGTGTATGAGAATTATAGGTTCTAGTACTTAGGATAAGTAAAGCAAAAGAATGGTAGTTCTGAGAAGGACATGAAAAATGGGATAAAATATGGTTAGAAAGGAAGAAGTAGAGGGAAGCACCGAATTGCAAAATGCAAGACAAGAGGATACCGGTAACATTGAAAGGTAAGTATTATAAAGAAGTAGTGAAACCAGTAAAGTTATATAAATTAAAGTTTTGGATGATTAACAAATAAATAGAACAGAGGATGAGTATAGGGAAGATGAGAATGCTTAAATAGATATGTGGAGTAAAAGAGCGGATAGAATATATAAAAAAAAAGTAAAAAAAATTCATCAATTGTGGAGAAAATGAGAGAAAATAAGCTGTGATGATTTGGGAATCTTATGAGAAGGGATAATTTAAAAGCAGTGATAGTTGCTATAGAAATTAATATAGAAAGTAAGATGGGGAGAAATATATATTATAGAGGAAAAAATAGATTGATAGATGGTTGAGAGTAATATGAGGATAGAAGAGTAAATGGACAAGATATAGGATCTCAAATCTATGGAGATGTAGGACCAGGGTGACCATATAGTTGGGAGGTAAGGCGAAAAAGAAAAAGAATAGTTGAAAAGTGGGAAAGGTCAATTTCGGACGTTTCTCATTCGTCTCTTCGGATCTCGAAGAAATTAGTGGTTTATTATAATTAAGATTTGAATACAATAATATTGCATTCTGATTCTGAGCGAAACTCGGTCCGATATACATAATATTACACTTATAATCCGTTCGAAAAATTATCTAACCAATGTAAACTACCTATAAGAATACTCAAAAAGATTATCAAATTTTTACATTCAAAATTTCATTAGTTATTATAAAATATTTAAAATCAAATTCTTCAAAATCACAGTTTACGTAAGTTTTGCAATTTTACAACTATTTTTTAGTAGTTTTTCTTAGAATAAAAAATGATTAAAATTCGAAAATTAAGTTAAAATTAGTACCAAGTAGATTCAATTTTCTACCAAAACATAGCACTCTAGTGGTAACTGAACCGTTATTTCTACCCATAAAAATGTTATTTTACTATGAAAATTTAATTTTCTAGTATTAAAGATTATTGTTATTTTCAAATTGAAACAAATGACGATTATATTTGATTAGAAGATAAGAAAAGTGTATAGAAAAAAAAGTGTAAGATAGCAAATTTTCATTTTCATTTTTTTACTTCATACTATTAGATATAATAAAATTGAAACCTACGTATATTTATGTAGGTATGTATAATATGTTATTTATATTATATTAAGAAATAAAGAAATATATTTTTCAAAAAATACTTCTAATCTCGAATTAAAGTTTTCGCATTTCTTCCATTGTGAAGAGTTTGGAAACGAATATTTATTAAGGGGTTGTGTTTAGGCAATTTATGTTATTTACTTGTTGCAATGTAAATGATGTTTAGTGCGTGCAAGTTCTCCGATCAAAATAATCATAACTAGTTTATGAATTATACGCCTTATAAAATTTTAAATTCCTCTAAGATTCGATTACAAAAATACAAATTTGTTTGAATTTATAATAAAAATAAGCTTATTTTTCATAGGTCGAAGCACATTTTTAATTTACATAAACTATTTACGAGAATGCAATTTTTATAAAATCATCAATTATACAAATTTTAGAATATTATGCAAAATATATTCTCCAACTGAAAACTAAACTTGTTATTAAACTCAAACATTTTAAAATATGTATCTAAAAACCAATGATAAAATAAAAATATTATAATATATTATTATTACTATTTTTTTAATCATCAAGATTTCGATAATAGCGATAAATAACAATAATTAAAACAATTATTACGTAAATATAACCTAGCGTACGTATAACAATTATTGACAAACGTTTCGATATTTTGTTAACCGGGTACAAAAACGCAACTAATACATTCGTGTGTGACTTCGTATAATTAAGTTTTTGTTTGGTTAAAATGTTTTTACATTATTATCATAAATAAAAGTAATAATAATTGTAGCCCGTAGCCCCAACTCCGTATATATCGTGTCTGTTTACAAAGTGGATCGTGTACAAAGTCGACTTATACAGTAGCAATTTCAATAGTAATAATAATTATAATAATAACATAACAGTGTGTTTAAAATTGAAATGCCAACATTTGCCAAGTTCGTACAATCCAACGTGTACATGAGTCCGAAAAAAACAACATAATATATTAAATTATATACATTATACAGAGTGATCGAATTATTGTGTTACAAATATAACGATTTGAATTTTGTTTAATATGACATTTTTATTCTGAATAATTTACACCGTAAATTATTTATATTTCTGTTACCTAACTATAAATTATCTACAAAGTTATGACGTAGGTATATAATAAATGTTTTATAATACGTCTTTTTGGACATTGTTGGAAGTTTTTGCGGTAAACTTCAAATTACTTTTTTATGATAAAATGCAGACCACTCTGTGCTAATACTATAGCTATTTCAACCTTTAAGGATAAAATTCTATATTCCGACATGCAAAACTTATACTTTAATTTTAAAACACATACCTAAATAAATATTAATATTCTGTTGATTATATGATAATATTGTATAATGATATATTATATATAATAAAATACTGCAGACTACGACGATATGTGAATCTAAATTTCACTTATGAAAATTAACGATAAATAAATAAAAATATTGTTAAAAAATAATAGGTACCATTTCTAACAGTCAATTGTTAGACATATTTTTAGAAAAAAACAATTTTTTCTCAATATAAAACGAAACGAAATTTGATAACACTTTATTATTATTTTTTTTTTTTTTTTTTTGACTTATAGTATTCTAAATTAAATAACGATTTCATAATATTGCGTTTCATAATGATGATACCATTAAAAATGTACGTCATTTTCGTACCATGAAAATTTAATCAACCTGTATTGGAAATATTACATTATTATACTTATATTACTTGCGTTAAAACATTTAAAATTTATAAATATAACTAAAAGATTTTGTTTCGGGTTTCACTTATTAAAATATGCACATGCATTTCGTGTAAATACACAATACAAATATAAATTATATTATACAGTATAGGTATACATGTACAGTTAAACAATTTTATTAATAAATAATTAAATTAATTAGATATAAATAAAACAGAATATTTTAAACGTAAATTATTAGCTTTTATCCGTTATATTTGCATAACCAATATTTTAACCGTGTGGTATAGTTTAAATAAATATGTAAGATAAATTGAAAAAATTAATTCCAATAAAACACGAACGGCCAGCGGATCACCCATAATCACGAATAAGCTCTTCCGGTAAAATTAATGAAAAACGATTAGATTGATATTTCTAGTCACGACTACCAATTAAAGTAAAATATTTTTATAAAAGTGAATGATAGTAAATATATTATATTATAATATTATTTCGTTAATCGATTCTTACTATATTGTTACCTATACACATTAATTGGATGCTTGTATTGTTATAACAAAAATTAACTGTAAAAAGTTAAATAAAGACAACGAATATATGCATTTTATTAACGGTTAAGTTAAATAATTTAAAAAATTAATCTACGATAAAGTAAATTTTTTTAAATTTAACATTAAATCTCGTTATTTTCCGCTTATTTGGATAGATGTTTTTTTTTTTTAAATTGTAATTTTTCCGTATAAATTATATACGATTATAATTTGATTATAACAATGCTGGGCATTAACTACCTAGTTAAAAAGTTCAAGTTAAATTAATAAACTTAACTTAATTAACAACGAGTTAAATTTATATATTTGTACTTATATTATAATAAATAGAATTGGCCATAATTTTTAATATTACAATTTTTTTTTTCAAATATTTTATTTTATCAATTTTTTGTATTTTTTTTATCGTGTACTACCATTGATTATAGAATAGAATAGTCTATTCTATAATCAATGGTACTACTATATTCAAGTAATTAGATACAAATAATAATGTTAATATTTTATTTATTTTTGACGTCAATTTATTTAAAGTTACTTTTTTAAACGCATACTCTCTTAGTCCTCTGTAAATTTGCCTATATTTAAGTTAATCGTATATATAAATATATATATATTGTTTGTTTAATAATATTTAAAAAATAAAAATTAACTTGACTAAACTTAATAAATTAATTTATTTTTAGATTCTGAGCGAAGCGAAGAATGTATTGGTTTTACAAAGATGTTTTTTTTTTATGTATAAAGACACTTTTTCGGGTAGAAATAATGGTCCGATTACCACAAGAGAGTATGCTTTCGGTAGCAAATCATGTTTAGTTGGTACTTTATTTAGCTCATTTTTCGAATTGCTCAAAAGTTTTTCCTTGGGATGGGAAAAACTACCAAAAAATGGCAAAATTACGGTTTCTGTTATTTTAAATTTTTTAATTTCGTGATAACTAATTGAGTTTTGATCGTAGAGACTTGAAAATTTTTTTTAGTATTAACATAGGTAATATATAAGTGTGGTACAATTCTGAAAAGGATCGGTTGATTATTTGGCCAAGTATAGAACTTTGAACCTTTTTCCAAAAATGTTTAATATTTCCGGCAATTTTTGATTTATCGCTTTGAAAATTTTGTCGAAGTCTACTCATATACTACTTAATTTTTTTAAAAAATATTTTGAAAATCGTCACTGACAATTTTTTTTTATAAGCTTCTAAATTTGAATATTTTTAGTAGAGTTGAATAATATATATATATTTTTTTTATTGATGTATGAAAACATTTTTTCGGATAGAAATAATGGTCTGATTACCACAAATCGGGTATGCTTTCGGTAGCAAATTGCATTTAGTTGGTACTTTATTTAGCTCGTTTTTCAAATTTCTCAAAAGTTTTTCCTGAGAGAAGAAAAACTATCAAAAAATGGCGGAAAATCGGCAAAATTACGATTTCTGTTACTTAAAATTTTTAAATTTCGTAATAATTAATTGAGTTTTGATCGTCGGGACTTGAATTTTTTTTTTGAATATTAACATAGGTAGTATACAAGTGAGGTAAAATATTGGAATGAATTATTAGTGTATTGTAATATATTGAGTTTCGCTCAGAATCGTATTTTTTAACGCTATATTATTGCATTCAAATCTTAATTATAATAAACCACTAATTTCTCCGAGGACTGAAGAGACGAAGGAGGAACGCCTAAAATTGACATTCCCACACTTTTTTAAACTTAATTATTAACTTAACTTAAATTAACTATTAACTTTACTAAGATAATATATCATTTCATAAATTATTTGATGTAAACTTTTTCCAATATATGTCAACTAATTTAACTTAGTTAAAAAATTGCATTAACTTGTCAAGCCTTCGATTATAATATACTATTCTTCTTTTATTCTATTCTATTGCTACTCTTCAAACTATCATCCTTTATTCGCTATTATAATATCTACGTCGATTTCTAGTTTGACGATTAACGAAAAATACATCTTTCGCGTGTATGTAAAATATCCTATTTTGGTTCGCAACGTCAGACCCGATCATTACATTATTGTACCGGACCGACGCGCTAATATAATATAGGTTGTAATTATTTTAATGTCCCGCACGTTTTTCGTGTCGAACAATATTAGTATTATTATATTGGTATCCTCCCCCTCATCACTCGAGTTCTGAATACAGACAAGTCGATTTCCCCCCTCTTTTTCAAGAGATATTATTATTTATTATGATACGAATTCGATTCGATCGCTCTTCGAAATATATATACATATATATACCTGATATCTATACTTTATTAAACCAAGAATCGATCATCATCAACGAGGAACTTAACTTGAAATATTAATTTTTTTTACCAATCAATGTGATGGACGCACATATGTATAAAGTCGTGATTTCATAAAATTATTACATATTAAATTCGTTAAGCGGAAACTGATCATTTACCAAGTTGCGAAGATAACTCTAAAAATAGCTAAAACATGTTGTAGTATGTATCCAAAAATTTAAAATAAAGATTTAACAAATTGTTGTACCGTCAAAATGAAAATTTTGATGAACGGTGAAAGTAATCTAACAATATTTCAAATTAATTGGACTAAGTTAAGTTAGATCAAAAATCTACTAGAAATATTGTTAAAACTATCTTCTACTGACATTGCTATGTACAATGTTGAAAATAGGGGAGGTTAAAATCTATCAAAATATATATTGCCCTCAAAAAATTAACACACTAAATTTTAAAAAAAAATGTAATGGAAAAATCTCAATTTTTCTCATAATGTGTTTTTTTACACATAGTAAAAAAATTAAACAAAGGAAAATATTATTCATAAATTGCAAGAACACTTTTATAAAATATTAAAATGCAAATATTTTATTACTTTATAGAATTTTGTCTTCGTGTTACTATCGCTGATGGTAAATTTCAATCACCAATCGTTTAAATCATTTAGGTTTAAAATTAGCAAACGATTGTTATATAATTGTATTTAAACGGAACACATCTGTTTCACACCAAATTCATCTGGCCTATATGATTTTCTATCGTATTTACCGTAGGTAATTTCGATTTAATCTAGGGACTATCGTATTAGATTCCCATCAAATAAAAATATCCGAAATGTAATCGCTCCTACAAAATAAGTTATCGAATATAGGTATACCGGTCGCCGTTCGGTAATCGCGCGGTATACCGTAAACGGCCTACCCGGCCTACCCGGCCTACCCGGTTCGTGCAGGCACGAACTCGTCCCTTGTTCAGTTTTTGTTTATATTATATAACAACAATGATAATTAACAAACGCCTATTTAAGGACGACGGCGGCGACGACGACGACGACGACGACCGTAATATAATAATACGTAATACGTAGAAGTAGGCGGTTTTTATAATTTTCTATATTTTAATAATTTATAAATATTATTTCCATTATACGATATTAAATTACGGTGATGTGTTGTATGATTTTTTTTTCAACAATTTTTTTATTTTTTTTTATTTGTGCGCTCGTGAGGTCATTTGTAACACGTTCCCACGGTCTGGGCCGGGACGGGCCGTGCCAGCCGGTGTTCGGGTCAAGTCCACGCCTCTCCGCCGGCCGCGTACCGTGAGGGGAACCGGCTCCGGTCGTTCGCGGACGCGTGTCCGTGCCGTCCGTCGCGGCGCGCGCGAGCCTGACCAGAGACGCCCCCAAACGATTAAAACCGCGGTAAAATATACCCAATATACACAACAATATTATAATGTACCTACGTACGTAGCGCACGACGGCTATTTTATATATGTATATAATATTTTTTCCACGTTAAAAATAATAATACGATCGCTCGTCGCGAACAATACCGCCGTCGGATGCTGCCGAGTCTCGCGAGAAACCATAACGAGAGGAAACCCAGTCTGCCCGCGATCGCCGTCCGCCAGAGACGTATACCCGTTATCGGACAGTACAACGTTCCGAAAAAATACAATTTGACACCTACTTGGAAAATATTAGAGTTTTTTTCATGTGCTTAACTTGGGATGGAACTAAGTGAATTAGTAATCGAAAGCGAATTTTTACCCGGCGATCGATAAATTCCACGGTCGCGCATAATATCGTTTATCTATTCGTTCCTGTTTTCGACAGCTGCTCTTCATCTGCATACGGGACAAAATATACAATCGCTATTGTGATCGGATAGTAAATATGCATGATTATTATTGGATTTAATCGATATTGAATGGGCGACCACTGATGGACATCGACACTGATGGGACTCCGAAGTTCATCGCTGGCAAAAAAAAACGACAAAGCGTTAACATGGGTTCTACACAAGAGAGACCCTTCGCAACGAGAATCCGTCTTGCAGAAGCCGCGTGAAACGTAAATTAAATCAAATATTATATTATTATCGACATCGAGAAACGAGAAAATATTATTCTATCAGACTTGTTCAGAACTTTATTTACAACAATATTATATTATTATTATAGGGACATGATGGGGTATTGAATACGAGACCGTAACTGAGGGGGAGTCCAAGGGGTCCGGACCTCCCCAAAATTTTTTAAGTATTTTACGAATGTTTAAAAAAATGTATTATAAGTCTTATTTTTAATCACATTTTAAAACCTAAATTCAGTCAAATTTCAATAAACATATTTTGGAACCCCCCAAAAAAAAAAAAAAATTATTTCTGGATACGGCCTTGATTGAATATATATTACAATAACGTGATACCCGAGTTTACTTGAAAACTCTGTGATACTATGATTGAAATCGATTATAATTTAATACGAAACATAAAATATCATTAATTACAACTTACGAGCTTTTAACATTGAGTAACGAATATTACCTATATACTATTTTAGAAATTAATTATCAGTTCCGACTTTATACTTATGTTTTTAATTTTCGCTAGTTAAATTGTTTTTTTGATATATAATATTATTATACGACTTAGAAAAAAAACATATATACATACATCAATATTAATCCAGAGGCTAAAATATATACTTTTTTTCGTACTTATTATTTATATATAATATTCATTATGTTTCACACAAGTTGATGAGCTATGACTGGGGATTAAGACTTAGACTAAGACTTCATAATATTTGCATTTTTTTTCATAGCACTCCAGCACATAACTTATCTAGAACGAAATTCGATTGGTATATATCATTCGGTTTAATGATACAATTGTATATTTCATTTCTTTCCATTTTCTTATGATTTTCAAGAATAAATTAATTGTTTTTTATTTATATTTTATTTAATGAAATAATTTATTAACGTAATATACCTACTACAAATAAAATTAATTGATATACCTATATAAAAGTGATATTCAATTGTAAAAGTAAAGTTAAATTATTATCGCATTATTGTATTATTATTATAGCATAATTATTGAATTATTTTTCTTTAATTTCATGTATACGAGTGAAAATATTATCGATAAGTATTCCTTAAAACTGATTTTTAGATAGGCATAAGAATACCGGTGTTGCAATATCCAGCCCCATTATACGATATTGGTTGTGAAACTTTTATTTTGTTAATAGTGTATTTATGTATTATTAAAAGTAGTATAATATAGGTTCAATTTAATTTAAATTAAAAATAAAGAGTTATTGTTGTATATTTTTCCGTTTACGATTTTCGTAAATTTTTATCGATTTTGATTTTTGATACGGGTGTCATAGGCGATTTTCACCTCCCAAATTTTCACCTCGGGGGGTCAAAATCGCATAGTATAACAGTTAATTTTTACCCCCCTAAATTTTAACCACGAAGGGTTTACCACCTATATTTTTACAGAAGTAAAATATATTATCCACCTGTATCTTTAAGGAGAGTGATAAAATTCAACGGAAGTAAAACTTTTATCCACCTAAATTTTTACTAAAGGTAAAAATCGACTAAGGTAAAAATCTCCCGGTTCAACAGAATTTTTTTTCATTCCCCTGATTTGTTGTCTTATTAGTTATTGTTTAAAAACATATATTATAATATAAAAAGGTTTAGATTTTAAAAGTTTACTAGTTTTAATTTTAATATGATAAATTCATAAATATTAGACATTAGTAGGTACATTGCATAATTATAATTATTGTATTGTAAGATCATATTAATATTTTTCTAATTAAAAATAAAATTTTCAGGAAAATATTTAAATTAAATAAACATTTACATACATATATTTATATTAATCACATGCAAATTATCTCAGGTAACTTTTACACAGTATAGTCAAAATTTAAGAGAGGTAAAAATCGTCTGTTACACCACTTGTGTCTTCCTTGCATAGACCCAACCCTAAGTGGTTAGCGATTTATAAAATGATAATGTGATATGTTTATAATTTTATTTTGTCATGATTCTCAGAGGAAACGATAATAATATACTTCGAAAATCTTACGCCATTGCCGGTTCAACGTCGTCCGAATACCGAGGAAGAAGGTCCAACAATCATGTCCAGAGAAAGAGAAGAAACTTAGACGTGCAATCGAACATATTAGACTATGTCCAACCGGGCCAACAGTCTTATGGCTACGGAATAACCGATTTGGACGATTTCCTCTCAAAAGTAAGATTTATAATTATAATGTATAATAACCAAACAAAATTATATTACGTTATGGAAAAATATCACATTTTTCATACTTATTTGGTATATCAAACGATTGAGCAAGAGAAAAATATATAAATCATTAATATCATAATAAGAAAAAACATAGTCGCCATAAAATTAATAATATTATAAAATATTATATAACGTAAATAAGTAGTGAAAACATTTTTAATGGTGTATTTTATTATAACGTTGGTGCATGAGTGTGCCAAAATTCCAAGGTATTATTGTAAAAAAACTACGACAGAATATTATATTGTTATCATAATAAAGTTAATGCGTGGGCATAATAATTAATTATCATTGAAGTTTTTTTTTTTAAAGGTTATTTTATATATAAATATTATCTCGTTCCTTAACTGTTCTTAGTTTGCAACGTATTTAGTTATCGTATCGAGCGGACATTTTACTAATATTTGTTCTTTTCGTGATCTGTTGACTATCCAATAAGAAATACAGCAAAATCAAAGTCACCTAGAACTTAAATTGTAAGATTTGAGTTAAAATAAATAGAAATAACAGATAAATATAAATACTATTAAGTTATCAAAATTAAAGAATGGAACATTTACGAGTTTCTCTCCCGGACATTTTGTAAAATATAATTCTTCTGACTCATATTATCTACCTATCAATCTTACAGGAACCTTATTATCGTACTAAACACCCTACAATTGTTCTATCTACAACTAATCTATATCCTATATGCCATTTCCTCATCACAACTATCATTTTTTTATAGTACTTATCCTATATACTTACTTAAACCAATTGAACCTGTCAGTTTAAAACACTAAATGCAATACATTTTTGGATCACTTCCATCAAAATTATACGCGATTATCTCTGGTTTAATCCTACAAATCCTTAATCGTTTCCCTTCAAGCGCTGCTCACCGACATTACGTAACCTCCAAACATAAATTTTTCAAATACATCCTATACTTACGTATACAAACGTATTGAAATGTTAACATTTGAATGATATTATTGATTACGTTATATTTTGGAGTAGATCGCGCTGGTCGCGTTTCAGACGCGGGCGGATTGATTAATTTTTCGCCATTCGCAGGCTTCCATAAGTCGGCCCGGCAACATACCCATGGTGCTGTGCACGGGCTGTCTGCTGTACCAGACGCAGCTGGACGACCATTATCAGACGGAAGTGGCGCTACCACTCGGCATGGTCGTGAACGCGGTGTTCAAGAACGAACAGTGGCTTTACGTGCAGACGCCGCACGCCGAAGAGGGATACATACCGTACGGCAGCTGCCTGCCGCTGGGCATCGTTCCGCCGCCGGACGTGGCCCATACACCGTGCTGGGAGACACAGTCGGACGTGTTCCCCAGGCCGGTTGGCGATCGCCGTCGTCACCGTAAAGCACGATCGTCCGTTGCCGGTGACGATCACCACGACCATCACCTTAGCCGCCGGTACGACGATGACGACGCGGCTGCGTTGCTGTTCCAACGTCGTCGCCATTGCGAACTATCCGCGTCATCGCCGATAAGGCCGTCCACTGTCACCAAATCGATTACCGGATACGGATATCTGTGATCGTCGACGATTGTTTTCTATCCATTCGTCTTCTTTGCCTTATCACACAACAATATCGGGTCAGTCCTACATCTCCATACTTTTCGATCATCTACCATTTCGTCCATTCACACCAGATATCTTCATATCACTCTCAATTCCATCTATCCAAACCATATTCAGTCTTCCTTTCCCCCCTTAACTTCTACATTTATTTCCACGATAACTCACACTGTCTCTCTTTATTACATGCCCAAACCATCTCAGTCCTAACACTAACCTCTTTCATTTTTCCCACAATTGATGCAACACCTGCTTTTTCACCTTATGCATTCATTTCTTATTATATCCGATCTAGTCACTACACACATTCACCTTAGCATACTTATCTCCGCTACATTCTAATTCTCTTCCATTTTATTTTACCAATGATCCTATTCATACAATTATTCTGACCTTCCTACTGACTACCTACTTTCAATCTAATCGTCATCCTCTTATCATACAAAACAACCGATGCTTCTCACCACTCCATCTATTCAAACTTTACCCGTATTTTATTTTTCATGTGCTCCTCAAAACTACCATTCTTTTGCACAACAGATCCCAAGCTCAACCTTGGTTCAGTCATTCATCATTTTCAATGCCATCTGTCCACTATCCCCCTCTTTTTTCGTCTTCCTCTCTAGCTATTACCTTCTTCTACATTCGTTTCCATAAAAAGTCTATATACAAATATGTATTTTCTATACACATGTTATTATTACTTAAATTATTAATTAAAAATATTATTTATGTTTATTTATCGTAAGACAAACACTATTATTATAATAAAAAATATACATCATACTATTAAGTACTATTATAAAATAGTATGTGTAATATGTTATAACTATTATTATACTACTACTATTACCATATAACGAAGTCTTATTTGAATGATTTTAGAAATATATTTATAATATATTTTCAAGATTCTTATATTTTATCGTTTTAAGTTTCAAATTAATTCAATCCAATATTTTCTATTTATATCTTATTTATTTTGTTCATCTTGTGATTTTATTTTCATTATCTTAGCACCTAGTGACGACATACGTCTAACCCGATAACATGTTCAAAAACTTTAAAATGGAAATCGAATATGCGAGGTGACCAATACAAAAAAAAAAAGTCTAATTATAATAAATGTTTAATCAGCATTATTATTTATTTTATTATTATTATTAATATATTATTTTCATTATTAATATTTTATAACTTGTAAATTGTAATATTATCGAATCATTATGACATTATGACTTTTTATTCTAGTTGGTATTGTATTTGGATTTCTATATTTAAAAAACCTCTATAAATGTTAAAATCTAATAACACGACATCAAACCAATTTGAAGGTTTATTTCTATCCAGAAATAAATAAATAAATCTTCTTTTTTTTATTACAAAAATCTACTAATTAAAACAATTATTATAGTTGACTTTAGTATTTTGGCATTTAATTATATTTATCGCTATATTATCTAACAATGTACTAATGTAGGTACCTATTACAGGTACTATTCTAGGCAATAGATACAATTTGGTAATTTTTGCAGATTTTTATAAAAATGTCAAGTAATTCCTATTAAATACGCACTCACATTAATTTAAAACAAATATATGCTTTTAAGGTTTTTTAGTTATTTACTATATTTTTAACCTTTTATAAATATAATTTTTAATAAGAAAAATAACAATAATATTGTTATACAATTTTAACATAATATAACTATTGTTTCATAATGAAGTTATATTAAAAATATTAATTATCTTCTCTATAGGTATAATTATATTATTATAATTATATATTAGTGTATATTTGTATAAGAATATTCAGCTCATATAGATATTTATTTACTCATTTATTAAAAATCAAACACTGATAGAATATAAAATCCGAAGAATGTATTTAATTTAAAGCTCTATATTTAGTCAGAAAATCAACCAATCCGTTCCAAAATTTAACCACGCATGTAAATTACCAATGTAAGTATCATGTAATATCAATAATAATATTTTAAAAAAAATTTCAAGTTTTTACGATCAAAACTCAATTAGTTATCATAGAAATCACAATTTTGCCGGAAAATCGTTAAAAACAAAATCATTGTAAAACCAATAGATTCCTCGCTTTGATTAGAATCTAATATAACGATGATATTATTAGGAATGTTATAACAGGTACATATTTTTATATAATTTTAAATTTTGTACTATATTGTTTACTTAGGTATTGAATATTAAAAGATTATGACTAGAGTATAGGATTATTTATGGTATATAAGTCTATTGTAGTTTTACATCTTATGATTACACATTACAAAATATATATTATAGTTATTTAATAAATAGTTATACAAAAATATAAATGACGTAAAAATAAACAACAAAGTTTATTATTCAATACAATCGATTAAATATGAATTTATATTATTAAACAATCATCAATGAAAAATTATAACAAAACACAAAGTACATTACAGAATATCTATCGATTATTTTAATATAATATAACATATTATTTATAATTATTATAATTTTAATAATTCATTGTTTAAAATATTAATTTAATATATATTTTTAACACATTGTTTTTATATTAATTTAACCGTTTGACTTTAATGCGAAAAATTCTTCAATTTCTAAAAAAGTTTTTTTTTTAGTCTCCGGTAAATAAAAATATAAATAAATTAGTCCGAAAAGTCCAATGCAACCAAATAGAATCATAGTGTACTCAATACTCAAAAACATTTGGATTGGCAAGTATGATTTTGTTAATGCGAATAAAAGTATGTAGGCCAATCCTGAACACGTACTAGTGGCAATCCCTCGAATTCTGAAAAATAAATCTATTAATTTGTTCCATCAAGTTTAGGTAAGTTTTTTTTATATTTTATATAATATTTAATATATTAATTTTAAAAGCAAGTTCGTTACATATAAAAACAAATACAAACTATGGCGTATTAATCAAATAAGTAAGTAAAATTATAAAGTAAAGATTAATTTAAAAATAAATTAACATAATATCAAATATAAAAGATATCTAGTTAATAATAATAATAATATACGTGATTATTATCATTACATGGAAAATATAAAATAATTTAATGTTTTTTTTTTTGTGGTATAATTTATAATCGCTCGTCTCCACTACTATGAATAATATTGTAAATGAGAATTTGCTTTATGTACTTAAACTTTTTTTGAATTTATGTAATTATAATCTATAAAAATTGTATTGAATGTCATGTAGAAAAAAAAACGATTTTTTTTTATAAAACAAAACTAATATAATTATAAATTTTACTTGTTAGGAAAAACTTCAATATGTATCATCCACGGCATGCATACAATGCCACAAGATCCAAAAAAGTAAATGCTGCACAGTATTGTAAATGAAATCCCAGGAAATGATTGTATATAATTATTTTTAAATGATATGATATATGTACCGAATAAAAATAACAAAATAGTAATTATCGATAACGTCGACAATGTCAAAAATCGTATTCCCACACGATGAACGGTTGCTGTTGCTATAATACTTCCCAAGAAAGACAGACTTGAGAGAATAGCCTAAAAATAACATTTTGTTTACTATACCTGTATTGTATTAAGTGCACAGAATGCATCAAACTAGAGCTGTTCGATTATTTCGATTAATCAAAATTTTCATTGATTAATCGATTTAATCGATTATTTTACGTAATTAAAAAAAAAAAAAACGATTAATTGTAATTTCGATTCATTGCTTTCTTCAAATGAATAAGAATAAATCAATAAACTATTTATAATACTCAATACCCACTTCCTATTTAAATGTGCAGTATGTATTCATATTCAATGTATACATTGTGTCTTGGTATTTATTGTTTATAGATTAACATATACGATATACCGATTTACCGATTTACCAGTTTAGATTAACAATAGTTTCTTTCATTAGTTATTTTCATATTATATGGACATTATGATTTATGAGTATTATTTTATTATAAAATATATTAAAATTTTACTATATTTACACAATTCTAATTTAATAAAATAACAGAAGGAGAAACAATATTATAATTTAAAATTTGTTCACAACTTATTTAAATTACAAATTGATTAAATTATAAATAATTTTTACCAATTAAATGATTAATCGGTTAATCATAATTTCGATTAATCAAATAATTTAATGATTAATTATTTTTCGATTAATTGATTTTTTTGATTAATTGTACGTAATCATAATCGATCACGATAAAAAATAATCGAACAGCCCTACATCAGACTGTAAAATCGTATATAGGTAGGTACCATTATTTCGTTTTGATTGTTTACTAAGTCAATTTCAGTCATTATTTTAAACGTAAACGGTCTGGTGAGAAATAGCCCACTGATAAAAGCTATGAAAAAACTAATCATCACTAATCTGAACGGGCGGTAAACCGACGGATCTTTAAATTGAGCTAATTTCGAAAACAAACCGTCGGCGGCGGCGGCATCGGCACTGTCTCCTCGATTTCCAGACACGTCGTTGTACCGAATGAGCTCGACGAATTCGTGTTTGATCGTATCGGGTTCCACCCATCCTCTCAGCCAACACATGGCCGTTTCGGCTTTTTCGTTTTTCCCCTTAGAAACTAACCACATCGGAGACTCGGGAATCTAATGCATAACACACATTGATTAAGTACACGAGTATGTGTTTCAAGTTGGTAATAGCTGATATCGTGATGGCGCGGACGTACGATCGTGACCAGACATATGCTAACGAACGGACAAAGTGTACTCAGCAACGCGACGGTCCTCCAGTGGAAAAATGTACCCATAATGTACACCAATAGTGTTCCTATTCTCATCGATGTACTTCCTAAGGATCCCAACGATCCTCTGAGCCTCGGTTCGGATATCTCACCGACGTACGAAGACGTTGATCCGGCACCGAATCCGGTACTGAATCCCATCAGCAAAATCGACGCATAAAGTAAAATCGAAGAATATGCCGAGTAAAGCAAAATCCATCCGATAATACTAGGAACGTTAGCCAAGATCATACAGCATTTCTTCCCGAACTTTTCTTGTGTAATTCCCGAAATAAAACATCCAATCGGGTGAATCATAAATAATAAACTACCTATATTATAGTTGAAACATATTTGTTACACGTTTCCTTCCCTATACGAATATATTGTTAATTTTCATTGTTAAAAGAAAAAAAAAAATGATTAAATCTTACTATATATTGGTTTAATTGCCAACCGAAATCTAAAATGTTTACTATAGTTTTGTCTCAAATTGCATACGACAAATCGTAAAAAGCCGATCAAATATTAATATTCTATATATTTTTAGGAGAAATTAATTATTATGAAAGAATTTTTGTACTGATTTTTTTCATTTAATATTGTTGGTAATACTGTTTCGTAATAAGTTTTTTAGTAATTATTATTTATTTAACAATTCAAAAATGAATACAAAAAATGTTTATTGGTTACCGTAATTTTACAATGAAAATTAAAATTGAAGGGCTTGAAAGAATAACTAGTTAAATTCATTTTAAAAATATTCAGAGCTTGATAATAAACTTTTTTTTCTTATAATAAATCAGTGCTAGAATTAATAAAATTTATATTTTTAATTATAAAATTATGATATTAAATAAAATTATGGACAATTAATTAAGAGTTCGAAGCTATGAAACTCGTAGATTTAAATGGTGCGTCAAACATACTGCTACATTTAAGGTTACACCACGTTTAAGGTACCTACTTAAAGTATTTAAACCAAATTTAACCACAATTTTTTAATTTGTATTTTAATAATAAATAGAATAGAACAATAAATTACATCTTAAATTCAGTTATAACAAAACATGGCATTATGAACTATAAAAAAAAAATTTATAAATTATATTTATCGAGCCAATATATAGAACCTTTTCCTACGCAATAATTCATGAAAAATTATATTATCAAAAAAAATGTATCTAAAAGATAAATCTTAATTTATTTGATTATTGTTCTTAGCCCTTCAATTACTAAACACAATGTTTTTAATACAAATAATTGGATATTTAATTAATTTTTAATTCGATTTCGATACCATAATGAACAGTGTAGTATTTAATTAAAATAATTAGGACATTTAATTATTAAAAGTAGGTAATATGATTTCATAATTTCCGTTTGAGTTATTTATATTTTCTAGTATTATAACTACATTTAAGATATATTTACAAAATTTATCTTGAAAATTAATCAAAAATAGAAGATTTGTATTAGTACCTAGGATAGTGTGATATGTTCTAGATCATAGGGATTCCTGTGTATTAGTGATGCACCCCCACTATCACACCACACATACACATATACAGTTGATGAACTGTATACGATACCTGTATATTAGATATCATTATTATTACGATCGCGTAACTTATAAATATTCAAACCACAACCCTTCCCCTCCCGCTCGTTTTAACAATCTATGATTAATTACACTCATTATCATTAATTTATAAGGTGATAATTTAAAGCAGAATTTAATCGAAATTAAAAATGTTTACATATTTATTATAGATAAATTGTCTGATCAATATTTCATATTTAACTATATCGAAATAGTTATCAGTTTCGACAAATTTATGAGAAATAAATACATTTTTTCATAGTAAAAGTATTTAAAATAAATTATACGTAAGTACGAAATCGTCTAATAACAATCGTAAACTGTTTAAGTATAATTTAAGTATATCTGTATATTATATACATTTGGGTAAAATATTTTTTTTTATACCAATACAATTTATACTTTTACATTATTTGAAGGTGCCATATCTCGACAATAAATCGACAGGATTCGATCATAATTGCTTATGGCATACCTTTTTCTATTGTTACACTAAGGAATTCTTTTCATAAAATCACTTACAAGATTGGTATTCTTTTGATAAAATCATATTTATACGTTGCTGGGAGTGGCCTTTTTATGGTATATTATGGTGTTTTGTGTCATTTGTATTATTTGTTGTATAGTTGACAGATTTTACACGAGAAGCCACCATAAAATAATTACAAATAAATTTAAGTTTTCACATGTGGTGGCGTCACTAAATTGGTCGGTGGCTTCGTATGAAAGAGGCCTTATTCTTTTGATTTATATAGATATATATCATCTTTTTCATATAATACTTATTTCGATTTAATATTTATGCGATTTTTTTACTTGGAGTGGTGTTTTATTAATATTTCCGTGGGTACAATGCATTTTAATCGAAATTCTAAAATATAATTAAATAGTTTGTTTTATATAATACTTTTATAAGTATTTAATATTTCAAAACATGTATCTTTTTTTATGTCATGAATCAGTTATATACGTTTTATAAGCGTTTTATATTAACTGCTGTATCACCCAGTCGTATGTGTCTGTGGGAGGGGCGTCGGGTTTGTAAAAGGGATCAGCACGTAGATATTGTGCAGGTGTATGAGTAAACTGACTTGCGATGGAACATTAATATGATACACTAAAATGGTATATATTTTCAGGTAAAACTCTTCAGATTTCGATCGTGATTATATCGTGGTATATATTTTCCATTGGTGTATAAAAAAAAAAAGACTAACCCAAATAAGGTATAAAATATACAGATACAATGAAATATCATTATACCTAAACAGTTTACGATTGTTATTAAACGATTTTGTACTTACGTATAATATATTTTAAATTTTTTTTACTGTGAAAAAATGTATTTATTTCTCACTTATTTGTCAAAACTGATAACTACTTCAATATAGTTAAATATGAAATATTGATCAGACAATTTATCTATAATAAATATGTAAACATTTTAAATTTCTATTCAATTCTGCTTTAAATTATCACCGTATAAATTAATGATAATGAGCGTAATTAATCGTAGATAAGTAAAATTTTTTTGAGGGGGTAGGTTAAAATAATTATAAATTACGCGATCGTAGAAGTAACGATAATATAATATCTTATACAGTTGATGACGGTCAACTGTTTTTCGGGCTGAGCGTAGAGGGATGTGTGCTGGTAGCGGAGATGAAACTTCAATACACAAGAACCCCTATGATTCAGAATATATCAAACATACTACTTGTATTTTATTAATTGTTTGATTATTTTATTAAGTATTGAGTGTCAAAAATGAAGACTTTAGAAATCAGAATAGTTTATTTCTAGTATACACTAAAAACTAAATTATAGTAAAATAGTTGTGTTTATGTTACAAACATTTAGTTTATTTATACAGAAAATCTCAGAGCTATTTATTAATTGTAATATCTCCGTGAAAAAAAATTTATTAAAATATTATTATTATTTTTTTTTAATTTAAATTTTATAGGCAATGGTCTATAATATTAACTCTATCATTTTTAAAGTTTTAAATGTCTAGTAAAAAATAAAAAATAAAAAATGAACTTTTTATTTTTAAATTATGTGAAATTTGAAGATGTTTCAAAAGTATATTTCTATGAAAATATTGATGTGTTAACTTTCTAATTTAATCAAGTTATCAAGTTTTAGGAATGTTTTCATTTATTGGAAAAATCATATTTCTAACGTCATTTTTATAATTATTTAATATATTATATCGTGGAATGCAAAATTATTATTAATATTATATTATAATTATTATCAATATTTTTCTAGAAATTATTTGAGCACTATCATTTACTTATCATGCCTAATATTGATAATATGAATTTTACATTCCACGATATAACAGATTAAATAATTACGAAAAATAACGTCAGAAATATGATTTTTTCCGATATTGTCACAATAAATGCGTTATAAAAATATCGTGAATATCTATAGATTTAAAATTAATTAACTTAACGAACTCACCGTACCATGATGCCTCAGTTACTGTTATTGAAAATTCATCGTTCGATTTCTTATATAAATCACGAATGACTATTGCGGGTATAGCTATATTCATGCCCGATCCAATAAACAAAAAACTCTGTATGATAACTGCCAACCACTGAACACCACGTATGTCATTTCAAATAGAATTAAACGCACTCAAATAATAATAATTACAACGAAATACAATGAAAGTGCCTACCTGGGCTAAAGTGGCTTTCGGTCCATATTTTTCTGGAGATATTTCGCAGCTAGTTTTAATTTCATCGTTCATTTATATAAAAGTATCACAAATGTAATATTAATCGAATTGTATATTATTATAATCACCGGATAAAATTTTTAATTTTAACAAATGCTAAGAACGTTGTGTTCAATTCACTTTATTGTAGGTAAATAAAACCGCAACACATAATATTATGTTCATGAATTAACCATTAGGCAATTACATAACGACTGTTACTTGTTCAGGATTGCAGAAGGTTTATTGACATCGATAGTTTCTAGTATGTTATCAATATTTAAAAACTGATAACAACCAAATGTGACACGACAATAATTTATTAAGAGTACTTACAATTTATTAATTTTATGAACACAATTGATTTAATGAAGCAAAACAATTTAGAGTAATATTTATCAATATATTAAAAAACGATAAAAACATTTTGTTTTACTAGAAATGTTTTCGTTTTAGAAATATTCAAACACTTTTTTATCAAATAATTAAAAACTTATCATTTTATATGTATAAAAAAAAAAAATAAAAATAATAGTAGTATTCTACTAAAATGTGTTTTAATAACAAGATCCTGAAGTAATATTTTATATTGCAGTATTAGAATATACGGCATTGATTATAATATTACACAATCAAATGTTTAACAAAGATTACTAAGTGACCTTGAATACATAATTTGAAATCAAGAAAAACTTCAAGTATTTGTCTGATTTTTGTAACGTCGATATTAAAAACGTATTACGGCGGCAAAAATTACAACTAATAGGCTAAGTACTTCGAAATATATTGATAGAATTTAAGGATGTATTTTATAAAATTAATATTATTTTTGTATTATAATTAATTAGTATATTTTACAAATCATTTTTCATATTTTAAATAATTAGGTATATTCATAACTAATGTAAAAATATGTAAATGAAATTAATTTAGATACTATTTAATTTTATCTTTAGCAGTACTCAATTTCTAATATAATAATAATAATAATAATAATAGATTCAATTTCAAATAAAAAAAAACCGTACAATATAGGTATATTAGTATACGTGTTATTGATGCTTATAATATACGGATTTTTCTCAATTACATTATCGAAATTTTAACTTTACAGAAGTTTAAATGTACTTATGATTCAATTTGTGTACAATTCCAATATTTAATAAACACATTTTTATAAATCATAACAATGACATAAAAATATACTTAGTATAGTGGTTATAATAAGTGGTTTGAAAGAAGTGTATTTGTTTTTATGATAAATATTATATAATTGTGTAATTATATTACAGACAAGTAAATTATGATCATAAAATGTATATTACCCACTCTTACAAGTATTTTATATGTTTTTTCAGTTAAATATCTAAAATATATATACTACATTAATATTCAAACGTAATTCTGTATTATAAGCATACATCTCACATTAGTGACATATTTTGCGGTTTTTACAATATTGTTATTTTGTTATTTCAATACAATATATTATTATTCTAAAATAAATACAATAACGAATTAGTTACTGTTACCTATTTACTAATTTTCTATATATAGTAAAACTCGTATTGTCGTATAATATAACTTCAAAGTCCATTGCACATGTATTAGAATAATAATTTTAAGATAATCCACAATATAATAATATTTTATTTAAATAAAAGTAAATTATTTTGTAGATTTGGGTACTTGATATTCTCGTAATATGATCCACAAGTTACAACTCATTAATGCTCTTTTTATAATTAACTAGTAAGAGAATAACTAAACAAAGTTACTAATAATTAATTAAAAATAATAATTCTAAGACAATTTATAAGAATTTCATCTAATTGGTAGTTACTTTATTTAGGTAATTTTAGAAATTTCTCAAATTTTTTTTAGAAAACTACCGAAAAATTCAAAATTTATGGAAACTGTAATTTTGACGAACTTGATATGATAAATTTATTTAATGATTACTAATACAATTTAGAACGGAGGAACTTAAAAATATTTTAAAATTTAAAGTATTTATATAGGTATTTCACATATGAGAAAAATTTTGGTTTATGGAACTTTTCATGTTTAAATACAGAGCTTTTAATTTTTTTTAAAATAGTAATTTTTTCTCAATAATGTTTAATTTATTACAATTATACGTTTTGCGGTTTTAAAATTTAATATTAACATTATCATATACTCCTTAAAACCAATTATAAAAAATTCAGTCCCATTTTTTTTTTTTTTTTTTTGTAATGTGAATTTTAAATTGGAATTTTAATGTTATTTTTGTTATATGACACAAAAAATATATTTACATACCTCAGGATTCTAGTAATTGGGTTTATTATTAATATACAATTTACAACTAATATATTATCTTATATAATAATCATAAATTTATTTTATATATTTCACTGTCCACAGATAATATAATATAAAATATATGTGTTTGGTTAAAAAAAAAGATATATTGATTTATTACGACCATATTCAGTATTTTCCTTCTATGAAATTTATATAGTAAATAAAATATTGATGTTAATTTTATATAGTTTCATATTTTGTCAACATTGTTCATAATGTAATATATTTTGAAAATCGTATCCATATTTCCAATGAATAGTGTGTTATACAATTCGATACATTATTGATACAATTTAGGAAGTAGTACGTATGATCAGTGGTGGCGTGATCAGTATTATAATTACGCAGTTACGTCATTATAATAGGGGAGGGTAGGTCAGGTTAGGACATTATGTGTTACGAATTAAAATTATTGTTATTAATTATAATTTAGTCATTCAGTATATTGTATAGCACTATTAAATTTAGGGTATGAGAACAAAATTATCAATAAGATGAGTTAAAAAAACGTGTTGCGTCGTTAAAAAAAAGTTTACGCCGCCACTGCGAATGTTGATTAAGATTTTGAATTGATACACATTAAATGCGTACCAATTGAAATTTTTCCATTTCAAACTATTAACGTTAAATAATTTTGAAATACATAAATTCGTTATTTGATAAAATCAAATAATATTAGATAATTGGGTACTAATCATGAAATCGTCTTCATTATTCGAAATTATTTTTTCGTTTTAGTCATATTCATTGACAAAATATATCCAATATAAAAATATTAATAAATTATTATGACGCAAAATAAAGTATAACTTTTTATATTTGATGTATAGGATTGTAAGTATTGATTATACAGTCCAATCAGACACTGGATCATGAATAGTATAGAATTTGAAATATTATAACATAGTTATGAACGTACTTGTTCGGGATCGGGTTACTAAATGTTTAAAAACTTACAAAATTTTCTCATTTAAACATAAGTAACTTTATTCAAGTGGACTGTATAACAATTAATTTTTGTGTGGATCAAACGCGGAGTTGCTCACATGACTGTTTAAATACAACTGCTTTTAAGTACAAATTTTATCGTCATATGGGTTTCGCGTAAACAATAAATAGTAATAAATCATCAATTAAGTAATAAATCGTACTTTCCGCGATTGATACGGAACATACCGCCCGCCTTGAAATATCGATTTCAATATAATAATTAATGAAAGGGAAAAAAAAAAAATATAATAATTTTGATATACTAATAATTAATAATAATAATAATAAATTCCTTCAATTTAGGTCTATGATATTAACTGAGGAAACAACTTAAATACATTTGAAATACAAAATTCGCGTATTTTAAATATTTCATATTTTTTTTTTTTTTTTTACAAACAAATATAATTCATATAATAGAAAAATAAATAAATAAATTTTAAAATCAAATATAATTCTTAATATAATAGAAAAATAAATAAATAAATTTTACAATCAAATAATTTTTTTATTTTTATTTTTACGACCCCAGACTTGGACTAGATTGAATGGGAAGGGGGCACAACAATCTCACTGCCCTCTTTTTTGGCCCGCTAGGAGTGTTTACCACAGCGACTCTTATGACACCATCCTTACCTGGTTGAATCTCTATGACTCGTCCCATACACCATTGAAGTGGTGGTAAGTTCTTTTCCTTGACCAATACCATTGTTCCGACACCGATTACTTGTTTGTTATTTTTTGACCATTTGGCGCGCAGTTGCAAACTATTTAAATATTCTACACTCCACCGTTTCCATATGTGTTGTGTTATTTTTTGCACTCTGTCCCACCTGGAGAGCTGATTTTCAGGATGGAGGGTTAAATCAACCTGGGGTAGAGCTAACAGTGAACCACCTACTAGGAAGTGCGCGGGAGTTAGTAATGCTAAATCACCATGGTCGTTTGTTAATGGGGTAAGAGGTCGCGAATTTAAGCACGCTTCTATTTGCACAATTACAGTATATAATTCATCGTAGGTCAATCGAGTACTTGGCATTATGCGATTTAAATGATATTTTACGGACTTTACCGCTGCTTCCCAGAGGCCTCCGAAATGAGGTGACCTGGGCGGAATGAAGTGCCAAGTTATACCATGGTTATTGAAAAAAGCTTGTATTGTTTCCTGATGATCTTTGGCCATCCATAAGTCTTTTAATTCTTTCAATTTTCGATTTGCACCTACGAAATTTGTGGCATTATCCGAATATATGTGCCGACATATACCACGACGCGATATAAAACGTTTGAATACTGCCAAAAAATCATCTGTACTTAAGTCGTACACCACCTCAATATGAACGGCTTTGGTAGCGAAGCAAATAAAAATACATATATACGATTTGTTTGCCGGTGCGTTTCGTCGGCGGCTGCTTTTTATAAACACCGGTCCCGCATAATCTACGCCGCATATTTCAAAACATCGATTTGGCTGTTCTATTCGATATTTCGGCAAATCACCCATTATCGGTTTTAGTATTCTTGGTTTTACCTTAAAACAACGTATACAATTATGCACTACCTTACGCCCGACTCCTCTACCCTTAATCGGCCAATATTTTAATCGTATAGTCGCCAGCATTGCTTGCGGACCTGCGTGTAACATACGTTCATGTTCACCGCGAAAAAACATTGTTATAAAAGGTTCTAAATATGGCATTATAATTGGATGTTTTTGATCATATGATAAATTATTCGCGTTTCTTAGTCTACCTCCGACCCGTAATATTCCCTGTTCATCGATAAATGGATTTAATCGAAATAAACTGCTTTTATTAGATATCTCCTTTCTTTCGCCATCATAATTGCTTAGCGCCCGTATTTCGGCTGCGTACATACGTTTCTGTAGTGTGCGTAACAATGTCATTTCGGCTGTCTGGTTTTCCACTACCGATAACAAACCTTTTATTTTTATTGTATTACGACAGGTACTTAGCGCATTTCTATAAAATCGTAATATATACGCTATTATTCGTATTAACATTGTCCACGACGAATATTTATCTAAATTCAACAAACTATTTTGATCTTCCGTCATCACTAAGGTCACTGACTCTTTCTTTTCTTCCGTATATATTACCTCAGATAAATCTATTACGCTTTCGTCTCTGCATCGTTTTCTTAACCACTCTTCGTCTGACCGCTGTAACCATTCCGGCCCACACCACCATAGATTGTTTTTCTCTATGTCAGACGGTGTACATCCACGGGATAGTACGTCTGCCGGGTTCTCGTCTGATTTTATATATGACCATTCATCTATTTTTGTCGTTTCATGAATTTCACCCACACGGTTGGCCACGTATACTTTCCACCGTGACGATTCAGATGCAATCCATGCTAGGACTACTTGTGAATCAATCCACCAATACTGATTTGTAATGTTTATGCGCAACGTCGGAACAATATTTTTTGCTAATCGTGTTAATAACACGGCCGCACATAATTCCAGTCGTGGAATTGATGTACTTTTTAGTGGTGCTACTCGTGATTTAGCACATATTAACCTTACGGTTATCTCACCATCAGTTGTTTCAGTACGTAAATATAGGCATGCGCCGTAGGCGTGTGACGACGCGTCCGCGAACCCATGCACTTCTACACGAATAGAATTTCCCACGTTTAGCCACCTTGGTATTTTGATTTTATTAATATTATTTAAATTATTCTGAAATTGTTCCCATTTTATACATATTTTTTCACATACTTTATCATCCCATTCGACTTTTTCCAACCATAACGCTTGCATAATTATTTTTGCCACCACCAGGACGGGCCCCACAAGTCCTAATGGGTCAAATAGGCTGGCAATACGTGATAATATATTTCGTTTTGTGTATGTCTCGACGTTTGATAATTTTATTTTATATGATAAAGTGTCGTCGCCCGGTTCCCAAAATAACCCGACAGTTTTTACCGCGTCTACGCCCAAATCTAATGACGTGTAAGTGTTTGATTCTGCACCGGGAATATTTTTTAGCAGCTCGATATTGTTTGCTGTCCATTTTGCCATACTGAAACCTCCTTTGTTTAATGTGGATATTAACTTATCACGTACATGTATTGCTTCGGTTATGGTAGCGCCCCCTGTTAAACAGTCGTCTACGCAAAAATCATATTTAATAACATTGGATATCAAGACGTCATTAGTCTCCTCTGCCAAGGTAGATAGACACTTTATTGCCTGAAAACTAGCCGACACCGTGCCATACGTTACAGTACATAAACGATACACTTTGATTTCGTCGTTGATATTGGACCTCCACAATATCCGTTGATAATTACGATGCGATTCATCAAGCCAAATCTGTCGATACATTTTCGTAATATCCCCCGAGAATGCATATTTATGCGTTCTAAAACGTGCGATTATTTTTATTAGGTCTTCCTGTATTACCGGTCCTTTCATTAATACGTCATTAAGAGATAAACCCGTGTCGGTTTTGCTCGATGCATCGAATACCACACGTAATTTTGTAGTACGGCTATCTTCGTTTAACACGTATGAATGCGGTATGTATACACCATCACGTCCGTCTTTATTTATATTATCACTGATTATCTCCTCCATGTGTCCAAGCTCTTTATACGTACGCATGAAATCTTTATATTGATTGTAAACTACCTCGTCTTTTGTTATTCGCCGTTCCAATGCTAAAAATCTACGAAGTGCTATTTGATACGATTTACCCAATCCGTTCGCGTTTTCTTTTAACGGTAATTTTACAATAAACTTTCCCTTTTCATCACGCTTTGTATTCTTTATAAAATGTTCAACACACAGTTTTTCTTCTTTCGACCAGTTTTCTTTTGTCGGTCCTTCTTCTATTTTCCAAAATGCTTCAATTTGTTTTGATAAATATATGTTATCATTATTTATACACGTCATCATACAACTATTCATATTACTCGCAGCTTCTTGAAACATGCCACCCGCCACAATCCAGCCTAATTTTGTCTCTTGCAGGAATGGACCAGACTGCTTTAATTTAAACACATTACTTTCCATTATATCCCAGTATGCATCTGCACCGATTAATATATCTACTTTTCCTTTTTTATAAAAGTAGGGATCAGCCAAACAAATATTTTCCGGTATAGAATGTTGTAAGACTTCACACGTTCTGGCTGGTAAATTTTCGGTAATTTTTTGTAATACTTTGTAATTTCGTGTTAACTTATATGAACCTACGCGTGAGCGTAATGTTATAGTTAGTTCATATTTGGCATTATGCTTACTTCCCGCTACTCCTACTATGGAACAATCTATTCTTTTTTGCGGTAAACATAATTTGTTCATAATTTCATTTGTCACGAAATTGCTTTGAGATCCACTATCCAATAGCGCTCGGCTTTGATACCATACATTATTTCTACCTAATATTTCCACTATTGCTGTAGCCAGTAACACTTGCCCGCCCGTATGTGATTGCTCTATTATCGATGACATTGAAATCGCGGCCGTTGACGATTGTTCTGCCTCGCCCGTGCCATTGTCTCTTATCGCCGTAGCCATAACATTATTACTATTATTATTAATTGTTTGTGATTGATCGCCTATCTTATTTATATGTAATAGTGTATTATGTGGCCTATTACATTTTAGACATTTTCTGGCTCTGCATTGATCGGTACTGTGATTTTTTCTAAAACAATTATTACACATTTTCATATCCCGTACTTTCTTTTCTCTTTGGTCAACGCTCATTTTTAGAAATTCAGAACACTTATACATCGGATGTTGACCTTGACACATGTAGCATTTTACCACTACACCAGTCACATAGCTTTGTAATTTTCGTGGAACCTGTTTAAATTTCTCATTTTTACCCTTTGCATTTTCCACCGCTTCTAACACTTGACATCGATCATGTAAATAATCCATTATTTCTTGTACGGTCGGCAGTTCTTTCTTTGCGTTTAAAGTTTCCCAATGTCGCAATGTATTGGCGTCTATTTTCGACGTAATTACGTGCAATAATAAAGCTCCCCAGTTATCAGGGTCATGGTTCAATGCCTGTAATGCCTGTCTATGCTGATTTAACGCATTCGTAAATTGTCTTAATTTTTCCGCGGATTCCTCACGTATGCATTGTAGGTCACATATACTTTTGGTATGTGACTGAATTAATAATCGCTTGTTATTGTACCTATCTGTTATTATTTTCCACGCAGCCGTATAATTTATTTCCGATGTTTCCAAGTTTTTTATAATTTTTAATGCTTCCCCTGATACCGAAGTTTTTAAATAATGAAATTTTTGTACTTTATTTAAACTTTCATTTTCATGTACTAACGATATAAACATGTCTTGAAATGCCGTCCAATCCTCAAATGATCCATTAAATGTCGGAATTTCTAACGGTTTCAATTTTATACACTTCGATAATGTAATATCATTTGTTCCTTTACACGATCTAGTTATCGTACTCTCTCTGCCATTTACTTCTTTATTTATTTCGATCGCATTATCTAGCCTATCCTCTGCTATAGACATAAGATCAAAATAGATTTCAACAAAGGCATCTCTGTACATAACTTGATCCTCGCTTGCATCTATCCCTTCTATACGACTTTGTATATCGTCAAATTCCTCCCAAAGTTTCTCTATTTTTTCTTTGCGTAGTTTCAATTGCGTTTTATTTTTACTCTTATCTTCATTTAGAAACGATTGGAATTTGGTCAATTTACTTTTGATTTGCCCTCTCCTTAGATTCAGCTGTGCAATCTCATTTTGCGCTGCATTACCTGCAACGTCGCCTGATATATTCTTTTGGTTCGGCATTTCCCTAGACGTGTTCTATTTATATCACGCGTTTGTTAACCTAACCACGTTACTGTGCTGTGTGCTATAGATTACAACTCCCTTCTTTAGCGCACTACCCTAATATTAATATGGTGCAATTCACTTACCCTATTAATATTCTTTTTTCTTTTTTCTTGAGCCTTCCTGATTCCTGCTGGAACGCTTCCACTACACTACACACTACACTTTTATCACTACGCGTTGAAAAACCACACTTCTTTTTTCCCTGGCTAAATCCGGTTCGTTAGGACCAAAATGTTCGGGATCGGGTTACTAAATGTTTAAAAACTTACAAAATTTTCTCATTTAAACATAAGTAACTTTATTCAAGTGGACTGTATAACAATTAATTTTTGTGTGGATCAAACGCGGAGTTGCTCACATGACTGTTTAAACACAACTGCTTTTAAGTACAAATTTTATCGTCATATGGGTTTCGCGTAAACAATAAATAGTAATAAATCATCAATTAAGTAATAAATCGTACTTTCCGCGATTGATACGGAACAGTACTCAAAATTATTTTTCAATGCCAGTTAATTAAGTTTAATATAGATTGGATAGAAAGTTGATACTTTTAAACAGGATATATTAAATTAATTAGGAACTAAAACTTGCCATCATCGAAATTTTTCAGAAGAGTACACTTTATAAAAGCTTTTATAAAATTAAACATAATATAAATTTATTATTTTTCTTTTCATTTTCTATTAACTAAATTGCATTATCCTTTTCACTATTATACCTACCTTTATATTTGCTATTTATAATGTTCTATAATTACCTATTATATTTACATAAAAAGTGTTTTTTTAATATCATTATGTAATAATATAGTAAAAAATAAAATCATATCGTATGAGTAATATTTTAACTTTTAAGATCTTACATAATATGTAATAATAATAATAATTTGGTTATTAATAATACATTCCTACTAACAATATTGCATAATATTCAATATATACTCTTAGTTAGTGTTTTAGTATATTTCAATTTAAACAAAAGTGGGAACGTCGATTGTGGACTCCTTTGTTCTTTCAAAAATTAGTGGTTTATTATACTTAAGATTTGTGAGCAATAAAATTTCAATTGCATTAGAAAATGAGATTCTGAGTGAACCTCAATATATTATAATAAACTATACTAATAATCCATTCCAAAATTTTACCACGTGTGTAAATTACTAATGTACATATTTAAAATAAATTACAAGTTCCTACGATCAATATTCAAGGAGTTAAATAGTTAAACCCAAAATTGCAGGTAATAAAAAACATTTTTGATAAAAATTTTAGAGCTTACGAAAACCATATTGCCGATTCAGTTACTATTTGATAGTTTTTCTTCTCCCAAGGAAAAACTTTTAAGAAATTCGAAAAATGAGTTGAATAAACTAACTAACTAACTAACTAGACACAATTTGCTACCGAAGTCATATCCCATTTGTGGTAATCGGACCGTTATTTCTACCCGAAAAAGTGTCTTCAGACACAGAAAAAAAACATCATTGTGTAACCAATACAAAATTCTCGTTTTAGCAACGTCAAAAATTTGAAACATATAATTTGAATTTTACAATAGCTCGGTATATCTAATTTATTTTCATTAAATTCTAAAATTTATGAAATAAATATAATATTTAAGATATGTACGTAAACATTTTCTATTACACAGTTTTGTATTACGTCTTCTTTTTATACTGTTTTACAAATAGTGATGAAATTGAATATATGATTCGCATAATCTATATCAAAATAAAAGAATAATAATTAATATATATTAATTGGAAATCGATGAAAATGTTATAAATTGAACTATTAAATGTGTCTTGATAATATGATTTGTTTATTAAAATATAAATATTAATGATGCACAGTTTTGTAATATATTATTGAAATAAAACAATATACTTACCACTGCAAACAACTCAATATTTATTACATTCCTTATTGTTATGCGTAGTTTATCATCGTTTGCACTATTCATTCTCATAGTGTAAAGGAGGAGCTTCTTAAATTTTAAACTCATTTCTGTCCAATTACAACAGTATATTGAAAAGTTCAACGAATCTCTCTAAAATAAGTTAAATAATATAATATTTATTTTGACGAATTCAAAATATGTTATTGCATAATAAAGCCCTCAAAAAAAAAAAAAAAAAATTATAAAATCTAGTGGAAATCGCACTGGCATTCTGTCAGTGGCAGAACTACAATCTTTGAAGCCCGTGAGCGATATTTTTCATAGGTCCCAATATTAATAAATAGTATAGGAATAACTTGTTATATTGAAAAGTGAAAATTTATATTATAGATTTGTTAATTTTTCCTACATAATAAATTGTAAATTTATATAATGTGATAAATATTCCGGATATTAATTTATTAAGTGAAACATAAATAAATTATATATTTATATACATGACATTAATTGGATATTTTAAATTAAAGATATCTAATTATTTTTTATAAATTATATGCAATTCACTGATACAGTTCACCATTTGCGACTCGCCTTATAGGTAAAAAATGTCACTAGTTTAAATAATTGAATATTTTTATCGAATGCAATTAATTTAATAAATTATTAAATAAAGATAGGTACCTATGTACAAGAAAATAATATGTAAAATTATATGGCGGAAGGGGGAATGCGTTTAACATGTCAATTATGTATATTTAGATACATATTTTAGTTTAAATAATAAAACAATAAATATTTGATATACTACTTATGGAGTGTTGAATTCGAATATTTTTTTCTAAAAGAGTGGGGGGGGGGCACTATTTAAAGCAATATATAACAGTCAGTTTTAGTTTAAATAAATACAACATTATAATTTATAATACATTTACTTCGAGGGAAAATTATTATCAAGGAGGCAATATCCCCTTGAAGTATATTTAAATTCAACACTGAATATAGGTGTACAAATAATAAAATTGATAATAATAATATTTTAGATTATAGTAAGAGCAGTGGCGGCGTGATACGGTGTTTCATGAGGTTGTGGCCTCAACCAATTGGGTGGTGGTACTCTTTGGCTAAATATTTACTACATATTGATTACTTTTACTACCCATTTACTACTCAGGTGGTGGTAGTTGTAGCAAAATATTTATAGTTACCTCATAGTTGAAAATTGTTCGCGCCGCCACTGAGTAAGAGTATATTACTGAGTTAGTAAAACCAATGATAATAGTTATTATAAATAAAACTGATGTCATATGTGATTTTTCGAAATTTTTCTGGGAAGATTAAACATCGCCTGTTATAAAATGTATTGTTAATTTGTCTGTAGTTTATAATTTATTGAATATAATTTACAACGAATTCTTATTAAGCATAGGCTATAAATAATGTACCTATAATTATTTTACACAGTTTTTATGATATTGTTTATACTCTAAACATTTTCGGTGAAAAATAAAAATGATTGTTTTAATGCAAGTATTCAACGATATAAATATTTTCTGTTCTTTAACATATTTTTTTGTAAGTATATTATAATTGTTGTCGCGGTCAATGGAGGCGATAATTTATGTTGTTAAGTATAATCTAATCAAATCAATTGCAATTTAGAAGAAATAATGAAAAAGCAGGGACTCCGAGATCTTTGATCAATCACGAAAAAAAAGCTACCTACGTCTTTTATAATTTATAAAGTTCTACTTTAATATTAAACTTTCAGACATAACTTTAAATTGATTATCAATAATAAAGTTCGTTGTAATATATTTACGTATACTAATGTATTAACAACGTTATTTAAAAATATAATTTAGTATTAAAAAATGAATAAATTCTCACATAGTCAAATATTACAAACCATGGTACGTCAGTACCGTCAAACAACATTTTCATAGTTTCCACCGAGTTATTCGATAAATAGTTAAAGTATATTGGCAATAATCATTCACGTGTATAATATCAACCTAAAAGATTTTATAAAAAATAAAAACATTCATCAATAATGACGAATGTCATTATGAATGTGCTTTACGTTAGTGAAGTTTAAAAGTTTTCAGAATTCGATTGTTTAATTACAAATTTAAAACAATAAATCATAATGTAATAAATTTTAAATACTCTTACTACTAAATTTACTAGGCGAAATCGTTTTTGAAAAATTTTAAATATTATACCCCTACCGTATACCACATATCCTACTATACCAACATATTTATGTTAGAATAAGTATTATGTACGTACATGTTCGTTGATACTATCGCATAAGTAGCAATAAAAGTACAATTGTGAAGTATGCATTATCATTGTCATTAATGGTTTTAAGATCAATGCAGATAGCAAAGGGACACCATCAATATAATTCTGAAATATAAATTCACAATATTTATAGACATCGAAATTAAAATAATGGTTGTACACGAATGAAAATTATTTTACTTTAATTGTTATGAAAGATAACAATATCACTATAAACGATTCCATAGCTAATTGGGAAAATATTACTGGTCGAAATATTTGATGGATAATTCTAATGTTTCTGGAAAAAAACAAAATTGTATTCTCAAATTGTTTAAAAAATAACCAATTAAGTAAAATAACATACTATTAAAACATGTATTTCATATAAAATAAAAAAATTAATTAATTTAATTAAACATTATATTATATTTTAAATTTATGAATCTGTCAATCGGTACTAAGCGGTTAGGCGGACTAAGTTAACTCAACTAACTCCAAAACTTTTTGTTGATCATTAACTAAAATCTTGAAATCATGTACTACGTATTGCTCTTTGTTTTGTGATGTATTCGTTCTCTCGTCTGAAAATGTATTGGTATAATAATTATATAATAGGCCTTTTATAATAATATTTTAATAATATCGTAATATTTTATAATAATGTGATGTAAATTACTCAAAAGTGTAATCACAACATCGTACTATGACTTACCAATAAAGTAGCAGTGTTGGAAATTAAATGATTTAAACGAATTTACAATGGTTTTTAATTGATACTTGGTTTTAATACATAATGTAATCAAGAGGATTTCGAATATAACCGTAGTATATAACCATATAATTGTCATTGTAGTTTCTAAAATATAGTACAATACGAAATGTTCGTTATAAAATCGATCGGTTACAGGATAAATTAAATTTATCACGTTTAATCGATAATAGCGAATCTCCTTTTCGATATAAACAATCATAAAAATGTTACTAGAAATCAATGGTTCCAAATTCCAAAATAACACTACGATTGTCCACATAAACATGATAATCGTCGACATTTGTTTCGATCTCTTTTCGCCTTTTTCAAGTAATTTATTCGAATGATATTTGTATAATAAACTGATTATAGATGTTGACTGAATACAGTGACAAATTTGATGTGCATTTTGAACTATACAATACAATTTTAAACTCACTAATATCCACGATATACCAATTAATATATACTTATTAATTTCATTTAAGTCTTTTGAGTTGTATATTATGCTTGTTGGAATAACGAATGTTGATGTTATAAGAAAAATTAATTGAATAATAGATATACATTTATACACATTGTAACCAAACACTTTTCGTCCCTTTGTTCTAGCTATTTGATAAACGTTAGTGATACTTATAAGCCATGACTTGTTTATAATCTTAACATCCTTTTCATTCATAATCTTTGTCATTGTTTAATTTATAATCAGTTAGATGAAATCCTATGAAATTAAAAACACAAAACATACAAAAATAAGGTAATAAGCTATATACATATTCATACAAATTTTTTTTTTTTTTTTGTAAAATATAAATTCTATTTAAATTTATTGCATAAAAAAGTATAAAATATTACATAATAATTTTAAAATAAGTATTAATTATGTATAATAATGTAAAAGTCATGTTTTATTTAATATACTTACTAAAATAACTTATATAATCGTAATTTTAAAAATTATTTTCAAGGTACAATTAATAACATTAAACCGTTATGTCATCATTATATAACTTTTATAATAATCAATCACTATAAAAATTAGGAACAATTAATTAATAATAAAAAAAAAAATAGCAGAAATATACAAACTATATATAATAAATTTAAACTTACCAATTAGCAGGATGAGGATGACAATTATCTCTCCAGAATAAATTTACTTTAATGTTAATAGGTACAACATTAATTAATTATGAATAACTAAGAGCTATAGGTTGATATGTTATATAGAAGTATAATGTATAAAAACAATAATACAAGAAATTCAACTCTTTTTCTGAAAACTAACTAAAAAATTAATACTAAGACGAATACGAAATATATACTTAATATTAGATAGAAAAGTCAATTTAATATTATACTTAAACTTCTTTGTTTATTTTATTGTGAATAAAAAAATATCATGGTCTAGATTAAATTAGATATAATGATAAATATTTAATAATATCAGAATATACTTATTTTAGTATTAATAATGCAGTAACATTTAAACGTAGGAATCTAAGGTCTATTATTTTATATTTTATTAATGGGTCAAATTAATTTTACTACCTACCCAAGGGCCAAGATTGTTATCAATTGAGTTTAATTAAATAAAACTCAATAAATATTATAATGAAAATTATTATACAAATTTAACCCTTACTTGACAATTAAGGTAAAGAAATAATCTATTAATGTATTACATAAAGTTAAGGTCATATGGTTATTTAACTTTAATTTAGCTATATAACCATATTTCTTAAATAGTTAACTTTATGCTTAAAAATAAAAATATTAAATTCAATTAATGTAAAACACATTTTAATTAACTCATAAATAATACATAAATATACGTATAACATGTGAAAAAAAAGCTAAATTATAATATAAACTTCTATAGAAATTAGAAACCACTCATATTGAGTTTTAGGAACTTAGAAAATTACAAGTTTTTTATGCATATTTTTAATGAACGTAAATTACGTGTATATTACGTTCGAACCACAAACAATCGCATACTCCGATCAAAATACTCTGAATTAATTCACGGGGAAACTATATTGTCGAGAACACTCTGTCACCTACAATATTTGGAATATTTTACAATATGTAGGACGTAAAAGCTTAGGCGGCTAATATAAAATAAGTTTTTTCGTTTATTGGCGAAAAAGTGAGTACGTTTGGGTTTGCCATGTTTATATTTCTCGTGAGTAGCTTTACCGCGTTTGTGTTTATGTACTTACTACAATCACTAATTTACGCTTAAATTGATATATTACGTATTCTCTACGTCAATCTACGATAAAATAAATGACGTGCCTACCTATCATGAACTAATAGTATTCTCAACGTTTATTTTGTTTTCATATCGATACTTAGTAATGATTATTACTAATAATTATTGAATTGGACGTATTTGAGAAATCAATTATTATTTTAAAACTTTTTAGTAGTAAAACCTACTATTCAGTTTTTGTTTTTATTATTTAATACAAATTTTTAAAGAAACTTATTCCTTATTAAGTTTAAAAAAACAACTAATATTTTATTAACGATTAATTGTATTTTTACTAACTGTAATTCTACACACTACACATACAACAACTTGTTACACTTGAATAAACGTCATGTATTCAAATACTGTATTTTATTATTTATAAAAACAATAATTTTCGTTATTTAAATTCATTGTCATACTAGGTATTATAGACACAGGTAATCTATATTTCGGCTCAAATTTATATAAACAATATATAACTAATAAAGTAAAACTAATTTATTTCCATTAAATTCTAAAATTTTCACTAAATATAATATTTTAACTATGTACGTAAAATTTGTTTAATTTTCATATTTGTGTTATTTCGTCTTCATTTTATACTTATTGGCCAAAATTGATAAAATTGAATAAATGTTTCGCATAACCTATAGCAAAATAAGATGATATTATAATAATTAATAAAAAATTATCAATATTATAAAATATTATTCAATATGCTATTGAAATATATATTTTTAATAATAAAAAAGCCGGTAAGTCGTTTATAGACGATTCTCCTTTGTTCGTTCAATTTTTGGTCTAGTGGTGGAATATTATTCGTTTATATTATAATTAAGATTTGAATGCAATTTATTGCATTCGAAAAGTGGCATATTCAAGAGTATGTGATGAAAAGCGTATTGAATATTCAGCTTAGTGTATTTAAAACTAAAATAATTAGGCTATAAAATATATAACTATAATAATATATATTCCACTCAAAATTCAAATTTTAAATGTTTATTAAAAAATACTAGGAACTTCAATTTACATATATTTTTAACAAGGTTAAGTAATATATAGTTATGTTTTTATTAAATTTTGAAACTCTAAAATCCAAAATCTAAAATTGCAAACTATATTACAAATAATTGAGAAAATAATTAAATTTTTCCCAGTTGAATATTTAGACATATAATCACTCTAACAATTTTAAATATTTTTCTCGTATGTAGAGCAACTATGTTAATAATAATAAAAAAAAGGTAAATATTTAAAATCGAATTCATCAAAATTAGTTTCGGTGAACTTTGCAGTTATCCAGTAGTTTTTTTTCCTGAAGAATAATTTTTGAGAAATTCAATCAATGAGCAACATAATTTACCAAATACAAATTCAATTCTTTACTGAAAACATACTCTATATTTAGAAAAAGGACCTTTATTATCATGAAAAATAATAAATAGATTTTGTCAAAATTACGATTATCGCGAAATTCGTTGTTTTTCCATAATTTTTTGATAGTTTTTCTTCTCCCGAGGAATAAATTTTAAAAAATACGAAAAATGAATTTAAAAAAGTACCAACTAGATGCAATTTTTTATCTAAAGGATAATCTATTCATGGTAATCGGACCATTATTTCTACCCGAAAAAGAGTGTTAAGACATAGAATCACTCAGAGTCTAAATGAATATGATTTGTTCTTTATAAAATTATAAGTATAAATAATGTACGAATTAATTAATTAAAATCCTTTAATTATATTATTGAAATAAAACAATATACTTACAATTGCAAACATTTCCATATTGATTACATTCCTTAGTGTTATGTGTAGTTTATCATTATTGGCATCATTCATTCTCATAGTATAAAGGAGGAGCTTCTTAAATTTTAGACTCATTTTTGTCCAATTAATACAGTATATTGCAAAGTTCAATGAATCCCTCTAAAATAAGTTAAATAATAGAAAAATTATTTTTTAATTTTTAAGAGAGTTGATTTTGATAATAATAAAATATTTTATTGCTTAAAGAAACCTTAAAAAAAAAAAAAACTAGAAAATCTAGTGAAAATTACATGTTTATAGTCTTCCAGTCATCGAATAATTATGTGTTTTATACTAATAACTACTAAATAATATATTATCAATTTAAATTGAAAGCAATAAATATGAAATAATTTCGACCACCGTAGTCACAATAAGAATTGCGTATATTTAGTTATTAAAGCTCACCAAGAAACAATGCAAGACAGTTTAACACAATTCTAGTTCGGTTGTAGAAATGTAATAGATCAAACCCATCCAGAACAATATTATATTAATATCATATGAGGTGAATACAATGATCGCGATCTTGCTTGATGCTCCCCTACTTTGCGCCTAAAAGGTTATCTTCTGTAAGAAACAATGATTTACTAGGATATTACTCGGCTACCTCTGCAGTTTTTCAGCACTGTCCACAATACATGTCTACCGAGATATTTGATATTTGATTAAAAGTATCTACACAGTAATTCTTTACTTGTATAATAGTTGGTATTAACTTAAATGATTCCGTTAAAAAATTTAAATTTTCGTCAATAGTGCATTTATGTAGGTATGCAAAGTTCAGAATTGATCAGAATATTATTACAAATTACGCAATTATAAACTTGAAACGATGAATTCTAAAATAACCTGTTACCTTAGCGTTACGTGACTTTAGGCGAAATCGTTTTTGAAAAATTATAGCCCAACCATATACTATATACCCTACTATACCGACAAATTTATGTTAGAATAAATATTATATACGTACTTGTTCGTTGATACTATCGTATAAGTAGCAATAAAAGTACAAGTGAAAAATATATATTATCGTTGTAATAATTGGTTTTACGATCAATACAGATAGTAAAGGCACTCCATCAATATAATTCTGAAATATAAATTCATAATATTTATAATATCGTAATTAAAACATTAATTGTACATGCATGAAAATTATTTTACTATAATTGTTATACTGGATAGAAATATTACTACAAACGAATCCATAGCTGTTT
Organism: Eriosoma lanigerum; assembly: GCA_013282895.1. Taxonomy (NCBI): domain Eukaryota; kingdom Metazoa; phylum Arthropoda; class Insecta; order Hemiptera; family Aphididae; genus Eriosoma; species Eriosoma lanigerum. The sequence goes on along the minus strand of CM023357.1, from coordinate 59,809,887 downwards.
GGGAGAATATTACCGGTCTAAATATTTGATTGATAATTCTAATATTTCTGGAAAAAACAAAATGTTGTTCTCAAATTATTAACGCATATAATTTATGTTTTAATTTTTAATTCAAAATGAATATATCTTAAATTGAATTAAAAACAACCAATAAAGTAAAATTGCATTCTATTAAAACATGTATTCTATATAAAATATAAAAAAAAAATTTAATTAAATATTATATTTTAAATTTATGATTATCTCAATCGTTACTAAGTGGAGAAAGTGGACTAAGTAATCTCAACTAACTCCAAAACTTTTTGTTGATCATTAACTAAAATCTTGAAATCTTGTACTACGTGTTGCTCTTTGTATTGTGATGTATTCGTTTTCTCATCTGAAAATTACAAACAATATTGAAACTATCCTTTATTTGAGGTAATTGGATTATTATTTCTACACGAAAATGTATTTTTTTTTAGATATTCCAAATCACAAAATATTAAATATCAATGTGAAATGTTAAAGATAAAAAATAAAATCGACTAAATATTTTACGTAGTTATTCAAGATTATTCCATAAAAGGCATATCAACATTCCTATTGTATTTGGGGACCATTTATATTTCTATAAAATATATTTCCATATTTCTACCCGATATTACGTTTCTCTCAGTGTCTAAAATAAAATGAACAAATAATTTAAATTTATTATTTTGTTAATCGGTACTGAGTGATCTAAGAAAACTCAATTAACATCAAACATTTTTGTTTAACATTGAGTGTCTAATGTCTTGAAATTGTGCTATAAATTTTGATAGTTGTATTGTGATGTATTTGTTGTATTAAATGAAAATTTTTTTCCTCATAAGCTAACCTCAACAGAATATAAGTAATTGTATACCCAATTATATAATTTTATAATGCAACATCGCACTATGCACTTACCAGTTAGGTAGCAGTGTTCGATGTTAAATATATTATTTGAATTCACAATAGACTTTAATTGAAACTTGATTTTGATACATAATGTAATTAAGAGAATTTCAAATATTATCGTAACATTTGTCCAAATCAATACAATTGTAGTTTCTAAAATGTAGTGCATGACGAAATGTTCGTTATAAAATCGATCAGATACAGGATATATTAAATTCAACACGTTGTATCGGTAGTGGCGAATCTCATTTTTGATAACAACACTAATCGAAATGTTCTGCATAGGCAATGGTCCCAAAATCCAAATTAATGCAAGGCATACCCACAAAACGATGAAAATTGTTGATATTGTTTTTGATCTCTTTTCACCCATTGCAAATAATTGTTTTGAATGATATTTGTATGATAAACTGTCGATGGATGTTAACTGTATACAGTGCCATATTCGATGTGCATTTTGAATTATGGTGTACAACTTTATACTCACTAAAGCGCTCGACATAGTCATTGACATATACTTGGTGATTTCATTTAAATCACTTAAAAAATATTTAATGTTTGTTGGAATGACGAATATTGATGTAATAAGAACAATTAATTGAATAACACATATACATTTATACACATTGTAACCAAACACTTTTCGACTTTTTGGTGTAGCCATTTGATAAACACCAGTGATTCTCATAGGCCATGTGTTTATCATCATAACATCGTCTTTATTTTGAATCATTACCATTGTTGAATTTATAATCAGTTAGATAAAAAAACCTATACGTTTAAAAAAAAATACATAGTAAAGGCTTTATAAATATTTGATATATATATATATGTTTTTTTTTTTTTTTTGTAAAATATACATTTTTTTTTAAAAAAAAATATTTATGGCATAATAATATTATTATTATTATTATTATTTAATCATTCAAAGTCAAATATGGACAAGATATTAGATTAATTTATTCGCAATTTTAAACGTTTCGAACAATTAATTATATACTACATAAATAAAAGTATAACTACAACGGGTATAATATAGTTGTAATATATATCTATAATTTTTAAAATTAATTAATTTGAAAAAATAACATATTTATATAAATTAACAACTAACCTATTAATATTATATTCGTAATATAATAATGACAACAATCTTTCCAAAATATCTATTAACTTATTGTTAATACAACATCACTTAATTTTGAATTACTAAAAATTATTGTAGATTGTTTTAGAACTACTGTAAGCTATAGTTTTCCATAGAGCAATTCACTATATAACAAAACACAAACAACAATGTAAGAAATTTGTTGTAGGCAGATTAATAAAATAATTATTATTAATACAATAATTTCTTATGGATTAAAATAATACTACAAGTATTTAATAAAATGTGTGTCATTGCATTATAATTATTAAGTGAAATTTAGCGCACTAACTGCTGGTACAAAATACCTATTTCATATTTTCATTGTAATCATTAATCAACATGAAGGTTGTAGAATACCAAGTTGAATATGAAATAAATCTAATATTTTATAGAAAAATCGATTTAAAATTACATTTAATAACTCTTTGTTTATTTAATTATGTATAAATAAATAATAAATCAATAAATATCATAGTCTAGATTAAATTGGCTAATATAATAAATATTTTATAAAACCAAAATACTTATAATATATTTTTGAATGTAGGAATTCAAGGTTTTTTTTTTAGCTTTTTGTTATAAATTTATCAAATTAATATAACTAGGTATATCTAACCTTAAATTATTGGTATCAAAAGTAAATAATACTATTATCGAAAACTAATTTTTAAATTGAATAAATAAAGAGCTTTTTTGAAACTTAAAATTATTGATGCCCAACATAAATATACAGAGTATTCAGTGATCCATTTAACGTAGAACACTTATTATCTCGAAAAGTTTTAACTTATTCTAACTTTTTATTTTTGATGATTTTAAAATTTACCTTGTTCTATAATATTGGTTTAATTTCATACTTTTAACCCTAAGTATCAACTTTCGATTTTTAAATGTCTTCACTCACTTTTAATTTCTGAAATTAATTAAGATATGTTTAAAATTAATTTTAGCATTTAAATATTTTATTAAGTGTCAGCTATTTGATCTGTATAATCCCTTAAAGTTGGCTCGTTTTGAAAGACGCAATTTTATTAAAAACTGGTAGCTATTATTCCAATAGAGGGGTGCGCTGTTGCAGTAATCGTATATTATATATTTATATTGTCATGAACTAAGATAATGCTATAAAATAAGTTATTATAACACAATATTTTTATTTTTATGCATTAAGTCTATTTAGATGTTGTCAATAATTAATCTCTACGTAAATATATTATTTGCAATTTCTGATTATGTATTATACTCGATAATATAAAATGTATAAGACACCACACTTTCGTTAAAAGTAAACTCCAACCTTAAAATAATTTTCTTCTCATTTGTCAATATGAATCAATACACTTCGGTACTTCTAACTTTCAGATGTTAACTTTTCAATAATTCAATACTTGAATATACAATATTATTTTTTTATTTATTACCATTTAACTATGTACAAAAATAATAATTAGGTATTGTGATTTGAGATAACTAATGCCAAAATGGTAGTAAACCATTTTTTTTTATGATGTTGTGCAAACATTATACAATGAAATTTTTAAAAAATATTAGTGCCCAATATCGACCATCAAATTTAAGAATGCAAAAACTATTAAAACGATTTTTTTTTTTTATCAAAACAGTAATAATAAAATTAAATATCTTTTACTTTGAGATTACTGAAAAAAATAATTTATAAATAAATATCATATTATTATAATATTTTTGTTTCATTAATTAGACGAAAAACTATAAGTGATATATTTATATATGTGAACTGTTAAATTAGATTTGATATGTTTGTATTTAGCTCCATGTTCAATGTAAGTGCTCCGTCCTTGCAGGATATTTCTGAAAGTGACATAAATGTTAATGCTATTTCACCAGAACACAATACCCAAGAATTATATGAAATTCCAGAGTGTTCATCTTCATACACAGAAAAACGCAATACATCGAAGTCGGACAAGCTGAACTTATTATTAGAACAAAGAGCTAAATATCGCAACAAAATTATAGAAAAAATACAAATTCAGAATGAACAAATAATAAGTTCTAAAATTATTCAAGGAGAAGACGATGTTGACTGTTTTTTTAAAAGTTTGGCTATGACATTAAAGACGTTACCACAAAAAGCTATTAATAAAGCAAAAATTAAAGCATTATCTATGATAACTGAACTTTAAGAAAAATATTCAACCATATCAACTCCTGAGCAGTCACCTTTATCCTTTAATTCATTCTCAAGTAGTAAAATACCGGAACACACAAATTACTACGAATTTTCCACAATCACTCAGTTATAAAATTGTATTGAAATACATTAAAATTTATTAAAATAAATGTTGGTATATGTATATAAGTACAATAAAATATGTAAAATATAAAACAATCTATATACAATTAATTAATTAAATTAATATTAATAATACTTTAATTATTACAAATAAATTATATTAACTATAAACTTATTATATAGATACCTGTATATTTTAATATAATATATTATATCTCAATACCTAGTTAATATTACTACCAAGGTATTGATCCTTAATTATTAAAAAATATTTTAAAACGCTCTCTTACTTCAAACCCCTCAATATTTAAAAATCCATCTGTTCTGGCCATTGACATCATATTATTATTCGGTGTTAGTGTTTCTGTGTTCTATTCATAATATGATTGTTTTGAGTTTTCCATATATCCATCCCTTAGCATATTGTATAAATAGCATGTAACCCAAATTAAATCATCACAAGTAGTTATTTCTATATTAATGGGTTGATAAAAGACCCTAAATGTTTGATTGAGTAAACCAAAAGCATTTTCGGTTATTTGCCTAGCGCGACTTAATCTATAATTAAATTTTTTTTTTGAATTGTCATCTCTTTCTGTTTTTCTGTAGTATGGTTTCATGAAATGTTTATGAAGTCTAAATAGCTCATCACCAGTAATAACATGAGGCACGATTATGTCATATCCAGGAAGAGTACTAGTTTCGGGAAATCAAAATGTTCCATCAAGTATTTTTTTCCCTAATTTGGATTTTAAAAAAATACCACTGTCTCCTTCTTTACCATAGGATCCTATATCTACAACGACAAATTTGTAATTTGCATCAACCATAGCGAGTAGTATCGTTTAAAAAAAGTATTTGTAGTTATGAAATAAAGATTCTGAATTATTTAGACAACGTACATGAATGTGTTTTCCGTCTATTGCTAAAATACAATTAGAAAAATTCCACTTGTAACTAAATTCAGGTGATTTTGTCTTAAAATCTACTGTATGTGCATCTGGCAAGAAAAGTGGTATTAATTTAACTTTTAAAATACATAATGTCTCTTTTATAATTTTACTAATATAACTGTGGTATATACGGAAACTGAATGACAACGAACGAAATGATTCCCCCCCAGTAACTATTAAAAAAATAATTTATATAATATTTTTATTTAAAATTTCATGTTATGAAAATATGAATATACATACATTTTCATCATTTTCGTAACATGAAATTCTAATGATCCCGTACTTTTAAAAATAACACCTTAAAGTTAGTGCTAAATTCTCAACAGCAGTAATCGGTTTCACCACACGATTATATGGTTGTTTGGTCAAATTGTTTTAGTTAGCTCCATTTCGGTTAATGATAACAAAAATCAAACTGTTTATGGTTTAAACGAAAAAATCCACGTAAAAAAAATATACTATGTTATTCTTCTTCCTCTTCTAGTAAATTTAAAATTATATTATTATTATTATTTAAAACACAAAATTCCGCCATGACTTGTAAACGTCCCAACGTTTTAAATCAAACTATTTACACATTATAAACGTATCAATGTATAATTTTTTAGAAAACCACCGCGGCCAGTTGCGTCTAGGAAACCGTACCTTAACAAATTTTTTCTTTACGAAAAAATTACAACAAACAGAATTCCAAGCTATGGCATTTCTATTAGTGACATTCCAAAAAAATATCCAAATAATAAATTTCCCGTTATTAATGGTGCTCCATAACTTTAAATTATTAATGTTATTAGGATGTAAAGGTTTGTTCAAAAACCGCCACCTCCACACACTCCACACGGGGTCACTCCGACACCACCAACACCGAAAATAATGCGGTCGGCCGCCGCCGCTATTTCAGCTGTCACCCCACTCCACCAGCACACATGCAACTGGTTCACCACAAAAATATCATTTAGCTTGTGCTATCTACATTACTAAATCAGATAACCGTTTATCAAATTTGTTTTATCATATCCAATTATGTAACCACATTTATTTTACCGCGTTTATTTAATCACAATATGTTATTAAATCTATTTGATTAAATTATGTTATCAAATTACGTGATAACCTTTATCATACGTTATTATTTTCCCGCCATCAATATAATATTTAAAAAAATATATAATAGTGATCTGGGTTAGAATCCAACCATAGATATACATGTTTCCAGCATGCGCTTTCCTACAATCGAACGCTAACACCATTACTTATAGCCATAATAATATAATATGTATATTATAATTTATTTTTATATCAGTGGATAAGATATGTTGTAATACATGTTCGAAAATATATATAAATTCACGTTTCAAACGCTCATCATTGTACAAGTATAACTGTAAATTGTCTCCGAGTATTACCGAGTGTTGTCGATACCCCCACCATATTAAAAATATATTTATAACATAATAATAGCCAGGTGTTACTTTTCATATAACTTAAATATATTTATAACCATAGAAGGAATGCTATTAATACGAGCATGTTTGCTTTCTGTCGACTTATTTTGTAATCGCCGATTTTTCAGTCCTGTCGAATTCCTTTTAAATTTATAACAATAGTAATCGCCAGATGTTTCAGACCTGTCGAATCCTGCCGAATTCCTTTTAAATGTATAACAATAGTAATCGCCAGATGTTTCAGACCTGCTGAATTCCTTTTAAATGTATAACAATAGTAATTGCCAGATGTTTCAGTCCTGTCGAATCCTGCCGAATTCCTTTTAAATGTATAACAATAGTAATCGCCAGATGTTTCAGACCTGCTGAATTCCTTTTAAATGTATAACTATAGTAATGGCCAGATGTTTCATTCCTGACTGGTTTCTTCGTACAAAGAATACCCCCACTATCGGAGTACTATTTCCAAATACAGTACGTTCATCAATATTGAGCATTAATATTGGTGGTAAAACTAATTTAATATATTTTTTACTCGTTAATGAAAACGGATTACGATTTGAAAACGTATACATATATTCCAAAATGTTGGAACAACCTAAATAAATGTTATTAAAACAAATTATTGATGGAATTGACGGCATTAATTTATATACTTTTTATGAAAATTAAGAGGTAATTTCACCGGAAAATGAATTACCAAACTCTATATTTATAATTGATGACATAATTGGTGAGAATCAAGGTGTTATAAAAGAATACTTTTCACGAGGACGACATAATAATAGACATATTTTATTTGGCCCGAAGTTATTCAAAAGTACCTAAACAGTTGATATGTGATAACGACAATTTAATCGTATTATTCAAACAAGACGAGACTAATTTTTATTAATTTTTATTTTTATGATTAATTATATGAAACTTTAATATATTAAATATTTCAGGAGTCCGGTAAGGAGAAACCTCTATAATTACAAACTGCCCGACTATTTTTGTTTATTTTTTAAAATTATAACAGACATGTAATAATTATTAAGGACCTTGATGCCTAGATGAGTCATACCGCATAAAATAATTAATTAATTAATTGTAGATTAGCATTTAACGCTCGTTATTGATTTTATATATTCATTATTAATAATAAACAGTACCAAGAATAGGACAACCACAAGTATGTAATATTATATATTATAATTAAACAACAAACAAAAATAAAATAATATTATAATATATGTTCTACTATAAATAGTTGAATTTGTATTTTCTAACCATCTAAACATTAATTTATTTCTAATAAATTATGCATCTATAATGTCTACCGGAAATGTTACCGGATGGTTACTCCAATTATCTTGATAATAAATGATTACGTCTTGTTTCTATACCATTTGGCTAAAACTGATAAAACCGAATATGTTATCCGTATAACCTGAATAATACATAGGATTATATTACGTTACGTAAAAATATTATGAAGTAAATAGTTTGTACGTACTTCTTTAAACAATTCTAAATTTATTACTTTGTTCTTTGTAGCTTGTAGATTGTAATTATCCGCATTGTTCAAATTCATAGCACAAATGAGAAGCTTTTTGTAATTCATACTCATTTCAGTCCAACCACTGCTGTATAATGCAAAGTTCATAGAGTTTTTCTAGTAAATAAATACAAATGATCTGTATTATACTGAGTTATACAAAAGAAATTAGAAGAATATAATCATTTAAAATTGTATATAATATGTTTTTTAAAGCTATAAAATATAAAGTAAATAAATTATACGACTAAAAAAACATAATAATTTTATATTTCCATTATAAGTATTATTAAAAAATTTTATTTAATACAAAATATGAATGTATCTTATATTAAAGAATCGTTCAAATTGCAACGATATTCATAAAAATTTTAATAATTGCTATTATACTATAAGTAGAAACAATTAAATAAACACAAAAAATGAGTTGAGTTCAAATATAAAATAAACCTAAATATTGAGTTATTAGATTCATGTCATTACACCGATTGTAAAGAATTCGACGGGTATTTCTGCCGACAGTTACTATTCATTTACGACGATGGTATTTATGTCAATCAGTATGCCACAAAGTTATTCTTTATAATTATCTAATTTGTTCAATAAAAGATAGATATTATACGGAATGGTTTATTAAACGTACTCAACCTATTTTTTAATACAAATATATATCCATTAAAATAAATATAATCTTAATATATCACCCGGCATATAAAATTTGAGTCTAAATTAATTCCAAATCAGTCAATACATAGCTCCTATTCAAGGTTAATAAAACTACCGAGTAAGAGCATTAATAGTTAAAAATGGATTAAAAACAATAGAGATCGCGATATCTTCGACTACCTACAAAGAATTACATATATCTTCAAATTTAATAATACGACAACACTTTGTTGTATATTATTGAAAATTTCTGACTCTGTTAAATTGTTCACAAAACTCTAAAACCGTTGTAAACAACTATCAGCATAATAACCATCTGCGTCAAAATTTATCGGCATAGAAACTCTTCGGTGTCTTTGTAGTAAGCGTAAAGACATGACTTTAAGTTGATAACTAAATACCTAATTTAGTTATTTTATGAATTATGATTAAATAATTATATCAAATTCAAATTTACTATAGGTATCTAAATAATAAATGAAAATAACTCTAATAGGTCTAATTAACACATTTTTATCCGTCTTATAGTAATCATTTCTTTTTAAATGTATTGGACTTAAAAAATACTTTTTTATTCAAAAATTATTATCAATTTTTTATACATAAAAGTACTTATGCTATTCATAATCATGTTAATACAGAGTGATTCTTTTATCGTACTACATCGTACTATTTCAATCTCTTTTTATGTTTTACAATTTTTTTTTTTTACAAAAAATTTAGAACTTACTACCCTTTATTTTTATATCAACTAAGTTTTTTTTACATTATTTTGTAGTATTATAAATTTTTAAATGGCATGGTATGTAAATTTCTACGTCACCAAATAGGAACTAAATATATAAAAATTATCTTTCCTTGTCATATTCAATTTGATCAACTTTTCAATGAAGTGGTTTAAATGAAGTGTTAAAATTAGTATTTAGTAAATAATAAAACTGCTTCTTGGGAGACGCTTATTTTGTTTATTATTGTTTACATAATGAGAGCCAGTACCTACTTTATAGCTATATAGCATGAAGATCCATATCTGGTTATTTAATACAATAATATAAAAGTAAAAATACATTTAAGATTAAAAACTTATTTATAAACTACTTATAAGTTTAAAAATTTACCTATTATAATATGAAAAAAGTATAAAACCAAAAATTTAAGCAAAAAAACAAATTGTAAAACATTGAATTTTCATGGAAAAATAAAAAGTAATAATTATTTTGTAAAAAAAAAAAAAATAAAAAAATAATTAAGAAACATAAATTTGATGGAACAAACAATTATAATACGATAAAAGAATCACCCTATATATACTAAAATATCTATAAATAATTTCATACCACATTTATTTATACGATTAAATATTAAGTATAACATTCACAAATATTATTTAGCTCAAATATGTTATTGTACTTGCTCATTGATGTTGTTAAATAGGTAGCAAATCAAATATAAACCCAATGTATACATCATGGTCGTCATTAAAAGTCTTTGATTTACTGGATTTGTCAACGAAATACCATTAAAATAATTCTGGAATACAATTCAAATATATACTATATGATAAAATATGATTTTAATAAGGTTTTAGTAAAAACTAAAATATATTAACCATTATTGTCAGACTACTAAACAATATTATTAGCAATGAATGCACAGCTATGTATAAAAGTATTATAGATTGAAATATTCGGTAGAAATCTCTTTTGTTTCTGTAATAAAAAAATAATTATAAACCCAAATTTGTATTAGAAACTATAATACATTATATGAAGATACCAATCATTAAACAAATATTATTAATGTTCTAAAAAAAAATTAAAAGAAATAAAATTCAAAACATACATACGAAAAAATAATAATTTTACAACAAAAAAAAATATACGTTCGATGTTATTTAATATTATTTGTATTAATATATAAATATTATATTTCATATATTATCTTTAAAAATAAAAAAATTCATTAATTGAACCATCAATTTAATCTTTTCTTTCTTTTCACCGCAAAATAAGGTTCAAATAGCTCATTTAATAACACATAAATACCTAATAATTTTCAAATTACAGATGCGGATATTGTATAGTGTTTTTACAAATCGTATATATTCTACTATGACTTTATATAGATTTCTATCCATATTATATTATTTCTGGTACACCTAAATCATTACTACTTACTGCATGATATGTTTATGGTCATGAATCAAAAGTTTAAAATCATTCATTATTTTTAATTCTTTTTGTTCTGCTGTTATTTTTGCATCGTCTGTAAATCGATATTATTATTAAGTTATATTTTAAGATATTATTACTAGCCGACAATTTAGACTCAAAATCAAATTTGTTTTGAAATAAGCATGTTATATCATCAAACTTACTCATCAAACGTATATGATCCATGCTAAAATTACTGAACGAGTTAGCTATAGTTTTCAACTGAAATGTTAATGTAATACATATTGACAATATAAAAAAGTCAAATAACCATGTACTATAGGTCCAAGATACACTTAATACATATTCCATAATATAAAAATATAAATAATTGTCATTGTAAAAACGTTCAGACGCCGGAAATGGTAAATTCAATATATTATAACGGTAATGGTAGGTTACATTTTTTATGATCACATCAACATAAGCCTCGTGAGCAAGAAATGGTGATAAAATCCAAGAAACATTAGTTGAAAACCATAAAACCATTAATATAATTGCCAATGACTTGGATTTCTTTCGACCAATGTCCAATATTTGTCTGTTATGGTATTTGTAGGATAAGTAATTTACTGATGTTAATTTTATACAGTTCCATATTTTATCAACATTATTCATGATACAATATAATTTACAATTTACGAGATGAGTAGCAATCAGCAATGAAAAGTAATGTGTTACGTTATTAATATCATCAATGGTGTAATACATGTTTATTGCGACTTCAAATTGAAAAATACATTGGCACACGAATTGCAGTATTGCTATAGATTTAAATATGTTAATACCAAATAATTTTGAATTTGGCATTTGGTAAATTCCAATCATTTTTAATATTTGAACATCAATTAAAAAATTACTTTCTTCTTTTGATTCCATTTTCGCTGATTTATGCAAATGTGTCTAATAATCTATAATATGGAATTATAAAATGGTAATTTTAAATTGTTATCTAATATTAATGAATAATTAAAGTATAAAAATTGCTTTTAATTAAATGTTATTTTTATATCAATATTCTAAATAATAATAAAAAAAATTTTATTATAAACTTACCAGATAAAGAAAATATTATTTTGTTAATATTCCACGAAACATAAATTGACTATAATGCAGTCATTCAATCTTTATATTCAATCTTTAGTGAAATTGTAAAATATAAAATACATTTAACGAAAATGTCTTGTTATAGTGGGTAGATACTTTTTAAATCTTTTGTTAGTTGTTATTATACTATACAATCTCAATAAACATATTATTACAAATATATAATATTTATCAACAAGAAAATATAATATTATTATAAAATAGAGAATTCTATATTTTTGAGATTAGGTATATAATTAGTCTTAAAAATGTGCATCGCTGTTCTATAATTCTCAATTGAAATTGAAATATAATAACACTAACTGTAACATCAACAATATTAATCGTAAAGGGCGTAGAGATAATTTAGTCTGAAAACTATCTGAAAAAAGTTATACCACTTATACCTTAAACCTACATGAATACATAATAATATTTAATAGTTAAATCGATTTAAAATTATACTTAACTGTTTATTCAATAAATTATAAATAAGTATCGTTTTATGGACAAGAAAATATAAAATATAAACCCATATTATATAAATAAATCTAATTTTTTTTTACATTTTTGTCAAATTAATATAACAAGCTACCCTAGATTATAGTTATTATCAGAAATAAATAATGTTACCACGACCGAAAACAGCATTTTAAATTTAATAACTAATGAGCTAATTTTAAACCTTAAAAATGTTGATGCCTAAAACATATATAATTAGATATTTCAGTCGTATAAATATTGTATATAAGATAACTTAAATTATTAATTCTTATATCATTATACTATTATTTGTACGACATGGTATATAAAATATAAGTTGCTAAAAAACGAGTTCATCATAATGAGAGTTCTAATATTACAGTCAAATAATAACTACCGACTACTATCATATTATTATAATATAATTCACCCCGGGAGTTCCTCTCCCCTTAACGTTCAACAATGAAATCATTCCTCAGACTAATGAAGTAAAATACCTCAATCTAGTCTTCGACAAAAGACTCATCTGGGTCCTTAAGCTAAAAAATAAGCGGAAACAACTGAACACCCGCTTGCATATTATAAGACCACTCCTGAAATCAAATATGAGCAACCCTAACCGTCAACTAATATAAGAGCTTACTCCTTCCAATCTGGTTCTACGGTATCGCCCTCTGGGGTTCAGCCAAACCAGACAATATCAGAACTATCTAAGCTTTCCATGCCATTTGCTTACGGATGACTGTGAATGCCCCCTGGTATGTTACCAATGCCAGTCTCCACAAAGAGCTGAAAATTGATACTGTCAAACAAACAGCTTCCAAATTTTATACTCGCCTTCATTTCAAAACAGCCGACCACCCCAACTGCCTCTTTGCTGTACTTTACTCTAACCACCTACCTGAATACCCGCCAAGACGTCTCAAACGCAACTGACCTAGAGACTTTCTCAACATTTAATCACGTACTTTAAGTAAACTATTTGAGCTCAGGTGCTTCTAATGTGAAGCTCCTTCATGTCTTTTTCACCGTCCTTCTTAACGATACGCTATAAATTTTACTTATTGTACCCCCTAGTACAAATTGTAAATATTCATTTAAATAAACGGAAAAAAAAAATAAAAATATAATTTACTGTAAAAAAAACCCATAATATATTATAACTATATTAATTCTAACTGGTTATTGAACGATTGATAAAAATATATATTATTGTTTTTGTTGTATATATGCAAAATAAAATTGGCATTATAATAAGAATAATAAATTTAAATCGTGCACATTTTTGATCAAGTTATCAGACTTCAAAGTTCAAATAGCTTATTTTAATAAATCTTTGCATTTACATAAAAATCCGTTACCTAGTAATTAATATAAAAAAATATTAAATTTTTTTTTTTTTTAAATTGTGTAAAATATTAGTAGGAATAATTCAAATTTTCAAACAACGATGTGTTCTAATTAAACTATCAGAACTTATGCCGCGACAGCAATTAAACCAAGCAACTATATTATGTGTTCATATTTCATTAGTTTTAACTCAAATATTGGTGGTAGGGCAACAATTTTTTTTGTTTTGTTAAAAAAAGTAAAACTATATTAAAAGATCTGTCAGAGGCTTTTATTAGTAAAAAGTTCATAAAATTTCAAAGGTACAAATGAATCTTTCCGATGTCGAAGAATGAATTTTAGCAATAGAATCTAAAGGTATTGATAATGACGATATCCCTATGTAAACTGTAGATGTAGATGGACAATTGTCTAAATGTAATTACTAAACTACGTATCATGCACTATCTGGAGTGGTTTTACATAATACACATAAACAAAATATGAATTATACACAAATTTAGTATTTACAATTCATTTTTCAAAACATTATATTTTCCGATTAAGCATATTCCATACAATATTTCTTTTTAGCCATATAAATATTTTCATAAAATTTTCTATTATTGATAGGTCATAATTTTAACTTACTATAATTTAACTTTCCAACAAATGCCTGTTCCACTGTAAATAATTCCTAGCATCGATAGATATTCCAAAAAGTGTAAATTATGGATAATTTCAGGCACGTACACAGAATAAAATTTCGGGGAGGGGGGGTTAGGTTACATAGCAATACAAATTGTACAGCAACATAATAAAACAATTTCTTCATACTTACTCATTATTTTTAATGTTACAATATTATTATGCTAAATATTCTAATTTTATGTATGTAATTTGTTCAGTGTTCAGAAGTAAGAAGTATATTTAGGAATTTTAGGAATAATAATAATAATAATAAGTTTTCGCACTCATATATTATAATCGTTCAAATACCGAACACAGACTAAAACTAAACGATCGTCATCGTTTAATAATTATTGTAGTTTAGCAATTCAATAGAAATTTTTGGTGACCGATCGAGTTCGGAAATAAGATAAGATTATCCACAAAATATGAGTTTCCAGGTATATCGCAAATCGCAATGACACAGTTCTGTGTAATTAGTAGTTCTCAGTAATCACTTCGATCATTCAACTATAATACTATATATATAAACTTGTATTTCATATTCGACTAATAAACAGAGAAAAACAGTCAACAGCTAATTATAAAAATATTTTATAATAATAGGAGTATAATAAATTTAACTTAATTTTCAAAGAAATTATTTCGGTGGGGGGGGGGTTTGGAACCCCAAAACCCCCCCCCTGTATACGTGCCTGGATAATTTATCTTAACTAACCTGCTTGAAAAGTTCTGTGTTATACGTGAGATATAATTGTGATCAATTAAAATAGTTTATATGATAATTGCCCTAATTGCTATCATAACGTTTATTTATTGGTAATTCCAAACATTGTACTTTCTAATGACTTACTATTCTATAAAATGTATTTTCAAAATAATGCCTGTTCACTACAATTTACTGTTCATTAAAATATCATTACCAAATAATATACATTTCAATAAATACATGTTCCTAACAAATTTTTCCTAAAAAAATAATTTCAACAAACAGAATTCCAAGCTATAGCATTTCTATTAGTAACATTCCAAAAAAAATATACAAATAGTAAATTTCCCGTAAATATTAGCACTCCATAACTTTGACTTATTAATGTTAATTGTAATTTGAAATTTTGGACTTTAAAATTTTATAGAATCAGAATAAAATATTACTTGACAACTTAACCCAACTCTAAAATATTTCATTAATCGATAGTCTCATTTTTTTAAAAATAATCATTTTAAATTTTAAGTGTAATTAAAGATATACGATAATTAATATCGATGTTTTAATTTTATGATAAGTTATATAACACAAAAATATACTTCTACCTCAGGAGTCCGGGTATTATGTATATTGTAAATATACAATTTTCAACTAATAAATTAGCTTGTATAATATGTCTGTTTAATATTGTTCAATGTTCACAAATTAAGTGAAAATAATATAACATTGTAGATATACGTAAAATATAATATACCTGTATTATAATATTATAACATCATATACATCTAGGTATATCACACATTATAAAATATTACGTAACAGTGTACAGTAATTTATCAAAATATAAATCATTCCTTTATAAACAGAAGGTACCAATATCTGACTGAGTTTTATCAAAACAATTTTCTCGATTACAATAGTTCATTTACACTAATCATTCTGAGGACCGAAGGGACGAAGAAGAAACCTCTATAATTACAGACTTTTTTTATTTGTTTACATTTTTTAAATTACTACAGACATGTAATAATTGTTAAGGACCTTGGTCCCAAGTCGAATCACACCGCATAAAATAATTAATTTATTAACTGTAGATTAGCTTTTAACGCCAGATGTATTTCCGTTATTGATTTTGTATATTTTTTATTAATAATAAACAGTATCAAGAATAGGTCAACCACATCTGTGTTATCGCAGAATAATATAAATATATGAAAATAGACATGCATGTCAATAAAATTAAATCTATAAAGTACAACGAATAGAGCAAGGGTTTTCAACCTGGGGGGCGCGCCCCTCTTGAGAGGTGTGACGCAATTTTAAAGGGGGCGTGAAAATGTTGAAAAAAAACTCGAAAAATGAAAATATTGCTGTTTTCTACGATTTCTTCTGATTAAAAATAAACAGTGCCAACCCTCTCATTAATTTTATAATTAATAATAGTTAATTTAAATTTTAAATTGTAATAATATTATATACCTTACCTATGCAAATTAATTCGTTTAATAATAAAAAAAAACTTCATTAAAGTTATATTCATATTAATCCAATAACCAACATTAAAGTAAGTTATGACCTATATATTATATATTCATATATTTATATATATATATATATATATATATATACATATAAATATTAAGCATACATCAATCGTATACTAGTGAGGAGGTGGGGTGTGAACCTCAAAAGGTTAAGAACCCATGGAATAGATTAACCCAAAATATGTTATTGAAAACTTCCATGAACAATTGAGGCCATATATAATATAAATAATACTACTAATCCCTCCAACTTTGAGATGGACAATATGGCATTCTGTTTACTTAGAATTATAATTAAAACGGTTAGTGGATATGATTAAAAGACATAACCAGAAAGGTCAACATGAAGACTAAAGTCAATATAATCAAGAACAACACCAAAATAAATCTCAAAATGACTGACAGAGGACGTATTTGTGACATTACTGACAACTACTGGAGATAAGTCATTTAACACGTCAAATTGTATTTTATTGCAACACTTTTATTTTACGAGTTAATTGTATTTGAATAAACAAGTTTATTATTTAAATTATTGAAATTAACTAGTTCATTCTGATATGGTCAAGTTGATCCGGTTAACACGCAACACATGTTATAATCATAAACTAAAATAAATATAATTAAACATTAAAATATTAATTTAATCTTAACTCTTACGTTAATTCTATACCAAGAATAACTTTGTTAAGTATGCAAAAATATTTTTAATAATTTCATTTAATACATACAAGTATTTAAAGGTAAATTTTGGTATAACTATTAATTATGTTATATAAATAAATAATTTTAGTAAAAAAAAAAAAACAATCTAATATAACTAACAAAAAGCAATAGGCATTAATATTTATTTACCAATATTACTATTTTAAACAAGTACACAAACATTATATATAATACAATAATAGTTACAATTAATTTTGTTAAAAATTCCAAGTATATATTACATATATTATAATTAAACAACGAACAAAAATAATATAATATAATATAATATATGTTTTACAATAAATCGCTAAATTATTAAATTTGTATTTTCTAACCATCTAAACATTATTTTATTTCTAATAAATTATGCATTTATAATGACTACCATTAATGTTACCAGATGGCTACTACAATTATCTTGATAATAAATGATTACGTTTTGTTTTTATACCAATTGGCTAAAACTGATAGAACTGAATATGTTGTCCGTATAACCTGATTAATACATAGGATTATATTACGTTATGTCAAAATATTATTAAGTAAATAGTTTGTACGTACTTCTTTAAACAATTCTAAATTTATTACTTTGCTCTTTGTAGCTTGTAGATTGTAACAATCCGCATTGTTCAAATTCATAGCACAAATGAGAAGCTCTTTGTAATTCATACTCATTTCAGTCCAACCACTGCTGTATAATGCAAAGTTCATAGAATTTTTCTAGTAAATAAATACAAATAATCTGTATTATACTGAGTTATACAAAAGAAATTAGAAGAATATAATCATTTAAATTTGTATATAATATGTTTTTTAAAGCTATAAAATTTAAAGTAAATAAATATACGACTAAAAAAACATAATTATTTTATATTTCCATTATAAGTATAATTAAAACATTTTATTTAATACAAAATATGAATGTATCTTATATTAAAGAATCGTTCAAATTGCAACGATATTCATAAACATTTTAATAATTGCTATTATACTATAAGTAGAAACAATTAAATAAACACAAAAAAAGAGTTGATTTTAAATATAAAATTAACCTAACTATTGAGTTATTAGATTCATGTCATTACACCGATTGTAAAGAATTCGACCGGTATCTTTGCCGACAGTTATTATTCATTTACGCCGATGGTATTTATGTCAATCAGTATGCCACAAAGTTATTCTTTATAATTATCTAATTTGTTCAATAAAAGATAGATATTATACGGAATGGTTTATTAAACGTACTCAACCTATTTTTTAATACAAATATATATCCATTAAAATAAATATAATCTTAATATATCACCCGGCATATAAAATTTGAGTCTACATATATCTTCAAATTTAATAATACAACAACACTTTATTGTATATTATTGAAAATTTCTGACTCTGTTAAATTGTTCACAAAACTCTAAAACCGTTGTAAACAACTATCAGCATGATAACCATCTGCGTCAAGATTTATCGGCATAGATACTAGTCGGTGTCTTTGCAGTCTTTGACTAAAAATATAATAAAAAAATCAATGTCATAATAATCATTTCAGGTAATTATTTCTTTTTTAATGTAATTTTGAAAAAAATATGGCGTATATTCAAGACATTATTTACCAATACATCTCTGAGCATAAGCTAATATAGTTGTTTTATGAAAATTATGATAAAATAATTATATCAAATTCAAAAGTACTATAGGTATCTAAATAATTAATGAAAATAATAACTCTAATACGTCTAATTAACACATTTTTATCCGACTTATAGTAATCATTTCTTTTTAAACATGTTGGACTTAAAAATAATTTTTTTATTCAAAAATTAATACCTATTTATGTTTCATGAAGTAAAATACATACGCTATTCATAATTTATGTAAATACAGTGATTTTTTTACTGTACTACACTTATTATTTCAGTTTCATTTTATGTTTTTCAATTAATTTTTTTAAAATTTATTACCTTTTTATATTTTTAAAGTTTTATAATTTTTTAAATGGCCTAGTATATACATTTTTACGTCACAAAATAGGAAAAAAATTATGTAAAATAATCTTTCTTTTTCATATTTATTTTATCAAATTTCAATAAAATACGGTTGTTTAAATTATGTGCTACAATGAGTATTTAGTAAATAATAAAACTGCTTCTTGGGAGATGCTAATTCTGTTCATTATTGTTTACATAATAAGCGTCAGTAGCTACTACATAGCTATATAGCATGAATTGCGTAATCTGCAGTGATGTATTGGAGCGTAAACGGAAGTATAAAACGTATACTCATAACAATATTAGTATAAAAGTGCGTATACGTAATATAAATAATAATTGTATAAGTAAACGGTAGGTATAGGGCCATAATATTTTTTAATTTATAAATTTGTTATACATTTAATGACAATAAATGTGTAAGGTATAATGTTTCTATTAGTTAATTCATGTTTATAGTATATTATAGAGGTATATAACTTAAAATAAAACAAAAAGAAATCTCATTTAATAAAGTGTAAAGTTCTATTTATAATTTATTTATGGTTATTATATCTAATTATTAAGGATAAAAAAAAATTATTTGACTAAAAATGTAAAAGTAATTAATGTCATAATAATCAAGTAATTCAAAATAAGTCAAGTAATTTTTCTTTTTTAATGTAATTTTAAGAAAAATATGGCGTATACTCAAAACATTATTTACCAATACATCCCTGGTTATCTGGATACTAAATATAATAATTGAAATATGAGAATAAATATATTTAAGATTAAAAACTTATTCAAATATACTCAATAATTTGTAAATTAACCTTTTATAATATAAAAGAAATATAACACCGAAAATTTAAGTAAAAAAACCAAATTATTGAAACAATTGAATTTTTATGTAAAAATAAAAAGTAATAGCGATTATGAATATTTTGTAAAAAAAAAAAAATAATAAATAATTAAAAAACATAAAAATTGATCAAACAAATGAGTATGGTACAATAAAAGAATCATCCTATATATAATAAAATATACATAAATAATTACATACTACATTTATTTATGCGATTAAATATTAAGTATAACATTCACATGTATTATTTTACTCAAATAA
>CM023357.1:59771817-59789066 GCA_013282895.1 Eriosoma lanigerum | reverse complement strand
AGTGGTAATATATAATACACATATACAATATATGAATTATATAGGTATAAACTTACAGGTTATATAATTGGTTACAAATCGAAAAAAATTTTGTTTGTGGTCAATAATTTAAATCGATAAATATTATAATCTTATAAATACAATATAAATTTAATATAAATATTTATATTAAATATATTAATTTAATATTTACTATAAATATAATATAATAACGTTGTTGTCTACCCGATCTGGCCCACCGACCGGGATGCATACAACCATTCTGGGATCCATTTCGGCACCAGTACATGCATACACTCTCTTGCTGTTGGTCTATTTGAATTGATGCGCATGGATATGATATTTGTGACTACACGGACGATCGTGTATTTGGATCTTATTATAGATTATTTTAGACAGCGTTTGCATATTGTGTCCTGTCGTGTTCGATTAACGCGGAGGCCCGAACTACGGGAGTTCCGAGTTCGAACCAATGAAGTCCGTACGAGAGAATAGACTTTTTTGTTCTTGTCAATTTATTTGTGCGAGGTGATTTTCACAGCAAGTCGGAGTTAATTTTCGATTTGTGAAGCGGAGCGACGAGTGCCAAACACGCGCAGAACACAACACTGTACTTGTTTACTCGAAACTATTGTACTATAATTGGTACAACTGTACTAACGTATACTATTGTTAGACTAACAAATTTACTAGTATCGTAACACCGCACGTTTCAAAATTTACAGTTGGTAGTTTGTTAGTAAAACCGGGAACCAGCTAGGAGTCTCATATTGAATTTTTCATTCAAAGTTTTTATTAAATATATAGATATTATTGGAACTCTAAGAAAAATGTTCTTCTTCTCCCCTTTAAGTAGTCAATACGGACCTGTTGTCTACAACTGTCCATAAAATAATAATAACACCTGTTGCCTGTAAAATTATAGCTTTGGTATAAATCTTTTATATTTATATATATATATAAATACAATATACATTGATATTTAGACAATAATAATATATATTAAGATCTTGATTAATCACAGAATTATAAACCAAAATAGAATACAGAATTAAATACTAATTACACATAAAAAATGTAATTAATTTTGAATCGTAGTTTTGCCAAATAATGACCAAACCTAATGTAATAACTCAAAAAGAAAATAATAATATAGTAATAATTATATTATTGTAATACAACTGTATGCTAATGTCTTGCCTCCGTGAACGCGCTCTTCAATATTTCAACGTAAAAGAAAAATTCAAAGCTTACGTTATGGAAGACACTCGTCACACGTCAGAATACCAATAAGTTCACTAGAATGATATAAATGTATGTAATGTTTTTTGGCAGGATTGTATGGTCAGCACTCTCGAATAGCGCGCGGAAGGACTTTGTCGGTCAGCTCTCGCAAAGGGACTGCGTGGAGTGTATGTAATGTCCCTACGTCGGTGACAAGATTTCAAGGTTGACTGTCGACGATTCTAAAGGGTCCTATTTTAAGAGAAGTGTCCTTCGGGGAATCTAACTGTAAACGTTCTTTGATTAGCCGACGGTTTTTACCGCTATTTTTATATGTCTTAATTTTATTGTGTTTGGGAATTGTATATAATATAATTCTTACGGTTCTTATAATACGTAATTGTAAAGGGATTGTAATTTATGTCTGTGGACCCTGACGGTATTCTGACTTGCTCGAGTTTATTTATTGTACATATTTATAATAAATTCCATTAATACATATGTGTGTTCTTATTTCTAAAGTCTACCATACTATAGTGGAGTTTTATTGTTGGTCATCGACTTGCTATAAAGTATATTGTGATGATATGTGCTCAATGCTCATATCATTACACTTAACATGTACCCACCCCTTTTTATCATGAGGAACATGCTTCGTAGGAACCCCCATGTCTCCAGCACTAATGATGCGTAATATAATATTAATATAATGTTTATATTTTATTATAAACGTTTAACACTCGTTGTTTTTTACAAACCTTTATTACCATTTATTTAAATATTTATATCCTATTGTCAAACATAAAAATATTTTATAAAAAAATTAATAAATAACAAGTAAGTTGTAAGTATTAACGTAAAAGTTAAACTTAGTAACATAATTATTGTATTATTTATAATAATTCATTAATATACACAATATTATGTCAAATAAAAAAAAAAAAAAAATACACGCGGGACGACTTTACGAAATTATTAATCTATCCGCCGCTAATGATCGATGAAATTATACAAGGATTCCCAGGAAACAAGGATATTGTGTAGGTGGTGATATAAATAGACATTTATAGGAAATGATATAACATAACGTTTAACAATGATAATTATTGCGGACGCACGCACAAACTTGCACCTTTATCTTTAGCGTTAGCATTGTATTTTCTGTTTCGTGAATTTTAATTACTTGTTTATATATTATATTATTTTGAATTATATAATCGCGAAAAGGCCGACGCTCAGCGTTATTATTGTAAACATGGCCGTTGTTCGTCGGCGTCCATTATTTTTGTCGCGTGTGAATCATCATGCTGTTTGTGTCGCTAAACAATTTGTTAGAATTCATATTATTGTTTACTGTACAAGCATTTTATTGTGTATCAGTATACATAGTTTATTATTCTGTAAGTATCTACCACTTATTGTAGTATAATATTTGTGCTCAAATAGCCAAATTATTGTATTGATGTTATATGAATATGACGTGAACAGTATTGTGCATTATCTAGATGAAATACAGTTATCTTTTTATCTTATCTATAAATTAACATTATTTTAAGTACCTTTTTATCATATCTAGATAAATAAATAGGCTATCTAAAATAATCATCTAGATAGTCAATCAATCAATGATTGAAAAATGTTGACACAAAATAATTTTAAACCGCTCTCTGTAAAAACTATTTACAATTTTAATTGGAGCATCAGATAGTTTATAATTAGTAATGATAATATTTACAAAATAATCATGATAACAACAATTATGGTTTACGTCGAGTACAACATTAAATATTAATTATCTGTTTTTTTATCTAAATAAAATTGGTTATCTTTTATCTCTTATCTAGATAAATTATGGGTTATCTTTGTACAACACTGAACGTAAATTGTCAATGTTAATTCGTATTTAATTTATTTAATTATTGTATTTTTTTTTTTTTTTTTTTTTAAACAAGTATTATTAAGATTAAATTTTTTCGTATTTATTTATTCTATTGAGTTTTTATTGTATACTGCGCTAATCGCATATTTTAGTAATTATATTTTATTGTCGACCTTAATCGCCTGTCAGGAATTTCTAAGCTCAAATAGCTAAAATAATTGCATTTCGTTTATTTAAACTCCATGCTAATCGTCCAAAAATGTAATAGCGCTAATCGCCTTTTACGAAATTATTACATACTTACTGTCGGCGCTAATCGCCATCAAATACTTTTGTATTTTTACGTTATTGTCACCATTTTATGTTTGTTATTGAATTTTATTATTTTTATTACTATTATGTGTTGAGCCATAAATGCTAATTTACAAGTTTCAATTAATATTATTTTTATTGGTCCGCGCAAAGTACAAAATTTTGTAATACTATATATTGTGCTCAAATTGCTAAATTATTGAATTAAGATTATGATATACAGACGTATATACAGAAATATTGTCATATTTGTTTATTTTATTTACATAATTTGTATTTAAATTTAAATTATTATTATTGTTACCTTTGAATTATTTTATACGTTTTTATTATTTATTTATTGTTGTGCCAAACAGACAATTATTGTTATTATTGTTTTGTGAATTTTACACATTTTATTTATTTATTTTGTTATTATATTTTGAATTTTTATTGTTGTGCCAACCAGGCAATATTAAAATTCTATAGTATACGTTTTGATTTGAACTATTTTATTTATTTTCTAGTGGGTGACTTGAATTAAATTATTTGTACGTGGTGTCCGAGCGCGCATAATAAAGTTTTACGCTCTCGGTCCAAACACATAGGGTATCTTGATTAGGTTATAGATAGGAGGTTATAGATTTGGAGAAATGAGATTGGACAAAGAGTGATTGTGTTATAGTTTGCGATTAAGCCATAAAATTATGACTTCGTGGAAACAAAGCTGCAAATTAAAATCCTTATAAAGAAATAAAAAAAAACAATAGTGAAATTGAAATATTAAAAAAATATGGATAAATACCTACAATAAATAAAATTCATTTAATTTATGATTCTAATATTCTTAAGAAAGCATTTAAAAATTTAGAAGCTCTAAATGTATTTATTGATACGTATTATATCGTATATGTTTTAGTTAACACAAAGAGATATGTCTTCGGTAGATAATTTTATCTAGTTGATAATTTATTAAACTCATTTATCGAATTTCTCATAAGTTTTTCTTTAAGATAAGGAAATCTATCACAAAATAGATGAAAACGGCAATATTTCCGAAATTCACATTTTTGGAAAATTTGTTTTTTTATTATTTTATGATTGATTTTTCTGTTGCACATTGTAATATGATAACGTCTGGAATCGACTTTCCCACTTTTCTATTTTTAATATTACATTATTTTTGCCGACAGAAAATGTATGGAATTTACCATAAATTAAGTGTAAACATTTTAAATTTTTTGTTTTTCACTCAACTTAGTAGTACTTTATGCATTTTGGGTTTCAGAAATATAAAAATATAAACATTTATTCATATCTATTATATTAAATATAAACGTTATATAATGTTAAAATAAACAAATTTAAATTTTATTGTAGATCGATTCTCGTATTAGCAACGATTCTAATACTTAAATAATAAAAATAAAGATCTAATTGTAATTATAAAACTCACAAAATCTATTAAATTTTTTTCATAAAATATCAAATAAATACTCTAAGTATAATATATATTATCTATATACGTAATATTTCTTATTCACATGGTATGTGGAATACTATTTCTTATTTCTTTTATACTGTTATTATATCTTCTTTTTCATCTGGTTTGCGAGAAGTGATATAATTGAATACGTTGTTCGCATAATCTATAGAATTTAAGGTATCATTTTTTTAATTAATAATAAATTTAAAATATACCTTAATATTTCCATAACAAAAATTATTTTATAAAGCATAAACCAAAAACAATATGATAAATATATAATATATTTACATATGTGCAACAATTTTTAAATATACCATTGAAAAATTCAATACTTACAATTGCAAACATTTCCATATTTATTACATTTCTTATTGTTATGCGTAGTTGATAACTGTTAGCTTGATTCATTCTCATAGTATAAAGTAAAAGATTCTTGAATTTCATAGTCATTTCCGTCCAATTACAACAATATATTCCAAAGTTCAAAGAATCTCTCTAAAATTAGTAAAATAATATAATATATTTTTTTTATGAAAATTGATTTTGTTAAATCCAAAATACATAATTGCATAAAAAATCTCCAAAATAGCAATAGACTAAACATCTAGTGAAAATCTCACGTTAATAGTACAAACTCTATAGTGTGTAATGAATAATAATATATTATAAAATAGATTTGAAAGCAATAATTATGTTCGTCGTCAGTGTCGTATTTAAAGGGAGTAGGTTGTTCTAAGAGTTAAAACATCACACAGTTTTTTTACAAGAAATATGTGGCTCATCTCAAATAGTAAAAGTGTAAAACGTGATATATTGGTATATTTATATATTGATATTATTGACAATAATAAAAAAAATGTAAAAATATAATATGAAGAGGTGAAAATTAAAACGATCCTATGATCAAACTATAATAATATTTTCAGAGGAATGAATATAGTCTGAACACCCGCCCAAAAAACTCCCTAAATACGCCACTGTTTATCGAAGTTACAAAAATACTTAGTTTGGGTATAGTCAAAAACCGACAATGCAGTTAGTAATTTGTATAATTTATAATGGTTAATTTTAAAAATAATTGGCAGTAACAAATTTTTAAAAACAAAATTAATATAAAAAAGTAGGAAGGTCGTTTGTGAACGTTCCTCCTTCGTCCCTTCGGTCCTCAGAAAAATTAGTGGTTTATTATACTTAAGATTTGAATGCAATGATATTACATTAAAAATACGATTCTGAGTGAAACTCAATATATTACAACATACTATACTAATAATCCATTCCAAAATTTGACCACGTATGTAAATTACGAATATAAATATTTCAAAAAAATTTTAAGTTTCTACGATCTAAACTCAATTAGTTATCATAAAATATAAAAATTAAAAATAACAAAAACCGTAATTTTGCCGATTTTCACCATTTTTTTGGTAATTTTTCTTCTCCCAAGGAAAAACTTTAGAGAAATTCGACCAAATTCGAGTAATCAGACCATTATATCTACCTGAAAAAGAGTCTTCATACATAAAAAAAAAAATAATAAAAATACATCTTTGTAAAACCAATGCATTCCTCGCTTCGCTCTAAATCTAAAAATTAATAAATTCCTATATGAAAATTTTAAATACGTGATATAAATTTAAATCACCGATAAACCTTATGGAATCTCTGATTCATAAATAAAGTCTGTATACATAGAACTTATTTATTTACTTATTTACTTGTATAGTTGAACATATCAATCTGAATAGTTAAATTTAAAAAAATTAAATATTTTACGTACTTGTTCGTTTACACCATTACATAAATAGCAGTATAAGTACAAGCGTAATATAAAAGTTAACGATGACATTAATGGTTTCATAATAATTATAGACAACACGAATACACCATCAAAATAATTCTGAAATTAAAATATGATTTGTAAATAAAATAATTTAAGAAATGCAAATTACGAATGAATAATTTAACTTTAATTGTCATTGTAAATAGTAAAATTAATATCCACGAATCTGTAGCTAATTGTAAAAATATCACCGGTCGAAATATTTTATGGATATTTCTAATGTTTCTAGAAAAAAAAAATTAATTTGTTAAAAAAAATTGTATGTGTTCGTATACATTATTGCGTTTTTTATTTTGAATTTAAAACTAACATAGTACCTATAGGTACACGTATACATACTATAAAATATATTTAATGGGCTAAAAACAAAAACAAATTTTAAATATTACATTGCATTATTGATTAATTAATATAATTCTGGTAAACGACATTAGACAAACTTTATTAAGCATACTTCAGTTAACTCAACTCACTCCAGAACTTTTTGTTGATCCTTGACCAAAGTCTTAAAATCATGTAATAAAAGTTGATGTATGAGTTGTGATCTATTCGTTCTATCATCTGAAAATTAATAGTTTTCATAAGCTAACCCCAAAAAATAATTTATATTATAATTATAATACTATAGCTATACCGTATTATGACTTACTATATAAAAAACGGTGTTTGACGTTAAATGAATTAAACGAATTCACAATAGCTTTTAATTGATACTTGGTTTTAATGAATAATGTAATCAAAAGGATTTCAAATATTGTCGTACCATTCAACCAAAACAATACACATATAGTTTCTAAAATATGGTACATAACGAAATATTCGTTGTAAAATCGATCCGTAACAGGATATATTAAATTGTACATATTATATCGGTAATGCCGAATCTCATTTTGTACATTAACACTGATAAAAATGTTACTAGAAAACAATGGTTCCAAAATCCAAATCACTATGATGAATGTCCACAAAACGATGAACAGCGTTGAAATTATTTTTGATCTCTTATCGCCCAATTCAAGTACTTGCTTCGAATGATACTTATAAGATAAACTATCGATGGATGTTAACTGTACACAGCGCCATATTCCATATGCATTTTGAACTACTCGATACAATTTTATACTCGCCAATGCATTCGCCACACAAATCAACGTGTACTTGTTTATTTCATTAAAATCATTTAAAAAGTACTTTATGTTTATTGGAACGACAAGAGCCGATATTGTAAGAACAATTAATTGCAAAACACATATACATTTACGCACATTGAAACCAAACAATTTTTGACCATTTGAACTTGCCATTTGAGAAATACCTGTGATTCGTATTAGCAATGAATTTATCATTGTTGTATCGTTTTCATTAATTATCAATACCATTATTGTAATTATAATCAGTTGTATAAAAACCTATAATTTTTTTTTTAAAAAAAACCTTAATTATTATTAATAATAAGTGACAAAAATATTTGATATACAATTTTTACACATTTATATAATATATATTATTTTAAACATATCATTTATAAATTAAAAAAATATATAATATAATAAGTCAATATTTTTAATAAAAATACTACTAATTTATAACCAAAACACACAATTTAAAAAAATGTGAATTAACATACAATAAACTATAAAAAAATGATTAATTTTATATTTTATAGGGTATATAAAATGTGATTTACCACATTTTTAATTAAAATATATATATTTTGATATTAAATGTCATATTTAAAAGATTTATAAAAATTAAAATATATTCAAATTTTATGTGGGTATATTTCTTATATTGATACAAATAAAGATATGTTTTATTTAAAAAATGAAGTACTCAATTAAGTAGCTATTATTATTTGATTTCCATATATTTTTCTTTAAAATTTACTATGATCAAGGTATTGCAATATTGTACTAACTAAGAAATGCGTTAAAAATAAATTAGCAAAATAATAATTATTATTATATATAAGTATAAATTCCATGATGTTTAAGATTTTAATATTAGTATTAAATGTATCGTGTGTCATTGCAATATAATTATTATCGTCTAAGAGAATCCATATTTTTATTAAGAAGCATTTAAAATCGGAATTTCAAATCAAATCGAAATATAATATTTTTATGTCTAATAGCACATTTATGGGTAATAGAGATATTCTCCGATTATCAAAATTGGGAATGATTTCGCTACAGAATTATATCAATTTATACAGCAAAAACTTTTTTAATTTAAATAACATACTCAATAATGGGTATAATTAATAAATAAGGTACTTATTAATATGAATATATTAAAATCGTAAATCGATTGTCCCAATTATTCTTTATAAATATTTAAGATTGCAATTTTGAGTGATATAGAAAAAATATGATGTTTTTATATATATAGACATATGTAAATTATATAACATAACGTTTTAAATACATAAATTAATTGTAAACATTTTAAATATTTTCTCTTTAGTACTTAATACTTCATGCATTTTAGGCTTCAGAAATGTAAGAATATAACTTTATCTCATTGTTTTATCATTTCCTAAATTATAACAGGAAATACATAATCATATAATTTGAATATGTTTTAAATAATACAAACTCAAACAAAATGAATTCTTAAATTAGCAATAATAAGTAAATCAAAAATATGATGTTAATAGTATCTATCACATTATGGAATCTTTGATTGTTAATAATTTGTTTATGAATAGGTAGAGTAGTACATACCTATAAAGATACAAAAAACGATACTTACCAATAATGAAGTTATAAATTTAGATTTTCCGATAACTGATAAATATAAACATTTTGATATTTAGTACTACCTACTATTAAATGCATATACAATGTGCTTTATAATTTTTCATTTAAATAATAATAATCATAATTTAAACACTATATAAAGTTACTGAGTAATAATTTAATTATAATTTAGATTATATTATTGTATGCATACAATGTAAGCGATGTAATAGAATTAAAACTACTAATCTAAATAATAACCAGGTATTAGTGTAAAAATTATTACTTCAAATAGTTCAAATATAAAGAAAAATAATTATTACTATTGTATTATGAAATATAAATGTTAAGTAGGCACGTCATCGATATATCTCGGCTAAGATATAATAATTGGTCAGCATGAGAAAGGTGACAGATGTGACATATAAAACACTGCGATACGTCAATTATTCAAATACTTTAAATGTTGTTTAAAAACAACAACTCCGTTAATTTATGTATATTTAATTATATTACGTGTAAAACAAAAATATTTTTATACCCAAAAACACAAGACAAGTAAACTTAATAATTTAGAGTCGCGTTTTGCTACAATAACTTTATATGATATTAACGCCGAAGAGATATTTGACTATAAATTTGTGAAATACCTGAATACTCGATATATATCGGTAAGTAAAATTTAATTGAAACACCATTTTTCAAAAATTACAATTAAAATAAAATCCACAGTTAACTAACATTAAAAATGTTTAAAAATCCTAACTTATTATTATTTTGTAATTTATTGTTATTTTGTAAAAATAAATATATGTGATAACAACATAAAAATTGAAATTATAATTATTAATTATGTTTTGTCGAATTCACTTATTAAAATAATTATTTTCAATAAATTTACGCGACCAATATATTGCTACTAACAAATCGAGTAATTACATTAAAATATGAGATATGCATATAACTAGCTACATAAATTATAGAAACCTAATGTTGTTAATTTTATATGATTATTAATAAATTGGTGATTTAATTTTTTTTCAATTGAATTTTAACATTAACATATTTTGGACTAATTGGGTTAAGTCAAATTTGATCTTGATGATATATATTAAATATTAAAATTATCGAAAAAAAATTATTTAATTTTTTCTACCTCACCTTACACTCTCGATGATGTCGGCCACACAAGTTGTACAACTCTATTGAACTCGATTCACTATACTCTATTCCAAATGACCCACCCGGCCCCGACGAAAACCTGTCGGTGAAACGCACACCCCTCCTAAACGTTCTCACATCATTGATTATAGAGTAATTTATCCTATAATAGTATAATCAATGATTACATACACGATGATAGCAGCCAATTATAAGGTACTTTTCGAACTACGACGGTTGCTGACCAC
This sequence comes from Eriosoma lanigerum, assembly GCA_013282895.1. NCBI lineage: Eukaryota > Metazoa > Arthropoda > Insecta > Hemiptera > Aphididae > Eriosoma > Eriosoma lanigerum. The sequence continues at coordinate 59,778,190 of CM023357.1, read as the reverse complement.
TGGTGACCAATTATAGAACTCAGACTATAGTCCGGCGGTTTAATAAATGCATGCGCAAAAGTGGGTCAATTTTAATGGATTATGGTAAATTCATTGGGGAGACTGAAAATTTAATTAAAATAATTTAATACAAAAAAGACAAAAAAAAACATTTTTTTTATTATTATAATTGTAATAGCTTTTTTATTATAAGAATAGATCATTTAATTAGATAATTATAGATAACTCTTGAGTGACGCACGACACTCTGCAGACCCCCGTCCTGCACCTTGTCATACATATGAAATTTGTATACACAATTGAGACTCCCGAACTATCGACCGTCATCATTATCGATATTTTTCGCCCGTATTAGTATTGTTGATCATTGTTTTAGTTACCTAATTTAGTAAAAATAGAATACAAAATATTATATTAGCAATATTAATATTGAAAAAACCATAATAATTATTTTCAAAATGGATAAAAAATATTAAATTATAATACAATTTTTTGATTCCGTTACTACTTTTTTTATGGGGAGTCGCCGTCTCAGACTCCCCTGACGAGCCGTTACTAGTATACCCCTCGTCCATTCACTCTTGAAATCTTTATATCACACTCTATTCTATCTATTCACCACCTTTCCCTAAGAGTTTCTTAATCACTTCCTTCAAAATCATACAACATTGTTAATTTTCTCCTACTAATCCTTAGTCGTTTCCTTTCAATTTATTGACTGTTCAAACCTTCCCATTCACTTCTTCTGAACTATCTGCTACTAATATGTTAGCACTATGGCACCTCACCCTATATATCTTTTGTTATCTCATCTATTAAGAAAGAGTACAGGTAAATTTCCAAAACTGAAAATCAAAATTCAGAAACTATTTTATTAAGTACCTAATGAAAAATAATTATTGTAAAACATGATTAAAATGTGTTTTAAAAGAGTATTTTGGTTTCAATATAAATAATCGAATAGAGGATAAAAAATGTAAATACCAACAATAAGAAGAATCTGATATATATATATATATATATATATTATACATAATATATAACCAACATATTTAATTCGAACGATTAAAATATATTATAATTTATTTATTAAATTAACATTGAATTGTAATTGTTGTAGAATTATAGATTGGCCGGTGTGTCAGTGCAACGATGAGTTTAAAAAATGAAGACGATGTTTTTATTTCACAGCTAATGGCATTTACTGGAGTCTATAGAATGTCAAATACGTCCGCTAGTCGAAAAGTGTGCGGATACAATGTGTATAAATGTATAATTGTAATTCAAATAATTTTCCTTTGCGTGTCATTGGTCTGCTTTTTATTAAACGCTTATTACTGTTTTGGTAACATAAACGACATGAGCAAATGTATACTGATGATCGTGGGTGGTGTCATCGCAAGTATGAAATTTTATTGCATTATCCAAAATACAGATCGTATATACGAGTGTATACAATCAATGTCGATCGTCAATTTTTCGTACAAACATCACGCGAAACAAATCCTTGAACTGGGCAGAAGGAAATCGAAAACGCTATCAATATTGTTCGTCACTTTGTGGATATGCGTTCTGGTGGCCTGGTGTATGGAACCCTTTGTTGTCAATAACATATTTATGACTATACGTACTGAAAAAAACGAGACGTATCATTACCGATACAATGTAATAAATTTGGTGTTTCCAGTAACCGATACATTTTATAATCGACATTTTTATATTTACTTCGTCCTAGAATGTATGGTTATAATAAATATAAATATAAGTCTGACGGTATTTGATTTTCTTATAATTTTCTTGTGTACCACGCTTAAATATCACTTAAAAACAATTGTTAATTCATACAGTACGTTTAGCGTGACACATAGACATTTAATAGGTAAGCTATACAAAAATATCATACAGTGATAAAAATATTTTAACATTAATAGGTACCTAATAATTTCAGGAGATAAATTAAATATTACACGCCAAAATGAATTAAATTTGATTATCAATTTCAAGACGCTAATTCTGGATCAACAAGTTGTTATAAAGTTAGTACCTACCTATAAAGAATAAAATAAAATACGACTACAACGCTATGATTTTAATTCATTACAATTAGTTTGTTAAAAACTCAAAAATCAAAAGTAATATTAAAATTTATTTTAAAAATATGCAATATAAAAATCAATATAATCACATTTTGTAATAATAGTTCTATTAATAATCATAATTATTATTAAATTATATTATTAAACATATTTTAATTAATATAATATTAATTTATTATTAAATACTATATTATCACGTTTATTTCCTATTTATTATTATTAAAATACAAATGTGTAATAAGAATACTTTAAATGGTTGATATTCCAGAAACATAAGAACTTTATATCAAATATTTGGACCGGTATTATTATTTCAACTGGCTACGGATTCTTTGATGCTAATTTTACTATCCAGTATGACAATAAAGGTTACGCCATTTCATTATAGTTCACCAACGAAAATTTTATAATATTTTTGTTTTAACATTTTCAAATTTCAGAATTATTTCGATGGTTATTCTCTTATAGAAACACTTAATATAAAACTAATTATAACATCTCTCACAGTTATATTACACATGTACATAAATTGTTATTTACCCGATTGTGTTAATGAACAAGTAAGAATAGTTTTTAAAATTTATAATAATTGTTTGATATCTATTGCTAAGAACAATATAAAATATTGAAAATAAAAAATATCAATTTTAGTAATTTTATTTTTTATAATTAGATAGATTCGTTAAACTTTGCGATCTACTGTAGTGATTGGACGGAGATGAATATACTTTATAAGAAACTCCTTCTTTTAGCCATGCGTACAAATGATGGCGATAATCTGAAATTACGAGTAACGTCGAAGAAAATAATAAATTTTGAAATGTTTGCCAGTGTAAGTTAACATTTTAATTTCATATATATAATAGTTATTATCATCTTATTAATTTAGATTATTAGAAAATGTGTATTTTAAATAGTAAAATAATTATAAAACTAAAAACAAGTATACTTACTACAATAAAATATATTATTAATGTATTTTAATATACTGTATATTTTCATACTGCAGTATGGGAAAATAAATAATTTTACATTTTCTCTCAAATATGTATAGGTTATGCAGAAAACGTATTCAATATTATCACTCTTGGCAAATCAGTATAAAAAGAAAACGTAAACACAAATGTTTATTAGAAAATATCTATCAACAAATTAAATAATTAAATAATTTATAAGAATTAATTTTTGCAATAATTTAAAATTTAATCTCCTTAAACAAATTACAAATGATTTTAAATCATTGCGCTTTCGAAATTTGATATTTAATCACAAATACTTAAATTACGAATATTCGTCTTTAAATTATTTATATGTATTTATATGTATTAGTAAATATATACATACTAGTAAAATTGTAAATACATTTAATCAGTAATCGTAAATAAAAATTAATAGAATTAAAATTATTGTTAAGAATATTTTTATTGGTATTGTAAATTATTAATAAAGCGTGATTATAGAATATAATTAAAAATCCAAATAATAACCTATTGCTTTTTTTTTATGTTATATTAAATTAAAAAAATAAGAATGTTCTTAAATCTATATAGATTGTGCATTGTACAATGTATTCAGAGATATCTGTTTTCAACCATTGTTATTGAAGCAAGTCTTAAATAATACATAATTCGTAAAGAAAAACTAATGCTTAAAATTTATGCAATTAAATTGTATTATTATATGTAAATTAAATTACAAATTTATATTATAAAATAAATTCAATTATTGAAGACTTTTAAAAATGTAAAAGCATAAGAGATTATTATTATTAAGTTCATTATATTAACAAACTATTGTAATAACGTAAAAATAAGAGGGATAATTGGTAGACGTTATATAATATGTAAGTAAAGTTGGGTACGTAAATGTTAAATGTTATCTTCTTCTTGATGGTAAGAGGATTTCGGGGTAGTGAGTCCAAGAGTCAAAAGTCACAGATTGATATAATAATAAATAATTCTTTACAATATGATATATATATATATGTAAGATATATATGATGATCTAAGGATCACGTATTCCGCTTGTATTTAATAATTAATGTATTAATATAATTATGTATATGTACGATTCATATATTACGCTTACCTATATTAGAGGTTATTATTTTGTTATATTGATATAAATTATTTTAATTGTATAAAATTACGGATCACGTATTCCGCCTGCATGTAAATTAAGTATAATAATAATTTTCCTTTATTTTTAAATAATATATGCGTATCTCTTATTAATTATCTTATCTAACTGTTGCTCTCTGAATTTGTTGTTCCAGCGAGTTCACAACAAAATAAATAAAATAAATGATTTGAAAGAACACTAATTATTAGATTGTAATATTTTGTATTATTAAAATAAAAATACTTGATCGACTTTAGTACACACGTTGCGCAAGATGCCGACCGACTTGGTTGTTTTAGTGTTTACAATTGTGGAGAGATTTTTTAATATGTTTCTTTGTGATTAATTAGAGGGAAAAAAACTGTTAAAAAATTGGTTATCTTAAGATTTTGTATACCGAAATTCCAGGAAAGGCCTACTACCTTTCCCACGGTATTTTACTTGGTAAAAATGTTTGTCAGCGTCGGTGTCGGTGTTTGTGCGCAACGTATGCATTTACTTTTGTATATTTTTTCTGAATTTTTTTTTTATAAGGCAAATTGTGCACGTCATTACTTTATGTATATTTAAAACTTCACCTAAATACGTATAGCACAAATTATGATTGTTATATAAATATTGATAAATTATAATATATCAAATATATATTTCGCTAATTACCTAAATGTAATATCACCCAGAAAAATGAAGATTTTTAAATTATTATATAGGTTACACGTTTTAGATAATATTAACATTATTGTCTTACATATAAGACAATACATACTCCTGTAATATGGTAATAGATTCAAATAGTCTATGATAAGATTTTACAACAAATTCTGAATTATTCTCTTTATCAAGATTGATGAACGTGCAAGCGTGTAAATAAACCAGAAAAATTAAATTATCTGTAAAATATATCACTCTTATAACGTAAATGAGAAAAATAATCAAACATTTCTTGTTCTGTGTGTAAAAATGGATATCGTACTATATGTCGTATTGCTGAAAATTTACCATCAACCATCAGCAAATTTAATTTTTAATAAATTGAAAAATATTTAAACACTATCAATATAATACAATATTATATACTTACCATATTTTATTGAAAGGTATGTAGTACATACGTTATACGTATTATAACAATTATTGAACTTTTAAAAAAATTTAAAGTTTTAATACACATATAATACTACTTGCAAATTTATTTGAAATACGAATGAAATATTAAAACAGGACAATCCTGTCAGAATATATAGAATCATTCATAAACCTTACCCCTTTATCCCTCCCCCACCTTAACAATTTAATAATTTGACATTCTATTTATTTTGATGGTGACGTTTTGCATTTTGGAGAAATATATAAAAATATATTTCAAAAGTATTATCATAGATCTTATTTAGTACCTGTGTATGTCAACACCCTGAAAAATAAATCTAGGATAATAAATATACAATTATTAAAATAAAAAACAAATGTTACTCGATTGTTTATAATCCTGGTAATTTTGCTGTACGTGATCCGGAGACTTGACCAGGATGTTTCAATACGATGAGAATGCGTTTTTTGACGTTTCTCTCTAATCGTTTCTTCTGTGACCGGAAGTTACATGCCTGAACATTTTAAATTACCGTAGTAGGGGTTAAAATTTGGGACAGGACAAACACTATACTACTACTTATTCAGCTTGCTAGTATTTTTCAATTAGTTAATTAAAAATGAAAGATCTAGCACGTTTAAATTTTAATAAGATATTTCATATTTTTATATTTAAATTTGTTGATCACAAAAATGTATACTGAAGTCATTAAATATAAATAGCTATTAACTGGTAAGTGACAATGACAACTTAAAGTATACTCCGCACGTCAAAAACGTCTAATAAGAAATACAAATTTTCTAATACATATCAAATATACTTGTTATAGTTTATAATGTTTAATACAGAATTTTTTTGTTCTTGCATAACATTTTTTTAAAACATAAATTGTAATTAAGGCTATCTTTTTATTATTTTACTTATTTTATATAAAATTTGTTTTACAAAAACTTGGAAAAAATTTAAAATATTAAAACCGTTTTAAACCGAAACCTGAAACTTGAAATAATTTACAACTCCGTAAACTGAAACCCGGAAATAATGAAAAATGTTTTTAAAACCGAAAACT
>CM023357.1:59681688-59771807 GCA_013282895.1 Eriosoma lanigerum | reverse complement strand
AAACTGAAACCCGGAAATAATGAAAAATGTTTTTAAAACCGAAAACTGAAAACCGATATCTTAAAAGCCGTTTTTACTCTCTGATTATGACTGTTATTATTCGGTTTAATATTGATGCGATACGGATGCATAGTTAATAAACACATAAATTATTAAAGCCTTTGCCTAACTTAGATGTTAATTTGGTCCCTTTATTAATTTAAAATTATACTACGTAAACTGATACCAAATTAGTATTCAGTACATAAAATACATAATATCATTATAATGATAATAATAGTAATCACTAATAAGAAACCCAAATCCGCACAAAATTTACTTTTTATTTAATAATATTACGTATTTCGACAACAATGGTGTCATCTTCAGTACTAAACTTAAACTGAAGCATAGCTAACATATTTCGTTTAAATAATAATTATCGTGCCCCTTTAAGTCATTTTAGTCTTTACGATTCGTGAGCTTGTGCGTGTACATAGTCATTAGTCTAATCTTATTATAATAGTTTCAATAAACAATTTTCTAAAGGACTCGATTCCCAATTTAATAGATTACTTTTGTATTTAACCATTTCAATTGCTCCCGTAATATTTAGTCCTTGTCTCTTAGTTACTTGTTTTTTAAATTTTATTCAAATTGAATTGTGATTTGTTTCTAATACGCGCTTCGTTATGGGTGATTTTTCTGTTTCTTGATTTTTAATATTCCTTAAAATATATGATTCCCATATTTCTGCTGGTTTGTCCTATAGTTTTTTTAAATAATTTATTTTAGTACATTTTTGTATGTTATGTTGCCTATATTTGACACCATATTTATTTGGAACTTTAAAAAATGTAAATTATTATACTTAAAAAATGGGTAAGTAACTTTTTTTTAATTTTTAAAAAGTTAAACGTTACTTCTAATTCTAGGTTAACTTCAGATTTAACTATATCTTAAATAAAAATTAAAGTAACTGAAGTTAATTTTGCTATAATTTTTCTAGTTAAAAAAATTATTAACTTTCCTAGCGTTGATTTATAATAATTTCCGTTTCCTAAAACTACAAATAATTAAGAAGTTAAATTTAGAAAACGTAATATACAAAAAAATTCGAAAAGTTGATTCTAGGGGTTCCTTTTTTATATCTTCTATCCTCAAAGAGGTTAGTAGTAGAATATTATTGTGTTATTTTATAATTAAAATCTGAACGCAATAATATTGCATTCGAAAAAATGATTCTAAAAGAAATTTAATCAAATATACAATATACTAATAATATTTATTTTTATACATTTTTTAAGTACCAAATAATGTGCAACAGAAAAATATACAAAATAATGAATCAATGAATATAAAATTCGTCAAAAATATATAATCCGCAAATTTTGCCGTTTTCAATCATTTTTTAATAGTTTTACTTATTCCAAAGAAAAACATTTGAGCAATTCGCAAAATGAGCCAATTAAAGCATCAACTTGATGCAGTTCTCTACCGAAAGCATATTCTATTTGTGATAATCACAACACATTTACTACCCAAAAAGGTGTCATAAAACTTATAAAACCACAAAAAAAACATCAAGGTGAATTGATCTTCAATTTTCAAAAAATTGTGTATGCATATGCTATATTTTATACTGATTCGCCAAAAATGATAAAGTTTAATAAATAATTTCTATAAAAAAATAAGATAGTATTACAATAATTAATATAAAATTACGAAATAATGACGTACCTACTTCTTAGCATGAACTACTAATATTCTCAACGTTTATTTTGTTTTCATATCGATACTTGATACTATCAAAACGATTATTAATCGTTTGACTGAACGTATTTAATAAATCAATTAGTATTTTAAATTTTTTTAGTAGTAAAATCTACTATTAAATGTTTGGTTTTATTATTTAATACAAATGTATTAAGAAACTTATTCTTTATTAAATTTAAAAAAAAAAATATGGTATTAACGTTTAATTATATGTAGTTTTTAATTCTACACATACAACAACATGTTAATCCTAAATCAACGTCTTGAATTCAAAAACAGTATTTTATTATTTATAAAAAAATATAATTTTCGTTTTTTAAATTCATTGTCGTACATAGGTATGATACACACAAATAATCTATATTTTGGCTACAATTTAAATAAACAAAATATAATATTATTATCTTGATACACGCGTGTTACATTCAAATCAATTTATTTAATTTCATAACGGCATCCTCGATGGGCATCTATGTCTTTTCTTCTATTTATATAATATTATCACACTTTGCTTTAATTTTTTTTAATAAAATTTTAATAGTATTTTGTTCGACTTTTATGTGTTTGTTTACGTGTAAAAAGTGTATAAATTTGAATAGATATTTTTTTATGTTGTGCAATTCTATATTAAAAGTTAATATATGATTTTTTTTTTATTATAATGATACCATATTACTTATTCAGTAATATTTGTTTGTAGAAATATTATGCAATTAGTTTGGTTTCATAAATAAATGTTAAATATTATTAATTACCATCTTAATAAAATAATGTATGTATTAATAATTAATAATTATATATATATATATATAATTAAAATTTTACAATAGTTCAATAAAACTTATTTATTTCCATTAAATTCTAAAATATTCACTAAATATAATATTTAAACTATGTACGTAAAAATTGTTTAATCTGCATATTTGTTATTTCGTCTTCATTTTATACTTATTGGCCAAAATTGATAAAATTGAATAAATATTTCGCATAACCTATAGCAAAATAAGACAGTATTATAATAATTAATACAAAACTGTCAATCTTATAAAATGTTATTAAATGATTTATTGAAATATGTGTTAACGATTTAATGATAAAAAAAGCCGGGAAGTCGATTTTGGACGTTCCTCCTTCGTCTGTTCGGTCGATAAATTATTTTTATTTTTTAAATCATATGTAATTAGAAGATAGCCTGTGTGAAGATAATATTTTTAAAAGAAATTTTGATTCATTAAATTTCTAATTTAATCTATGTGGTAATTTTTAGAAATTATTTTCACGTATTCGAAAAATCATATTTCTGACGTCATTTTTCGTAATTATATAATCTATTATATCGTGAAATGTAAAATTCATATTATCGATATCCAAAATTATGAGCAAAAAATATTGAAGACCAAGATGTTAAAAAATTTAATTTAATTATTACAAATAATGACATCAGGAATATCATTTTCCCAATAAATGAAAAAAATGTCTACAAATCATTGATTAAATTAAGAAGTCAAGATATCAAAATTCTTTCCTATATACGAATATACTCTTACTACAAAATAAGTATACAAAAATACACAAAATTTGCTACAAATAGCTATCTTCAAGTTTATCATAAATTAAAAAAAGATATTTTTTTAAATTTTTTATGAGACATAATTTTTTTTAAAAAAAAAGTTATATTGCTTAATTAATAATTTCAAAAAAATCGCATTCAAAGTTTTAATTTTAAATAATTATTTTATAAACTAAATGTTTTATAAATTATAATAGAAAGTCGTATGATATTACATTTAGAACATTTTTATAGTTTTTGCATTTAAAAGCTAAGAATTTATTTGATCAAAGCAATAATTAATAAAATAATAAGTATCATTATTTTTACGTTTAAAGTTTAACTATTGCATTAAAATACGTATTGATTATTCCTTATTAGTATCTAGTTATAATACAAAAATACAATTACGCAATTTAAGTAGTTATATTATTTACAAAACTCTATTATTAATAATAATTGTTTTTTTCCATAACGAATATGAATGCAATACGTTATCTCATATATTCTTTATAACAATTGACATTAAAATAATAAGTCGAATAATATTATTATTTTCAACTAAAATTAAACTACTTAAAATACAATAATGTATACATTTTAATTGCATATTCTTAATATTTCCTTTCATTTCATACTTGTAATTTATATAGTCTATAAACATATTTAACTATTTTTATAATTATAATATTAATAATAAGTGACAGCATTGTAAAATTTCACTGAAAGTGTCTGCGACGACATAGTTGATGTTATAATAATTATTACCTAATTATTGTTATTGTAATTATGTTAGACATTCTAACTTAAGCCAACTAAAATTATCTCACTAGTATACAATAATTTATTATGAATAAAATACGCTGATAGACAATTTAAACATATTTGAGAATTTCAAAACAATTATTATTAACCATTATTGTAAAATTGTCAATTCTACATATTTCTATTTAACGAAAGTGTTTAAATAACGTTTGAAAAAATAAATAAGTGATTAAATATATTTTAATTGAATGTTAACTAATCACATAAAACACACATTAAATTTAAAGATATCACACAATATAATGCTTATTTAGATTATACCATGTATAATCAATTTTATAATAGGTATGCATTTATTGTTTGTTTCATTTGTACTAAATGCGAACTTAAACAAACAGCCGTCATATCGAAACATATTAACAGGAAGTACTATACAAATTCTTTATTTACAAAAAAAAACAATAGACACAAAAAAACAAATTATTAGCAAAAATATGATTTAAATATATTATAATTTAGAAATTAGTTTAAAAATTGGTTGGTACTTGTTAGGCACTAATTTAAAATAAAATAATTTATTTGTTTAACTACTATTAAATATGTAGGTATGGTATAATATATTATTGGTTGTTTTATTGAATTAAAAATTATTTTAGACCCAAGTTTTTTAAATGTTATAAATTTTACATTATTTTCTACAATTTGTTAAATTAAAAAACCTAAATAATTAATTCATTTTCACATCCTTGAATCTTAGAGTAAAGTTTACAAAATAAATGAATGTTAATTTATAAAGAAATGTAACGTATATTGCAATGTTGCATTTAACATTTGAACATAGTAAAGGATATTTGAAGAATAAACATATAATTGAAAAACAACACTTTTTTTGTGTTGCTCGTGCTGGAGTAAAAAATAAATGATTAATCTACTATAAAATGGTTGTGAAACATAATATTATTAAATTTTTTTTTATTATCTAGATGTATTTTGATAAAATTACGTTTTACGTCTGTCCCTACTACATTATTAATAGTATTTTTTTGTCTACCAACATAATATCAACTAAATAATACACCAAATTATTATTATTTGAATACCCATACCATTATTTATGCAGTGTTATTAAGTGTCGACCGGTTAACATCTAGGTACTTGAATTCATGAATTCCAGATGTAACAATAATACTATATAAGAGTCAAAACAATGACGACATTTCAAAACAATTTAACAATATTCATTTGATACAAGTTATCACGTCAGTTGATTCAGTTTCATTAATGTAAAAATCCTATACGAATATAAGGATTGCTCTCACATAGGATTTCATAGCTCATGGTAATTTTGTATTATAGTTGGTGGTTGGATTATATTAAATGAAATAATTTTTATGTTCATTTAAATATTAGATTTTATAAATTAAATTAAAACATATACTTTACTACTCAATATATTTTGATTTAAATTATAATTATTGTAATGTTAATTAATTGCAAATTATATAGGTAAAAAGAAAAAAAAATAGTATATTTGTAATCAATTACCTACATTGTGTCGTAAGAAATAGTGGATTATTAAAAACCTAAACGTCTATCTCTAAGTAGCAAGTGCTAATACCTTTAGATGCTTTAATTCATCAATAACTTCATTATAATCCACTTTGTTTAGTATAAGTCTTGTTCAATAAAAAATAATAATAAAGAATCAAGTTTATCTTACTTATCTCATTGTGTTTCAAAATTTCAATTTAACAATCGAGAATTTCGAAAAAGATCTTTCGCAAAAGCAACTAGTAACCGGAACAACTAAAATGTTTTTAAAACATCAAAAAAACAAAATTTAGGAAAGTGGGAAAGTCGATTGTGGACGTTCCTCTTTCGTCCCTTTGGTCCTCGGATAAATTAATGGTTTATTATATTTAAGATTTGAATGCAATGATATTAGTTATATCATTAGTGATATTAGTTAGATATAAGTTCCCAGGATTTAAACTTAATTAGTTATCATGAAATAAAAAAATAATGAAACCGTAATTTTGCCGATTTTCAAGAACTTTTACTTTAAAAGCTTATGAAAAAATATTGTCAGTAAAAGTTCAAAGTTCTATACTGGGCCAAATAATCAACCAATCTGTTCCAAATGTTGTACCACACTTGTATATTACCTATGTTAATACTCGAAAAAGTTTATACTAGAAAAAGTCCCTACGATCATAACATCATATCATTAGTTATCATGAAATTAAAAAATTTTAAATTACAGAAACCGTAATTTGCGTAATTTTTGCCGATTTTTCGCCATTTTTTGGTAGTTTTTCCCCTCCCAAGGAAAAACTTTTGATAAATTCAAAAAATTAGCTAAATAAAGTATCAACTATACACGATTTGCTACCGAAAGCATATCCTATTTGTGGTAATCGGACCATTATTTATACCCGTAAAAGTGTCTTCATACATAAAAAAAAAAACATTGTAAAACCAATAGATTCTTTGCATTACTCAAAATCTAAAACACTAAAAAAGATATATTTATTTGCTATAACTATATTCTACCCAATAGATTATTCTTAATAAAAAATGTCTATAAATTCATTTAGTAGTTCAATTTCCGTTTCTAAGTTACTAGAATCAACTTTAAATATTTCTTAAAGTAGAATCATTTTTGCAGGTTCAAGTTGAAAAGTATTACCAACTGCCGAAATAAAACCAATAGATTCTTGTAAAATTCAAGTATTTATACCCACTAATCATTACATCCAATACATCATTAAAACAAGTAACTTTAATTTCTTATAGTTTAATTTAATAAAATGATTGAGTTTTATTTTCAGCTTCATTTCAGATCTGAATTTTTAAAGATTTTCTTTGAATGAAGTAACTAAAATAAACAGTCATGAAAATAATGTGTGATACACTGCCTGAAACTTAATATTCTTAACTAACTATTATTATTATTCAGTTATCTGCTTACACAATATGCATTTTGCATAAGACCATCAACGACGTTTCTTCTATAAGACCCCAAAATTAAATCTGACTTAAAACTAATCCCGATAGCCATTATATTTATATAAAAAGCCAGCTTGTATAGGAAGAAAACAAAGGAATCGTCTAATCGCCCGGGTAGTTGTCTTCAGAGTTTAATGTTTCTTATTATAAACCGAAAACAAAAGAAATATGTTTTTCGCCTATTTTAAAAAACTTCAATTATTGACTTGTATTATTTATGATACAAATACATAGTATCCCATAGGGTTAATTAGTTTACTACACCTGTAACAGGCGTGCGCACGCCTTTGGTTGCTCGCCAATTTATTGATTTATTTGAAGATGCTTATACATTGCACATACATAAATTTTAATATATAGTTTATTACTATAATGTAATGTATAGGTACTAATTATTTCGTTCAAGATGATCCATAAAAATTCGATCATCATTTTTTATTTATTAATCATAATATAAAAAGAATACTCGTACATTTATTAGTTTTATGGGATATTCTATTTAATGTGTATACTTTCTTTAAAAAAAACTAGTAAAGTAAACAAACCAATGTTTATTTGAGTTTACATTGCATACAAATAACGGTATATTTTCGAAATTTTGCAAATATCTAAAGAACTAAAAGTACTTGTAACGATATTCTATGTTATAACTTGAAATATTGAATATTTATCAACAAATATAATAAATATACTTTTAATCTACAAATCAGTGTTTAACATCATTGGTTAATGAAATGGGGTTTCATTCACCATTAGTCATGTTACCATTCTGCTAAACAAGAAGTCACGAAAAATTAAATGAAAATTATATTATCAAAAAACTAAATGATTATATGCAAAATACATTAGTCACCGCTGTTTAGTTAACAACTAAAAAATAGGTTTAAATTTTTTATTGTCAAAGGTTAACTAAATATTTTTTTACTGGATATGAATTTCATTTTTATATTGAAATATATATGACGATCTAAAAAAAAAAGAAAACCATAAAATTAAAAATTATGGTTACTACAAAATTCTGCGTACGAGATAATTTCGTAATTTCCATATGCCTACACTTAGAAAGCATAGATAAATTTATCTATAAACGACTTAACAAAATTAAGTAAAAACACGTTTAGCTAATTTTGTTCTTGTGAACTGCAAAAAAAAATTAATTTTTATCATAAAAAACTAAGATAAATTATATACTATAACTAAAATACCTATAATAAATTATATTATATTCAATATATATATATTAAGTCTAAAATATTTTATGATTAGTTTTTACTTTTAAATTCTTTGTAGGTATTGCTGCGATTCTTTCTTATCATCACAATTAATACTAATACAATAAATAAAATGTAAATGTATAAATAGATATGCAATGTCTTATCCAGACACGTTCAGAACGTATGTCCTAAACAAGGTCTTAAGGACATACGGTCTTATATTTGTACCTGATAAAAAATTTTAAAAATTCTTACATGTCATCTAAATTTAAATAATAATCAATAAAAATAACACAATCGAGTTTAAATTTATTATTTGAAGTATATTTTTATAATAAAAATTATAGAGATAGTTTATAGTTCGATTGAAGTTTGGTTGAGAATAATATACGAACATAGAACGAATGCTGGGCATTAATGAGTTAAAAAGTTTAAATTAAGTTAATGTAGGTAAACTTTTTAACTTAACTTTTTATATTTTAATATTTACTAATACTTGTAGTTTAAAATCGTGACTGAAAATATGTA
The DNA here is from genome assembly GCA_013282895.1 of Eriosoma lanigerum. Taxonomy (NCBI): domain Eukaryota; kingdom Metazoa; phylum Arthropoda; class Insecta; order Hemiptera; family Aphididae; genus Eriosoma; species Eriosoma lanigerum. Next base: position 59,762,987 of record CM023357.1, on the reverse strand, counting down.
TCATGAAATGAAAACTCATGGAATTTTGATCGTAGGAACATGAAATTTATTTTGAATATTTACATAAGTAATTCACACAGGTGGTAAAATTTTGGAATTGATTATCAGTATAATATATTGAGATTCACTCAAAATCGTATTTTCTAATGCAATATCAATGCATTTAAATCTTAATAATTATTATAAACCACTAATTTCTCCGAGAATCGAAGGGACGAAAGAGGAACATCTAAAATCGACTTTCCTTTTTTTTTTTTTACTGTAACGTTGATTTATAGAATACTAATTCCTTTAGCCCTCTGCAAATATTTCATGTGTTTTATTAGTTAAATTATAAATGTATATATAAATATTTATTTATTAATAATGCATAAAAAATATGAATTAACTTAACTAAAGTTAATGCATTATTTTAATTTTCAAACTTAACTTAGATAATAAAATTTAATTAACATGCCCAGCCTTGCTGTATACAACCTATACTGTATGTTTATAACTGTGTAAGAATGTAAGTGAATATGATAGCATTTAATTTAATTTTCATTCCTTAAAAAGACTAATTTTAACTATTTTTTATGGTCCACTTAAATTTGTATAGCCTATACCCGGATATTTGGATACATTCCAAAGAAAGTTGTCAAAAAGAATGAAAGACGTAGTAAGTACAAACAATTAATAAATATTGTGTATGTAATTTTTGCATAATAAATAATAATTACTAAATATATACTAAATAGTAATAAATATTTTATTTAATGTATTTCATATAATCAAACACAACATAATTGTCATAGCTGTTGATAATCGACGAATACCAATTAGTTTTTTTACGCTTTATACTTATTAATATCATGTCATTATTTCTAAAACTGATAATTTTGTTTATGTCGTGTGTGAAATGGATGAATTTAATAATAAAAACCAATTATTTTAGTTTTATCTAATTTTGTATCATTAAATTTTAATAGACTATAATTAAAATTAAATATTACACTCTAGTCGTTCTTATTAAGCTTATCAAATGATATAAATACGCATTAACACCCAACTATAGAACTATCAACATTCGAAATGTCAAACGTCGTAAGTCCATTTTTATTAAATGATCAACATCATCTCACCGATAACACACAGATTAACGTTCAATTAAATAATAATAATAAGCATCAGTACAATGATGTTATCAAATATTTATTTTCATTTTTTAGATTCCGAGCGAAGCGAAGAATGTATTGGTTTTACAAAGATGTTTTTCTTTTTTTTGATGCATGAAAACACTTTTTCGGGTAGAAATAATGGTTCGATTACAACAAGTAAAGTATGCTTTCGGTAGCAAATCGTGTCTAGTTGGTACTTTGTTTAGCTCATTTTTCGTATTTCTCAAAAGTTTTTCCTCGGAAGGGGAAAAACTACCGAAAAAATCCTGATAATCAGCAAAATAACGGATTCATTATTTTAATTTTTTTTAATTTCGTGATAACTAATTAGATTTTGGCCATAGAGACTTGAAACTTTTTTTGAGTGTTAACATAAGTGTTTTACATTATAGAAAAAAGGAAAGGAAAGGATTGGTTGATTATTTGGCCAATTATAGAACTTTGAACTTTTTTCCAAAAATGTTTAATATTTCCGGCAATTTTTGGTTTACCGCTTTCAAATTTTATCAAAGTCTAATCATATACTACTTAATCTTTTCATAAAATATTTTGAAAATCATGACTGACAATTTTTTTTATAAGCTTTAAAGCTAAACAACCGAAAATCGGAAAAATTACGGATTCTGTTATTTTAAATTTTTTATTCCGTGATATCTCATTAGGTTTTGATTGTAGGAATTTGAAATTTTTTTTGAGTATTTACATAAGTGTTCTTTATTGGAGAAAAAAATTTCGATTGATTCGATTCGAAAAAAAACGATTGATTGATTTTCTGACTAAGTATAGAGTTTTGAATTTTATTCTAAAAATGTTTATTATTTCCTTCAATTTTCAATTATAAAACCAATACATTCTTCGCCTCGCTCAAAATCTAAAACGATTGAACAACTCTGTTTACAACTAATCACCAATTAACTTTAGAATATAGTCTCTTGGGATACACATATATCTGGCAACGTTCGTCAAATAGAAATGGTCCAAAGAAAGTTGTTAAACTTTACTGGATTTATACTCCATATACATCATCCGCTGCATGACAACACCCTTATCTATGACGTGCTTGGTATGGAAACCCCAGCTAGACGAAGACATCTTTTTAGGATAAAATTTGTTTAAATGATTCGTTATCAGATAAAGTTGATTCTTAAAATCTCTCAAGTCAAATTAGCTTCATAGTCCCCCAAAGAATCACTAGATCTACTATTTCTTTTTATATTCCTCCATGCACCTCCCATTAGCAAACGAACCTATTAAAAGGTTAATGTCTCTAGTCAATATTGACGTATCCCGTCTTTATTAATGTTTTACCAATTGTATATTGTATATTTGTATTACTTATACGTTTATCCCCATTTTAATTTAAAAATCTGTTTATACGAATATTTTTCTTTTTCAAAGATCTAGCCCGTAAATTAAAATACGATAGAATAAAAATGTATAAATATAGGTAGTGTATAAATGATAATTAGGTATTTATCTATTACTAAACGGATCAAATATCATGTATATTGAATACGGTAATCAAAAACATTCTGAACGAAAAGTGACCCTCTCAATATTAATCTTATAACAATATTGGAATAACTGTATGAATCACCATAAGATATAAAGTTTTAATGATGAAACACAGAAAACATAACTGTTATTTTTATATCTTTGATTAACATCATTTTTTAGTTTTCTGTATCCTCGGGCATAGGCGTAGCGTGAGGGTGACTAGGAAGGCTATAGACATTAGCCCCCTTTAAATAGCTTCAAGCCCCTCCATTTAAAATGCACTAAGTACTTCAGTTGTGTACGTTGGATTTCTAAAAGAGGGAGGGAGCTGTAAAATTTAGCGTTCATAAAGTGATGATAAAAGAAACAAAAACCAATTATATTTATTTATTGGTACTATTAATAGTACAACAGTTGTGTAATTATCAAATATATAATCATATACATTATTATACAAGTACTTATAAAAATAATTTATTTAAACAGCATAAAATATAAAGTATTAAGATTAAAATCAATCTTAGTAAGACAAATATTCCTATAATACAGTATACCGCGCACGGGTTTCCTCAAGGGGCTTCAGCTCTTTAGCACTCCTAAAGTCCATTCTGTACTCCATTGAAGTACTTTATATTCCCTCAATTTTTTTCGTTTGGGGTCATAGCCCCTACACAATTATTCATCACGCTACGCCTATGTCCTGCGGTAGTGTGATGTGTGCATTGATGAAGTGTACCTCGTTGTTCATTCTCCCTGACTGAATTCGTTTACCTAAATTGAAACCTTATATGACTGCATAACAGAAGCGTCTCTTACGTATATAATTTTACTAAATTTAAAAGCGTTTTGTCTGTTTATTCTTCGCACTACACTACTCGTTTATTAAAAATGTTTTCTTTAACTAGGCACACGAAACTTGTTTTTAGTTTTTCTTTAAAAATGTGACAAACTTATTTATAAATACGTACTAATAGTTGATTCGTTTTATTACGGATCGAAAATTTCCGTGCGTTCATGATATGTAATTTTTTGTGAAAAGAAAACTGCGTATGGTATTTATAGATTTTAAAGAGCACATGATAGAGATGTTCCAAGAGAGGCTTTAATGTGGGTATTAAAAAAGAAAGATTACCGAGGTACTTTATTTAAATAATAGAAAATATGTATGAAGAAATAAGGACGAAAGTGAAGAGTGTTTATGGAGAAACGGAAGATTTTAGAAGAGTTGATGTGCACCAAGGTTTAGCTTTTATCCTTACCTGTTCTCATCGATAATAGAAGAGATAACAAAAGATAGACAGGATGGAAGTGCCATGGTGTATGATGTTTGCAGATGTAGTACTAATAGGACAAATTCAGGAATAAATGAATGAGAGACTTGATAAGCAGGTGGTAAGCAGGGGTTGAGGGCAAATGACTAAGGATTAGTTGGAGTAATACTGAATGTAGGATTTTAAAGCAAGTTTTCAATATTCTCATGAATAAGAGTGATGTAGTGTGTGAGACTAATTAACAGGGTCAAACATTAAAGTATCGGAAATACAAAAGAATGGTAGGTAGTTCTGTGAAGGGTTTGAAATATAGAATAAAGTGTGAACGGATGAAGTGAATGGAAGTTTCAAGTATTTTATGGCCAACACACACCGACGGCATCTTACGAACAATTGGATTGACGGGAACTGATTCACGATCAGCTGTCAGCCAATAAACCAAAATTCACGTGAATGACAATGAACCAGTTGTTCCCATAGAACGAATACTTTACGGCCTACTTTAATAAAATTAGTAATAAAAATTTGGTCCAGTTTTTCAGTGTACAAACTCCAGTCACAACCAGATTTATATTCTGAAACTATACCAATACTCAGTTTTATTTTATGTCACACTTGTATTGTCGATATTATTATTGTGTGCAATGAAAAATTCATCACGCCTAAGTAAAGCGTTTTACTTACGAGATCTATGGATTTTTCAATTTTTATCACTTTTGATCTTCTCGTCGCTATTGTTATATTCGAGGTTTATTCAATGTTCAAATCGGCAAAAAAGTACTACTTATAGAAATTGGCGAAATTTTTACAAAATTAGCGTTCTCCAGCATATTGTGTTTATACTGTACCGTGGGGGGCCTCGCCCCCTAGATCATTTTCCTCCGCGAATCTATAATGAAATGGATCTGAAACAAATTTTTCCAAAGAGAATCCAACACATATATGATAAACGTAGTTTCTTTATGTATGTACTATATTCATACAACTACCCGTTCACATTCACTTGAATGTAATAGTTTTGATTGTAGTTAATAATAAATTTAAATTTTATATAACTATAGTATATTTAAAGTTTTTTAAACTCACTATAGTAAAATTGTAGGTTGGTTGTCGTTTTAGCTATTCTTCAAATTGTATCATCTCCATATTGAATAATACCATATTTGTCAATTTTTTTAGATATCGATCTTTAAACTATTTTTAAAATTATTTGCAAGATTTCTAAAAAATTGTGATGGATTTGAATTGAATATAAGTTCACAAGAAGGACGTACCATCATTATTAGAAGTACGCTACAAAAATAATTGTAGTACTCCGACCACTTGCGTTCCCTCACACCAATACACAATTCACGGTATTAAATGAGTTACAGGTTACATAACCTTCAAAACGCATAAATTAATATTCATTAAGAGGTGCGTTCGAAAATACAACTCGAATTAACTATTGTTAATTACGTAATGCTCAGGAAGGTAGAATTAACTCATTACCAAAATTTGATAACGTCAAGTTATCAGTAGATATCTATTATTAATCAAACATAATTATAGGTCAAGGTTTATAGATTATAAAGGTTATCTCAACTCGATAATGTTAACTTTATTATTAACCGATTAAATTTATTACTAACTGTAATATCAAATTAATAAAAAAACAGGAATTTAATTTAAGTTATCTTCTAAGATCGTGGGTACAGTACCACAATCCACAGACATGAAAAATAATAGACCCGGGATGAATTTGGTATTGATTTTGATACCAAAGTCCACTACAACGCACACATTGAGGTTAGGTTTCATTTGGAGGATTTGCTCTTAATATAAGCTACATATACCACTAAAATCCTTGTACTGTTTCTACTTCTCCAGTACGCTGTATTGTAGAATAAACCTCTATTATAATATGCATAACTGGACACTGCTCGGTACAACTATATCGTTGAACGTGTTCGAGGAAAATGTTTCGCATCCTATATTTTAAAAATCACTCGCCAGCCACATGATTAATGATTACCTATACTTAATTTCAAAGTCCCATATTTTTTCTCTTGTAAGGTATATCATCCTCCTTCTGTTCGCGTCCATACTACCAATATTATTCCAATAATGAGCCTCTTTGATTCTTTGTAGGATTATACGAATTGCCAATGTGGACCCATATTTTTATTTTTATGATAATTAAATTCCGTCCGTTATATTTAGTACATTGTATTTAAATATTTGTTTAAAAATGTACCATATTTGTTATTTTATATAAATTTATTTATGTTTTCTCCTATATAAGATATATATTATAATTTTCAATTTTGTAATCTTGTAGTTCATTGGTCTAAATTAGTCATATTTATAATAAGAATAACCTGTTTGAATAAAAAACCTCAATAATTTTACATTAAATAAATATGTTTTATTTAATTGAAATCAATGTAAATTACAACGTCAAATATAAAATTATAAACATAAAAAATATATTAGGTATAAAATCAAATGACATCATCACTCATATTACAAACAAAGCCATATTTAGTTTGTAAGACTCAAAAACTTAGAAGCAAACATAAATAATAAAATACCCATAATACTAACTTAATCTATTTCATTTAGTGTGTACATATTATACACCAAACAAATTACGGCGAAGTTATTAAATAATAAATAATAATAATTGCACATTATTACAAAATAATTAAAAGTCGTTTGCGCACCCAAATAAAGGTTAAATTTTAATAATTATAATATTAAATGTACTTGCAAATTTTTCCTTTGCATGCGCGATACACTACATTATGGGACGAGGGTTTTTTTTTATGAATAAAATATCAAACTATGTTTAAAAGAAATTATAGGAAAACATAAAAACTATAACCAGATACTACTACTACAGCTAAACTATCACAGTTCGGTGTATAGATCAGATTTAACACATATTTATTATGATAATATGATTATAAATATAATAATGAAAAACATTGTGTTAAACATTATTATATTATACCTAGCCATGTATTTAAAGTTTGTGAAAATGCCTATGAAATTAAAAAATTACAATGTTACATACTTACACATCTGTAATCAAATACGTTATTATAATTGGTAATTCTATGTTGTTGCAATTATTAAATACCCTTAGTCTCTTGCTGAGACTCTCATGCTTCAGCACATTATATATTAAATATTTGTGACGCACATAATTTGTATTCCGTCAGTAGTATAAATAATTATACATGTTCTCAGAATAGTTAAACCACACTCGAGTTATCATGGTATTATTATAAACGTGCTAAAAATTATTTATGTATGTCTATATATCTGTGAACTACTACCAAATGGCCAAAACATATTACAAACTTTCACGAACCACCGAGGGAGTATAGAATAAATAAGCTTTTTTATCTTACCCAACTGTGAGAACAGCATATATGGTCTACATATTGTTTCCCGTTTACTAGAAATCAAATGATAGAAAAAACTCAAACAACAATAACAAAAAGACTAAAAAGAAGAGGGAAGTTTATAAAAGGGATGGTTATCCCTGGTCTAATTAGACAAGGACAAAATCAGATGACTGCCAACATCACAGACAACGGACTGACGACACCTCAGATGACTATAGAAAATCAAATCAACGTAACGTCATTATCATTTTGTATTAAATTATGAAACACTTTTATTCTAACAGTTATATAAATGTTACTAAAAAAACTATTATTTAAACTATTTAAGAATAAAACATTCATTCCGATAATTCGCACTGATCTGATTGAACACAATTGGTTGGGCAAATGAATCACACAATATTTTATATTAACCTTTAAAGTTATTAACAATAATTATAATTATTTTGAAGACCAATTAATCCAATGTAAAAAGAAAACAAATGAAGCCAATCATCAGACAACTGTTAACTAAAGACCATGGCCAATATTAAAACGACCACAGAATAGACCACTACATTTTATGAACAGTACCAGTGCCAAGTTATGCGAGGCCAGGGTGCGAATTATTTTGATATAATATCCATTTATTTGGGTCCTTGGGGCTCCATATAGAGTTTTTTTGGTCTTCACATGGGTGTTACGCACTCCTGATCCCCCTAGTAGTTGCGGCAATGAACAGTACCTACTTGTCCAGTAAAAAAATTTTCAAATGATAAGAATAATTCATAAATTTAAACTAAAACTTACTTAAGAATATTATAGTCTTGTTATGTAATACAATATTCTTGTACATTATAAATAGTAGATATATTTATTATATATATAAATATTTGTACGCAAACGACTTGAGCCATATAAATTAAATTAAATAATAATTATTACAAAAGTATCTTTAATAAATTGGCAACAAAAATAAATACAGTTTTAAATCTAGTAAGTAAAAATAACAAAATAATACATTTTCTGATCATTAAAATATGTGACAAACCAATTGAACTAGGTAAACCAGCTGTTATCACAAAAATTGTTTTTCAATATTTGAATTTCCTACCAGCTATTCGGATTATTAAAGCATAATATTGCTATATCTATAAAAATGTCCCTTCTGTCTCCTTTAGCAAAATTCTGCAAACGTATGTAAGAAAAATTGATTGGTCACATATTAAAACTACCTTGTATTATTTATTATTTACTATCATTTAACATAATAAATTCATATCGAATATTGAAACACAAACAAAACTGTGTTATAACTCTTTTTGTTAACAAAATTTTAAAAAATGCTGGAAGTAACAATTACAAAATTACAATTACATTATAATACTAATATTGTTTTGTTTTAACGATATGATATACATTAAACAATTATATTCTAATCCTACGTAGCTACTTATTATTCATGATCTATTAGGAAGCATAACTCTCTTAAGACAAAAATTATATTGAGCATTTCCAGTTAGTCTTGCTATAAAAAGTTTTGGTTGTAAGTTAGTAACCTTAATTAAAATGAGTGGATGTATGAGATATATTTTCGTCGTAATCTCAAACCAATTATCCCCTGAGTAAGTCATATCGTTTCACATATTTAGAAAACTATATTAAAATTAAAGTTAAAGGAAAAATACAATATTAAGATCCAAAAATAACTGTACTGATTGATAAATGATCAGTCAAGTTTAATTAATATTAATACTAATAATAGTAATATTAGTAAATATACCTAAATAATAATCAAAACTTAATAATTTAATAGTTATTGGCAATTTTTTTTCAGACTGTATTTTTTTTATAAAAATCACCACAATATTCAAAATCTCACTATATTTATTACAAATAATAAATAGGTATAGAAAATTAAAAAAATGTATAACAATATAAAAGTTAATCACACACAAATATAATTTGTGATAATAACATTAAGTTTTAAATAATTATTAATAACTATACTTAAAATATGTTCTAAGTTAAAAAAAAAAAAAACTTGCTTATAAATTTTATATTTATTTTTATAGAAACACCAATCACAGTCCTATAAAATAAAACATTCAATTAAATAATTTACTTTATTTAATATTTATAATATTAACACAAATGTTTCTAGAATCAGTGGCGGATCTATGGGGGAGAAGATATGGGTATCTCCTTCCTCGTAGGTAAAATAAAAAGTTTTTATAATTTAAATTTATTATTTTATATTTTTATGTCTATATAAATAAAGTGTACACTATACACATATATACACACATATTTTAACATTCCCATACTCGTTAGAAAATCTTAGATCCACCACTGTCTAAAACTAAAATATGGTTTCCAATAATTTATTTACATTAAAAATAGGTATTACAAATAAGAATTTTATAATGATCAAAGTTTCAATAAATACTACAATTATGATCAGACATACATAATATATACAATATCATAAAAAAAATTCCTTTGTAGTTCCAAAGAAATTTAATATATTAGTGGTGTAATGAAATGATAAAATATTAATATTAGATGATGTAATAAATAAATAACAATTATCAATTTAATATATAATTTGAATAGATAGTTAACTTGAATATCATGACTTATAAGAATGAAAGCGGCTATTTATTAAAGGGTTAAATTTTGTAATTTATACACACGGTTTTAATTAAAAAGTACACAGTAAAGTATTTAGTATACAATAAAAGCTGCAATTCAAGAATAATTTATGTATAAAATGTCATCGGTAATAATTAGCACTGGGCCGATACAAATTTTTTTCAATATTCGATATTCTGATATATTGCCAATATAAAACTGACAACTGATCCAATATTTTTACTCGTATAAATAAATCGCTATATAAAAAAATCACGGTATTTAATATAAACATTATTAAGCCATACATTTCTATTAAAGTATTTTTTCAATATTATAAAATTCATTCATTTTTTAATAATAAAATATAAAAAAAATACTGATATTTCTTATATACAAATCGATATGCAATAATAAGGCACATTATATCAGTTTTGATAAAAATAAACTGATATTCAAAAAACCAATAGTCCAATATCGGATATAATATAAATTTAATCTTAATTTTAAAAATGTTATAAACTTTTACTTTAAACATTTTATTGGTAATTATTAAATTTAAAAAATTTAATTATAAAGAATATTTTCCTCTTTCTCTCAGAAACAAAAAAAAAATTCGTTCAGTGTAAATAACGGAATTGTGGACGTTTTAATATATTTTCATAGGGAAATAAACTCGCTTTCATTCCACTAAAAGAATTTTTTTAAAAACTATTATTTTCATAACGTAATGAATTAATTCAAAATCATTTTTACCAAATTATTATGCATATGATAGATTTATAAAATTAAATGGACAACAGCATAATAAATATTAATATCAATAGTCATCTGAATAAATGTATATAAGCAATGAAGTTAATTATAGTATTTAGTTGACTAGTTTATATGCTATATTGTTATTTTTTTTTAAAAAAATTTTCCGTGTAACAGAAAAACATTACATTGTGGAAATATTTTTGTGCAACAAATTTGCATATTATACACATTTCAATATAAAATATTTAAATAGACTATAAACCTACTTATATATTATGCCAATTATAAAACCTACATAATCTGTATACAACTACACAGGAATATACAAATTATTTGAAATTAATTAGTTGTCATTTCATTGCAAAAACATAACACAAATGATTAACTAATCTAAAAATATATCAATGTTAAAATATAAAGTAAACAACCTACAAAAATTTGTCTACTAGAGTTGCACAGTCGTGAATGAAAAATTAATATAATGGATTGTCATAACACAAAGATTGATAAACACTAATATTTATTTAAGATTCTAAAAATTTACCTTACTATTTCTAATGGTAGGAATTAGTTAAATTGGTATTTAGTTGATTTGGCATGTTTGGTATTTGAGCATCTGGTAAATCTGGTGAAACCTGTAAATATAAATGGGTAAGTAATATTTGTCTATAAAAATATGAATAAGAGTCATACCTTAATTTATAATTGGAATCACTAAACGTCTTTTATTAGCATTTAAAAAAGATACATTTTATGTGTTAAAATAGTTAAAGGTGTATTTACAAATTATTTTTGTTTAGATGTAAAAGAAAAATTATTAAATAAAAATCATTATTACCTGAGAATGGTAGTCAGTAGGTTGATAATTTATTACTGGAACAGGTATTGAAGATGACTTACTACATTCAATGCAGTTTGGAAAAGTACAATTGTTAAATCTTGATGGAATAGCTGATATTGCATCGATTGATGATAGTTGTGTGTTATTAAAATTTGTTGAATATACTAATCTGTCTAAATATGTAGAAAAAGGAGTAGAAGACATTGGTTGTGATGACAAATTAGTAGTTTCAGAATGTGAAAAACGAGTATTTGGTAGATTTGATAAAATAGATTCAGATGAATTATTGTTATTACTGTATGTCATGAAATTATTAATATTGTTGGATTGAGTTGACATGTTGTAATAGTTGAATTGCATGTTATTGTTTGGAGTAATTTGACAAGTCTTATTAGACTGAGAGTTGAATGTTGAAGGCAAAGATTGCATATTAATTGAGGACTCCATAGAAGAAGTGTTGGCAGAAATGTTTTTGTAATATTGGCTCAAGTTCTTGTTAGCGGAATATGTAATGTTGGGTTCTTGAGAATTGTTTCCAACAGTAAAAATTTCTTGTGGTGCTGATAATGCAACTTGCTTACTGACATTAGATTTTCTTTGTTTATCCCTACTTTTATTTGTATTAAATGAACTTCTTTTAGCAGTATTTGAAGTATTATTAGCAATAGCTGGATAATTTTGAGTTATACTTTCAAGAGGCCTTGCAATATTTAAATTAATATTTTGAACTTCATTAGTATCATCATTAGTCTGTATCGAACCTAATGATTCATTAGGGTTAGGTTGATAATCATCGACTGGCTGATAACAAATTATTTTCTTTTTAAACACATTTGATAAATTAAATTCTGCGCAAACAGATATTTTTGGCTTTGGTAAACTTTTACAAATTTCTTCAGACACATTTTGATTTATCATCGGGATACTTTGGACTTTAGGGTTCTCAAGATTAGGTTTACTAGTATCATTTTTTAATAGTAATTTGTCATTTGACAATTCATTATAAAGTTCACTATTGGTAAATTCAAATATACCCTTTATAACAGTTTTTTTATTTAACTTGTTATCAAAAACATACTTATGACACAAACTACAATTAAAGTAAATAATTGCATTCCTCAATAGCATCTCATCACATTGAACTAATATTTGTTTATTATTTAAATGTGAAATATATATAGAATCTAAGACTATACACCATTCCAAAAACATACCATGTTTAAACCATTTTTCCCACAAATCCTTATCATTATAATATACAACTTTTTTAACAATGTGAATAAACCTAATATATTTTGTTTGTCTTTCATTTGCTGGTATTGAAGACTTTTTTACAATTTTATGAAACACGCATACCAAATATCTCAATAATTTTACCATGTTATATTTGGTATCATTGAACTTTTCAATTAATTTTATGATGACCTCTTCAACAAGCTTATGTTCAATTGATTGCCAATTAAATTTGATTAAGCAATCACTATTGAGAAAATGTTCTGCTAAGTTTTCTATTATTACATTTAATACATTATGGTCATCCATGTCTGTTATTAAACTAATTGTGTTTTTCAATTTTGACAACATTTGTTCTAATTGTATTCTACTAATTTGAGTATTAGTACTCATCATTGGTGGCTCTATCATTTCTATAACACCATCAGTAACATTTATTTTGTTAATACCATTAAGTGTATTATCTTTATCCGAAATTTCCATATCAGAACTATTATAATCATAATGTATTTTAGATTTTTTTAAATCGGCTTTCCTCATTAATTCTTTATCAGAATCAAAGTATTCTTTACCAAATATTTCTTTAATTTTTTTGTTAATTCTTTTTTTTAAAATGTGATTTATTTTAATCTTCTTTAGCTTAGGTTTGTTTACTTCATTTTCAACTAAAGGTATTTTAAACCTAAAATAATAGTTTTTAATTATTTTATTACTAATTTATAACTAATCAATATAAATAATTTTAATGAGCAATAAGAAACTTACTTTTTCATGTTCGATGATGAAATATCTTCGGTTTTAATTATTACAAATGGTTGAGCCTTAAGTTGTATCATCATATTTGTACATTTTGTCATATTTTTATTTGACATTTTATAACATTGTTTCCACATCTAAAATATAAATTATAAAAGTTCATTGAATTAATATATACCTAAATAAATATTTATTATTTAACAAATTAAAAATTGCATTAGTAAAACTAATAGTTATGGAAGGCATCTATGCAAATGTTTTTTTGAAAATTACACTAGTGTTTTATAAAATAATAACATTTATAGTAAAGGTTAGGTCATTTAATGCTGCTAATGAACTTACTCTCCCCAATTTTTTTTTTTTATGTGTGTGCCTGAGTTATTGGAATGATTCAAATTATATGAAAATTTTAATTACTAGTTTTGTAGTAAACCCAGACAATCGGTATTGCAATACATATTAATTATTATTATTAAATATAATATTATAATTATTTAATATTTAACAAAGGAATAAAAAACAACAATATGCTGTTTGTACTTAAGAAACCCTATGAGTAGGCGAATGGATGTTAGATTTCTCGTGGAGTAAAAATAGTGTTGATATTTGGGGAAATTTACAATAACATGTTGTTTACCATTTTTACTGAACCATAGAGGGAGAAACATTGATTTGGATCAAAGTACAAAAATAATATTGTATTCATTTCCAAAATATGTCTAACCAAGAGACTCCTTAGTCATAAACATCCTTTCATCCTTAATCTACACATAAATACAAAATGATAAACTAACATAATTTAGATTTAAAATTCTATTCTTGATAAAAAGACATTGATGGTCTCTTAGCTACTAACGAACCAATGTCCCAGAATGTCAGTATTAACTTAAAAAATATAAAATTATAAAAAATTTAAATAAAAATAATATAAAAATTCCTATACGGATACAAGTATTTGTATACAAATTTTACTTAAATAATTTTAGTATGTATTTTTTTTCTTTTTAAAAAGTTAATAATATATTAAATTTTGTATTTATTCTTGAAGTAAATTGCATATCATACAGTGACACTGACATTGTTATATTAACGTATAACATGCTTAGAGAAGCAAACAAAATTTTTACATTCTAATAAATTCAAATTGTTATACAATTGTATTGAAATTAATTTAATACCATATTTAAAAGTGCATAAACATATATTTTTAAAAGAATATTAATCCTTATTATAACTAATAATAAATGAAAAAATAGTAGGTATGTAAGTATAACCTAACCTCTCTATACCCACAAAAAAAAAACAAAATCAAATTAAATAATCAAACTAATTAATTCAAAATTTTATTTGTTTATTAATATTTTTATTTTTATTACAATATCAAGATCTAATATAAATTTCAAATAACTAAAAAATAATAATAATGTTCTTGATGAGTTCTAAGTTTATTACTTTAAGTTTACTACTACTAATTTATAATAATGTTCTACTACCCATTTCAATCTATTGTATTAACATATAATATCTCTAAAACATTTTAGAAATATATACTCACATAATCTAGATATTTCTTTTTTTCAGTACTATCATAATTCTTCAATAATGTTTTTAAATCTGCATTCATATATTTACCACTAATATTTGTATTATCTAAAACAAAATAGTATATGTACAGTATACCTACATAACACATAATATAATATAAGTAAGTAGTTACAATATCTTATTAATTCAATAGACATTGATAAAATAAACATTAAAAATATTTATAAGATTTTAGAGCTATCTAGTCTATTTTTAAAATTATAATAAAAATGTAATTAAATATATTGATTTTTTTTATATAATATATATATATATATAAATAATTTTTGTTTTTAAATTGAAATGGTGGTAGGTCAGTCAATTTTCAAGATTGAAAAATGTGTAAATATCAAAGTAGCTAAAAAAAATAGTTCTAGTCAAATCTAATAGCAATAATAGGTTTTGCCATTTAAAAATAAAAATGTAAATTTCATTACGCATAAGCAAACTGAAAATTATAGCATTTTGATAAATGGCACAAAATGTAAGCTGGTATAACATCATAAATAAATTCACATATTGATCAAAAGTCAAAAGCGAAATAATTAGTGCTACTATTTAGTAAATCACTCGTTTATATTAATTTATATTTTATTTTATTGAAAAACTTAACAACAACTTACCAAGAGACAAATAACATTTTTTTGACTCGTCATCAAGTTCATGGTTATAATCTTCTGTATCCTAAAAATAGTAATAAAAACAATACATTTATTTTAATAAGTATAAATAAACATCAGGTGGTGCAACCAGAAAAAAATTAAAGGATCACAATTTTATATCACATATTATATTTTATACAAAACACCAGTGGCGGATCCTATCCAAGATAACAGGGGGAGCAATTAATATATTATTTTATATTATGGGAACTATATGAACTATGCAGAATGTCCATATTATAAATGTAACAAATTTAATTTCTCTTTTTTTGGACTGTTAAAATCCCCTCCCCCCCTTGGATCCACTAGTACTCTATAAACTCAAATATATACTAAAATATATGTTAAATATTAAAAACATATTACGAATTATAATATATTGCGCAATTTTATTTTCAAACATAATCATTCAATGGTTTACCAATATTTAGTTTATTTTTTAATGTTTTCGCCATTTCAACAACTACGACCATTACTAGATGAATATTATTATACGGTGTGTTTCTTTTAAATATTAACACTAAATATTTTAGTCGAATGGCCTGAGATCGGAATTTATTCGTGATATTTTTAACTAAATTGGAATAGTACTATTATTTTGAAGTACTTTAATATTAAAACTTTTTTTGCTATCTCGAAAATTGGTTGATTTACAGCCATCTCAATTTTAAATTGTCGTCACCTGCACATTACCAGAATTTTTAGTTTTAAATGCTGGACATAATAATATGTCAGTGGATTATCACACACGGCTGTTTTTAAATTCCCCAAAGAAAAAATCAAGTGGTGTTTAATCCTGTGAAGGTGCAGACTAAATTATTGAGTTAAATCTAAACTTTTAAAAAATGGATCACAGTTTAAGAATACATTAAATTTCAGTTCTACTCTGAAATGTTTATTGTTGAAAGAAAAAATGTGCAAATGCATTAACATACCGCTGTTTAGTTATTACATAACAACCAGATGGAAGCATATTGTAAAGAGATTTGTTCTTTTATTTTTATATTAACACGTTAGCCGCCATGTAACCGCTCTAACGGAAATTATTCGATTAAAAGTTTATGTTATGACCACCGTCGACCATATGCTATAATTATAGCCACGCCACATGACCACCGACGACCATAATCTTACATTATTTTAAACAGGAATAATGTTTACGGCGTTGTATTAATAAAACTGAAAATATCACCATATCGTTTAGATGTAGATATCAATTCGATTGATATTATATATAGAACATTTGAGCACTCCATAGAATCGGGTACATTGGGAAATTTGGAAAATTGACAATACAATACAGGGCGAGTCTCCAGGATTCGACAAATGAAATAACTCTGGTATTACGTAATATTTTTAAAAAATTTTACTACATAGTGTATTCAATTTTATTTTTTTCCTATTAAAAATATCTGTAATGTTATGAGTTCACATAATTTTTCTTTTAAATTAAATCATTATAAAAAAACAACAAATGTATATCAAAAGCAAAAAAATAACTATCTAATATTTTGGATCTCGACGAAATTCAAGGGTAATAAGGGATATTAAGAGCACGAGACTTTTAATCTCGTGGTCATGGGTTCGAGCCCCACGTTGGACGCCATTTTGTATCAACTCAAAACCCATTAAAAAAGAAGGGAAATTTAAATTATTACTTTTCTTCGGTCTTGTAAAGGGATCAGGGATAGTAGGATCGAAAGATGTCTAAGACATGTTTGACTGATCAAGTATTCCGCTTTATTTACTAACGCGGAATTACAATGATCAATGATAATAATAATAGTAACACCAAAATAATGAGATAGATATAAAAAAAAAAAATATTTAAAAATTTACTTTAAGCAATCAAAACTGGAATCAACCACTGGAATAGCCCTTAGATTGTCGACGAGATTTGCTCGAGGTAGATTAAAAACACGTCCATTGCACACACACGGGCCTGGGCTGTGAGAGCAGACTCCCAGATCAGACTGCCGCGCGTTAAAAAATGCAAAGACTACACGCGTATCGAGCGTAGGTTCGCGCTAGTATAATATATAATATACGATCCGTTTTGTAAGAAGTTTATTGTTCAGTCAAGTACACTAGACTATAGATAATTTAATTGTTTCATTTATTAATCTCCGCACGTATCGTGTAAATGTGACAGTAATGAACGGTGAGAATATGGATAGGTATAGCAGTGTAATAATAATTGATGATATCACGTAAACTACGGTGTTGGGTTATTTTATTATTTTATATTGGTCCTCAGTAGCGTACGCTAGGACATTAGATTGGGGTTTCAGTAACGATACTGAAAATAAAATTGATTGATTTGATTAAAATTGATTTGATAATAATTTCTATTTCCTATCTGTATTTTTATATTATTTGAATATAGTTCATAGTTGAAAACTTGAAAAACTAATATAATAATAAAATAAATTATAGATTTTGTTGCTAATCATAAATACAATTTTAATGGAGGAAGAAATTTCGAGGAAGGTTAGAACCCTAGACCCATACCGCTGCGTACGCCACTGTTAGTTGTCTTTATAGTGTTCTCACAGCACGAATACAGTAAATATGCGTTATTTATATAAAATTGTATATAATATAATAATTTGTTTGCTTTTAATATACATTTGTTGTTTTATATAATGATTTAAAAGAAAAATTATGTGAGCTAATAACGTATACCTATTACATAGCCATTTTATAAATTTGTATTTAAGAAAACTGTTGGCATTATAATTTCTTCTTAAAGTGTTTTCATCTATTTTTAATGATATTTTGAAGTTAATGAAAATATAATATTTTTTCATTATTTAAAATGTAATAAACCCAAGGGGTCTCTACATATTACTAATTTCATATACGAGTCCTTTTATAATAAACAGTTGGTTAATCAGATTTTTAATTAAATTTTGTTCTAACGGTCACTGGACCGCTCTTATATTAATTTATAAATAAGAATTTTGGGATAAAAACAATAACATTATAATTGGTTTTCCTTAATAGTTTTATAAACCCTTTTTTTTAAAAAAAAACCGCATTGACGAGGTCCTAAGATCAATCAAAGAAAGAAGATGGAGACTAATTAAACATACTGTAAGACACGAAGAGTAACTATACCATAGAATATTGGAAGGACAAATAGGAGGCAAGAGAGGCAGAGGACGTCCCAGAAAAACGCTAATCAAAATAGTTATTAAAGATGCCGAATTTACAGGGAACTGAGGAGAAAATTTCCAATAAATTCGTGTTATTTTCAAATAAAAAAATGCGGGAAATAAATTCATGTTATATAATTATGTTGGACAGTGGATTCCTATATAACATTATAGGAGCGCTAACGTTGGTTTTCCATGCATATCAGCTGTAATTTGATTCATTTTTACGGTCTCTACTCACTGTCAATCGTAATAAGTTTTCTATAGCCTATTGGACATCCATACTATGATTAGGTTAGGTTATGGAGTTTAATATAACCTGTGATACTATCTAAATTCGTGATTCGTGTTAATAAACTAATAATTATTATCAATTGATAAATTATTTCGTTTTGTCAAACCCATGACAAAATAGATAGCTATAATCACAACTTCTTACTTCATCATATAAAATGGTGGGGGTCTTCCACCTGTTTTCATCAGTCATTAATTATAATAGTGATAATGGTTATAAAAACCGATCAAATAAAAATAAAACATGGTAAATTTTTAAATTCTTTTAAATTTAAGATATAACTTATAATAAGTAATAACTACGTAGAGTCAAATAAATAACTGTCACAATTTATGTTTTAAAATTTAATTGATAAAATTCTGTTTTTTTCGACGTTAATTTTTATTATTTTGTTCATTCGTTATTTCTTTATTTGGATTATTTAATCTAATAAAAGTTCTTGTTCTTACCAAGCATCCAATAACATCTTGCGAAATAGACAAATGTTCAATTTTTGGTTTCAATCAGTTTATCATTCTCTATTTCTCTTCATTATGCCCTTATTTTTATCAATATTGTTACCATATAATGTCGTAAATTCAATTTCCAAATGTTTTATGGCCATCATTAAATTGTTTGATGATAATTTCAAACCACGTTTTGATTTAATACTAATTCAAGAATCTTTTTTTATAATCATCATCATTTTAATAACAAAGAATAATAATAATAGTAAAATGTATTTGGCGCTATATCAAAAATTCAAAAATAATTTATTATTCATGATAAAATATAAACCAATCAAAAGACGCGGTAGTCTCCCACCCTTACTACACTGACACAACAAATTCTAATTTGATGTGATTCATAGCTATCTATTTTATCATGAAACTACTACAATTAACGATTCGTAATTAACATTTTATTATTAACTATAAGAGTAAGTAATATAATATATATATATTGTACTATTTTACGTAAGAGTACCTTAGCGCTTCTCTTTATATTTCCAAAGATATCCTAACGGGAAACAACCAAACAAAAGTACATCATTTTCAAATGTTAATTAGTATTAACAATAAATACTAGCCCAATTAATATTTGTATTATAATGGATATGCACCAACCGAAGTAAAAGATGACAATGTGAAAGATGTGTTTTACGACGAACTGACCGAAATATAGGAGAGTATCACTGGAAACGAGATAAAGATTCTATTGGAGGATTTTAATGCAAAATGTGGACGGGAACCGAAGTACTTTCCTTGCATAGAAAAAGAAAGTTTGCATAGTCACAGTAATGACAACGGTCTACGAATAATATCTTTTGCAACATCAAATGGATTGACTGTTAATAGTATTACGTTCCCACGCAAGGATATTCACAAAGCCACAAAGAAGTCATCGGATGACGAAACCCTAAACCAAATTGATCATGTACTCATACAGACTAGATATCGTAATACCATTAATGATGTAAGAAGCCATAGAGGCGCAGGCTGTGACACCGACCACTACTTACTGATTGCTAAACTTAGATCAAAGTTAAAAAGTAAAGCGAAATTGAAACAAGATAAGAGGACCAAAATAAATTTAGAGTCACTTAAAGATAAAATCGTTAAGAAAAAGTATGAGAATGAAAGTCATGATGAATCTTGAAGAGAATAATGTGCATATAAACGTAAACCTGGTTTTGGAAAAAGTGAGCAATGCTGTTAAAAAAGCAGAGACTAAAAGTATTGACGTTTTAAAAAGATCAAGAAACACTTGGTATAGTTTGTGGAATTGCTATAGATAAACGTCGTAAGGCAAGAGAAGACTTTATTAAGAACAATACACAAAGGAAATTTCCTATGGAAACGGAAAAATCGCAAAAGCCCCCTTCTTCAAAGGGAAAAGAGAAAATTTTCAGTAATTTACTACAAACAGCAGAGAAAGTCCATACACAAGGAAGAATCAGAAAAATTTTTAGAGTCATTGAACAGTTCAGGCAATTCAACCTAATATGGAATGCAATTAGAGACCAAGACAGACAAATATTAAGAGAACCAGAGTTAAGAGCTGAGAGATGGAAAGGATATTTTGAAAGATTACTAAATGATATGTCAGCTATGCCAATAATGCATACCGAATACGAAAGAGCAGAGCCACAGGTAGAGAATGTTAGTCTAAAAAAAGTAAAAATTGCAATATTTAATCTAAAAAATTGGAAAACGCCGGGTACTGATGATATCCTAGCAGAACTCATAAAATACGGAGGTGAAGAGTTTCATGTAGCAATCTACAAATTATGTCAGCTAATATGGGCCAAAGAACGAATACCGGATAGCTGGAATGAGGCAATCATCAACCATTGAACAAAAAAGGAGACAAAACAAAATGTGACAATTGAGGCGGCAACAACGGGACAAGCGCCAATTTCGGCAATATTGCGTAAATCGGTGGAATATCGGGACACGGGTACAATTTAATGTATATGTTCACTATCGCATTGAAATTACAAAAAATTAGATTAGAAGGTACTAACGAGCTACGTGCAATGTTCAATCAACACGGACAAAAATTGTTCGTAATATTTTAAACGTCTCCATTGTAAAATGCGCTCAGTGGCACTTGTACCGTTGTTCGGCCGAGCGCTTCAATTATAGAGGGATATCGCTTTTGAACTCCGCATATAGTCTTCTCTAGAACACTATTAAATCGCATTGTCCCTTATGCAGAAGTTAGGGGATTATCAATGCGGCTTCCGGAAAAGCTGTTCAACCACAGATCAACTATCCATAATAGGTCAAATAATTGAAAAGAAGTACGAATACAGACAGAATATATGGCAATTATTCGTATATTTTAAAAAGGCCTAGATAGTATCCATAAAGAGTCTCTACAATATTATGTACGAGTTCGGTTTCCCAAAAAAATTAATAGACCTAACTGAAATGTATATGGAAAACATGAAATACAGAGTGAGAGTACAAAATGAAACATCAAAAACTTTTACAGCGGAAACCGGGTTGAAGCAGGGGAACGTCCTGTCCCTAGTACTTTTTAATCTTGCCCTTGAGAAGATAGTAAGGACACTACAGGACAATGAAGGTGGCTTATAAATTGGCCAGAATAAGATACAGCTCCTCTGACGATTTAGACATAATAGGTGTTTCACTTGCAGATACAGCCAACGCGGCCAGAGAATTAGAAGAAGCAGCGAAGAAAATAGGTCTTGACATAAATACAGAGAAAATAAAGATAATGGAACTCATAGAGAGTGGAGAGGATCCCAATGAGATGGAAGACCTAATCTATGAAAAGGTTGGCGATTTTAAATATCTGGGAGCAACGTTAAGCACGAAAAATGACTGGGCAAAGGAAATAGGTATTCAGATAAATAAAGCACAAAAAGCCTTCTACGCACTGACAAAATTCATAACATCCAAAATGATGTCTGGGAAAACAAAAGTAAGACTGTATGTGGCTATATAATAAGACTTACTCTCATGTATGGTTGCGAAGTTTGGACAACGACTAAACAAACAAAAATAAAACTGAGGACTTTCGAAAACAGAGTATGGAGGAAAATATGTGGACCTATCATCGATGAAACCACGAGGAATTGGCAATGTCATTTCGAGTATATAGTATGAGTTTTTTTTTATAAAATATCACCTGACAATGAATTATATTTAATTAATGTATGAAAAGATTTAAAACAGTTACAACTTTATCGTTAGATGACATTTTACCATAAACTCATGAGAACTACTCGAAAATGTTTTTCTCTTTAATATTTGTTTATAAAATCCAGAGATTGATTTTAAGCAATTTCATTCACTAATGTCCTCTCCATTTTTCCCTATCATTTACTATATCTTTGAGGTCAATATAAGAAGTGACTACTACATATATCATTATTTGGCTGATGTATTTCGTTCTAGGTCTTTACCTAGAAGTACCTGCTAGATGAAATTTGGTTCTTAAAACATACCCTATTTGTAGTAATCGGACCATCATTTCTGCCCAAAAAAATGTTTTTATACATATAAAACCATCATTGTAGAAACAATACATTCATCGCTCTGCTCAAAATTTAAAATACTATAAAATATAAGATATATGAACTCTGTAAAAATGTACGACTCAGACTCAGCAAAATACACGATGAAGATATTGAAGATATTAAATCAACAAACAATTCCTTGTATTTTTATTTTTAAATAGTTTTATGCATACCATATAACCCAACAAATGAATAAGGCCCGGCGAAAATTAGACCCAGCCCATGTACACGCCACGCGCAGCAACACGTGTGAACTATTTTGTAGAACGTGTTTGAAACAGAGTGGCACATATTAGACCTATCCCACGGACAGTTCAGTCCCAACCTATGTTCGCGTGGATCATGTTGTGCTATCAACAGTTTCGTTAGGGGGTACCCATTTCTGCCTGTGTGAACATTATTTTGAATAAAAATGGAAAATTAATTGAAATGGTTAGAGGCTTTCCTGTATTATATGATAATATACTACACATGAATATTACATGAGACTAACCTAACCTCAGGCTAATTTTTCTTCACTTCCAATAGATTTTCGTGCATTACATTCTTGACCAGTGATATCCATTTTAATTAGTTCTTAAACCTCACCAAACTGTTTTCTTTTTAATCTAAACGACTATTTAAATATTGTAATGGCACGAAAATTACAATCAAAAAGAAAATAAATAGGATAAGTTAAAAGAAAATAGAAAGCTGGAAAAGGGGGAGAATAAAAGAGTGATATGAGGAGAATATTGGGATGAATTTAAATGGATTAAGTGAGGAAAGTAAGGAGCGATGGTCTGTTGGATTGTGCTTTTACCTTCCTCCTTGTATAAGAAAGATACGGGATGATAAGTTCGAGAGTATCCAGAATCTATACATAGACTTCGTATTCCGTTTTCTATTATTTGAAGTATTTAATTTTATCTTCGCCAATTTAATTTATTAAAATTATATCAAAGCGTGAACCTCGCATTCCACTTGTAACTTCAATACAATTTTATTAACAATAAATTTATTAGAGAAGTTTCAAACACGGACTTCTTAAATTCGAAAAAGACTCTGAGCAAAGCATAAAAAGTGATTTTACCTTATGGAACGCCACTAATATATATACCACAATAAGGATTTAAATTAAAAACACCTTGAATGTATCTTTGTTCAGAATGCTTTGGCTATCGTCGGAATATCGTCTAAATATTGGGTGTTACTCGTTAGTTGTATATTTGTATGAGCATGTAACTACACACGCGATTTGACCGATATGATGATATGCACGGAGAGACTGATGTAAGAGAAAAAGTCCTCGAATGTATCTTGGTGGGTCCTATTTATAACCCCGTGAAGTAGTCGTCTTGGTGGCCTATATCAAAGGATTTCTACAAAAAATGTTAAGGGGAACGGAAGCGACTATATTCCTATATGAAAATACATTAAAACGCGAATACTATTTCCGACCTTTAGACTGAACGGATTTTAAATATTGTTTAAATTTAATGAATGCATGTAAATAAATTAATCTTAAAATTTATAAAATTTGTAACACTTGAAAATTAAAAGTTTTCATATAAAAGGAAAAAAAAATCGAAAATCGGGCTACTAGCCACTCAAGATAATTTTCTTCTCTTTTCAATAGAAAACTAATTATTTAAATCGGTCCAGCGACTATTTTGGAAAGAGAAATCTACGAAATCATTTTGCATAAATAATATTTTAACGATTTTTGATAAATTGACAAGATATACCACGAGATAACGTTAGCGTAGGGAGTTTTACTGCACCAATTCCGACGGCGGCAACGCACACTTCGTGGTCAAACCGGTTATAATATATTTTGTCACTTGCTGGATATCCATGTAAATATAGAATATGAACAATTTAATGTCATAAAAATAAAAATAAGTAACAATAAATTATTGTTTACGTAAAGATTTGAACGATTGAACGTTTCTTATATTCTGTATAATATTATAAATGTAAATATGATTTTATTTTTATCTCGATTATCTATATAAAATTACAAAATTAAATATGTTTGCTAATAAATGGGCTCAGAACTTATTGCATTTGCATATTTTTAAATAATTGTCCAACAAATTGCATTTGCATGTTTTTAAATAATTGTCCTACAAATTGCAATGTACGATTAAAATATGTTTTAGGTTGTAACGAAATTAAAAATACCAATTTATTTTTGCATATTTATGCATGTAATAAGTTTTTTTTTATAAAAACATGCATATTTTTACGAATCGTATTTTTTTTTTGTATATCTACTATCTTTGGGTCAATATAGAATATATAAGCATTGATTATAGAATAGACTATTTTATAATCAATGATATAAGCGAGCAGCCAAACGCGTTGAAAACCGCCAAAGCTCAAGTAAAATACTTGTACAACAATTTATAACTGATACTACAAAAAAATCTATATTTTGTAGTATTGCGATGGGTAATTCCGACCAGATAAGGCAATTATCATAGGCTTTAAAATGAAAGGTTCAATTACAAATAATAGAATAATAAAAAAATAATAAAATAATAAATATTTATATCAACTAATTGCTCAATAAGACAATTGACACTAGTTGCAGACGAAGTGTTGTGGCAATATGAAAATTTTGATGATCTATCTTTATATTGTATTTTTAATCCATAAAATCATAATCTATATTTACCTTATATAATAATGTTTATAAATTATAAATCAAATGAACAAAAATACACAAAACTTGGGAATAGTGTTTTGATTATAAACAGGTCTGCGATATTGATTTATTGTAAAAGATTATATTGTACATAATTATATATATATTTTATTATGTGACAGATTGCGACCGGTCATCAAATTATTGACTATTGTTCTAACGTATAATACACATTTCGTAAACCTGTTTTTGTTTGTCATCTTATATGTAATTTTTAAATAGAATTTATACTCGAATGAAGCTGCAGCTAAAGCCACCTTGTGGTGTATAGTCTGTATTATTAAATTTAAACCGTGTATATAAATTGCAAAATATAACCTCTTAATAAATAGCCGCTTCCGTTCCCCTTAAGTGTATTATGATCCAGAGAGATCGATTTGAAATGTCTACATGGTAAAACTATTTATCATGAATAAAAAACTAACAGTGTATGCCGACTATTTGGGACTCTATTTGGGATGATCGCCGACAAAAAGGAATTTATTACGTGTTAAAAGTCGAGCGTGTTGATTTCACGGTTATTTGTTAAATGTCGACTATATTATGTTTCTTATTTTATTATATTATAGTTGCTTTTTAGTTGACGGTATTTGAGTTTATAGAAGTCTTAATAAAAGGGATTATTTTAAATTGTATGGAAATGTGACGGTATTCCGACGACGCCAGAGTCGCTTTATTGTACATGTATTATTGTTCTTTGCTAATGTTAAAATATATGTGTGTTGTATGAGTATTACTTTAAAAGATGTATTTTTTTATATTAATAATGTGTGCTCATATAATTACAATACAATTTCATCGGATAACTCTCCGTGACTCTCTCTTTTGAGCTCCCCATATACGATACAATTAATCGTACGACAGATTGTACAACTTTGATACGATCTCATAAACGGTTATCGTAAACGGCATTGTTGTACGACGAGATGAAGTTTGTACGTGCATAAAATCTATCGTACGACAAGTTCGCATTACGAAAAATCGTAATATGTGTGGGCCCCGTACAATAAGGTTGCATCAATTCAATAATCACACGTTTCTTGTAATCACCACGCACGTAAGAACTAAACTGATGTTTTGAAATTTATATTCGTTATTATAAATAATATAGAATATTGTTTTTGAACTAATTACAATAATATTGTTCCCAATGGTCATTTTGTTGTTATTAAATATAGTTTAGTTATTTATATAATTTGAATATAAAAAGATAATGGAAGTTAATTAAGATTTTTGGGAAAATTTCATCGAATTATTCAGAAATCATTCTTGTGTGTGGAATGAAATATTACACCCCGATTGGTATTTAATACCCATCGCGTCGTTTTAATTATGACGTTCCTACCAAATACCAAAATATAAATATGACGAGTAATACAACAACTTGTAATATGATAAGTCGTATGAATGTGTGGGGTATATTGCGTACTGTAAGTTTTTTATGACTTAATTCATACAACTGGTGTACAATCTGTCGTAGTTGTCGTACGATTAATTGCATCGTGTATGGGGCGCTTTACGTGAATGCTCATTAGATATACTTTTTTTTCTTTTTTTCCCCGAGTAGGTGCGACATAATCCTTTCATCGTCCTCAGATTCAGATTCTATATCAAGAGGAAGATGCTGCTGGCTCGCCGTCAACCTAACCTAACCTAACCTGTCATACTGGGTGTGGGCCGAGTTTAACCTTGGCCTTATATACGTTACTATTAAAAAACATGTATTTGGGCTGGGTTTCGGTGACACGTGTGTGCACGTGGCGTGACATTGGCTAGGGTCCAGTTTGCGCCGGGCCGAAGTCTATTAACGTGGAACGTGTTGCGTGTAGGTTCACTACACTACCATCTAAGAAATAACAATCGGATGTTATTGTTCTTTTATAGTATCCGAAACCTTAATCCTCTGGGTAACCAATAAAATGGAATAAAGAAAATAAAGAAAAAGAATGAATAAAATATAATAATGTACCTAATATGACAAAGAGGTGAGTACGAAAAAAATAGTAATAACTATTCATTTATGTTGGATTCTCTAAAAACGCATCACCATCGTATAATTTTTAAATTATTTGATAATATGTATGAGTTTATTAATTATTGAAATTCAGCAATAGATTTTACCAATACTAAGGCCAGATTTATAGATGAGACGTTGAAAAATGTTAATTTGGTATTGAAGTATTAAAGTTAAATAACCTAAATATTATAACGTATGTTTTTCATCATTTAATATTTAAATATTCAAAAATTGTTTCAATATATTATACCAATGTTTTTACATCGTTATGGTAGGTATTACAAAAATAATATGCACATTTCCCTATCTCTAAACATAATAGTTAATCGTTTATTAATAAACTTAAATGTCTATAATAAATTCTTGTAGTGTCAAACGAATATAACATTTTAATAATTATATAATAAGCCTATATAGCAAGGGTGCCCAATTTATTTTGGAAGCGAGCTATAATTGCAATTACATTTAGCTGGCGGGCCATGTTATGAACAAGACTTGCTTACACTTATAATTCATCTAAAATTCTATTTTCAAGAGATAAAAAATGGCTTAAAATTCACAAGTAAAAACACAGAATAAACCCTGATTAAAAGATAAAAGACTGATTTTGGTCGCTATTTGTACAATACTTCGAATAACAATTTATTATCTAAACTCGCTGATATACGACGACTACGTCGACGGACGGTCACGATAATCTATAAACATAAAAATAATAACATCGCGACAAATGCGGGTTCGGGTAAAACGCATCCGGTCGTCACCGGAAAACCCGATAACATTGCTGTGTGGAATGGTCCTAATGCTAATTTGATACACACACGTACATAAAATAAAATATACAACAAAATTTAAACTTTAAAGAAATATTAATAATAATTTAAAATGCTATAGACTATAGAGTATAGATGTTGGCGGGCAAATCCAAAAGCGTTGACGGGACACTTTGTGGCCCGCGGGCCTGGGTTTGGGCACCCTTGCTATATAGTATATAGGTAGTTAGGTATATTAATAAATCAATGATAAAATTTATTTTTCAAAGACAAGATTGATAATAATAAACGTATAATTTAACATTGTTAATTATAGTATTATATCTAATGTATTATTTTTAAAGCGAATAACTTATTACATAGTGTTATTACATATTACTTATTTCCCGCATTTGTATCATTATTATACCATTAAGAAATAATTACCTATTTTCAATTCTATTCTAATAATAAGATAAATTATTAAATTCATTAAGGGGAACGGATGCGGCTATTTATTAAGGGGTTACATTTTGCAATTTATATACACGGTTTAAATTGAATAGTACAGACTATACACCACAAGGTGGCTTTAGCTGCAGCTTGATTCGAGTATAAATTCTATTTAAAAATTACATATCAGATGACAAACAAAAACAGGTTTACGAAATGTGCATTATACGTTAGAACAATAGTCAATAATTTGATGACCGATCGCAATCTGTCACATAATAAAATATATATATATATATAATTATGTATAATATAATCTTATACAATAAATCTATATCGCAGACCTGTTTATAATCAAAACACTATTCCCAAGTTTTGTGTATTTTTTGTTCATTTGATTTATAATTTATAAACATTATTATATAAGATAAATATAGATTATGATTTTATTCATTTTATTCCATTTTTGTCCTCTTTTTCATTTAATATTGCAGAAATTTTTGCAACTGCCTAATAGCCTTTATTATTTGATAAAACATTTTGTATTTTGTTTTTTATTTTATTCCCGTTTCTCGTGACTAAATTGTATTTTACTTGAGCTTTGGCGGTTTTCAACGCGTTTGGCTGCTCGCTTATATCATTGATTATAGAATAGTCTATTCTATAATCAATGCTTATATATTCCATATTGACCCAAAGATAGGAGATATACAAAAAAAAACTACGATTCGTAAAAATATGCATGTTTTTATAAAAAAAACTTATTATATGCATAAATATGCAAAAATAAATTGGTATTATTAATTTCGTTACAACCTAAAACATACTTTAATCCTACATTGCAATTTTTAGGACAATTATTTAAAAATATATAAATGCAATAAGTTCCGAGCCCATTTATTATCAAACATATTTAATTTTGTAATTTTATATAGATAATCGAGATAAAAATAAAATCATATTTACATTTATAATATTATACAGAATATAAGGAACGTTCAATCGTTCAAATCTTTACGTAAACAATAATTTATAGTTACTTATTATTTTATTTTTATGACATTGTATTGTTCATATTCTATATTTACATGGATACCCAGCAAGTGACAAAATATATTATAACCGGTTTGACCATGACGTGTGCGTTGCCGCCGTCGGAATTAGTGCAGTAAAACTCCCTACGCTAACGTAATCTCGTGGTATATCTTGTCAATCTATCAAAAATCGTTAAAATATCATTTATGCAAAGTGATTTCGTAGATTTCTCTTTCCAAAATAGTCGCTGGACCGATTTAAATAATTATTTTTCTATTGAAAAGAGAAGAAAATTATCTTGGGTGGCTAGTAGCCCGATTTTCGATTTTTTTTTCCTTTTATATGAAAACTTTTAATTTTCAAGTGTTACAAATTTTATAAATTTTAACATTAATTTATTTACATGCATTCATTAAATTTAAAAATTGAGCTACTAGCCACCCTGGAGAATGTTTTCCTCTTTCTAATAAAAAAACAATATTTAAAATCCGTTCGGTCTGAAGGTCGGAAATAGTATTCGCGTTTTAGTGTATTTTCATATAGGAATATAGTTGCATCCGTTCCCCTTAAAAACAATACAATAATTACATTAAATTGTAAACAAAATAATCAAAATTTATCTTTGAAAATTGTAATTATTATACTCTACCCCGTTAGAACTTTAAGATAATAATAATTAAAAGTTCAAAAATTAAAAGTTTAAAGATTTTTAGACCGAATAATGATAATTAACACGTGGAATATGCATTATGAGAAATCACAGTAAAGCAGAACTCAAATTGTGACGTTCAAGTTGAACTTAAAATATTGACGTCAATTTTTATATTGGCAAATTTAAAGGGAAGAATATTTTAGAAGGAATGTCATATCTGTTTTGTGAAATACCGACTGACAGAAAAGTTACAGCGTGTTAAAAAAAAAAATTTTAAAAAAAACTAACTGCAACATATTTACATCCATAGATATTGTAAAGTGGTAAAACAAATATTTTTTAAATACGTAATTAATATAATCATACAATATTAAGTCGGGTTCTCACGCCTCGTGTGTTGATTAATATGTACGAATACGCAAATAATCTCCAATGTACACGAAAAGTCGAGGAGACCATTGCCACGAATATTTATTTCGGTAATAAAATTTCGTTTGACTTATACCACTTTTACCCACAATCCGCGGGAAGGTGACGAAAAACGAATATTTATACGAGTACTCCATTCCCACTACTCGACGAGTATAAACGAATAGCGAATATTCGGCAAATTGCACAAGTCGTGTAAAACCTGGTTTTACAAGCTAATTTTTCTTTAATATAAAAGTATTTTAATTACTTCTAGTTGGTAAATGTATTTTGTTCTTATGGATATTATTAGATATGTTATGTTTTTTAGTGTAGTGTCCGAAATAATAAATATGCATTAGGTACGGATTTAATTAGTGTGAGCTTGCAAAATATTAAATAAAAAAAATATAAATTCAGTTATTGAATGTTTAACAAAAAATACACATTTATTTGATATAAAGATAAAGAAATATATATAATAAGAGCTAATGATAATGAAAATAATGTTAACACTCTGTTATATTTTACGAAAATTCTTGACGATTTATTAAAATAAAAATAAAAATATGTAGTATGAGTAAATATATACATATATATATACATACATATATATATATATATCAGCATCCGATGTTCTTGTATTATTTAAATGTTTTTATTATTATAATAATTATTTTCAAAAAAATATAACGGGCCGACGTGTATGGTTAATGGAAAATGAATATAATAATCGGCAGACGATACCAGAATTTATATAATACGTCTACAATATTAACATTCACTAATTTGAATTTGTTTTAGGCGTAAGAAAAATAAAAAGTGTGCGTTAACGCTTACATGGTCAAGGTCACTTTGTGCGGGCTCAAAGTCTTCGGTTCCCGGCATAGTGGAAGCGGACGGTTTAATGGCGGCAGTCGACTCGTTGACGATTGTAGCGGCGGGTGTTTCGTGATCAACAGCAGCCGGTCGCGCAAGATGATCGGTTTTGATATTCTTTGATTTCCGACGAACTCCATCCGCTGACATCCGTCGCTTCTTGTTCTTTCTGCTAATCGCACCGTCGAGTACGAAATTCATGACGTTTGTCAAATGGTTCGAAATGTATAAATGGGAATATTTAACGTTACGCGTAAAAATATACGATTGTATATCGAAAGTGTGAAAATAGAATACAAATAGTAGTTATTAATCGGTCATTATTGGTATGTTAGAACGGCGACGGTTATATCATTATTTCAAAAACAATATTACGTTAATTTCGTTGTCGGATGACAAGAACACACGATAAATTACGCCGATAAATAAATGTAACGAGAGACCGGCACGAATGAAAAGAAACGAATTAACACATTTAGCGACGTTTACGGGAAAGAAAAAAAAAAAATTAATACACGCCGGCAACGTTTCGCGACGGAACGGAAACCTAACCGTCGGGCCAGGACACAGGAGCAAAACTGGCGGGAGAAACGGTGAAGAAAACTGACCGGGTAACACGAACTAAACGAAAAACGACCACGACCGAGCGCGCGCTGGTAAACAACGCGTCTCCGACCGCGAACCGATAAGAAACGAACCTTGACGACGGCCCGAACGTTGTTCGTACAAAATGTACACCAATAGTTCAATAATCAAACACTCGGTGTCGATTGTCGTCGCGTGCGTGTGCGTACTTGCCGTTTACCGTCCAGCCATTAAAAATTTTGCTTTTAGAGTGGCGGGTCGTGGTGGTACGGCGGCAACAAAATAATGAAAACAGCACGACAGCGCACGCAGGATGCGTTGTGAAATGCATAGAAATATTAAAATCGGTAGTTGTTACCCAATCGAAGACCCTTCTCTCGATCGATTATATTTATAATATTAACATTTTCGATAATAATATCTATATACTTACAACGCGTCTTTAACATTATGTCATGACAGGAAATAAGACTCGGAAATCAATATTTAATATAAGCACCGCAATGGATTTTAAAACCACGTGGTGTCCGGGGTTTATTTTAAAGTGATTTACTTAAACCCGGTCAATTAATAAAGATTAATTATTAATTATTTTAGACTCTGAACGAAGCGAGGAATGTATTGGTTTTACAATGTTTTTTTTTTTTTATTCGTATGAAAACACTTTTACGGGTAGAAATAATCATAATATATAATAAAAAAATGGATATACCGTCTGTATACTAGTACAGTGTGAGGTAGTGTTCCAAAAGGGGCGATAAACTGAAGCGACCGATACACCTTTAGTATAGGATAGCCGCCACTGGAACTTAATGCGATAAAACCTTAATAGTACATATAATTAGTCAGAAGTCTATATGAGAGATGAAACACTATATAGGTATATGGAAGGTAACAATAAATTATATTTAAACTATATAGGTAATTGCCTATATAAAATATTTCATTTTTAAATTAGGTATATTATATTTATTAAATGTTTGTAAATTTGATAAATATATAATATATTGTATTAGTATATTATTATTATGTAGGTATTATACGTTCCCTAGTTTAATTAATATTACATTGTCGAGCAGAACATTATTTAAATAATTTAAATCAGAGTTTAGCGTATTTTTATAAATAATGATAATAATTCTTTCCAATTATTAAAGTATTTTAATTTAAATTATAAGTTACCAGATTTGTTACAGACAAATATTGACAAATCGCTAGGTATAAAAATGTTGAGTACACGACAATGATGTAGGTAGTACTGATACCTCGGAATAAAACCTACTTACGATGTATCTTATTTTATTATTTATATATTAAATATTTTTCGTAAATTCATAATGTAGTGAACCTACAAGTAACACGATCTACGTTATGCGACGAAGTCAGTGACACTGTAAGATGTTGCAATTTACTTCGAAATTGATAAACTTTAAGACTTTATTTAATTAATTAATTTAATTTTTTAATAATATAAAAATTACACTGCAATTGTAAGTAAAATTTGAAGACAGATACTTATCGTATCTACCTGAAATTTAAGTAACGTACACAGACGTCTTGACACTAAGAATATAGTTTTAAATCTAAATATATGTTAGTTTACATCTAGTATTTATATTAGTGGACCAAGGGAGTGGAAAGGATGTTTACTACTACGAAATCTTCTTATTGGACGTTCTTTGGATATCAGTACCTACAATGTTGTTTTCGTTCTTTGTTCCTAAATGATGTCGCTCCTTTTATGGTCTGGTTAAAATGGGTAAACAACTTATTACTGTAAATCTCCAAACTTTTCATATTGTCTAAGAGAATAGTTTTTACCCGGGGATATTAATTCGCCCACTAGTAGGGTGCGCTCTGTGTTGAATAACAACAGCAGTTGTTATTGTTTTAGAAACATAATCGTTATTTTATATTTTATATATATATATATATATATATATATATATATATTATTGGTTAATAATTATTAGTAAACCATCTGGGTTTACTCAATAAATATATATATAATATAAGACACAACTCTTAATTATACCGTAAGCGGTAAGTAGATATATATAACCATATAATATTACCAAAAATAAAACAGTACCTATAACAATATGGTCGATGTTTTTTTATAAATTGTGTTAACAAATAATATGTTTCGGTTGAAATAACTAAAGTGAGTGGATATATTGTATTTTATATAAATAATATTAGTTTGACCACATATTATTGTATCAGTTTTAGAATAATTATATTCTATAAACAATGAATAATAATAATATGCATTCTACCCATATTATATATTTATAAGGTACATATACGAATATACGATGAATATCATTAAAACCAAAACAATTGTTTAAGATTAATATTTAGTTATCAAATACTTTTTAATTGTATACATTTTATATGTCGGAAGTCTATGAAAACAATCTTATAATAAAATGTTATATAGGTATTGTTATATAAAAGTTTATAATTATCTACCTAATTACCAAAAATAACTACGAAAATGATTAATGAATTATTTTCGTAATAAAAACAAAATGCATAAAACACGTTGTTTTTATTTTTTTTACTGATCAAACTTATATAATATTTTTAATTAATAATAATAATAATAAACGTTTCAATGTATTATAGGCGTGCCGCCGCGTGATGCACAGGGTTTAATATTTAGAGCTCAGTAAAAATGATATAAAAGCTGGCCCACTATATTATATGACATTATAATCTGATTATCAAAAGTTAATTAAACTAAGAAATTTATGTTGGAGAAAATATTGTTAAAAAAATTTACTTCAAAAAAATATTGATTTTATTTTAATAAACGTGCTATAATTATAATATTATTGTTAGTAAATGGTAATTTTAATTTTAATAACTCACGGGATAAGAATGATACAAATGTAAAGTTTTTAAACTTCGATAACGTAAGTATACATATATTTTTTAGTATAATAATTATAATAAAATTAATTAATTTACAACAGTGTTCAAATAATACACCGAATGATTTTTTTTATTCAAACTTTATATTATGATAAATTATTTTTGCTATTTATAGAATCATAAAAAAGACTGTGTAACACAGACAGCTCTAATTTTGAAAACTTTTCAGAGTAATTAAAAAAAAAAATCATTGTCCCATTTATAACACTGTTGGTGCATAAAAAACGTATTTTATTATGTCTCTATAGTTTTAATAATATGATTCATCTGATTTTTGTATTCAAATGCAGATGCGTTTTTCATTGCAATAGCTGACAATGTTCCACGCATGAAAACGTAAATGTTGAGAAAAATTCAGCCATCTGTTTAATAATTTAATATGTGAATATAAAGAATACGTTTGCGTGAATGAAAAAGAAAAACAGGTACAAATAACATCGTTTCGCAATATCCGTTGGATATATTATTAACCACAATTAACCAAATCGTACCTATACATATAATGGTATCCAAATGAATAAATATTTTTTTATTTACAAACGAACGTATTTCGAGAGAGGCAAACGGTAGTAGTATATGTTTTGTATGTCCTATCCCTATTTTAACCTCTACTACGGTAATTTCAAATGTTCTGACCGGCAACTTCCGGTCACAGAAAACACGATTACCGCGTAACGTCAAAAAACGCACTTTTATCAGTATCCAGCATTTTTTAAAATGTTGTGGGAAAACGATTCCATAAAGAATATAATTGTTAAATTTAATTAAATATAACATATATTATAATTATGAATACAGTATTACGTAAATCAATATTCTACATTCAACCTCAAAATGGTAAAACAATTTCTATAGGATATCATATAAATAACAACACTTTATCAGTAGCTATAATAATAGAAAGCAGTAAAAAAAAAAATATGTAGTTTTAAACCAATTACAATGGGAAATTTTTACAAATGAAGCTGGAAGCGGACTTATCGAAATTGAAACTTTCAAAAATTCAAGGTCTAAAACTTTATTTATTAAGAACAATGATGATTATTTAGATTTTAATTAATTTTTTTATCAATAATATCTTTATTAGTATCTAAGTTAAAACAATTATGTAAGGAATCTTCTTACAAATTCACTTTATTTTTAGAGTGTAATACATACGAAAACGTATGTACTGAGGAAATACATAACGTTGCATTTAAAACATGTAATGTTGTAATATACTCTAATTCAAATTTTAAAAAAATTATTAATAAAAGAATTTAATAATTTATTAAAAGAAGAAAACGATTTAGTAATGAGAGGGTCTGGTTGGTCATTGAAAAAAATAGATGGTATTCAATTAAGAACAAATATAATAAATAAATTAGAAGGGAGTACTTACATTGAATTACCTAAAAAAATTTTAGATAGAAAAGCTATAATAAATATTAAAAATAAAGATGATAAATGCTTTAAATATGCAATTCTATCTAAATATAATAAAAATAAAAATAAAAGCAAATTTAGTATCTAGAATTTTAATTTTCTAGAAAAAAATAGTAAATTAAATTTTAACTGTATTAGGTTTCCAACACCAATAATTCAAATAAAACGTTTCGAGAGGGTAAACAATGTTTCGGTAAATGTATATAGTAACAATAAAAATAATGTTATTTATCCTCTATATGCAACAAAAAAAGAAAAAACTAATCATTTTGATTTATTTTTACATAGTAATAATAAAACATTTCATTATAGCTTTATCAAAATTTTTTCTAGGCTTATTAGATCTCAAAGAACGAAAAACCGTATTAAATTAATCATTTGTAAAAGGTGTTTTACAACTTTTAGTACTAAACCGAATAAGTATAATCCATGGGGATTATTAGGTTTAAAAAAACATATACAATTTTGTGAGAGACATAAATTAGATAAACCTATTATGATGGGAAGGAATGATAGTCAATTTATAGAATTTAAAAATTTTATTCGTTGTGAACGTATACCAATTGTGATATATGCAGATTTTGAATGTTTTTTTAAAGCCAGTTCCAATTCCAATAAAATAAAAAACTATCATAACTCATAAGCATGAACCTATGAGTTATGGATTCTATGTAAATATTGATTACAAACAAATTCCAATTAAACTGGTTAAACATTTATTTTATAATCTTTATAAAATAAATAAACCAATGATTAAATTAACAGAAAGTCAAAAACTTGAATATTATAACACAAAATGTTGTAAAATCTGTTTGAAACCATTTAATATTAATTTAAATATAATTAAAGTTAGAGACCATTCACATTTAACCGGACATTTTAG
The DNA here is from genome assembly GCA_013282895.1 of Eriosoma lanigerum. NCBI lineage: Eukaryota > Metazoa > Arthropoda > Insecta > Hemiptera > Aphididae > Eriosoma > Eriosoma lanigerum. The sequence continues at coordinate 59,725,015 of CM023357.1, read as the reverse complement.
AAGAGCATTATGTATAGAATGTAATTTTATAGCAAAAAATCCAAAGTTTATTCCAATTTATTTCCATAATTTATCGTACGATAGTCACTTTATAATTAGACAGCTATCATATAATAATAAAAATATTCGAATTATCCCAAATACTAGTGAAAAATATATATCTTTTAGTAAAGAAATAAAAAATAATTTTTATATAAAATTCATTGATACTTATAGATTTATGGCAGATTCACTAAATAATTTAGCTTTAAATTTATGAGAGGATATTATATAAATATTATTTTATATTATTATATATTATTATATTATTTAGAGATATATCAGGATATAACTAGGTTTCGGGAAACATCAAAATTTTTTTTACCAAATTCCTTAAATCTAGTTACTAGAAAAGGGGTATTCCCCTATGAATATGTTGATAATTGGGATAAACTTAAAAAACAATTTTTACCATAAAAATCTAAATTTTATAATTCTTTAACAGATGAAAATATTTCTGATAACGATTATAAACATGCAAAAAAAATTTGGAATCATTTTAATATTAAAACATTAGGTGAATATAGTGATTTATATTTATTAACTGATGTATTAATCTTAACCGATGTATTCGAAAATTTTAGAGATCTCTGTTTGAAAACTTTAAATTTAGATCCTTCATATTATTTAACTGCACCAGGTTTTGCTTTCGATGGTATGTTAAAATATACTAATATTAAACTTGATAGATTACAAGATTATGAAATGCAGTTAATGTTGGAACAAGGTATAAGAGGAGGTATATGTCAGTCAGTAACTAGATATGCGAAAGCTAATTTACCTAATGTTGATAGTATTAATTATGATGAAAATATTGAAAAAAAAATATCTTACATACTTTGACTGTGTTAATCTGTATGGTAAATCTATGCTAGCAGATTTACCGTATAAAAATTTTGAATGGTATTATGATTTTTCATTAGATATTAATACAGTGGCTGATGATGCAGAACAGGGTTTTATATTAGAAGTAGATATTGAATATCCAAATAAACTACATAAAAAACATAATGAATTACCATTTTTACCTCAAAATCAGTGTCCACCTAATTCAAAAATAGAAAAATTATTAACAACTTTATCACCTAAAAAAAATTATATAGTTCATTATAGAAATTTGAAACAGGCTATTAATAACGGTTTAATAATTACAAAAATCCATAGAATAATCCGATTCAACCAATCAAAATGGATGGCACCTTATATTGAATTTTAATGTAAGAAATAGTTTAGCATCTATACTAGGATTTGAGAAAAAACAGTATGATATGAGAAATGGTAAAACAGAAATAGAATCACGAAAATCGATTGATATAAATCCTGTAAATACTATAAAAGTTATGTGTGATATAGCTAAAGGATCATTTCATAATAGTGAGCCATCGCAGTCAGTTTACGAATTTTTCCCCAACCAAATTTCGGGGACGAAAATAGTTGAAACTCCTAAAAACCTAATTTATTATCCTTTAACGAAATCAACGATTGATTCGATAAATGTTGATCTGGTTGATCAAGATTTAAAACCTCTTCATGATTTTAATGATAAAGTAACAATCGTTTTACATATAAAACGTTACGGAGCTTAATATGGGGTTGAAATTTAATAATAAAAATATTAATATAAAGCTAGTACAACCGATTAAATCAGTTAGTTGTAAAAAAGATTTACAAGTGAAAACATTAAATAAAAAAAATTCATATAAATTATCAGTTAAAAGTAAAAAAAATTTACGAAAATTAGGATATCAAATAAATCAAAATGCCTGAAAGTGATATTCTACAGATTAATTCAAACTATACAATGGATTCAAAAATTACTAAAATTGAATATCAATCATTTGTCCCGTACACTAATTCATTTAATAATAATGATGAAATACGTATTCCAGTACAACAAACAGATTCATATCCGTATCTTCATGACAGTTTTATTTATATTGAAGGTAAATTATCCAAACCAAAAAAAATGTTACTACATAAAAACGGTGTAGCATTTTTTTTTTGAACAAATTAGGTTTGAAATAAATAGAATTGAAGTAGACAGAACTCGATCGCTCGGTATAACTAGTTCTTTAAAAGGGTATTTATCATGTAAACCTGTAGATTATAATTGTTATGAAAATTCAGGTTGGACTTTTAAGCATAATACATGTGTATCAGATCCATCAACAGGAAACTTTAGTTTAAGCATTCCGTTAAAATATTGGTTAGGATTTTTTAAAGATTTTAAAAAAGTTTTAATAAATTGTCGTTTAGAATTAATTTTAACTAGAATTAATACTGATAGATATCTTTTAAAAGATCCAACAAAACCAGCTACAAATGGATCAATTTCAATTTGTAAAATAGTTTGGAATATTCCTCATGTAAATGTAGATGATGAAGAAAGGTTAAAATTATTGCAATATGTTGAAAAGGAAAAGAGTTTATTTATCCCATTTAGAACATTTGAAACGTACGAATATCCAGAACTAGGAGAAGTTAAAAAAGTTATGTGGAATATCAAAACTGCTTCAAAATTAGAAAAACCTCGTTATATCATATTAGGTTTACAGAAAGGTAAAACTAAAAATGATGTTGATAATAGTAAATTTGATCATGCTAAATTAACAAACGTTAAAGTGTATCTAAATTCAGTTATCTATCCGCATAATAATTTAATATTGGATTTTACTAAAAATAACTATACTTTATTATATAATATGTATGCATCATTTCAAGAATCGTATTACGAAGATTAAATTATTACTATTCAATATTTAATTACTATTTAATTACTATTTAATAAATTAAACTATTCCTTTATTAAATCCTACAGATTTTATAAAATGGGCTCCGATCGTAGTTATTGATACTTCGAAACAGAATAATTCAGCTACAAGTTCTTCCGTAGATGTTCGTTTAGAGTTTGAATCACAAGACAATTTAAAAGGTGTCACTGCTTTCTGTTTAATAATTCATGATCGTATTATTGAATATGTACCTTTAACTAGAGAAGTTAATAAACTTGTTTGATGTAAAAAAAAAAAAAAAAATTTATATGTAACTTATTATAACTTTAAATTGAAAAATAAAAAATAATATTAATAGTATATACATGTTTTCATTATTCTAACATTCTTACCTCCTAACCACATAAAGTACATACGGTGATTCTAAAAAATCTACCCGTGGAAATGTACCTATTCATGTAACGATTACCGTATGGTATAAAAAAGTTTAAAAATTATGGTAAAAAAAAGAGGCTAAAAATGATAAAATGAAAATCAGCGATAATTCGACTGTTTGTGACCGGGAAGTCCCCCATAACATTTGAAATTATCGTAGTGAAAGTAAAAAGGGTTCCAGAAGGAACAAAATGTGTAAAAAAAGGTTAAAAATCATGGTAAAAAAAGAGGCCAAAATCCTAAAATGAAATCAGCGGTAATTCGACTGTTTGTGACCGGGAAGTCCCCCACAACATTTCAAAATATGCTAAATGTGGTGAAAAGTGCATTTTTTGACATTACGCGGTAATCATGTTTTCTGTGACCGGGAGTTGCCCCACAGATATTTGGAATTACCGTAGCAGAGGTTAAAAAGGGTTCCAGAAGTAACAAAACCCTTACTACTGGCGGAATATCGACAAAATTACGGTTTCTGTCATTTTAAATTTTTTAAATTTTTGATAACTAATTATTTAATATATTTAAAATTATTTTTTTGAGTATTCACATAGATAGTTTACACATGTGGCTTTGAAATTTTTTCCAAAAATGTTTAAGTTTACCTGAAATTTTGGATTTAACGGTTTAATGGTGAAAATTTTATATAAGCTTAATTATATATTTTTTAATCTTATCACAAAATACTTTAAACATCGTAATTCACAATTTTTTTTTTTTATAAGCTTCTAAAGTTTAAATATTAAGTAGAATTGAATATTATGATATTTTATGTATTCTTGAAAATTTGTTGAGTATTCTCATAGGTAGTTTACACACGTGGGAAACTTTTGGAACGGCTTATCAGTATAATTATATTATATTGTATTATATTGAGTTTCGCTTTACATTACATTCAAATCTTAATATTATAATAAACCACTAATTTATCCAAGGACCGAAGGAACGAAAGAGGATTATCCAAAATTGACCTTCCCGATTTTTTTATAAATCAAAGTCAAAATGTTTTGTTTAATATTGAAAAGTTTAAACGTAAAATTTTGTCCAGAATTAATAACAGCAAATTTTAATTTGATTTTATGGTTAAAGTGTTCGTATCTGAAGTCACAAAGTTCATAGTTTTACTTCGAACAACTTTTAAGTTTATTAAAAAGTTATTTTACATAATTATTATATTAAAATAAAAATTAATTGTTGACTTTAGTATAGTATCATATGGTCTTTGTGGGGGGTATCACTCATATGGTATATCGCTCCTATCGTTACCCCTCATGCAAATACGCGTACCTATATAGGCGTATTAAAAGTTTTAATAAGTATTAAAAGTATTAATTATGCTTAAAAAACATACTGTTTAAAATGTTTTGTGGCTTACATAAAAATATGCGTAAGTAATAAAAAAAAATTGAAATGACACCCATAAGTACGGTAATAAATGCTATTTAAACGAAAATTCAGAATACTATACGTTGTTTATTATAAAAAAAAAAATCATATAAAATCATATTATTATAATGACGTTATGAAAAGATCAAGATTTTTTTTTACTTCAATATGTTTGAGAACACCGTTGCACCACCGTGTGAGAATAATATTTCGAAATTATCATTATAATTATTATTTTTTACACAAAGTTTTGACACTGATAACGACCATAATTACCACCGATCGACGATCACACACACACGCTGTAATATATACCTAATTAATAATTATGTTGCATTATATTCGGTTATTCTATGAATTTTATAATACTGTAAATATTGTCGTCATTTGTATATTTATATTTAAATATCTCTGTATTGACGTGAGTAAACCGTTGTAAGTAGTAATCTTATCTCGATATTTTGCATTGTTAAAATGTTCAGTTTTTTATTATCTTCACACGTTCACTGCGGATGAGGTCTTTTGAAGGTGTTATTTTGTTCAATCGAATGTGCGGATGACGCCAATTTGCGTCATTTCTACATTATTTTCGTATTGGTTTTAATGCGGTCAGCATTATGTTTTATTTTTTTTTGTCATCAGCGTTATTCAATGTATAGTACCAGGGCCGCCGCTAAGCATTTTGCAGCCCTGTGCAATTAAAAAAGATGCCGCCTTTTCAATAAATTGTTGTCTTATAATCAGTACATAGTTATTTACACAAAATGAACAAAATCAATTACAAACTGGGTTATATTGTTGGAGATCAAAGATTAAATTTCGTCTTACAAAAATTTTAAAAAAACGTAGGTAAATTTAACTAACTATAAGAAGATTGATTTAAAGCACAAAGCACAATACCTTTATTTAATAGGAATAAGAAAAAATACAAATAATCAATTTATTTATATTGTTATATTGCTTGTTATAGTTAAACTTAAAACTAATGAATTTTATGAATACAAGTTATCTGGTCAAATAGTTCATGAATGTTTCCGTGCTTTTAACTTTGCAAAATCTTCTAATAGTAATCATTTTTCGTAGATAACTTTTAGATTTTAAACAGTTCTAAATTATTTGTTATTTATAATAAATTAGGAATTCAATCAATATATTTATATTATAATATATGTATTTATGAAATAAAATTTAAAAATTGACAATTAATCAAAATTAATTATTAGAAATTAAATGTTAAATATTGTTTTATAACTTAAAAATGGTAGATTTTTTTTATAATAGTTAATATATAAGAAAATCCTAATTTATTATGATAATTAATAATAATATAATACGTGGATACGCGTATACGCGTACACGTGGACATGCGGATATGCTGATACGCGGATACGCGTACACACGGACACGCGGATACGCGGATACGCGGACACGGATACTCGCAGACGCGTACTCGGACACACTCGGACACCTAAAATATATATCACAGATTGTCAGATTCTGAATCCCGGATTGAAATTTCTTCGGTAACAAATCGTGTCTCATCATACGTTGACAAAAACGCGGACGCGGACACACATTATGCAATCGGGCAAATACTTATAGACATTCTTAATCAACACTAGATTTCTCACTTAAAATCATAGGGCCCATTAAGTTGGCCCCCCCACACACGAAATTTAAAATTGTTTTATCTCAATCGTTTGTGCTAGATTGCGACGTTGTTCTTGACGTTAGTGCTACTCGCTACTCGCTTCTCTTAAGGAAAAACTTTTGAGAAATTCGAAAAATAAACTTTATAAAGTACCAAGATGATACGATTTGCTACCGAAAGCATACCCTATTTGTGGTAATCGGACCATTATTTTTACACGAAAAAATGTTTTCATACATAAAGTAAAAAACTTTGAAGAAACAATACATTCCTCACTCCGCTATGAATCTAAAATTATTGAAGGAAAGAAAATTATGTTTATTTGAAAGATCTTATTATTCTGAAAAAAATTTTGCGAGTAGAAATTGTAGGTAAATACATTTTTATGATTAGGGTGAAGCCAAAAAATTTTCATTAATTTTAAAATATTCTATATTATATTGGAAAGTTAAGGGAGGGGAGCGAAATTTATGTTTTTTTAATGAAAACCAATAAATAAAAAAAAATTTGCGAGATAGTACGTAAAAACGTTTTAATGATTTGGATGAAAACAAAAAAAATTTTTAAAAATTTTCTTTAATTTTAAAATAGTTCTTACTATATGGAAAAATTAAGGAAAGAAGTGAAACGTTATTATTTTATTATGAAATGCCGGCAAATATAGTACTGTATATGTATGTGGAAGTCGTACCTTTTTTAATTTTTTTATTTTTAGGCCTAGAATAATACTTTAATGAGAAATACGTTTGTATTGTTAATTTCATTGAAACGTAATGTTATATTATCAGTTTGTCATGAGCGGTCGACTATAATGCACGTAGTTTTTATTATTTATACTATTGGCAGTACTAGAAAAATATATTTTAATTTATTATTATTGTACTTTTTTAAAAAAAAAATATCAATAATAAATTTATTAAACCTGGTCCATCTAGACCTAAACGTATTTGTACGAGTCGAAAATATGAGTGATATTGAACGTGTATAATAATTAATAAAATAAACCTATTGTATTTGAACGGTTATTTTTATTATTTATATATTTTTATCATGACGCCAAGTGGCGTCTAACAGCATCCAACTAAGAAATCATTCAATGGCGTCATAATAAAAAAATACGATATTTTGACCATTACCAGAGTAATTGTACACTAAACTGATGTGCAGTGAACGTTTTTTAAAGTTACCTATCTAAATTCATTAGTCGTATTTAAAATAATATGTTTCTCGCGCGTGTATTATTTTGTTTCATTGCAATTATAGTTGTAGCCTATAGGTTATAGAATTATTTTATTTGTTATCGTTCTACTATTGTCCACATTATCATAATTATTTATTTATACTCATTTATTTGTAATGTGCTCGAACTGCCTATGTATTAGCAGAAATTTTAGGCAATTTTGTTATATTTGAACGGCGCAAATCTCCTAGTGTTGAATATAACAATATCATTATATATTACAAGTATAACTTTATATGTACCTACTTATATAAAATACATTATTACTTGTGCTCATGTAGCAAATATTGTTTTATAATTAAAGATTCAAAGTTATAACAATTATTCATGTAGATAATATTATTTAAGGCTTCATATTATTTTTTAATACGTTTGTCGTCAAATATACATAACCAAGTTATAACAAGTTATAAGCTCTACAGGACTATAGCTTAATATTATTGTTGAACCAGATGGATCAAAATCTGTCAGGTGTTGTCGTCATAAGCGTCGTCGCTAGACTCTAGCTGTTACACTTTTATGGCTTTCATTATCGACTGATGATAGTTATAGCAATAATTCGGTGGGTTTTTAAGTCGCGTCGGACGTTGTTATTGTGGCGCGTTTCAATATACACTCGTTAATTGATTTTTTTATATGTTTGATCAATATTTTATCGATTGTATGATTTTGTAATTTGTTTAACAATAAATGCGTATCTCAACTATCTTACCTAACTGTCGTTCTTTGAATCTCCTGTTCCAGCGAGTTCACGGCAGGACAATGAATCAAATAATTTTAAAATAACACTTGTTATATTATTATACTTTGTAAAAATCATAGAAGAAAATAAAACACTTGGACAACTCTACTAGCGACGATTACAATACACACTTCGTTCAGGATGCCGAACAACATACTCACTCCAGCTCGTTCGCAGTACTGATCAACTGACCATAGACAAGGATACTACGTGATACTGGTGCATGAATATAAATTAGCGACGCTAGCGGACTTAGCATGAACAATATTAAGGATACGATTTATCATAAACATGTTTATTATAACATAGGATATGCCAATTTCGTAATACTATTTTATTATATATTATTTATTAATAGTATTACAATAATACCTATTTTTTATACAACTATAATAATTATGAGTTCCAAAAGAAATAGTAATTTAAACTGTTGTGTTGTTAATTGTAATAACACATAAAAAAATACAGACAATAATGTAATCTTTTATAAAATTTATATACAAATTTATTAACTTCCAAACCATTCTTATCAAACAGTACTGAAACTTGAATGGATTAAAGCTTAAAGCTGTGAATAGACTCAAGTTTATAATTTATTTTATTAATAAAATTGTACATATAAATTTTTATTATTAATGATAATTATCAGGGAGTCAAAACGGGTTCGAATCCGGTTTTGAAAACCGGGTAACCCGGGAAAAATGTGATCCCGGTTTTAACCCGTAAAACGGAACCCAAATAATTATGAACCCGGTTTTAATCCGAAAACCGAAAATATTACTATTTGTAATCCCGGGTTTACTTCGAAACCCGAAGAATTTTAATTTTTGTATTTTATTCAAAACGAGAAAAAAAAATTTAAAAAATAAATATTTTATAATAAATAATAAGAATATTTTCATTTTCCTACATGTATTATTCAATTCACATTCATAATGTTTTTCCATTAGTGTGGTGAATTAATGATAATATTGACGACATAATATTATGTCTCGTTATTTTTAATCTTTAAGAGTTTTTTTTGGTATTAACTATTATTATATTATTCTTTATTGTTACTTGTATTTTATTTATATTGGTATATAATAATAAATTATTATGAATATTGTTTACGTGTTCCATTTATATATAAGATTACAATAATACAATATGCAATTGCAATTATGGGCTGGTAATATAATTTTATAATATTATCTCTGCGACTGTGCTATTGCTTGCATAATTTTGTTTCTCATTAATATCATTATATAATTTGACTTTTATTTATGAGTTTATAATAATTTAAAAATCCTGAAGTCTAAAAAACTACCAAAAGTACAGTAAGTATTTATATTTATAAATTATAATTATAATTAGGTATTATGTTCAATTATACCTATTAATTTATTATGTATAGGCATGGAGCGTTTAAATTTGAACCCAGTTGGGAAATTTTTTTTTGATATAATAAAGTCACTGATATACATTATATATAATGTAAAATTACGAATTGTGTATATCCGTTAATGAAGGATCGTCATTCACAAACTTTAGAAAAACACGTTTTTAAAAGACACCCTAACGAGCAGGGAGTCAAAACGGGTTCGAACCCGGGAAAAATGTAATCCCGGTTTTAACCCGTAAAACGGAATCCAACTAATTATGAACCCGGTTTTAACCCGGATTTCGAAATCTAAATAATTACAAAACTCGGGTTGAACCCGAAATTCGAAATCCGATTAAAATTAACCCGTTTTGACTCCCTGATAATTATGGTCGCCTAGAATTCGAATTTGTAATGTTCATTTTATTGATAACAAAAAATCAAATGAACCATGAAGTCCATTCCAGATTTCTAGATGTATATAAAAAAATATAATGCAATTATAAGCAACAAATCAACAACTGACTACTGATGGCCGATGGGAATAATCGAATTATTCGATTATTTAAAAATCATTCTATTAATCGAAAACATTGGAATTAATTTGATTATTTGAAAACATTCGAATAATTAATAATTTAATTATTCATTAGATAATAAATTAATTTGTGTGAATATTCAAATAATATAATAATCGAATGAAAATAAATAAATTATTTTAAAATGTTTTCTACTTCTCTAATACCTCTTTACCTTTTTAATATGTATTTATATTCCGTATATTACTTTTATTTTAACTGTTGCATTGTGAATTTATAGTTTATACTTTAACTTATTTAAAGTTTATAAGATTGAAGACACAATCTGTTCAAGCAATATTAAAAAATTTAAAAATAATAATACACTCGATTATTTTTAATACGATTACTAACCACTCGATTATTCCCATCACTAGACTACTCAACCATCATGTTTCGACACATTTATTTATTTTAATTTAAAAAAAAAACCGAAAAACCGGTAAAAACCGTTTTATATATTATGTTAAGTGATTCCATGAGAGTTACTCCCACGATATTTTTATTGGTTAAATGCTTTTGTCAGCACCGCGGCCGCAATCGTTATTGGTACATGCACCTGTGTATAAACTACAGTGTATATTATGTTCAATTTTGTATACTTTTATTTACTCGTAATTTTATATTTTTTATGTGCACGTACCACGTCATTGTAATATATTATATTACCGAGGGATGAAAATTATCTAATTTTATGGTGATGCATTTATATTCTGAATAATATTATTTTCGTGATTTGCCGCGTCGTCGTCGTTGCCACCAATTTATTATTTTCGTGTATAATTCTTTCGTGTTTTTTCGAGTGTTTATCGTCACCATTGTTGTATTCTCATCGTCCCCTCGGTGACGGTCGACAGTCGTATCACTATTATTTATAAATTTTTGAATTATTTATTATTTATATATTATATTATAATAAACAGTTCTTGAAACGTGTGGGGACGAAGTACATCTTCTAATTTTTAAAAGTTCCTCGTCTATGCTACTTTTTCATAAGTCTCATAGTCTCCCTTTTTTTATTTTTCCAATTCAAGCATTGTATATATTAAACTCTCCGTTCCGTGATTTTGTAAGTATTAATTTATATTTATAATAATATTATGTTATAATGTACAATCAATATACAGTCCACTAATACCGAATTTATTATATTTTATTTTATTATTACTTATATAAAGATTTTTAATTATTCATGTATATTCCATTATTGTTTAATTTTTTGTTTTTGACCGGTACGGACGAATCAAAGTACTTAAGCGTCCATAGGTCAGCATCATACGTATTTTAGAATTCTTTGTATAGTAAGTTATACCATTGATTATAACATATACCATGGTATGTATAATCAATGGTTTACATGTGCGTCCACTGATCCACAGCGGACGAACCGATCGCATTGGCCCGTCGGTAATAACGACATTTTTCGAAGAGTCAACTATTGCGATAATGTGCCGCGATAACGTCATACGGATTGCCGATCAGTGGACGCACAACTGTTGAGTTATCGGACGTTATTGTTGCATTTCGGCACTTGTTGTGCAGGTGTATAGCCATGTGTTTTTGTTATTAATTTATTATACGCAAATAATGGTCATTGCTTGGCTAATTACCATTATGCAAGAATAGGAACAGAGTTATATAATTTAAAATACCCGGATTATTCTAACCAACAAAGCAATAACGACAAGTTCTTTTTCATCACTTTTCATTTTGTCTTACATACACAGTTTCCGCTCATCTATGAAAATGTTATTAAATTCTACTAAATATTTTACACGCAACGAAAATACGAATGCTATTGTAAAAATCCGATTGCAAATGGCCGTCGTGTCGACAATCCGATTGCTACACTCTACAGATACCAGTGTATTTTTCAAACTAGTAAATTAGACGACATAAATGTCGCTTAGTGAAAATATTTTGTCGCCTAATTGATTGTATTTATAAGAATGGACGACACACAATTTATGGTCATAAAAAAAAATTTTAAATTATGTATAAAAATAATAATAGACTATGTAGATATTAGGTAATGGAATGATGGATTGATTTGTACATAATATTGTTATATTATTAAATACAAAAATAATTTATTATTTTTGAATATGAGATAATAAGTTATAACGAAAAACGTGATATATTCCAAGATGTATGAAAATAGTTTTCTATGTTGCGTGCCAACCAGATCAACTTGATCCGTATCAGAATGAATTAGTTAAACTCAATAATTTAAATACTAGACTCGTTTATTAAAATACAATTAACTTAGAGAATAAAAGTGTACAATGAAATACAACGTGTTATATGACTTGTTTTTCAGTAGTCGAGTGTGATGTTCATCAGTACGTGGCTTCCAGTCGTCTGTGGTCTTCTCAGTACGTCGTTTACCAGTCGTATGATTTGTCCTGGTGTCGTTCTCCCTAATAACTAAACTTTGGTCTTCCTGTTGGCCCGCATTTTGCTTCTTATCTACCATCAGTTACAATTATAATTCGTGGTAAACAAAATGAATTATGTGTGCCATATTGTTCATCTCACAGTCGGAGATAGTTAATATTATTTATGTTATATACGTCCTAGACATTTCGTGGAAGTTTACAATATATTTCGGGTTACCTTATTCGTAGTAGTGTAGTACCATTGTTATATTATATACTAAGTAGTACTTTATAGATATAATTTATTAACACACGCGACTATTTTAGTTTATTTACAATTTTAAATTATTGTTGTCTACAATAACACTGATATGTTTGTTCTATTCTTGGTACGTCTATCATTAATATAGATTATTTAAAATTATACACGGAATTACATTTGGCCTTAAAAACTGGTAATCTAATTTAGTTTAATAATATCATAAAATTTACTGTAGTATACTACTTTTTTAAGCGTGGTAGTTCAGCAAGGGACGATTTAGTGTATTGCATGTGTAATAATTATGTAAAATACTTCTATAATCAATATAATCAGTATAATCTAGAATCCCATCTCCCATCCATTTTGTTTGTCATCAAGTGAAAATTTCTTAAAAAATACACTGACAGATACGGTATTACGTAAACAAATATATTTAGACGCACAACCATAAATTAATCAGTTTGATACGATCCCTCCGATGCATACGATACGGACTCGTGGACGCTTACCATAAATCGGCGTTCAAACATGTTCATATTATAAATTATTCCTTCTATTGTTATAAATATATTTCCAAATAAATAAAACTCAGCAGGATTTAAACATGTTCGTATTAAATCATTATTTTATCGTTATAATAGTTGGTCATTAAAAAGTATAGACGGTATAATATAACGAATAAAATGAATGTGTTAAAAAAGGGGCTTACACTGAATTATCCAAAAAAATTTCACATATAAAAGCTATATAATAAATGTTAAAACGGATAATATGTACCTACTTTAAATAAACCGTTACATTTAAATAAAATAATTTCTATTTTCTTCTAGAAAAATAAAGAATATATTATATAGAAATTAGATTTTAATTGCATGATGTTCCCAGAACTGATAATCCACATCGTTTTTAGAGGGTAAACAATGTCTCAGTAAATGTTTATAGATTATAATGAAAATGATATTGTATCCTTTATGTAGGTTGATTTATTTTTATATGGTAAAAATTAAACATTTTATTATATTTATATAAAAGTATCAAAAATTTTGTAGTAAACCCAAATGGTTTTACAATAATTATTAATCGCTAATATATATGTATAATATAAAATAACGACTATGTTTCTAGAACAATAACTGCTGTTGTAAATCAACACAGCATAATACATCCTATTTAGTGGGTGAATGAATATTAGATACCACCGGGTAAAACCATTGTCTTAGTTAATAGAAAAGTTTAGAAATTTACAATAACAAGTTGTTTAGGCATTTTAAACAGATCATAAAAGGAGCGACATAATTTTAGACCAAAGTAAACAAAGAAAACAACGTTGTAGGTACTCGTATCCAAAAAATTTCAATAAGAAGTTTTCTTAGTAGTAAACATCCATTCCTACACCTTGATCTATTAATAAAAATACTAGATGTGTGCTAACATAATTTAGACAGTATTGTATAATTAATCATTGCTTAAAGTTTATTATACACAACCTCGAAGAAAATTACAAGATCATACAGTGGCACTGACTAACGTGTTACTTGTAGGTTCACTACATGTAATTTTTGGTACCAGGTGTCACCTACACTACTGTTTAAGAACCAGAGTCAAGTAAAATGGCCAAAAGTCTATCAAGTCAGGATATTTATCCATGGTTGAAGAATCAATTTTAAAATGAATTTTAGTGAAAAATTATTTTCTTCCATACTAATCAAATGAGTTTTCATCTTATAGGGGAGGAACATATCGTCTCAAAAGTATGTAATTCTGATACAATTCATTCACTTAATGATAGAACTAAAGAAAAATCATTTTTAAAATCTAAATATTTTCCATTTATTGCCATATTATTAGGATTATCAGATTGTTTAGTCAGTTAGTTAAATTAGTTCTGTTTCTCTTATTACGTTACTAAGATCTTAGATCTAGCTCTTAGAATACTAACCTTTACATTAATGTCTATACCTCAAAAACTAAACATTGGGTCAATTTTAATGAACACTATGATTAAAATGTAATATTAGGACACAAAATCTTAAATTTATTCCAATTTATTTTCATAGTTTATTATATGATGCCATTTTATATTTAACCTGCTATTCTATAGGTAATAGGCTATAATAACAAAAATATTCATATTACTCCAAATTTCAATGAAAAGTATATTTTATTCAATAAACAAATTAAATACAATGTTATAATAAAAGTATTGATACTTATAGCCTTAAAGGTTTATGAGAGATTCACTAAACAATAAATCCGACAAAACTATGTTTAGGAAAACGTCAACATTATTCCCGTTAAAATCATTAAATTTAGTAACTCGAAAAGGTTTATTTCCCTATGAATATATGCATAATTGGATTACACTTTGAATGAAATGTTTATCTCTTAAATCTAAACTTTACAATAATTTAACATGTAATGGTTCCCGGAATAATTATTATTTCAGTAAATAATAAATTGTAATAGCACTATTATTATTATTTAAGTAAATATAATCATACTGTTTTAATTCTGGAATAATTATCAATTAAATAAATAATCAAATATAAAAACAAGATTATGAAATCTCTATTATAAAATTATGTTGAAACGATTTATCTAAATTGTAGTCAGAAATCCGAATAATATATAGGTATAATATTATATTAATTCTGAGTTTGAATATTTAATTAAATAATAACTATATGTTATCGTCCTAAGAATAAGTCGAAATACTATTATAATTTTAGTCAGAACTATTATACGGAGGATATTAGTAGACCTAATAATTTTGTTTAAAATAAAAATTACAAAATAATAACATCGGTCAAACGGAGTAGTAAGCGTAAACCTTTACGTAACTTGTTCTACCAAAATTACGTGTAGTTCACCTGAAGTAATACGTTCTACGTTTAATTGACGGAGTCAATTCCACGCTGTGCGTTCTTGATACTTCAGAATACGGTTATTATAAAACAAAAGACTCATTTTACTGATAAAAGAATATAATATTAGTTTATCAAATACTTGTACACTTATGAAGACGGATACTTTCTGTATCGCCTAAAATTTACAATATTTATGAAAGTAAAAAAACTTACGTAAATACGTTTGAGACCTACAACGACGTTCGTCTCAAAGTGTAAAAGATAAAAAACTAAAACACTAAAATATAAAATATAAATTAGTATAGTAAGTCAAACACCTGTATTTCTAAGTAGTTTGAGACGGGTTCGAAGACATTTAGAAAGGAAATCATCTAGCAATTGATTATGCCACCTCCAAGTAGTTGACCTTTTAAGTTCATTGTCTCCTTAGTATATTTCGGGAAAAACAAAACAACATGTTTTTCTGTGTCGTAGTCGCACTACAACACACCCACAACGTCCATGAACCATCTTGTTTTAATATTCAATAACCTAATATTTATTAACTATTAAACGCCTTTTTTAGTTTTAATCAATTTTCCTAACTTAAATAACATAAAATATAAGTAGTATACATCGAATTTACTACAAGATGTTTGATGTAAAATAATCAGAAAAATTATATTGAAGTTACAAACGGAATATGAAGTCCGTACTTTGATATAATTTTTATAAATTAAATTGGCATAAATAACTTCTATATTTCAAATTGTAAGCGGAATACGAAGTCCGTACACGGGTATATATCTTAAATACTCTCGAACCTATTACCCCGAAACCCTTCGTCCCTTCTTATACAAGAAGTAAGGTAAAACCACAATCCATCCCATATCCTATAATTTCATTCTATTTCCATCCTTTTAATCCTTTTCTCTTATTTTCTTTTGTAATTTTCGTGTTATTACAATACATAAAGACCATCAATGTTTACTACCTATTTAATATTATAATCGGAATTAAAAACATTTAATTGCGAACTAGTTGAGTTCTCCCGCATAAAGCAATGAATAAATTAATTGTAGATTAACTTTTGACGCCAGATGTATTTTCGTTATTAATTATAAATAATCATTATTAACGATAAAGAATACCAAGAATAGGACAACCACATCTGTATTATCGTGAACTATATTATAAGTATACACAAAATAGTCATGCTTGTTAAAATGAATTTTCAGTTATAAAATGATTATCTGTAAAATACTACGAATAGGGTAACCCGAAATATATTGTAAACTTCCATGAACTATCGAGGGCATGTATAATATAATTATATAAATAATCTAAATTGTTTCTCTAACTGTGAGATGGCATTCTGTTTACCAAGAATTATAATTGTGACGAATGGTAGATAAGATTAAAAATATTCAACCAGAAGGGCCGACGGGAAGACAAAAGTGTATATAAGGGAGAACGAAACCAGGACAATTCAGACGACTGACAGACGACGTACTAGCAACATCGCTGACGATCAAGTCATTTAACACGTCAAATTGTATTTAAATGTAACACTTTTATTCTACGAATTAATTGCATGTATTAATGATTATATTATTTGAGTATTTGAGTTAAATTTAATTCATTGTGATACTGATCACACGTTGATCTGGTTGCCACGCAAGACGCAACATAATATAGTTTATTAAATAGTATTGTCTATTAAGTTTAAACCAATCGAGAATGAATATTTAAATTCATTCTCGATTATATCAAATTGATTTAGTTAGCACGCAAAAAAACAAATGAAAATATTTTTAATAATGACTCTATATAAATATATGTGTAATATTAAAATATTAATTTTTTAATAGTGATTTATATTTAAATTTAGATGCGTCATTATAATTAATTATAAGAGATTTTGTTTTCGTTTTTATGTTGAAGTATACTAAAATATTAAACTTGATCGATTGCAATATATGTTTATTATTTAGTAGATAATATATTAGAGAGAGTTATATATTTTTATCTTTTTGGCAGATGAATTTGATTTGATTATATTTTATCTGTATCTTAGATAAAATTTAGTGTTGTTATTTTTATCTTTATCCGGATGATTTTTTTGTTATCAGTTCCTAACATCTGGTTGGACCCTAAGTCGCTGGCTGAGACTCGCGCTTCAAAAAAATAAATCGCATTTTATTATATTATCATAATATAATATCATAGATTAACTTTGTGACGTACATATTACGTTTTCGGTCAGTACTTCAGCAATATAAATAATGATAAATGTGTTTCAGAATAGATCAACTACGTATAAGTACCACGAATAGGCTTATCCGAAACATATTAAAGAGATTTTGAATCACACATTTTTATTTCACGTATATGAGTGATTGCAGATGTACACATGTGTACTGTTCACGAAATCTGTTTCCCGTTGTCGTATACGTGTTTCTCTAATACGACAACGATATGATATTATAATAAATTAATAAGCGTCAACATTAAGAAGGCAAGAATATTAACATAAAGATATAAGATGATATTATAATGCAAGATTTTTATTTAAATAAATGTACTCGCTATATAATTTATATTCTAATAAATTATGTTCTATTTATACCTATGTCATTACTCGACCCGAATCATATTGATAATACGAATTCTGTCATGTTTATGTTTTGTACTTACTACCATTGGTTATAGAATAGACGTTAATAGAGCAATTATTACATGATTTGATTATGCGATATTTAAATATTTTTAATGCAAATAAACCCTATATTTAATTATAACTATAATAAGTGTAAGTCTTTCGATGGCTGTTTAGCTAACGAAAATTTGTATTTAGAAACGACCACTGCGGTGCACCGGCGAAATAAATGATCCTTTGTCGTGCCAGATATTCTCGAAAAGGGATCCATTTGTATTCAGTGATCTTTGACTCGCCCACAGAGTGTCCCGTTATTTTTCGTACCCATCTATTGTCAATTATTTGTAGTGTACGACACGTATTGTTCGTCACGCATATAAGTGTACGTGTGTTTCATTGTGTTGAACTAAGGATAAAGGGATTATTTTAGCGGATCGCTCATTATATTTTATTATATAGGAGCGTTAAATTAGTTCTTTTAGAGGTTGAAACTGACAAGTCTTGTCTGTTTCGGTGCAGAGGTGTTAATAGAGGTGACTGTTGATAGATCGTAGATGTACTAATTTTATACTGTGTAGTATCCAGTGGGATTATTTAAACTAAGGATTATTTAACGGATCTTTTGCCATGTAGTTTGATCTGGGTGTTTTTTTTTAAATAAAAGTAATTATTCATCGTTGCGTGACGATCGAGCTCATTTATTTTACATAACTGTATTGGATATATCTATAATTGATTGTAGTTTTGAATACAAATTAAATATTAAAACAAAAACACATATTTATGTTCAGATATTATATTATTATAAAGATATTATTTTTTTAAATTAAGCTTTAGAGAATATTTAAATATGTTTATTAATTGTATAAATTATTGCAGTATTTCGAATGAATTATTTAATAAATTATCATTATAAAAAAAAAAAGTTATTTCGTGTTGACTAATTTCATTCATATCCAAGAGTTGACACGCAACATTGTACCATGTACGTCAAATTAAATTTTTAATAATTGTAGTGTTGTGTAAAAGTGTTCAAGCGTATTTACATATTACGGTTATAACTAGCGGATAAATCCCCTATTCCCATGATGATTTTTTCATATATATTTTTTTATACTATTTTAACGTCAATTATCATTTAAAAATGTAATATTTTATATTATCATTAAAAGCAATTCTAAAAACTACACTAAAAATAACTACATAATACATTGACATCATATAATGATGGAATTTACAAATATTAGTATTAACTATTAATTATTAAATATTAAGAAGGTACAAATGTACAATCTTATTTAAATAAAAACATGAAAGAAAAACTATTTTATGAATATAAAATGTAAAAAATCAATTATCTATCAAACATTTAATTATTTTATTACTTAATTAATATTAATAATTATTGGTGTAGTGAACCCACACGTTTAACCACGTTCTACGTGAAGTTCGACGGAGTCAGTTCCATTGTGTAGTTCTCGAAGTCCTTCAGTTGTTGGTTTGATATTTTATTAATTAAATACACTCAAACTACGTAATGTTAAAGTATTAATTTATTACCTATTTATGATTGTAAAATAATTATAAAATACAAAAAATGCCTAAGACCAACGGATAATGTTGGAGGCTTGAAACCTGAGAATAAGCTGAGATATAACTAAACCGTTGATTAATTATACATAGATAGTCCAAGTTAATGCACAATGTGTTAACGCTTTATATAGTGAAATGGGAGCCAGAATTCTAGTAGTGTGGGAGCCACGCCAATAGGTAGCGCAGATGTGTTTTGTATTTTCCACAGATCACTAAGTGATAATTATTATCATTATAATTATCATTTATCAATTTAATTAGTGTGTTTTCAGGAAGGTACCGAAATAATTTAATAATCATTTTGACGATTGTTTTTGATTAAAACTGTAAACTGTTTACTAAAATGTTTGCACTTATCACTAAACACCTTCACCAACAGATTTATATTTCTGTTACCTCAAATTATAAAAATGATAATACAAAATACATAGTAATTAACTAACCTACATTGTATACTCGTAATGTCGTGAAATAAAATAGATATTTTAATAAGTGATTAGGATTTAAATTTGTATTATCAGTTTTCACTCGTTTTGACGATGCATAAAATTGTTATCTAAACTAATGCGTATCGGTAAACAGTCTTTAAACATTTTTCTTTCCGTACCTTTCGCAAAAACACGCTTATTATTGCAATTTGCAGTTTGTTAGTCATCAAACGTTTTCGAATTTTTGGTATTTATTTTATGTTTGTAGTGGCCGATAAAAAAAAACAACAATTCCAAACAGGAACAAAATAATAATGAAATAATTTATTACAATTTTGTTGAACAATATTTATCAAATATAACACTTGAATACAGTTCAATAAGTGACTACTAAAAACAGTGACACTTGCCATTCACTTTTACACTAGTGCCATGTAGCACTAGCAGTCGCTAGGTTAGGCACCACAACAGTGTGACACACACACACACACATGTGATTACACTTATATAATTTTATATTACTACATGTTTCTATTTATTTCATTATTTTAAAATGTCACGTCCTATGTAAACTATCATGTGGCAAAAAATTAATATATTAAGTTTTATAGTTTTATAACACGCTATAACTTCTTTGCTTATAACAAAAAAATTTAAAAATAATCAATGATAAATATTATATCAAAATCCCATGGGGGGGATTCATCCCTCATATACATCCCTTGTATAATTAATCAATGACTAAAATAAATGTAGTCGTAGCGTACTCAGATATGTGCTTATGCGCAAGGCAGTATTTAGACTTTTTCCGCCCCTGGGCAACACGATTTTGCCGCTTCACCCGTCCTCAAAAAAACGAACATATATTTTTAATAATAAAACAGAAATAGTCAAACTGAAACAAAATGTACCCTTATTTCTATTCAAATATAGAAATACCTACATAATAAAATCATGAAATGCACAAAAGAAATATAAAAAAAAATTTTATTTAAACCATCAATCATTTTTTTGTAATTAAATGTCGATGCTGCCTTGTTCTATATGAAAAAAAATATATTTGATGGTTAAGTAAAAATTTGCCACCGGGGATAATATGGGACCGTTGTCCCCCCCCCCTAAATATGCCCCTGCTTATGCGATAAGTATACACACGTCCTTTTGTCTCCGAAATTCAATTACATCCAAATGTGTTTACATTGAGTATACATTATACATATAGTAGTATCAAAATATGATATAAAGGATAAAGCCGACAATAACAAGGTGTGTTGTTATTGTAACTCTGGCAGGTAGTAGAAGATAGGGTTTTAAAATTAAAAATTAATTTAAATGTCCATAATTGATTTATAGTGATATTGTTTTCCCCAAAATCTTATTTATTAAATTATAATGTATTAATATGCGAGGTCCTCTGATCCTGTTAATTTAAGAATCTGTTTATTACTAAACGTATTAATTAAAATGTCAAGAACCTAATTTATTGTGTTGTTATTGTTTTCCCTAAAATCTATATTGATATGAAAATATCATATTACTACTTCCCTCTATAATTATTATATAATACAACATATTACAGACTTTTTTTATCTACCAATATTTAGCACACAATTAGCATGAATTTGCATGTATTCGTTCCCTCGCAAAAACTATTTTTCGATTACGTGCGTCTCGGGATTTGTCGAAATCTTTATTTGCTAAAAAGTGTGATTTTACAAAAATACAAGACGAATATGGATATACATTTATTTATATTCTTATGTTTACTGTTATTTATATACAATATTATATTATAATATTAAATATTAACATATTTATGTTAACTGTTATTTGTATAATATATTGATTTTCAAGCTTCTTTTATAATAAGCGGTATTATTGCGGTCTTTATTAAAAAAATTATATGCTTTCAAAAATGTGCAATAAAACTTTTTATAGAGATGTAATTAAGTACTATTGTACTGCGGTATAATATTGTATATGCTTCGATTATTACGATGGCGAATGAAATAATGAATTAATTTTAAAAAGTTACGTTTGATAATAGAAATTGATTTATTTCTAAAACATTTTAAATTAATTCTACTTCATAAATTATAATTGGGTATATATATTTATTTCATGTTTGTTTTTAATTATTAAAATATCTTGATATTATAATTATTAATACGATTAAAATAAAACATGATACCTATTATTATGATATAATATGTATTCTGTTTGTTAATGTATTGCCATTATATTCTTTATTTATATAATATACGACTGGTCGGTGATGACCCTGTTAAATATAAGTTATCATGGGAAGGTGTTTGGCTTTTTGGATAAATTGTAACCATAGCTTGGGAGCAAGGTATTTAGAATTGATCTTTATAACATAATGTTAATTAAGGTAATTATTTATTAATATAATTGCTTATCAAATACAAATACAATATAACTTACAAAAAAAGTCTTTGATTAGTTTTGATAATATTTCTTTAACACGTAATTTGTGATGAATTTCAAACAAAATATTATGAGAAGTTGTGTATTATACCTACTGACAACATTAGTTTTGTATTATACTTTATACATTCGAATGTTTCATACATATTTTACTATTATTATTTTATAAGTTTTCATTACATTAATGTAGCAGCGATTTTTAATTGTTTTTAATTGTGGTTTACGTTGGTGATATACTGTAAAATTGTATATTTTTTAATTATTAACTATTGTTTTATTTTATTATTAATAGTAATAATATGAAGGGACAAAAATCTGTTGTTTCTCCTGACCAAATTTTACAAGCTATAATGAATTTTAAAGATAGGGTTATAACTTATAATTGAGTATAATAGTATACAAAGTAAGTATAATCTTTAATAATATATAACTTATAACTTATGAATTATGTTGTGAGCTGGGTGTCTAAGTACGGTCACAATATATTTTTTATGTGATGAGTTAATTTCAAACACAATTAAAGGATAAATATTAAAAATATTTTATTTAAAACATATCGTATGCAAGTTTGAAAATAGGCAGAGTAATCATGTCTTATATCAAATCAACTGACTCTTGTAATACAATAATATTATAATAACTATGAGTATATGTTATATAATATATTATATAAATAACAGTAAACATAAGAATTTAAATAAATTTATATCTACATTCGTTTTGTATTTCTGTAAAATCACACTTTTTCGCTTAAAAACTTCGACAAATCCCGAGACGTGCATAATCGAAAAATAATTTTTATGAGGAACGAATAACATGCAAATTTTTAAAATAGTCTTGCAAATTAATACTAAATGTAGGCATAAAAAAATTTAATATAAACAAACTTTAACTTGTAGGAGGTGTTGGCATGACGTCACTCCAGCACTGCCCATAAATTTCTATTTTATTGGCGAAAATAACATCATGCAAATTTTGAAAATAGTCATGCTAATTATTGGTACATAAAAAAGTCAAATTTCAAAATGGATGGTGCTGGTGTGACGTACGTATATTATATTATTATAATATGTAAACCACTATGGGTTTACTACATTGGCTAATTTGTTAAAAATTAGTAATCATTAATAATTAATGAAATGTACAACATTATTGTTGTTTTTCAACTAGAAATCGAATTAATATATTTATTATTTACCTACATAGCTAAATATAAAATATACAAATATAAGTTCAATCAAAGTTCAAATACAACCAGGGAGGTAATACTGTTTTTAATTTATAAATTAACTGTAATTGAAAACTGAATTGATGTTTATAAATAAATAAATAAATAATTTTGATTTTATTATACACTAGTCTAATTCCAAATAATGTTATTCTTTATGTCTTCCTAAATAATAGTTTATCGTAGATGTTTGATATACTAATAATTAATATATTGTAATAGTACATTGTAGCTATCTCTGTACTTCTGTTGCGTTTGTTGTTCGGGTTATATTTTTAAAATGTTTTCTGTTTGTAAGAATCTGTGCCTGTGCTAGTGTGATTCACAAAAATACAAATGTCTAGTTGTAAGAACATTAACACATTATAAATTATTTTACAAAAAATTAAAAATTACATTAATATTAACATTACTAACAATGTATATGTTTAGTGTGTAACTATTGGCCACTTCCGTAAATTAAATATACTATAGATAGTGTTGTATACGCTACGCAATATGGTTGACGTATATAACAGATATTTTTTATGGATTCCAATCCCTAGACCGTTAAACAAGTTAACATTTAAAGAAATCCTAAAAGGTCCTTCGGTTCTTCTCTTAAGTGACTTTAATAAAGAGCATTGTTTAAGAGAAAGTATTAAAGGGACCTCTCAGGATTTAACACTTTTAACTTTAGGGTCTTTTACTTTAATCTTTGATCAACTGACCACAATAAAGAGAACTGGATGAGATATAAATACGACACGTTTCAATATCCTTTTTATAAATGTCTTAATTAATTGTTAAAACTTTGTCTAAAATATTAAAAGCAAAACAATTTTTAATACTATTTTGAAAATTTTATTATTTATGTTTTTTAATACAAATAATTTTAAAAGTATAAGAGTCCCAATCTGCTGTACATCAATTTAATAATTCTAAGATATATAATCACATATATGACACAAAACGGATAGAACCTTTCCTTCATTGTTAAAGTCATTTATATTTTTATTTTTGCTGTCTTTGCGCTCTTGTTATTGCATATGTGTCTATTATTTTTAAATGCTTAGTTGCTAAATTCAGTTATATAAAATTAAAAATATTATATGTACCTATATACGATAATAGGAAATATAGGCTTAATACTAATTATTTTAATATAAAGAAAAATTATTATTTTTTCATTAATTATTCTTAAAATAGTCATAAAAGTAGTAATTACCCAAAATTGTATAATTAAATTTCAAAACTTAAATACAAATTTTATATATATATATATATATATATATATAATCAATTGTTTATTGACGTTTTAAAATATATAAAGGTATTATATAGGCATATATTATTTCTCTTGTTATATACAACTTTATTAAAATTAAAAATAATTAATTTATATTAATATTTTGATGTTATTCTTATTAAGAGATTAATAGATTTTGAATGAGTATGTGTGGCCTACAATTACTAAACAAATATGTTAGAGTTGTTGGGTAAGCCACCTTTTATCTTCATATGTAGATTTTTTTATTAGATTTCTAACACATTTTTTCTGGCTATATCTGTGATAGAATTCTAGACACCTGATAGACAATGCATATGCAATGGCTTTGCAGCTATATTTCTAGTTCATTTTTTTTTCAATAATTCTCAGAATACATTTCAAACATATGCGTGCCACTCACATATTGTGTTTTAAATATTAAATGTTATTACTTTTTATATGTCTATACCTAATTCATTATACTATCTACTATATTTTAATCAATTTATTAAATTATAATAATATTCATTAATCATATTAATATTATTTAATTCTTATCATAATATGTATTATATATGTATATAACATTTAAGCAGTGGTGTAGTTATATACAATTTTTGAGTATATAAAAAAAATCCAAAAGTATATAATTATATTCAAAATTCTAACAGTTTAAAATATACTAAAACCTTTAATTTTGAGTTGTAATAGTAAATTGTTTTTGAGATAAATGTTTTAATTTTTTATAAGATACTAAATATAATCTGAATAATGGTAATGGAAAAATTTTAATTGATTATTTAAAAAAATAATCATAAACCCACGTATCACAAATTATTTTATAAGTATACGCACTATAGTAAAAACTGAAAAGTCGTTATACACCACACACTCATGTATACACTCCACTACACCACTGAATATTAGACACATATATAATATATGCATAATACACCATTTCTAGATTTCTAAAATTACTAATAGAAAACATTATAGTATTGCTTAAATCTTTTTTATAAATTTTAATTATTTATTCACATTTAAAATTTAAAATTATATTATAATAATATATAAAGAAATATTTTACAAAATACTGAGCTATAGGAGTGTAATATAAACTTTTGTTGCCCAATAAATAATTAACTACCTGCCATACACATAAATTATTATATGATAAATATTAATAAAATGCATTAAATGATTAAAATCTTCCTGACACTTTATAATTTGATTTTTATTCATAAATATGACCTATATTGAAGAAAAATTCAAATATGTTTTATAATTATTATTAAATGTTACCATGATAAATATGTATACTACTTAATTACTTAATAATAACAAATTTTGGCTTTAATTTTGTTATAAAAACATTAAAATAATTTGATTCATTTTACATTATCTATAAATAATATAATCAATATTGAATACTTAATTTAGCTTGAATGTCATCAAGAATTTGTTGTAATTCATCATCATCGAATCTCCCTTCTAAACTGGGTATAAGTGATTTGGCTTCATCGGCAAGTTGAGGACATAGATTACCAATTGAAGCCAATTCAAATTTATGTAATTTTTTACTGGAAAGTAAGTTTCTTACAGCTACAATGGTTTCTTTATTTTTAAATTTGGAACACTGTTCAGTGTATGTCAGCGTTTTGTTGAACACTTCTGAAAACTCTTGTTCTTCCTCTGCACTTTCGTTTTGGTTCTTGCGAAATTTTAATAACATATTAACCTGAAATCAAACATGAAATTTATTCCTTATACGAACATCACCAAGCAATGTAACTCACCTCAGAAATAAGTAACGTTTCAGCATTTTCAAACTCTTTGGGAAATTGTAACAGAGCCGAGTCTTCATCTACAGCAGCATTCATATGTTGTGCCATTTCAATTAGATTAGATATTAAAGCAAATTAATTTGTGATTTAAATAAAATAAATAATAAATGGTCGTTCCAATGTACTAAAAGTACGGTTCAAACAACCGAAAATCGTTCATACATTTTTTTCTAATTATAAAATATTAATAGGTGCATTAATATTTTAATTTTTATCTTTAGTGTTTACATTTTACAAAACATAAACATAATATTAACAGCAAGCTAGATAACAATATCAAATTAAAGTTAGCAGTGTAGCCAAAGCGACAGACAATAATGTACCTAATGGTAATAATGATAATTTAAGTTGCTGGTAAAAAATTAAATTAAAAAAAAAACGGGGAAGTCAATTACGGACGTTCCTCCTTCGTCCCTTCGGTCCTCGGAGAAATTAGTAGTTTATTACAATTAAGATTTGAATAGAATAATATTGCAATCAAACTAAGTCCGATGTATAATGTATTATACTGATAATACGTTTCAAAAATTTTCCACGTATATAGACTACCTATTAAAATACACAGTCAAATTTTCACATTCAAAATTGTATTAGTTATCAAGTATTTAAAATCAAATTCGTCAAAATCACAGTTTTCGTGAATTTCTCAGTTTTTCAATTATTTTGGGCAGTTTTCCTTATCACAAGGTAAAACTTTTGTAAAATTCAAAAAATGAGTTAAATAAAGTGTCAAGTAGATGCAATTTCTGACAACATACTCTCTTCGTAGCAATTCGTAGTACTTTTTCCCAAAAAAGTGTCTTCAGACATAAAAAATAAAAATAAATATTTTTGTAAAATCAATATAGGTACATTCTTCGCTTCGTTTAGAATCTAAAATTAAATTGTCCATCATTACAAATTTAACTTTATTTTAATTTCACATGTTTATAAATAACAATGAGTAATTTATTAAGTTTGATGATATCCAGATACAGATGCATAAAATTTTTATAATATATTATGATGTACTGACGTACATATCTATAACATAATTATTTTATAAAATTAGTATATACTCTATATCCAAGCTTCAATATTATTAAAAAAACAAGAATTTATTGGTTTAATGTTTACATTAGGTATATTAATTTTATAAAATAATCAATCGATAATAATATTAGTACTTGTAGTCTATAACCATCTTCTTTAAAATATCTTAATAACTAAAATATCTTTGTAATATCAACCATCTTCGTTCAGAATCGTTTATCCAAAATCAGTGACCGGCTAACTTTTTACTAATACCGTAACAATAATATTTAATAATCTAAAGGTAACGACTATAATTAATAATAATAAACGAAGTGAATTTGAAAACATATTTGAACAAAACAATGTACACGTCGAACGTACGTCATACAAATAAGTTTTAATACATTTATTTTATATTTGTATGTAATTTAAAAATGTAAATATATTATTATACCGTATGCCTTCTTTTTGTTTATAGGTATATAATGTTTGAATTGTTTGAGCATTAAAAATGTTTAAAATTTAGTTTTTAATGTACAGGGTCCGGCAGTGAAACCGGATGTTTTGAGATGGGGACCGTTGGTCTTCGGTCCGTCGTTATTATAAAAACCTACCATTTCGTAGAACGATTTATCCCGTTGGACGGGTGAAAATAATGTGGTTTCTCAGTAAAAGCGTATTACAAAAATGGCAAAGTTTTATTCAAATATACGTGGCGATTTTTTTACGTCGGATAATTCGAACGCAATTCAAACATTGGTAAAATGTAACCTCTAGGAAACTGGACGATTAAAAAGGCGGGATGGGAGTGCAAGAACAGTTAAAACAATCGAACGTGTTTGACAGACGATGCGAAAAAGTTCACGCCGATCGAAGTGTTTATATAGTGTTTGAATAAAACACGTAATTTCGATAATATGCTGCGAATTTACGTTGTTCACTTCGGCCCATTGTTACTAAATGGTAGGCCGTCAATCCGTGATGATAACGATGGACCGAACACCGTCGTTCCCACCACTACCTAATACCTTACGAGTTTTTATCTCGATTTCAAATCATCCTGTTTCACTGCTGGACCCTGGACCCTTAACAAAAATATTTGTACTTTATTATCTGTAAAATTTAATTATTATAAAATAAAACATTAATAAGACATCGGTAACTCACGTTTTAAATAAGTACGTATTTTTATTTTTTATATACGTACATAATACCATTATTAATTATCTCTTAGGCATATTTCATATTTAGAATTTTTTATTTGATCTTAAATATAAATCGGAACGCTGTTATCGAAATCTACTTTTTTAATTTCGGTTGGATTGTCATATGTTTAATGTTTAATATTTTAGTATTAATTAAAGTTTCGAAATTTGAAGTTTAATATATTATTACATTTTATATAAGTAACGCTTATTATATTCATTATATCATATTGCATATTTAGCACTTTTATTCTATACAATATACATTAAGTATATTTAACAACTAGTGGGGAGGGGAACTATCCACTGACTACGATTTTACGTTATAATAAACGAATCATCACATTTGCCTCTTTATTATTTATACTAAATTTGCAAAATCAATATTAGATTTAGACACGAGACACAACCATTAAGTTTAAACAATTTATTATGTATATCTTTATTTATGACGCAATTACTATCATATTTGTATTTTATTCAAAATCAAAATAGTAAAATATAAAATAAAATAATATTTTTTTTTTAAGTATTAGTATATTTAAGTATTATATTAATAGTTTTTATAATTGTAACAATAATAATGATTCATACAAATAATAATAAAAATTGTAAAATCAACAATGTTCATTAATTGATTCAATATTATCAGAAGTTGTATTATTATCAAATTGATACAAAAGCCTTATTTGTTCTAAGATTGTCAATCCATCATAGTTTTTTATTAAAATGATTGTAATGGCTTTTGGTTCGATGTAGTATAATTAAACCTATTATATTGTAGTACCTATTAAAAATCGATAAAGATTACAATAAATTGTTTCAAAATGTTTATTATACCGATATTATAAGTGGATAAATTATTTAAAAATTAAAACAGATAATTTTAATAATTGGATGAAAAATTAAAATTTTATTAATTTACATTAATAAACCTAGTAAAACTAATAACCTAACCTAACCTATTTAAGCATGAGTTAAATTCATACTTTTCAGATCCTCATGTGTCCATTGAAGTATATGCTATGGGACTGTATTGTTTTTGTGGAATAACTTAAATATTTAAAATATAAAAGTACTTAAGATCTCTCGATATTTCGTAAGAATTTATTAATAGTAATGATTAATTTATAGGTTATTATAATTATAATTATACCACAGTACAATAGTTAATGTTTATAATATAATGTTTCTTAGATTTATTAGAATAAAAAAATTCTAGCTAAGACTTTGTGAGTCTATATATGAATGTGGCATTAGCATAAATTTTGATTGCGTGGGGGGGGAGTCATGGACCAATGATAAAAATGTTTTCTATAAATACTTTTAAAAAAATAACTATAGACATTATATCATCAATTAGCATATATTTTATTAATATTTTTAAATATAAAATTACAAAAATATTTTATATATATTTATTTTAAATGATAAAATCTAATTTATTTTTTGTAAGTCATCTAATACTTCTCCAGTTATACTAATATTTGTATGTACTGCCATGACCAGCAAGACCAGCAAGACCATTTAGTCAATGAACTGAATAATATGAGGAATTATACGACGAATTACATCTGATTTATCAATTATGATTGCTATATTTTTTCTACTATTAATATTATAAATTTATTTTAATATTTTGTACTTATGTTAAGTAATTGTAAAAAGAGAAAATAATGAATATTCCTTCGAAAAAAAAATTAATAATAAATAAAAATAATAATATATGTATTAAAATATTGTATTGCTCTTATTTTGTTCAATTGTAGTGAACCTAAATGTAATACGCGTTCTATACGTTGAGTGACGAAATCAGGTCCACCGTGTTTCGGTTGAATTCAAAATATGTGGTGTTAAATAAATAAATAGAATACTTAATAAATATAATATTATTTATTTATTTAATATAAAACATAAAAACTTGAAGACAATATTAATATGTAATAGTATGATATAACTGCTCGAGAACTAATACTAATATTCTTAACTAAATTGATTATTACTCGGACGTGGTTAACTTAACACTAATAACAACATTTATCTGTAAGAATACAAAATATAATCTAAATCTAAAAACATTCAATTACCTGTATATATATAGAAGATCTACCCAAGTTTGGAAAGAATTAGAAAGGACCGTAATTGTTTACTTCATTTAGTGGTTGTCCTCGCAAGTTCAGCGCCTTCAATGGATATTTTGAGAAAAATAAAAATATATTTTTTTGGGTCAGTGTTTTACGCTTAGAGTTCATAGACCCTTTTTTATTAGTTTATTATCATATTTTTAAAAACTTTCTAAAAAAACAACGAATATGTAAAAATAAAAATAAGTAGAAAACCTTGGTTTACTACTGTAACGATTGTTACATCATATTATTACTATTATAATGCTTAATAGACATTTAGTCTATATGACCTACTATTGTGAGGCCAATGGCCAAATACGTATTTGTAACAGACAGTAGTTCATCGTGAGTCTTAATTGAAGACACAGGAACTCCATCTCGTCGCGATTCAGACACTATCAACAATGTAAGTCTAATATAAATATTAAAGATTAATAGTTTAATTATATAATAGTTAAACCAATCTTAAATTATTTGTACTATTAAAATTCCTACCTAACTGCTCCCAAGCTACGGTATAACATATTCAAAAGGACCAAAAAACCTTCCCTGAATATCTCATATTTGACTGGTCGCCCCGACCACGTTACACTACATTAATTAAAAAATTATCAAATATGATGTTTAAAATCACAGTTGCGGTTAAAATTTATGCTTATCGAAAAAAAATCGCACACAAATTATTGATAATGTAGTAAACAATAGTTCAGAAGACGAAGAATCGATAGACGATTCGAATTTGGGTACTATAGTAGGCACCACTGATTTAAGTAATACGAGTGATCTAAGAGACCTAAACCAGATTTTAAGGAAAAATAATAGAGCAACTGAGATTTTAAATAAAATGGCAAACGAATTTTCTTTAGATTTTAAAAGCGCTATCGCTTTAGTAGCATCGTTTACGGGGGGAAACTGAAGTAAAATTATACATTTTTGAGACGAAATGTAACTTCTTAAATCTTGGGATGAATTAAAAGTATATTTCCGAACAATTTTTGGTACATCACATTCACACTCTTATTTGCAGATGCAATTAAGTTCAACTTAACAAAATTATGATGAATCGGTAAAACAATTTTCGACGCACATAAAACAAACGTATTACGAGTTGACGCATGCAGTTTTAATAAAAATAGTTTTGAGGCAGCTGTAATAGCAAGTACAGTGCAGGTGCAGGCGTTAAGTGTATTTATCTCGGGAATTAATTTTTCCATACGCGTAATATTAAAAGCGCAAAATATAAATAATTTCGAAGAGGTAGTATTGATTGCAATGGAGGAGGAAAAATCTAACGGGTATCATAGGAAGAGATTTTATAAAAGAAAAGAAAATTGTTATTGACCTTAGTCAAGAATTATTAGTTATTCCAGAATTAAAGAGTACGTTCACCGAACGAATAATATTGCCACCTCGTAGTAACTGTGTATTACTAATTAAGAATGATGAAGTGGTTGACCATGAACTTATAACCATAACAAAAAACAAGAAATAAACGATAATGTTATTATAGCGTATAGCATTAGTCCTATAATAGGTAACAAAGTAGAGAGCAACATTATATTAATATCTCCGAGCAACCGTTTATAATAGACGAATTGACCACGAGTAACTTACACTGGGAACCGTACCAGGATAATAATAATATTATGGTAACACAACATAGGTCAGATGGGGAAAGATAGGATAAACAAATTAAAAACGACAATTAACACGGAACACTTGAATAAAGAAGACCGCGATAATTTATTCGAGTTATGTAATAATTATACGGACTTGTTTTTTTTCGAGGGGGATTATTTAACGTCGACAGACATAATGACCCACTCGATAAATACGCCGCGTTTAACAAAACCAATTAATATACGACCGTATAGACTATAGACTACCTTGGGCGTATCAAGAAGAAATCGAAAAAAAAATTAAAGACATGAAAGAAAATAATATTATTCGTGACTCAGTTTCACCTTTTAATTTTCCATTAGTCGTTGTAAAAAAAGAAAAATTTAGATGCAAATGGAAAACCCGAGTTAAGAATCTGCGTATATTTTCGCAAATTAAACGAAATAATCGATAACGAATACATAAGTAAAAGTGAAGATAACATAAAACAACTAGTAGAAACAAACGTTAATCAATTTAAATTAATAAACGAACAAATTAAAATTATACAAATTAAACAAGACAAGCAGAAAAAAAATATAAACGAACTAAAAAACAGGTTGACTCGAATGAAAGAAACACTAAACGCAAATATATTCGCCAACGATCAAAACGTTTTATTCGAATATTTTAGCGTACTTAACTTACGATTTACTCAATAAATGTTCGAGACAGATAATATACTAAAAATAGTATAAAGTGCAAAACTTGGACAGATACATCCGGATCGAATCGGAACAGATGAAGTAATGAACCAATTTAAAGATATAAAAGTTTCATTACCTTCAAGTACTGATTTATCAATTGACTTAAACCTAATAGGTGCTTATGAATTACTTAGACTTTCGGATTTGGATGTGTATTATTCAAATAATTTAATTTTTATTATAAAAATACCATTATAGTTTATCAAAAATATTTTAACACCGTTAACATAATGCACAAATTATGAAATTGGCAATTGACACCTTTGTTCCTCATTAAACACGGTCCTGGCCATTAAATAGGTACTATCCATCCGTAAATTCACTGATTTACAATAAAGTAAGAAACACTTATGAAGTTACGAATCATCATATCCACGATCCACCTTATTATTTATACTAATGTACAATAAACATATTTTATACTTTTATTCCAAACAATTTATTAGTCATTTATATAACAATGTATCTACAAAGTACAATCTATCTATAATTGTATACATATAACAAAATTTAATTATTTTTTATATTGGCTTTAACTTGTATTGATAAAACAAAATTCCCACTGTAGGTACTTGAGAATAATATAGTGAAAATCTGGTATGTATCACGAATTACTATAATATTTAATGTATAAACAAATGATATACATATATATCCCAAGATAAATTTCTAATACAGCACTAGATTGTGAATAACAATCATAACATAACTTAAAATATTACAATTCTATACTAGAAGTAGTATAAGTGATAAGTAGTATAGACTAGTCTATTCTATAATCAATGGTTATATACATTGTTTGCAATATATTTTTACATAATATTGATTATTTGTACAATTAATTTGCATTATTAATTCGGGAAATTGACAATAACATGTTGTTTACGCGTTTAAACGAACAACCAAAGGTTAGACCGGATTTCGGGTCAATATACGAACCAAATGTGTACTTAATTCTAAAATACGTCCAATCAGGAGATTTCGTTGTCGTGTAAACATCCTTTTATCCACCTTGATCCACTAATATAAATATTAGATATGAACTGACAAAATTAAAATTTAAAACTGTATTCTTAATGTAACAACGCTTGAGTATTTATACCACGTTATTAACTAAAATCTCAGGTAGATACCATAAGTATCCACCATCAAATTGTATTTACTATTTTGGCGTGTTTATTTATATTATTATAAAGTCTTAAAACGTATTCCACTAACAATCTCGAAGTAAATTACAGATCATACAGAACGTGTTACTTGTAGATTCCATTAAATATGTTATGTCTCTTGCTGAGATCCAAAGTTCCAAAACACTATAACATAATATTATGTTTAATTTATTATATTTATATTAACTTTGTGACGCACAGATGTATTCTGTCAGTAGTATACGTACCTATTTCGGAAATAGATAAGTCATACTTGTGTAGTTGTTATCGTAGGATTATTATAAATGTAATATATATATATTATATATACTGTTAATTACCACGAATAAGCTAATTATAAACAAATTGTAAACTTCCTCGAATTTCGGAAGTATAATATAAAAATAGAATTCTTTTATCTTACAATTGTTTATAGAACATAATATAATGCGTGTTTATGGTCTACATAATATTATTATATCCTGTTGAGACAATCGGCAAACGACGGGCTGGCAACACCTCAGACGCTATATATTATTTTTCAAAACACTTTTATTCTATTATAAATAAATGTAAACAATATATTATGTGTTATTTAACGGGTTAATATTTTTTTTTAAACATTATTAGTATATTCAATTAATTAGTAACATGATTTTACTATAACTATTATTGTATTGTAAAGTCCATACTAGCGTACGAAGCATTTTGACGAACTAAATCGGCGGTCTTGTGTCGATTGATTACGAACATCAATCGATGATGTAATGATGTATCGATTTCGTTATGTTCGTCGACACTAGGTTGAACGCAAGTTGATAAACATATTACGTGGGTATGAGGTCGCGGTTTATATAAAAAAACATAAATCGCACAAAAAACGTGAACTCAAATGAACATGAAAAATTAATATTAAAAAATGATTTTCAGTATCAATAATAATAACGATAATAGACATATAATATACTCGTATACGAAATCCCTTTCGTGTACGAGCAGTAAACATTTTACAGTTTAGTCACAAAAAACAGAGCAACAATGTGATTGCGATCAGCAATACATAGACCAAACAATCGGTCGCCTTCGTTCCCATTACGTGTTCAAAAATAATTTGTCCCTTCCGGTAGATCTGTCGTGGTCGTGTTACCGAAATATTCGTCGACGGAATTTCCTTTTTTAAATAGACGAGTTTCTTGTTACCGATTACGGGTGAGTTGATATTTTTCTTGTTCTTCGTCTTGTCCGATACCTTCGTTTGTGTTTTATTCCTGCACACTCTTTGCTTACGAGCCCTCCGTGGCGTCGTCAACGGCTGCAACGATGACGATGGTGTCGACGAGTTCACGGTGGTCGTCGCTGTCAACCTGGTAACTGGTACTACGACTTCGGCCGGCCGAAGTGACCAATAATTGACCGGCAGCGGCGCCGAAGACGCGTTCGGCATCGGTATCGCCAACCAGACGAGTGCGATTGTCGACAATATGATCCGAAAACAAGAGGAGGATGTGTCCGACGACCGTGTTCTCTTGTTATTCGCGGATTCCATGGTTTTAAATTTGTAATATTGGATGAAATATTTTTCACGATAGAAGATAATAAGTAATAATTATATTATTTAGCGTTCTTGAATCGTGATACGATTTAAATAGATACGTGGTAAATGAAAAATGCAAAAAAAAAAAAATGTTATGATTATCATATAATTATTTCACTTTGTATAAATACGTTATTGTTTTAAAAAAGTACAATTTTATATTTTATTGTAATAAACTATATATTATTATTATTTTAAACATTAATCGTTTATATTGCTAAATGCTAGGCGACGTATTATATTTTATCAGGTCAAGATATCTATAATAGACAGGTCAATAAACTCTTTCCATTACAATTGTATTACTCAGGAATACTAGTTTAAAACAATTATTAATATTATTATTCAGTTATAAAAATCATGAACTAATAAAGTCTAATTACAAATTAAATACGACAGTTTTTTTTTTTTTTTACAGAATAAAGATCGAAAAAATATGAATTATATATTATAACAATATTAATTTGTAAAAAAGGAAAACAATAATTACAGATATTTTACAATATAAATGTATTTAAAACATGGTTAACATTATTGCCGATTAGTTAGCAAAATATTAATTGCGGACGTTGACACATATTTTTGTGAATACCTAGTATGGAATATGAGTGTCATGACTTCATGAAGCAGAGGTGCAGGAACTATTTTTCTTGTGGGGGGGCAAAAATTTAAGGAAAATCATGTTATATAGTATATTAAAATAAAATATAAACACTTATTTATTTTTGTAAAATAGGTTTAACTACTATTTTGTAGATTAAACTAATAGTCTTATTTACCTAATTTAATTTTTAATATCAAATTAAAAACAATTTTAATGTTTTACATTTTTTAATTTTATTTGTTATACAACTTTCAAAATTCATTTTATTACATATTATATTATATAAATATGAAAAATAATAAAAATTTAATTTTAATTTAAACCATAACTCTAAAATGTTTAAGTAATAAGTATTAATTGTATAACTATGATGACAAATTTTCAGGGGACAAAATTATAATTTGCTCCCCGATATCCCCTAACCTCTGCCACCCCAGCTCCGACGCCCCTGTTCATGAGTATTCAATATTGTCATTTAAGAATTTTATTAAAAGATTAAAAAAAAAAATTACAATTTAAATTTAAATTTCAATAAAGAGGATTATGAAACCACAGAAACTTGTTTCTAAAATGAGACAACTTCGAGAAAAAAGAATGCACGTATATAGTATATTGGTTAATGAACATATTGTATTATACTAATTTCTTATTATCGTATATTAATATTTAAGCTTAAAAAACAACCTATTAAATATATTTATCTCTTATTTATTTAGAGTAAAGACTAAAGACATGGATTTACCGTAAATTACCAGTAAACTTAAGAGTTTTAGCGTAAATATAGTATATTTATGAAACATTTTTTTTAGTAATGAGTACCTAACTAATATTTTATAAATATACTAAGACTTATATTTAGATATTAATCAATTAACGGAACTGTATAACTGTTTAAGTCATATAGTTTGGAAAAAATAATATAATTAAAAAACTTTTAGCTGAATATTTTTGTAAGACATTAGATATATTTATTCCTTTATTTATAATTCTTACGGACAACGTCCAATATACAATATAATTTTACTAATAACATAATATGATATAATAATATATAATGAAATATGTACAATCAAATACAACCAATTAAATAAATAAAATTATAAATAAAAAATGATTATTTAAATAATAATTGATAATATATATAATTTATATTATATTATAGTAATTAAATTATATAATGAAGTAGAAGAGAGAATATGTAATTATAAATAATAGAGAGATAATAATAATATGGAAAAAATATATATATGTATAAATATATATCAATTTAATATAATTATTTAAATAGTACTTTAAGAGATTGATTATTTCCGGAAGTCATTAAAATATTTATTGGGTCATTTAACATGTAATTGTTAGAATAATGGGAAATATGAAAAGTTATGGCTATAGATTTTAAAATTAATTAGGTTTAATAAGAATGAATGACTTATCAAATTCGTTGCTTAACAATTTGAAAAGAAAAATATTGTAGGAATTAATTCTGTATGTTTTAAAAGTTTCTAAATTTAAAATACTTAAAACATTATCATATAAATGTGTTAAATAACGTGAAGTGAATAAAAAGAGAAAAGATATCAGTAATATTAAAAATTTTTAGAAAAAATTCAAAGCTCTATATTTAGCCAAAAAATTTAACAAACAGTTCCAAAATTTTATTAAACGTAAATATTACCTGTGTGAGTTTTCGAAAAAAATTTCCAAGTCCTTACGATCAAACTGAATTATAAATCAAGAAATAAAAAAATTTTAAATAACGGAAACTGTAATTATGCCAATTTTCTGCTTCTCAGAAAAAAAAAAAAAATGTTGGGAAATTTAAAAAATCAACTAAACAAAGTACCAAGTAGATGAAATTTGGTATAGAAAAGGTACCCTACTTGTGGTAATCGGACCATTATTTTTACCCGAAAACAGGTTTTCATACATAAGAAAAAAAATAGTAAAAATTATATAAAAATTGCCGATTTTCCGCTACAGTTGACTTAGCAAATTCCTTTAGTACAACGGCTGCCACACATAATGCTCTGTACAAGTGTCATATTCATATAATATACATGTAATATATATATATATATATATATATATATATATATATATATATATATATAATTAAGTAAGGGGTTCTTAACACACTCAAGGGTGTCGTGCAATATATGCATAGTCTCCCACGGTATTTAATAACATTGTAATTATTGTCATTGTGTATTTTGTACGAGACTTTAGTTCTCCGCGAATAACATCAAGTGTAACACTTGAGACTCCATATAGCTACGATGCGCTACTTTTTACTGTGAAACTAATCAAAGACTTTTTTTGCAAGTTATATTGTATTTGTATTTGATAAGCAATTATATTTATTAATAATTACTTGAATTAACTTTGTGTTATTACGATCAATTCTTAATACCTTGCTACCAGCTACGGTTACAATTTATCCAAAAGGCCAAACACCTTCCCTTGATAACTTATATTTAACAGGGTCATCCCCGACCACGTTACAATTATATATTTTGAAATGTAATTATATTTTATTTCAATCGTATATTTATTTTTATAATTTAATTATTACATAAATAATATTTATTATATAAATTAATTATATACCCAGTCATATACGAACCGACACAGTCTGCATTTTTGGTATATAGTAATTAATTAAAATATATAATAATTATAATGTATAATAATATGAAATATCAATATCACATTATTAATAATTATTATTATAAAATAAACTAAAATGTAATTGTAACATCTAACAGAGCATAAGAGACTTATAATAATATTACAAAATATTGAAATTGTAATATATTTTATATTTTGTATTAATTCAAATACGAAATGTGATTTGTTTTACCTATTCTTTACCTATATATTATGTCGAATCTATTATGTTCATCATCATTTTATTACATAATTAATTATTGTTGCATGTATAATTTATTTATAGGTATATGCATAATATACATTTCTTTGCTATTTATAATAATTTTGTAAGTAAACCTAAAGATTAATATTGACAATATTGGAGTATACCATACACAAAAGATAGAATTGAACACTGCATAAAACGTATTACGTATAAAATACATAAAAGAAATAGCGGTGGAGTTTTGAAGGAAGAAAAATCATACCACCCACGCCGTTTCTGTGGAATTCACATTATTTTTTCCTGGTATAATTTTAATATGATAATACCAATAAATCAAGAAATCTACCCTAAAATTCACTACTCGGAGTTTACATGCGTCCTCTTGTCATTCCGTGAATGTAACAAACACAATTCATACAATAAAATATTACTAAAGAACATTTTGAAAATGTATACGGTATTGTCAAAAACCATACTGTGGGTAGGTAAACAATAATCCAAAAGGTTGTCTTTGACAATAGGTTCCAAAATTCATTGTAAGTACATTGAAACTCTGCGAATAACAGTGTAATTTATATAATGTTCTATACCTACTATATAATACAATATATATTATATACTGTGCTTCAGCTGATCATGAAAATAAGAACATAAATGTTATCTTCTTACTTGTATTGTGTTTGTTGTTATGTATGATCCAGGATGTACCTAAACTATAATAGCCAATAAGAACGATATTCACGTGTCACGTTTCGTTTCGATATAAAAATAGACAATACAGGTTAAGCAAAAATGCACACATCACATGTACACGTGAAAAATATCCTTCTTGATCAAATATTCAGGCGTAGTTTGATATATTATCTGGGGAACTATAGCTTCAGTGTTTTTTTGAAAAAGCTTGCTAATTAGTCATTGGTGTCATTTTATTTTTGACAATTTTATTATATTAATAATTTATATAAAGTTTATGCGACTAGTCGTCTTTCTTTTTTGAACAAAATGTTTAAAATTTGTTCAGAATTTAATGACTAAGATAGGTTTCGTTCAATATGAAGCAATGATAAATTCGAAAACCTATCACTGGCCATTTAGTTTCTGATCTAATGTTTGATTTGCTAATAGCTTCATAAAAAAAATTACTTAACTCTATGTTGAACTAATTGGTATTGTTAATGCTGATTGTAAAAGTTTGTAGTGATTTGGAAAATATTATAGTTTGTATAATGTCATCAAAATCAATGTCCAAGTTTTCTATATTTACCGTATTATTAAGATCAACATTTTTGTTTAAGATTTTTATAGATAATAAATGCTGTATTTAGAGCCGGTTTGGGAGGACACAAGCCTACTATTCTCAGTAAATAAGCAGCCCATATTTACAAGCTAGTGGCCTTAAACATATTTAGTTAAGTTTTATATATAGGTATATACTTAATACTAATTATATTTAATAGCATTTATTTTGGTAAAAATTTACTATAATATTATAGATTAAAATGAAAATAATTTTGGTATTACAGGAGATGAATTTTTAATAAAAAAGGATGAATGTATTTATTTTACAATGTTTTTTTTATGTATGAAAACTATTGATGGGCCGATACCACTTTTTTCCAATATAAAACCGTTCGATATTTTTCCTAGTTTTCATGAACTGATATAAAAAAAAAAAAACCCGATATTAGATAATATATACGAGGTGTGGCAATTAAATAACGAGAATTTGTTTCTTGCTCATCAAGTGGTGCCACTATCATCTTGAAAGTTTGGTGATAAAGTGTTGACATGCTTATTCATTAGTCTGCCAAGTTTAATAGTGATCGGTGTTAGTGTTTGTGCTTTACGACTATTTAAAATTGGTAGTGTAGTATAGTGCCGTTATAAAATGTGTGACGTAAAAATCGAGCAACGAATCGTCATCAAGTTTCTTGTAAAATCTGGCGAAAAACCAGCCGTAATTTTTCGAAAATTGCAACACGTGTTCGGTAAGGACTGTTTAACACAATCACGCGTGTACGAATGGGCTGCACGTTTTGCATCGGGTCGAGAATCGATGCAAGACGATACAAGGTCAGGTGCCCCTAAAACTGTGCACACTAGGCAAAATGTTGACCGTTTGAGCGTGTTAGTGCGTTCAGATCGACGCCTTACAATCCGAATCTTGTCAAATGAACTCAGTGTTAATAAAGAAACTATTCGTCAGATGTTACACGAAGATTTATCCATGCGCAAGCTCTGTGCGAAGCTTGTTCCAAAAGTGCTGACAGTGGAGCAAAAAGAGTTGCGACAGTCAATTTGTGAGGACTTTGTTGAACGAATTTAGAGCGAAGGGAGAGACTGGATGAATGAAATAATTACGGGAGATGAAAGCTGGGTGTACCAATATGACCCTGAAACTCGTCGGCAAAGCAAACAGTGGGTTGAAGAGGGTGGGGAGCGTCCCACAAAGGCTCGGATGTCTCGAAGCCAAATCAAGACAATGCTCGTCTGTTTCTTCGATATTAGGGGCATTGTACACCGGGAATTTCTTCCTCAAGGTCAAACTGTAACAGGAGTAGTTTACATTGATATCCTAAAACGACTGTGTCATCGAGTGTCTCGTGTAAGGCCAGAGTTAGCGAAAAATGGTTGGATTCTCCATCATGACAATGCGCCTGCTCATACATCACTCAAAGTTCAACAGTTTTTGACCAGCAAAAATATAACAACGCTATCACACCCCCCGCACAGCCCTGATCTGGCTCTACTGGACTTCTGGCTATTCCCAAAGCTGAAGGAACCGATGAACGGACAACGATATAATGATTTAGAGGACATCCAACGTGCTGTAACGTCGGTGTTGAAGGACCTAACTTTATCAGACTTCCAGAAGTGCTTCCAGAAATGGGAAGAACGCTGGACGAAGTGCATTAGACTCAAGGGAGAGTACTGTGAGGGTATGGGTACATAAATGTGTAAATAAGTTTAATAAATGTTTTATAATTACAAATTATTGTTATTTAATTGCCACACCTCGTAAGACGATAAATTTAAGTATAATATGTGTTATAACTTATATTATAATTTTTTTATTTTATTTTAATATAGATTCAAAATTGGAAAGTTATTTACTAAAATAAAAAAATAACAAATCATTTCTCTAGATAGTCTACTAATTAATGATTATATAAAAAACAATAAAAATAATTTTAGTTTAATAATTAATATATTATAAAATAGTTAATAAACATGTCAATACATTAAATACTAACTTAAGGGGAATCAACACCAAGCTAAAAATCGACCAATAAGCGT
>CM023357.1:59520826-59660749 GCA_013282895.1 Eriosoma lanigerum | reverse complement strand
CGTTTCCGCGTGTATGCGCATAAGCGTTTTAGCGTTTCCGCGTGTCTGCGCATAAGCGTTTTAGCGTTTCCGCGTGTCTGCGTATAAGCGTTGCCACGTTTCCGCGTGTCTGCACATAAGCGTTTCCGCGTTTCTGCGTATCCACATGTCTGCGCATAAGCGTTTCCGCGTGTCTGCGTATAAGCGCTTCCGCGTGTCTGCGCATAAGCGTTTTCACGTTTCCTCGTTTCCGCGTTTCCGCGTGTCTGCACATAGGC
This sequence comes from Eriosoma lanigerum, assembly GCA_013282895.1. Lineage (NCBI taxonomy): Eukaryota > Metazoa > Arthropoda > Insecta > Hemiptera > Aphididae > Eriosoma > Eriosoma lanigerum. The sequence goes on along the minus strand of CM023357.1, from coordinate 59,660,492 downwards.
GTTTTCGCGTGTCTGCGGATGAGCGTTTCCGCGTTCCCGCGTGTCTGCGCATAAGCATTTCCGCGTTCCCGCGTGTCTGCGCATAAGCGTTTTCGCGTGTCTGCGCATAAGCGTTTCCTCGTGTTTGCGCATAAGCGTTTCCGCCTGTATGCGTAAAAGCGTTTCCGCGTGTCTGCGTATAAGCGTTGTAACGTTTCTGCGTTTCCACATGTCTGCGCATAAGCGTTTCTGCGTTTCTGCGTGTCTGCGCATAAGCGTTTCCGCGTGTCTGCGCATAAGCGTTTTAGCGTTTCCGCGTGTCTGCGTATAAGCGTTTCCGCGTGTTGGCATATAAGCGTTTCTGCGTGTCTGCGTATAGACGTTTCGCGAATATGCGTATACACGTATACGCATAACGTTTATACGCAGACACGCGATACTCAGATACGTTGAAACGCTTATACGCAGACACGCGGAAACGCGTATATGCATACACGCATAACGCTTATACGCAGATACGTTTATACTTAGACACGCGGAAACTTGTATACGCAGACACGCGAATACGCGTATTCGCGCATACGCAGACACTTGGATGCGCAGACACACAGACACGCGGATACGCGTATAGGGAGACTACACGTAAATAATATATATGCTAATACTCAAAAAAATGTTTAAGTCTCTACGATCAAAACTCAATTATTAATCAGGAAATAAAAAATTTAAGATAACGGAATCTGTAATTTTGCCCATTTTTTGGTTGTTTTTCTTTTTTTAAGGAAAATTATTTTTAGAAGGTCGAAAAATGAACTGAATAAAGTACCAAGATGATACGATTTGCTACTAAAACATAACCTACTTGTTGTAGTCGGACTATTATTTCTACTCGTAAAAATGTTATCATACATAAAAAAAACATCTCTGTAAAAACAATACATTCCTCTAAAAAGTCGCTCATTATATATAATAGCTATTATTTCATTAATTATTCCAAAATTTTCGTTAATTTAAAGATTCTACAAATTATAACATATTACTAATACATAATATGTAAATTCTTTAAATTTGAATAACATTTAATACGTTTAAATAAAAATTAAGAATGTGATTATGTATTAAAATTGGTCTCTGAGGGAATGGTGGCGTATTCTGATAAGGAATTTTGAACTATCACTTTGTTGTATTTTTCGCGTCATTCTCGTAGCATTGAAAGATATGTCAGCAGCATCACTTTATATTCTCTACATCATGCATATAACTCTTGTTATATTAACTTAGTTGCTCCCGAGAACAGCTGATTTATAGACGGATGGGACGCACTCATTATCCATCATATAGTGACAGATTATAAATAATTATTATTATATTATATCATTTACCTCCATTTCAAATTTAATAACATGCAATTATTACAAAAAATGAAAAAAGAGAGGAGGGATCAGGAAATTAAATTTAACATGTGTATTTATACATTTTATTTCATATAGTTAAAGGGCGCTTTAAGAGGACGCCACACTCCTAGACATTGACCGTCAAAACATAGTTTCGTACTTCTTAGATTGCAATGGCAGAATGATCGTAGATAAATAATTTTTAAATCAATTTAAAGGGTACAACATTTTCCGTGTTTTTTAAGAGCCTTTTTTTGAATGATAAACTACAATTGTTTGATGACTAACCATTAGAAATCTAAAATGATTAAAAATAAAAGCCTCTGAAACATTGAAAAAGTTCTATTCTTTCATTTGATACCAATATCAATGATTTCTGACCATTATGAAGCTCAAAATCCATGAAGTACGAAGTTAAGTATAAAAGAGAATATTTTAATTTTTTGGACAATTCCGTACACTCTCTGCCGGGAAAAATGATGAACTATTATTTAAAAAATAAAATTTTTATGTTGCATGCCGTCCGTAATAGAGGTCAGCCGATTGTTTATAATATATATAGTGGTTTTGTGTTCAATGTTCACAATATTTTCATTCAACAAACAGGTTTTTGTAGAATAATAATTTTTTGAATAATATGTATTATGGATTTTGTACGTAATCAATAATAGTTTTGTTATTGTTTGTTGTTATTGACAATAATAAAATAAATTCTAAGCTAAGCGAATCTATTTAGTATTTACAATACCTACGTATTTCGTTTACTTTTCTTTAAGTTTGTTATGTAGACCAGTGGTGTAGTATTAAAAAAGTTTGAGTGTAAGTAAAAAATTCCCAAAGTATATAATTATATTCCAAGTTTCTAACAATTTGAAAGTTGTAATTGTTTTTGACATAAATGTTTTAATTTTTTTTAATTTCATAATATATTAAAATATATAATCCGATCATTGAATAATAATTTTTGAAAAAACTTAATCGATTGTTTATGAAAATATTCGTATACAAATTATTTTATAAGTATACGTACTATAGTAAAAACCGAAAAGTCGTTATACGCCGTATACCCGCGTATACTACTATGCTCCACAATACCACTAAATTGTACACATCTTTTAACTAGAAAGTAGAAATAAATGTTTTGATCATCCATATGATTTCTTACAGATAATTGTGTATAAAATGTTGATGTTACACTAAAAAGATTACCAAATAAGGTTTTCAATTTTCCAATAAATTGCAATATCTCATTTTTGACAAAATGTATAGATACACTTAGTGAAAACATTTACATAGATTTATAAAAATATACCTAAACAAAAACAAAATATACAGTAGTATATGATTAGGCTTCGATAAAATTTTCAAACCAATAAACCCAAAATTGTAGGAAATAATAAACATTTTTGGAATAATTTCAAATTTCTATACTTAGTCGGAAAATAAACCAATCGTTTCCAAATTGTTTTCTCTACTGTATGTTGATACTCAAAAAAAGTTTCAAGTCCCTATGATTAAAACTTAATTAGTTATTATGAAAAAAAAATTTTAAATAACAGATTTTTGCCGTTTTTCCGCCATTTTTTGGTAATTTTTAGTTATAGCTGCTTGTCGTAATACATAATAACATAACCAAGGCAAATATAATATAAAGAACCGGCAGACGACTGATTTTAGAATGATGCGCTGCTCCCGTAATCAAATATTATCGAGTGCAATCGGCTGGCACAACGGCGACGATTCGATATATTGGAAGAGGAAATGTGCAATCGCCGCGTGCTTGCGCCGTTACTAAAGTAGTAAAAGCGCGTTCTATGATTCATTGCTTGCGTTCTTGTTTCGGTGTGGCGTCCTCTATAAATCGGCTGTTCTTGAGAGCACTTTTAATTACAATATTGTTTTGGCTTGTCGGGTATCCATACCATTTATTAATTATATATTAATAATTATAAATATAAAATAATGTATAAATAATCAATGTCCATACTATCTTAATTTGTGATTTTATACTAACCTAAAAAGGTTACTCTATATCGCTTTCTAACAGGTACTACTAGTGCCGATTAGCATTGATTATAAAATATCAATGGTAATAGATATAAGTTGACTAGTTAGTAATTAGCCTGCAGATAGAAGCAAATACACTATAATGATATTAACAAAATATTTAAAATAATAATTTGAAATCAATAACACTGTGTTATAAAGTATAATATTGACAATTATTAAACAAATAAACAATATAGTAACTTAATTTAAATAAATTATACACAATTAAACTATACTAAGAGTATCATAATAATATGGTTATTTTGTTAATTATATAATAATTCACTTGTCACAAATTTGTACGGTTATTTGTTAAAATAATGAAAATCGCGACCAGTAACTCCTATCCAATGATGGACATCCGTTTTGTTGTCTTAATTGCAATGCGTGTGGCAATAAATCTTCAACATATTTGACTCGTTTACTGTGTGATGGATGCGAAGATAACCACCATATTAAATTATTATTGGTGTCGAATTTTTCCATTTTTCTCCAAAATATTGGTGCCTGTCGTACATCTACACATGCATTAGCTGCTAGCATCATACCATACTTGTCAGCATCAATTTCTTGATCACGTTCATATGGCAATAACATTGTTATGTTTTTAAAATAATTGCCCAATATGTATCCCAATATGGCTTCAGGTATTGGGAATACTGCCCACAATAAGGTTAACGGTATCAACGAGAGCATTTCAAGCAAATGTTCTCGACTCAGACGGACGACATGATGGTCAAGTAAACAATGCGCGATTTCATGTGATAAAACTACACCGACTTCTTCGTCATTACATGATCGCAATAAACCTGAAAAAACTATTATCATGCCATTAGGTAAAACCATTGCGTTTATTCTGGAATCATTAATGACAACCATAGACCATTTACGATCTTTTATATGATCATACGGCTTATTAGCGTGAATTATTTTCATTGCTATGAATATTGCTCGCTTGTATAGTGGGTGTGATGGTGGTAACACAGAGTTCTTATTTTCATTTAATAATTCTATAGCAATCGAATTTGCTAGTTCCACCATTTGTTGATGTGTAAACAAAATTAATCGATACTTTCCAGTTGTTGGGTCGATCTCTGTGTGAGCGACACAGTACATGGAAAACAAACCAATGATACTTACTAAAATCGTAGTTATTTGCTTCCGGCGTTTATGTACTTTATACCAGAATTTTTGTTTCTCTTCTTTACTCAGTTTTGTCCACCATCGACGTATGCGAATTCCCAATAACATTGCGAAGAATTTGGTAATTGGACGCAATACTATAGCTGTAATTGGAACTAATGGAATATTGTTAACCGGCGTAACACTAAATTGAAAAGAAAAAAAATTTGGTTGAAAAATGATAAAATTTGGTTACTTTTACGTTTTAAAAGTATTATTATAAACCTGAAAACAATTTTTGCAACAGTATCAGTGACGCAACCAATGGACTTCGGATACGAAACCCCTCTTTGGACCATATATAAATGTTTAAATAAACTTTTTTTTTATATAGATTTTTTAATAATTTTAATATTTCTGATGAATACATTTTTTAAATATTTTATCATTTACTACAAAGTACAAGTTTAAATCATACAAATTTCAATTCATTAAAATTATTTAATTGTCGGGCGCATTGCGCTTTTAGTGATTCGTTTAACGAAGAGTATTGCGATTAATTTATTGAGCAGTTATATTTTGTGGGCATTTATTTTCTGTATAATAATAATTATAGATTTGCAAATTATATTTTTAAATATTATTTAAATGCGCCTCTACTCGCACATTTCATTACCTCCGAATATTTTGACGATTCCAATGATGCCGATTATAAAAGTACTGAACCGACCAAATATCGTAATCTATATAGTGGTATATTAGTATTTATTATCCGATGATACTATAAAATGGTATAAATTTATAATAAAAATAAGAAAATTTGATTTTAAAAATTACTTAAATATTATTATATTTTCATAGAAAATCTGACGAAAAATGACGGAAAAACGGCAAAGTTTACTAAAATCCTAATTTTAATAAAACGGAATTTAGATTTTTCATCATAACTAATGCAATTTTGAATGTAGTCACTTTTTTGAGTTTTTTCATAGGTAGTTTTCACGGTTTTCACCGTGGTAAACTTATGAAACGATCTTTAAGTATAATATATTGTATTATATTGAGTTTCGCTCAGAATCGTATTTTATAATGCAATATTATTGCATTCAAATCTTAATTATAATAAACCATTAATTTCTCCGAGGACCGAAGGGACAAAGGAGGAATATCCTAAATCGACCTTCCTACTATATTTTTTATTAATATAATTATAATTTCTATTAAGTATTAATACGGTTTATACACAGAAAAAAAAACTTAGTAATATTGACAAAATCAATTTGTAGAAAATTAACAAATCTAACATTTGTTGTATTGACAAAATTTTATCATAATGATACAAATATTATTATATTAACAAATAAAATTGTTATATGCTATTAGAGTAGTTTTGTCAAACTGACAATAAATTGTCAATTCAATAAAACATATTGCATTTTAACATCAATACAATTTTATTATTTTGATACGATTATTTTTAAATTTAATAATCAATTTATCCTTCCAACAAGCAGCATTATGTAAATTGTAGTTATAAGTATATTGTACATATATTATATTAAGGTTATTAATAAATAAATGTCTATAATTATTTTGAATTTTTAATAGACATTATAGTTTTTTTCAATCATTTAAAAACTTCTGTCATGACGTAATCTGTTTATTATTTTTTATTTTACGGTGTTTCATTTATGATTTATAAATATAATATTATAAAGTATACACTCCTAATACATATCGATGGAAAAGGTAAGTTTCGTTGTATGTTTTAATTATTAATAACTCGTATATACGCTTTCAATATTTTTATTGTAAAATTAATTCAATGTAAAATTATAATAGACATCATAAACAATATTATGTTTTTAAGACACGTTTAGACAATTTTGTAAACATTTTTTATATTTTCATGTAAGAAAAAATAAATAAATGATTTTATATTGTATGACAGTATATTATAATTTAATATTAAGTATGACAAATTTTATAATATTCGCTGTCCATAAAAACTTTGGCTAATGACATGGTTTTTCTTCGAAGTCACGCGCTCTTAGTAAATTGCATGTACATTATATAGGTGTACGTAACAAATTAATTAATGTATTATAGTTATTTCCTACTAAATGTAAAAATCAAATACTTCTTTGTGATACATCATGTCACCATATATACTTATAAATGTGATTTATAATTTTGCCTAAACCGCGCGTGGCTTCTACGAAAATTTCGTATATAGATATATTTTCATAATTGAGTATGGGCAACTGTCGGGAAAATCACTTTTCTCATTGGCCATAGTTTGTTCATTAAAACGAACAAAGAACAAAAAAATTATAGCAAGTTTAATTTAATAATCGACGACCACTCATTATGCTTTTGGAGTTCAATAAGCGTTAAAAGCAACGAACATCATATATTATTTATTTCGGATAATTTGAGTGGACTGTGAAATAATAAAATTAATATAATTTGTATATATTAGATTATTTTTTAGATCATAAAACATTATTTAAATTAAAATAATTATTATTTTTCTTGTTATTTAATTATAAGTAATATTATTATTAAGATATATTATGTAATATTTTTCTTATATTATATATTAGAAATTACTTTTATGTATTGTAATTGTAAATTATATTACAACAATCTATTAATATACCTTATTATATAAATATATAGTTATTAACATGTTAAATGCATATATAAATATTATAATTTATATATATATATAATTTGTAACCATTTATACTTTATAAATATTGATTTCCTTACATACTATACATATATATATATATATATATTATATGTTATATATCTATATGAATAGATTATATTCTAGATCTATTCTATAATCAATGGTTTAACTATTCAAATAATATATGTATACAATAATATATTTATTTGTACATATCTTTTAAATTAATTTAAATTAATATTATAATTATTAATTTGTATGTATATATATATGACTTTATACTATTTGTTTAAAATATATGAACATTAATTATATATCAGTCTAATTATTAAAAGGTATACATTTATACCTATATTATAATAATTTTATAAATATAGTTTTGTTAACATAATATATTTGTTAGTGTAACAAACTATTTTAAATGTACCTATATAGGTATATGGGTATTACAAATGCATATTGTTGAAATGACAAAATGTATTATTCATACAACAAGTTAATTTTAATAATGACAACAGACTATTTTATCAGTCACAAAAAATACTTTATTAACATGACAAAATTAATGATTGAGACAACAAATTACGATGGTATTCAAATCAAATATTTTGTTGAAATGATAATATATTTTATTAAAATGACAAAATTAATGATTGAGTTTACAAATTATGATGGTATTCTAATTAAATATTTTGTTGAAATGATAAAGTATTATATTAATACAACAAAAAATAATTATCAAAACAATAATACAAATTTAATCATAATGATAAAATTTTTGTCATTTTAGAAATTGATAATTTGATTTTGTCAATTGAACAAATTTCTTTGTCGGCTGTATAGTGACAATGATTTTGTTGATTGAATCTATATTTTTGTCAATATTACCAAGGTTTTTTTTTCAGTGTAGTTTATATCTATTTTAGTAAATCTAATTTATTAATTCAAAATATTATATACAAATAACGGAAAAGTAGATTTCCTCCATCGTCCCTTCGGTACTCGGAGAAATTAGTGGTTTATTATGATATAATAAAGATTTGAATGCAATGATATCGCATTAGAAAATACGAATATGAGCGAAACTCAGTCAGATATATAATATATTATACTGATAAGCCTTTCCAAAAGATTTCCACATGTACCTATGTAAATAGTTATAGTACTCAAAAAAAAAATTTAAAATCCCATGATCAAAACTCAATTATTTATCACGAAATAAAAACTTTAAAATAACGAAAATCGTAATTTTGCCGAATTTCCGCCATATTTTGTAGTTATTCTTTTCTCAACTTTTGAGGAATACGAAAAATGAGCTAAATAAAGTACTAATTAGTTTCAATTTTCTACCGAAAACAAACCCAACTTGTAATAATCGAACCATTATTTCTACCCGAAATCATGCTTTCAGACTTTTAAAACACAAAATATTATAATTTTCAATTCTACTAAAGATTATAACTTTAAAAGCTTATAAAACAATTATAACTTACAATTTTAAAATATTTTCGATACAAATTAAGTAGTATACTCGTATGAGTAGGCTTCTATAAAATTTTCAAACCGATAAACTCAAAATTGTAGGTAATATTAAACATTTTTGGAAAAAAATTCAAAGCTCTATACTTAGTCCAAAATTTTACAGGCGTGTATTCTGCCTATGTGAATACTATACAAAATGTTCTATTCCCTGGAATCAAAACTAAATCAATAATCACGAAATAAAATTTTAAATTAACGGAAACCGTAATTAACTAAATAAAGTATCAACTAGATGCAATTTACTACCGAAAGCACTATTCGTGGTAATCAAACCATTATTTCTACCTAAAAGAGTGCCTTTAGACATACGAAAAAAATAATTGTAAAACCAATATACTTTTCGTTTCGTTCAGAATTTAAAATTTAACATAATAAATTATTATTGTTCAATCTAAGACTTTAACTCGCCTAGGTAATTTTTTATGGAAGCCATCAATATTTCTTTTTCGACATAATTATACTCTAAATCATCTTTATTAATATTAGTTAAAGCCAAACCATTAAATCTTTCTTCGTCTTATTGGCTCTTAAATACGTTTTAAATCTCTCTAAATTGGATAACGTACGTTTCGGTATCGCAGACGATACATGTAAAGTAGTAAATAATTGTAGATGCTAATTTGGTAATATATTCGTTAACCTCCACACCACGTAGTTGTTGTCATATGAAGCATAATAATATGCTATTTTAATATTATAAAAAAAAAAAAACACAGCCCATGGGGAGAGGCACGGCCATTATGTCCCCAAGGATACGTCACTGAATACTAGTGGTCAAGTTAGTCTGGATTATAATACAATAATATAATCAGCGGCGGATTGGGCCACCGGGAGAATTACCGGTGGGCCGAATAATATGCTATAATTTTGGGCCGATATTCATTTACGTAATTAATAAGTATTATGTAAATATAATTAGTATTAAGTGTGGTTAGAACATTCAATCGAATAAAAATTATTTTCTACTTTGGTCGGCTACAGCCATAGCCTATCACAGAATGAAATATATTTTATACTATACATAATATAATCGGCGCTAGGAGTGGTCCAGGATGGGCCGCGGCCCACCCTTAAATCTTCTCGGCCCCTGATTGGCCCACCCTGTATGATTTTAAAGTATCGTTGTTAGCGATTTTTGTTACGCCACTGGCAATTCCTCCAAATCAGTGGCCCCAGCCGGACCCTCCCGGACAAAAAGTTCTGGTACCGCCACTGAATATAGCAGTAATGTTATTGCCCTGATTATTCTAAGAACAAATTTCCACCAAAATTTTTCGAAATATTAATTTAATTAAACAATGTTATTTTCCTTATTAATTCAAGCGATTAACTACTTATATGATATTAAATACTTATTACAAATAAAAAATGTAATTAATTTTGAGTGGTAGTTTTGCATGACCAAACCTAACCATCCTCCCACCCCTTTTTATCATGAAGAAGACACTTCAAAGCAACCCCCATATCGCCACCCATGATAATGTATAATCTAATATAATATTAATATAATGCTTGTATTTTAAAACTGTTCATATTATTATTATTAACGTTAAATACGCGTTATTTTTTACAAGCCTTAATACCCTTAATAACCTATTATCATTTATTTAAATCATTATATCCTATTGTCAAACATAAAAATATTTTATAAAAAATTAGTAAATAATAAGGAAGTATCAATATTAAACTTAAAAGTTAAAGTATCATTATTACTTGTATTATTTATAATAATTCATTAATATACACAATATTATGTCAAATAAAAAAAATACACATGGGCCGACTTTACTGTAAATTCCCGGGCCGAAATTTTTAACCTATCCGCCGCTGAATATAATAAAATAATATAATTTACATCAATATTTATTAAAAAAATTAAAAGTATAATGTTTTATAATACATAGTGTCTAATTATTAAAAATACCTGAAATTCTTGTGGCATCCAAAACGACTGCCATTTTTGATTACTACGGAAGACCTGTACGAATTGACATCAGAGATAGTGCGAGTTGCATTCAACAAAGGATTATATTTTTTGTACGACAAATGTAGGCTGCATGTTTGAAGACGCACTTTACAGAAACTGTTGCGAAACATTTCATCTAATTTACCTGTGTTCCACGTTAGAAGTCTAATTCGTTTTACAACATAAAAAGTTTGATTTCATCGCAGTGGTAATTTTATAAAATACATAATGAAAAATTAATTTAAAATTTAAAATAATTTTAGAATTGATTAATGACTTCAAGTTTGATAATGTAGATTGTAGGATAATGCACATTGAATACAATATAAAACAACAAAACAAGTCCACAATAATTATTGTAATCTTTAAATTAATAACCCTAGAGAATACTTAATAATATTATTAAAACAGAAAAGTTCACTTATCACTTTATCAGTGATAATAACAATAATAATAATAACAATTACGACATGTTAACTTTTTTTTTCATTTTTTTATCAATATTGAAATTTCAAATAACAGTCTGTCGGTGAGTGGAAATTAAATATGGTGTCGAACGAACTATAACTTTCTGCACATCGTTCGCTGATATAAAATAATGTACGACGTCGTCGTCGGAGTAGTTGTCGTGATAAGAAAGCGATCCGTCACCAACTGGTCACCGGGTGATAAGATATAAATATTATTTTTTATTGTTTATTATGAATTCACCATTTTATTCGCAATTAGGAAGTCAAAAATTCGCAACTAATAAAGTACCATTATTGGAGCAAGTAGCTATTGTAACAACTGCGGCGAAATCTGTTGCAGTGCCGTGTCGGACGAGTAAATTAAATGTTTTAAAAGTATCAAGTTTGTCTTTGGATTTGGAGAAAACTCACAGACTGTTGGAATAATTATGTAAATCGATCCTCTGAAACATTTAACATTTAATTAAAAATTAAATTCAAAAATAATTACGACTCTCATAAACATAGTATTGTCGTTAATCAACTTACATAAAGTTTTGGGAACGAAAACTGTCAAATACAATTTTACATTTATAATTGTTTTTATAAACTTTTCTTGATACTTGTTAATTTTATATATTATTTACCATTATGTACTATATTAAAATTTTACGGTTTCGCTAAAACATTTCAAAACGCGAAAATAATCATTACAAATTATGAATTTCAAAATTTGCAGCTGGCACACTTTGATATTGTTAGCATTGTGCCAATTTGAGTGTTTAAAATGTGACGATGAAAACTCATTTGACGAAGAAGATTCATTTATTGGTCATTCAATACTCGACACATTACCCCGGTAAGATGACAAAAATATGATGCATTGATATCGTAGCAAACAGCAATACAATATAATTTGACAATAAGAACAGGTTATAATTGTTTAATCATTATGTGTAGGTAGAAAGGTGCTTTACAATATATATATGTTATATTTTAATTTGTAATTATAAAATTTTCAGTGTTGAATATTTTATTTTAAATTAATCATTTACTACTTAGTAATACATACTAGAGTATTACAATATTATATATATAAAAAAAAAAAAAAAAGTACCAAGAATAATTTAGATGGTACGAGTTAAGGCCATTTTAATTTTTTTAAATAATATTTTTACATTTGCATCGTTACTGTTCAATGACACTATTTAAAATAAATAAATTTATCATTCAATGTGTATATAATATATATATTATTGTTTGCATAAGAATAAATTTAATAACTTAAAACATTATTATATAATATTTTGGTTTATGACATTCTCTGTTTATAAATAAATTATTTATATTATTTATGTATATATTTTCAATAAAAAAAAAAATATTTTGTTTTGTTTAGGTATGTCTTATACGATGTAAACCAACCAGAAGGATTTAATTTGCGCCGTGATGTATTCATACGAATGGCATCTTTTATACATCATATGAATAAAGTATCTGATTATCATTGGGTTTTGGTAAATTTGTTTTTACATTTTATTTCCATGACATGTGGCATTTATTAATTTGTTTTAGGTGTTGCCGCCATGGCATTGTTTATATCATTGGCGATCATCTAATCTTATGCAACATCGTCTTCCGTGGAGTCTTTTCTTTAATGTAGACTCTATTAAAAGAATTACCCCAGTTATAGAATTGAATGAATTTTTTCAAAGTAAATAATTTTATTTAATAATTTTATTACTACAATGTTATTAAATATATTTAACTTATTATATAGTGAATGGACTAAGGCCATTAGATGCCCAAGTTACATTACAAGATTTTAATATGAAATCACATGATCAATATGCAGACTTTTCAGATAAATGGGAAGTAGCCAATTGCAAAGATCACGTCCAAACAACATTTTGGAATTTAGCTAACTTAACATTCACAAAATCATTATGCATTTCATTCCAAGGAACATCAACTTTATTAGCTGATATTGTTGAAGAATTACAACCAAGGTAATGAATCCAATATTTTCTTAATATGATGCCATACTTATAGTCTCTATATATTTAATTATTATTATAATAAAATATTATATATTTGAATTGTGATTTTTATGTTAAATTTAAAATTTAAAAATGTAATACCACACTTGTGTATAAGTTAATCTAATTGAAAACAACTGTAACTTTATTAAATTCTATTTTATAAAAAGTTAATGAGAAAACATTAAAAATGTTCCTCTTTTTAAATTTATTAATAAATGTTAATAAAAATAATTATAAAATGTTTTTAAAAATAACTTCACAATTTAAATGATATGTTTTGCTATATACTCGTCAGATAGATGAGAGGCAAATGCAAAAACTATGTTTTCTTTAACATATAATATTGTTGTTTTATAAATCATTTGTTTATGTAATACCATTGATTATGGAATAGACTGTTCTATAATCAATGGTAACACTAATGACTAGAGAACGGATTTTTAGATTTTAACATATTATTATTGCTTTTATGCATTTCAACATAAGTAAAAATGTAGTTGATTATAGAAAATTCATAAGAAAAATGTATTTTGTTTATTAGTGTATATTTTGGAGCTTGAAGATTATTTAGCATATTTCAAATAAATTAGTATATATTGTATATTTTGTACAATAATTATCAGAAAAAAAAAATGATAATTAAAATTAAAAAGTTAATGATTTGAAAACAAAAATATCTAGTGGGTTGAAATTTAATTTGTAATGTTTGTCACTTTCTTACCCTTATAATAACATATTACATTATATTCTGGACGACATATTTTGATCATAGACCTATGAAGATATGGACTGCACTTATCTCATATTACACTGTATATTTTGAAATAACAATATCTAGTGATAGAAACAGACTACATTTACACCTCTCATAGCAAATATAATGTAATTGTTGGCTATCTCTCACTAGATGTTGGTATTTAATCTTATAGCAATTATATTAATTTTTAATTTTTAAAATATGATTTCCCTTATTGTTTTCATTGGCTAATTTAAGAACTTTATATTTTTTTTATTATATTCATTATTATATATGTGAAGAAGATTTTAATGTTATTTATTGTTCCTATTTAACTTTCTAAGAGCAAGAAATATAAGTAATTATATACAGATCACATATTATCACTATATTATCGATTACAGAATTTTTTGGTAAAATTTATTTTATATTTCGGCATAATTATATTAAAGATTTGAGAATATTTTTAAACTAAAGAATTTTTTCAGCTTATCTCCCTAATTTTTAATGGAATATTAAGAGAATATTTTAAGGTTTTGTTAGTGTATATTAGCATTGTATTTTAAACTTTCAAAAACCAATTAATCCGCTTTTCATTAATAACTAAATAAATATATGTTATAATTTTGTTTTAGAACTATTATATTTGATCATGCTGAATTGGCATTACACAATTATTATGGAGGACAGGAGTACTGGACTTTGAGAAAGAGTATGAAATTTAGTGACAGCTTGCTTGAAATTGCTAAGACATTCAAAGAAACATATTTGAAACACAATTACATGTGTGCACACTTACGCCGCAGAGATTTTGTGTATGGTCATCCAAATGATGTCCCTAGTATCAAAGAGGCAGCTAAACAAATTATAGAAAAATTAAATTTGTTAAAGAATGTTGAAATAGTTTTTATTGCTACTGATGCTCCAAAAATTGGTAAGAAATTTTTTATTATGTATTTAGCACAATATTTATAATTGGATGCATTTTTTATATAATATTATTTTTTGTTCAAGAATTTGAAGAACTTGTTAATTATTTGCAACCATTTCAAGTGTTTAAATTTGTAGCTGATGAAAAAATCTTGAATACCTTTATGGACGGCGGAATAGCTATAATTGATCAAATTATATGTTCACAAGCAAAGTTAGTTTTGTTATTTTATTGTTTCAAACATAAAATTTTATGTTGATAATTTATATAATTTATTTTAGTTTTTTCATTGGCACAGCCAAATCAACATTTTCATTTCGAATCCAAGAAGAAAGAGAAATTCTTGGCTTTCCATTAAACACAACATTCAACAGTTTTTGTCAGGACAATAATACAGAGTGTACACAGCCTACAAAGTGGAGACTTGTTGAATAATATTTTTTTTATGTAGTGATTCTTTGAATTGTCTATTAATATGAAGAGATAAAATTATTAGACATTAATATTTAATGTGATATTATCAACTTTTGTGTTTCAGTTTTAATTTCAGCTTTTTATCAAAGATTGATATGAATGTTCCAACAGTGAAAAATTTCATGTCCAATAATTGATTAGCACTTTTGCGGTTTGCTGGATTTAATTGCAGGCAATGTGATACTATTTCCAGCAGATAAGTTGGCCATTGTGCATATATCTTTCGAAGTGCCAGGGCGGTGTTGGAGACTGTATATGATTTGTATGATAAAATGTCCTGTTGATTAGTCTCTATATTTAGGCTGATACCGTAATCTTGTAAGTATTTGTTGATGGGTACTAATTCAATGTCAGTACAACACAGTATATTGAAAATACCATATAGTTGACCGATACAATCATGTTCAGTGACTAGGGGATATTGGCTGATCAATTCCGTGAATAAAATACCTAACAATAATATTAATAACGATATTAAATAATAATCATAAACATGAAGGAATATTATATAAAAATATTTCATGCATTCCATAACTTTTTATGGTATTAATGTTGGCCAGAGATAGACCATATTTATTTTGTATAATCACATAACTTAAAAGTAACAGAAAATAACATGGTATACTATAAATATGTTATTTGTGCACTAAATAGGCAAGACAAAATTTTAGAACAGATGTGAGGACTAAGAAAATATTTACAAAACTGTTTTGGAAAGATCTATGGAGTTCTGGCCACAAAAATAGTTTAAGGAACGTAACCTGGTGGAATTGTTCCAGGCCTAAAGTTACTGATTAGCTAGCTGTGTATGTTCACATACCGATTGACCAAATGTCTACCATGGAATCGTAGTTTTTTAATCCCATTAGTATTTCTGGAGCTTGATACCAAACAGTACCAATCTGGGTGCTCATTTCCAAGGAGTCGTTCGCACAAAACATACGAGATACTCCAAAGTCGCAAATTTTGATTATACCGTCTGTGGACAACAGAACATTCTCTGGTTTGATGTCACGGTGTATGACGTTATGACTATGTATGTAACTCAGTCCTTTCAAGACCTGTTGGACATGACCCAACTCATGTATATTATTATTGTTACCTAGATATTAATAATGGTCTGTATGTTTATTATCTTGTATTGTGTACACACTAAGGTCAAGTATCAGTATGTACGGGTTGTTTTTTATACATACTTGATACATGCACTCCTTTGTATGATTCACGGTCAATGCGCTGCCTTTCAATTCTATATACTTGTACAGATTGTACTGCATCAACGGAAACACCAAGTAAACGTATCCACAGAACCGGAATGCATCGTTCATACAAACCACGTGATCGTGGATAAACTTTCGTAACAGGCTCACCTCGCGGACAATCATATCCAAATAGCGACTGGCCCTGTGCACGGGGTTCCTCAGCTTCTTCACCGCCACCAACTGTCCTGTCGTCTCGTCCAAACACCTCGCCACCATACCAAAAGTGCCCTCACCAACTATGCCAATCACCGTGTACTTGTCCATATTATAATGTTTTGTTTAAAATAATACAACCTAATTATTAATTTGATAGTTGCATTGTAAATTACTTATACTAAAGGGGTAGGTAAAACTTATAATCATGTATTTATTTTGATAATAACGAAATAAAATATTATGTTTTCATTTCACTATGGAAACACTCCCGGGGACTCAACTAAATCATATCCATACATAACTTCATAAACTCGAAATAGTAAAGACAATCTCATTTTCTCATCGATTCCTGGTGAATGAACTGAGTCTAACTATTATTTTTCTATATTTTCTATATTTAAGTTTTAATATGAAAAAATTTCACAATTGTTGCTTTTTTTTATGAAAAAATATAATTGAGCATTGGTATGAAAACAACTTGTTCCTAGGTTAAAAAATATTTGTATATATAATATTATATATTTTACGTTTATTTGAGAGTTATTATAATTGTTTCGTTTGTATTTTTAATAAACAGTTGTACAGAAAAAAAAAAATAATGAATAGAATATTAATTTTGAATAAGATAAAAACCATTTTCGTTCATTTTTCCATATTATAATATAGATAAATAAATGCCAATAGGTGTTTATAGTTATCTAATATTATAATGAAAATAGTGATATCTTTGATATTTTTCTTACTTAATAATTTATTAATACAATATTTAAGTTTTGAACTAAAGCTTTATATTAACAACTGTAACGAGGGCCTTTCACCTATGTATTGTATAACTGTAAATGTATAATTTAACTATAGATTTATGAATGTGCTGGGCTAAAATTTAAACTATTATTAAACCTTAAATGTGGTAACCTGCATTGTACGGTAATAGTATCTAAATAGTAACCATATGAATTTAGAGAAGTTTAGCTTCTTTTAGAAATAAGAACATCATAATAATTACCTAATAATTGTATAAAATGTAAATGAGAATAACTAATATGGAATAACTTCAATTAAATTATGTTAGTATAATATTTAGTAAATATGTCGTTATAATAATTGTGTATATATATGATGTAAAGTTGTGATTGCCTATAATTTATATTTTATATGTGGATTTTTCTAGTTATTTTTGTGAAATTATCAAATACCTACTATTTTTAAGAAAAATGACTATTCATAGAATATTAGGCATTAACTGGTTTGTCGACTGAAGTAGTATCATTGTAGTTTTGTTAAGTTATATTAAGTTTTGTTTTAATTAATCTCAGTTACCCACTTAAAATTGTACAATACTATTCAGCAGTGGCATATTTAGTTGGGCTGTCCTAGGGATTAAAACACTCGTCAAGATACCGAAATAATAAAATTTAAAAACGATGGCATGCTATTGTCGGTAGGGAAAAGTACATAATTAGTCAAAACTCGTAACTGGAGATCAAAATATATTATTGCTTATCAGGTTATACCTTATCATTATACCTATAGTATATCTCATATAAAGTAGTGAACAGATACTCCTAGTGCAAGAAATTTAACATTTATAATTGTGAATAAAGCATGAATAAAACTTTCTACTGAATAGCATTGAGATTTTCAACAATTATTTTTTAATATAAAATCTAATGATGGCTTATAGGTATCCATAGAAATGTATTCCAGTATTTACTTGGCAAAATAATTAACTAAAACTGATAGTATACTATATGATGTCCGCATAATCTAATGTTTTAAGAGAATTTTTTATTAATTTAATCCAATCATGTATAAAAATAAACAATATAATTATACATATATAAATAGAAGAATATAAATTTAATTTAAAATATTTATTAAATACACATACTAATTTATTTGTAATTCTTTACATTATAATGTATAGATTATAGGTATTAATAAAATACTAACTATTTTTTTCTGCAATCTGATTTTACCAAGTAATTTTAAATCTGTTACAAATACTAATTACCTAAATGATTAACGACCAATTTTAGCATGTACCAAAGAGAAATATGTTTCTTGACAATTTGTCGACTTAAAATGTGCCTTTTGAGAATACTACAAGTAAAAAAAAATTAACATAGGGTAACACTTAATATACACAAAATATATCAACATTGATTATTTATCTAGTAATGGTAGTTAACAACATAGAATAAACATAAAAAATTTAATTAAATCTTAAATTTATTTTGTTTGAAAATAAAAATGTCTCCTAAGATATTACCAGTTTTGTAAAGAATAATTGTATTTTTTGTTTAGGATATGTATTTGATTGCTTACAAAAGATGCATACAAAATACATATTCGAATAGGTACTAAATAAAGTATTTAGATACTTTTAAAAACATATGCTACGATATGGTCATAATGCGGTTTGAATTGTATAGTCATTGGCCAATTATAACAGAGAAAGAGCTAAGTTTTAAAATGTAGGTACTTTTTCATTATTTTTACCTACATCTAGTCGCCATCATAATTATAGTACTTGTCGCAAATGCAAGTTGCATGTTTAATTTGAAAAAAAAAATTGTTTTTTACTATATTGTAATTTTATAACAAATGAAAGTACCTATATTATAGACTAATAAAACTTACATGTAATATTAATTTTTAAGTATGAGTTTTTTTAGATTTTGAGCGAAGCGAGGAATGTATTGGTTTTACAATGATTTTTTTTTGTGTCTGTAAACATTTTTTTGGGTAGAAATAATGGTCCGCTCATCACGAATAAGTTATGCTTTCGGTGGCAATGGCATGGCTTGGTTGACTCAATTTTTTAATTTCTTAATAGTTTTTCCTCGGGACAAAAAAAACTACCAAAAAATTGCGAAAACTCGGCAAAATTACGGTTTCTCTTTAATTTGATCTCATATATTTCGTGATAACTATTCTGTTTTAGACGTAACGACTTGAAAATATTTTTGAGTATTCACATAGGTAATTTACATATGTGGCAACATTTTGGAACGATTATCATTATAATATATTGTATATTTGACTGAGTTTTGCTCATAATCGTATTTTTAAATGCAATAGCATTGCATTTAAATCTTAATTCAAATTACCCACTAATTTCTCCGAAGACCAAAGAGACAAAGAAGGAGCGTCCAGTTCCTGAATCGACCTTCCCGCTTTTTTAATTGTATTTTGTATTTAAAATACAAATATTTATATATAATATTATATTATTATTTTATATAATGTATTTTTTATATCATGAATATTTTAGCTTGAAAAGCTTAAAACTACAATTTTCTTTTGATTTTCTATAATTTGTTTTCTCTCTCCAATCCGTTTTATAATAATGATAATGATAATAACTATAACATATAAAATATTTAAATTAAAAAATAAAATAAAATAGTTTTACCTTTTAATGCAATTGCAGTTTAGTTATCAAATGCATATGGTACAGATAAGGTAGATTTATTATAATAGCTACTACTTTTTTTTTTTAATTTGCCTTTACAAAAAGTATTGCAACAAATCGATTATAATAAAATCCAAATAAAATGAAAATAAAAGATTAATAACAAAAGAAAAAAACGTACAAATAAATTAAGAAGGCAAATAATTGAGTTCAATTAATAATAGAATGCAAAACAGGTTAGGTTAGGTTATTAGTGAATAAATCCTAAGAGGAGAGAGAGAGTAAAAATAAATTACGTGGAACGTTAATGATTAGGTAATTCAAAAATAAGTTCTTACATGGTCTTTACCTTAAAATTATAATTTCTCATGAAAAGTATTATTTTATTATAACCTGGGCTCATGACTTGTAGCACTAAAAATTGCAGGAAATATTAAACATTTTTGTAAAAATGCCAAAACTCTATACTTAGTCAGAAAATAAACCATTCATTTCTAAATTTTTTCTTGTAATGAAGTTCACCTAAGTAAATACTCAAAAAAATTAGTGGTTTATTATACTTAAGATTTGAATGCAATGATATTGAATGAGAAATACGATTCTGAGTGAAACTCAATATATTACATTATACTATACTAATAATTCATTCCAAAATTTTAACTTACTTATATACTACCTATGTTAATACTCAAAAAAAATTGTCATGTCCCTACGATCAAAATTTAATTAGTTAAAAATTTAAAATAACAGAAACCATAATTTTGCCGATTTTTCGCCATTTTTTGGTAGTTTTTCTCCTTCCAAAGAAAAACTTTTGAGAAATTCGAAAAATGAGTTAAATAAAGTACCAACTAGACACGATTTGCTACCGAAAGCATATCTTACTTGTAGTAGTCGGACCATATTTCTACCCGAAAAAGTGTTTTCATACATAAAAAAAAAATCTTTGTAAAACCAATACATTTTTCGCTTCGCTCAGAATCTAAAAACAATTATAAGCGCGAACATTTTCATTGAAATTGTTAAAATATGCAAAAAACCATCTTTTATGATACAATAATTATATAACTAATAATTAGTTAACTCGTTAAGTATTTCATTTATTATTTTATTAATTTAATTAAACTACTGTCTTCTTGTAAACAATTTGGCTTTACACTTTTTTTTCTTCTTCTCATCTTATTATAAAAAAGTAATATATAATAACAACTAAAATATTTACTTATTTGAAAAAAGTATTTACTTTGAAAATTATATTGAATTATAAGATGCTACTCATTCTGATCTTTTTAAATACATAGATGTAAATAAAACATTGTAAATGTAAAATACCTATAATGCGTGTTGTAATTCAATGGAAAATCATATATACCGGACTAAATAGTATTAATGTTATAGGGTCGAATATGAAATACAAAAAAAAAAAACCTTATATTTTATATTAAATTATTTAATCGTTTATTGATTTTAAACAAATTTATCACAGACATAGCGGTCTCTATTATGCCTCAAAACAAATATGCTAATGTTATAATAGTCATGAGTCTCGATGATAACTATACATTTTCATAGCAAACCGTTTCATCGCTATATTCGTCCATCAAGTTATTTTATGATAGGTATCTATATAACAATATAACATATTATTAGATAATAAATTAAGTATATTATATTGTTAAGAGGATGTCAGGAATTAAATACCTACTTCGTTTGATATAGATTATATATATATTGTGTAATTTAATAATGATAGGTTAGATTAGCAAATAGTCTCAAAATTAATAAATTAACTTTTCGGGACAAACAAAAAAACTTATGATCAAAAGTATATTAAAACATTTAAAAACTAATTTAAATATGGCATATAACTATATAAGTTATTGTGATGAATAATTTATATTTTGTAGACATCGAAACAAATAGGACATGCGAAGAACTAATATAAGTTAGTCCGTTATAGTCAACTGACAAATGACAATATAGTATTATTGTTGTATACCTAACTTTATTATAATTATTTATAACAATTAATGTATTTTGTGTTTGATATTTTTAATTGAATGCTAAAATAAAGTGTTCTTGAATAGAAAGTTTTTATTTTATATGAAATCTTTTACTTATTTAGTACATATATTTTAGTCAAGTCTTTCAAAAATTAACATAATCAATTATTATACAATATCTATTTTATATATTTTTCGATATAATATAAAACATTTTAAATTAATTAAATAAATAGCTTAATAGATTTAATAGAAATATTAATTTATTTGTAGGTCTTAGTTTTTTGTCGATTTACAAGAATATTGCAACAATGAAGTGGAATAAGGAAAATATGTATATGATTAATACACGAATTTTGAAAATAATTGGATTTTATCAAATAAGTAGTACATACAAATCGAAAGTGTTTAACGTTAATATTTTTAAATTACTCATAATACTTCAATTGCTATTAATCACAATATGTTCGATTGTAGCCATTATAAATATGATTTACACGTCAAATGATATCAACAATATAAATCATTTTCTAATAATTATCATAGCATTTGTACTATCAATTTCCAAAATTTCTTGTATAATCAAAAATGTTGATAGAATATGGAACTGCGTCAAGCTGACATCAATCAATAATCTATCCTATAAATATCACAGTACACAAATTCTTCAAATGGGTATTGACCGGTCGAAGTATTTTGGGATGTTTTTTATTGTTTCGTGGAGCATGGCTACAGTGGCTTGGTGGATATCACCGTTAATTGCCAAAAACCATTTTATGTACGTGGTAACCGATAACCAAGTGTACCATTACCGCTATAGTGTATTCAATTTTGTGTTCCCGGTAACCGACAAATTCTATAACGATCATTATGTATATTATTACGTCGCCGAACTTTTAATCTCGGTGGTTTGGGCTCACGGTACGCTAATATTTGATGCCATTCTCATATCGATGTCCATAACGTTCGCGTATCAGTTAAAAGCTATTGCGAACTCGTACGAGAATTTCAGCACCATACATACGTTTTTAATCGGTAGGTCATAAACAAATAATAATCGAATTAATCTTGACGATAAAAATGCATTTTTGTTTTGTTTTGTTTTTTTTTTTTTTTACAGAAAAAAAAACGAAAATTTTGGAAAATAATGAATTGCAGTTAATATACGATTTTAAGATTTTAATTCTGGATCACCAACATGTTATGGAGTAAGTAATTTCACATAATTGACCGCGAATTTTTGTCGATGACAGGAGTTTGGTATCTAAGACAAAATTATTTTAATAATATTTTCCAAATATTAATGTAAACAAAATATAGCTACGTAAAATAATATTTGAGATAAAACTAAAAAATAAAACAATTAATTGTGGATTAATTAATTAAAGGTTTATTATTACGAGAGTAGAACAGTTTTTTGAATAATTTTATATTTTGATTTTCCTAACTTTTTATATTGTACAATTTAATAATAATAATAAAAATATATTTATATGATATGTAATTTAGAATTATTTTTTACTAACAATGAAAAGCTAATATAAAATATCTTTCACTTGAAATCGAGTTCCTTACCAAATTCCATTAATTTTATTTTAACCTACCTACCTTTATAATAAATTTTTTTTTTTTTAGAAACATGAGAAATATCTATAAAATATTTCGACCAGTTTTACTGTTACAAATAGCTTTACATTCATTGCAAATAATTTTGTGCAGCAGCTTAACTATAATGGTTATATTTATATAAAATTTAATTTTACAAAACAAGTAATAAGCATACTACCTAAATGTTTATTACACAGTTAAATTTTATGTTACAGAATTTTTTTAATGGTTTGTCATTAGTCAATCCTTCTAATCAAAAATTATTAACAACAATATCAATGTATATTATACATTTATTTTTTTACTGTTATCTATTTTGTGACGTCAAGGAACGTGTAAGTAATATACTATACCAAACAAAATATTCTATTGTGTAAATGATTTACAGATATTTCGCGAAACAAATTATTTATTTATCTTATAAAAAATATTAATATCTACATTTAAATTTGTAATTTATATATATAAATGTTACACCTAACAATGTGAAATTGTTTAACTTACGAATTGAATAAAAAACTGTACAATTCATGAAATGATCAATTTTTCTTTGTTTTTTACTCAATAAGTGAATTTGTTCAATTTATTGTGCAATATTTTTTTTTCGCTTTATTATTGCGAGTAGGTTACCTATTATATAATATCAACAGAAATAACATGACACCGAACAAAATATATTATTATTGTACAACGTAATGTATTCTGTTATTTAAAATATTTTAATTTCGTGATAACTAAATGAGTTTTGATTGTAGGGACTTGAAATTTTTTTTGAATATTTACTTAGGTGAACTTTATTACAAGAAAAAATTTAGAAATGAATGGTTGATTTTCTGACTAAGTATAGAATTTTGGCTTTTTTTCCAAAAATGTTTAATATTTCCTGCAATTTTTGCTCTATTGGTTTGAAAATTTTATCAAAGTTTCAACATATTTGTACTTAATCTTTTTACAAAATATTTTGATAATCGTGACTGAAAATTTTTTTTTATAAGTTTTTAAAGTAAAAGTTCTTGAAAATCGACAAAATTACGGTTTCATAATTTTATTTCTTGATAACTAATTAAGTTTAAATCGTAGGAACTTGAAATTTATTTTAAATATTTAAACTTGTAATTTACACATGTGGTAAAATTTTGGAATGGATTATCAATTTAACATATTGTAATAAATTGAGTTTCGCTCAGAATCGTATTTTTTAATGCAATATCATTGTATTCAAATCTTAAGTATAATAAACCACTAATTTCTCCGAGTACCGAAGGGACGAAGGAGGAACGTCCACAATAGACCTTTCCATTTTTTTGTAATTATAATATCGACAAAAGTAATATATTAACACTAAGTTGGAAATTAATTAAGTACCTATATTTATATAACTTATAACTATAAACATTATACTTATAAAATAAGTAAGAAATAATATATATATATATATTTTACACTTTCTTTGTAATATTTTTACATTATTAAAATGTATTCTATTTAAGAATGTTAATAGTCGTTAAAAATCAATAGGTAATACAATTTTGGGATTTTTAAAATATTAACTTTAAGTCTAATTTGTTCTGTATGTCCAATACACGAACTGGCAAAAAATAATGAAAACAATAGACTGCACTTTTCAATTTTTTTTTCAGTTTTCCTTATAAGATTTATGTTTTGGTATATGCAATTAAATATTTTTTTTTTCCATTGTTGTAGAAAACGTCAATTATCTTTGCCATGTACAGTAGTGATTGGACTGAACGGAGTATACAATACAAAAAGCTGCTTCTTTTGACCATGCGTATGAATAACGCCAACAGTCTAACCCTGCATGTGACAAGACAAAGAATAGTCGATTTAGAAATGTTCACAAGTGTATGTACTTACCGATAATTTGTTTGTTTCGCGAAAAAGATTAATTTTTATGAAGTAGGTTTGATTATCATTAGAATTGGCAGAAAAGTAATTCCTAATCGATTTCGGAAAACATTTCCACGGATTTTTAATACCATTTCATCCAATACGTCAAATCTACATCATTCATTATTTATTTGCCTATTGTCTAAGATGATAATTTTGGATATCCAAATATCGATAATCATTACCGCGGTAGCATATTATGAATTATTATGAACATTTAAGCCGTGATAAAAAAATAATATATATATAACTTGTATGGAATAGAAATTTCAATCTCGGCTCTCGGGTGATTAAAATAGTTCACCTTCTTCCATTATTATATACTAAATACAATCATTTATAATTAACCGACTTTCATGATATTTTAGTGTTTTACCAATTTAAACTGATAATTTGCATTAAATATTGAATGAATCTCCTATTAAGAGGACCGTATGTTTTTCTGTCTAGTTAATTATCTTCATCTATTGAACGGAAAAATCACAAAGATGTAGAACTTATATAATATATTGTGACATTTGAATTAAACTTATAGATTAAATACTTATTAACAAAGAAAAGAGTGAATCATTTTTGAGTATCTCTCGTGCATTTTATTCAAAATGTCATGACGTGATAATGAACTTATATGTATAACAACAAAGATAATTTCATATTTTAAATAAATTTTAGTTTATTGGCAGATGAAATTTATAAAAATTCCACGATTTATGCTCTAATATGTTGTAATAATATAAGTACGTACCATAAATGAGCAAGCTTGCGTTGCGAGTTTTACCATAAACCATAAATCGAGTCGTTATTCTCTTCTTCTTGAGTGATGTAAGCTTATTTCAAAGTCGTTTTCATAATATTAAAATCTGATCACAAGCGGCGATCTTAATTTGAGTACGAGCGCTCCTAAAATTCACAGAAGGCACGGAGAATTATCAACAATGGTAATATTAGTTAGATATTATTGTTACCTTTTTATCAATAACATGCTTGTATTTAGAACGAATAATATACATTACCTATATAATTTATTAATATTATATAGATAAAATAATGGAATACGTGATCCGTACCTACATATATATCTTGGACACTATCGATCTCACGATCCCGATATCCTTCACACCAAGAAGGAAGGTGATAACTTAATCATAACCCATTTTACCATTACCCATCATCTAGCAGCTTTATTCTTTTATTCTTGTCATATTGTTATTTTCCTTATTTTTGAGTTATTTCAAATTTAGTTTTTGAGTTATTTCAATGTTCTACTCTTTAAATTTTATAATAAGAATTAAATATGTAAGCTTAACTAAAATGTCACAATTTAAGTTTTACATGATTGTGTCAATATATTTTAGATAGACAGAGGCAACGAATATGAGTATATCCGTTCTCTTAAGTATTTTATCTTTGATTTATTTTATAAGCTAGATAATAAATACATTTTATACAATTTTAAATTTTGTTAAATTTTTAAATGTCTACTATTCATAAATAGTATTAAACATGCGTGGTTAAAACTCATAAACAATTATCTTAAATTTTTACAGATTATGAAGACATCTTATTCTATACTATCAGTTTTGGTCAATTATTATTTGAAGAGATAAATACTGTAGTAGATTTTTAGTGATAAAAATTATCACAAGATTTTAGCACATAAAAAAAAGAAGAATAACTACCAAAAAATGACGGAAAATTGGCAAAATTACAATTTCCGTTTATTTTATTTTAAATATTTTGTGATAACTAATTTTATTTTGGTCGCAGATAATTGAAAATTTTTTTGAGTAATTTTATAGGTAATTTACACACGTCGTAAAATTTTGAAATGGATTATCAGTATAATATATTGTGTATCTGACTGAGTTTTGCTCAGAAACGTATTTTTAAATGAAATATCATAATCTTAATTTAAATAAACCACGAATTTCTTCGAGGACTGATGGAACGAAGGAAAAACATCCAGAATCGACCTTTCCGCTTTTTTTTTTGTTGATAATTAGGTAAATTTTTTTAATGATTTGTCATTGATCAATCTTTTATATCAAATACTGTTAACACCAGCATCGTTGTATGTTAATCAACTATTTTTTTTTTTTTTTTTTTAATTTTGTTATTTATTATCAATTGTTATTTAATCAACGAACAAAATGAAACACTTACAAAACCTAATACTTATGTGTAATTAGTGCAGTGTTGTTTGTAAATTATTTGCAGATTTTTTGTGAAAATTATTATTTATTTATATCGCAAAACATAGGTTCTTATAAATTTAAACTTGCAAAATACATTAAAATTAAATGTTCAAAACACAATTCTCGTTTTAACATACATTTTACAATATCTTATTTATATTTTTGAGGAAATCATTATATATACAGATATGACTAAATTTTTAAACTAGTTATGGTGTCATGTTGGCATATATATATATAAGAATATTAAAACATTTATCAAATGTATATCATGTTTAACATCGTTATAGTGTACTAATATTTATATTTTTTTATATAGCACAATATATTTATTGAATAGATATCAATTTGTATTACATTATCAGGCAGAAAAGGAATATTCTATTAGAGTTTAAATTAAAAATTCAATGTAGGTACTTATATAGTTCTAGGTAATATCCAAATCAATGAACCAAAGTAAAATTCTTTGTTGTATCTTTATTTAAATCGATGTTATAAGAAGTAAATAACGTGGAATGTATTTATGATTAATTAAAAATTATTATATGATCATTACATATACTAGAATTATAATTTCTCCTTGAAAATATTAATTAACGATTGTCATATACGTTTTCGTAGAAATCCATTTGAACACCTAAATACGAATGTCAAATTCATTATATGATATATTACAGGAAAGTTATACCTCACATGCTAAAAGGATATCAGGAATTGAATGTTTAGTTCAGTTCAGTTTATTATTTAGTATATTATACAATATATTTTTTATTTTTGTATATATAAAGAATATGGGCTGGATTAAACATTATTAAAATTCATTAGTTATAAATTATTAGTGCAAAAAAAAAAAATAATAATAATAATAATTATAACTTATTGAACAATTTCAAATACAAGTTAATTATAGTTTCCAAGTATTAAGGTTAATGTGAATAAGAATTCAAATATTGTAAAAATAGGACATAAAAATAACTAAGAGTAAATTTATCACGTCGAGGTTATGCTTATTTAAGTTCGCTTATGCTTAAATTAACTTACTTTGGGCTCGTTCATGACTGATGATGATCTACAACATTCATCTTCTTATATATTATAAGACTATAAATAAATACAATATAAAGAATAACGTTATATTTTTAATGTGGGATCGATAGTGTAGCATATTATATCATATTTCATGAATCGTTTAATATTTATAAAGTTTTGTGCAAACATCGATTAAAACATCTTCATAGCGCATAAAAAAATAATTATAGACAAACAATTCAAATGACATATTTTTGTAATTTACTACCTATTAATTTAGTTACCAATAACATATTATTGTTAGTCCATCATAGTCTACTGACTATATAGTTTTATGGTTCCATAAAGAAAAAAATTTATAGTAAAAACTGTGTTTTGTTTTCAATCGTTTTAATAGATTTCTATAATATACATTTTTTTGTTTGGTAAATTTTATGTTATATAAAAGATCATATATTATTTAATACAGGTAATGAATTTATTTGAAATATTTTAAAAATATAACGTAATACATAATTATAAAAAAATATCAATTTTAACTATTTTTCAACTTATATAAAAATAATATAATAAGTATATACATATTTAATTTATACTTTTGATAGATTGATTTAAATGTTAACTAATTTATTTGAAACATAATTAATATTGTTAATATTGAAATCATAAATTACAGAAATATGTATAATAAAAATACTTTCGAGTTATAAATTAATAAAAAAAAACATTAAAATTTCAAGAATATAATAATTTATTTGTTAAAAAGTGATAATTGTACTTTGTTAGTTTTTATTGTAATATAAAAATATGTATTAAATATATTTTTTTATAGGGTATATTTATTTATATTGCAAAATGAAAACAAAAACAACAATGAATAAAACAGGCAATTTTTTGATCAGTACTCTACTTTTGAAAATAATTGGATTTTACCAAATGAGAAGCACGTACAAACTGAAAGTGTTTAATGTTAATCTGTTTCAATCTATCATGATATTTTTGTTGTTGATAAATATATCAGCATTAATTCTGGCATATTTAAATTTATTTTTCACATTCAACAACATTAATAACCTAACCCATTATGTCATTGTTTGCATAGCGCTTTTAGTTTCGTCTTTGAAATCTTTTTTCGTGATCACAAATGTGGATAGAATATGGACCTGCATTAAATTTACATCGATCGATAATTTTTCCTATAAATATCATAGTACACGAATTTTTCAAACTGGTAAAATTCGGTCGAAATCTTTTGCGGTATTTTATATCGTAACGTTTTCCTTGGGCACAATTGGTTGGATGTTGTCACCATTACTTTTGAAGAACAAATTTATGCACGTCGAGAAAAAAAACGTGGTATACGTGGCAAAGTGTGTCGAATTTAAAAATATTTTTCTTTGATAGGTACATGTTAAGATTGGTAATTAAATTAGTATTTGTATTAAATTTAAAATTACTTTCTAAAAATCTGAATTGCAGTAAAAAAATTGTTTTGGTATAGTAGTTTGTGCTAAATTGAATCCGCAACTGTTGTAGGTATCATAACTGTATAACATATATTTAATTTATAGGAATTAAATGACTAGCTACTGTTATTTAGTAAGTCAATATAGAAATTGTAAATAACTTTAAAGTCATCATAAGTTTATTTAGAAATATGTTTTATAAATTTTGGTAATAGTCAATTAAATATTTTTAATTAAACTCTATGTTCAAGAAATACCTATATCATGCAAATGCTTGATATTCAATTAAATATCGGAGAAATGGAATATATTTTGAAATTCTATAAAATTCTCTGGGATATTTAGAATTCAATTACTTCGAACTATGTTCTTCGATGACAAATCTTTATTTAGAAAAAGGAACAAGCATTCTCATATTTTTAAAATATATCATGAAACTCAGCATTGGTATTTTTATTTTTACAGTAGTTTAAATAGTATCAGACAATTTTAGAGCTGATTCTATATTTAAGTTTTTAGTAAAAAATTAGATTGAAAGAATACTATTATTATTTAAAAATTTTTGATATGCACTAAAAAAATAAAATAAAGATTTCGGGAAGAGGTTAAATCATCAAACCACAGTTTAAAGAATGATCATTATCATGGACTTCCTCCAAAACTCCAAAAAAAAAGTCCGAACTTCCTCTTGTTAAGACATTGGTTGTCTTGTTGAACAATCTAAAAAAAAATGGAATTATTATTATTTGTATTTATTATTTGAAACCTACCAAGTGTTTTGTGAAAGTTTATCTTTGAATGTGGTATTTTGTACGCAGTATACATTTAAAAATGATTAGAATTGTTAATGACAAAGTTCATTTAAATGATCAATGTTGTAGTTTTTGTCAAAAATTACATAAAACATACAATAAATGTTATTTTACTAGTATTAAAATAATATGGATTCAACACAACATACAATAATATTATACGTTTAACACACAAAACATATTCTAGTTTTTAAGTTAAAGTATAATGAAAATATGTTTTAGTTTTATAATATTTCCGATGTATTATCGTCGATGATGAGAGAATAAAGCATATTCCTTCTCGATGACAAAATCCTAAATACGTCACTGACGCATATTGCATAAATCTTCGTCATGAAGAATAAATAATAATATAAATTTATAACATAGAAGAGGCTTAGAAAAGTATTTCGATTTTAAATAAATTCATATTGTATTATATAATACAAAAATATTATTGAACAATTAAAATATTGTTTTTATTTTATCATATTTTTTATTGTGCTGTATAGTATTTTACACTAAACGGCTAATGGCAAATTTACAAAAGTAATATACATGATATAATTTATAGCAATGAAAAATAAAATAAATAAAGCAATATAAGAAAATAAAGATAATAAAAAAAAACAATAACAACAATAATAATTTAATTAAACAGGTTTGAAAGAAAAAAAAAATATTATGTAAGAAATAGATGTGACCAAAAACTAGGATGGATCACGAAGGGATACAGAGGACAAAAGGTCTGGGGAATCAATTAAACCATTAAGGAGAGCACTGACAAAAGAAAGGTCAGCGTCAACTCGTCTGAAAACAAGAGTAGGGATATTAAAGGTGGACCGATTTATAAAGTAATCATGTGGGAGTGGGCAGTTTCAAGTAAATAAGCGGCATAAGATAGAAAACAGTTTTGTACTCTTTCAATTTGGAGTTGATCGCTAGCTGAGTATCGATACCAAAAAACTACACCGTATTTTAAAATGGAGCGAATGAAAATGAATATTATATTGTTATTATTATTTTAAAATATTACTTATAAAAGAGTTAATTTGTTTATAAGCTTAAAAAGTTTTACAGTGGTCAATGTGCATAGATGTATTTTGTACTCAGCTGTATCTTTAATACAGCAATAGAACGGTGGCCAACAGGTCAATCGCGACTCCCTATCGTTATAAAATTTCCTCTTGCTATATACAATATACAAATAATTTGAAAAATAAAGAAAAACATAAGGGAAGGTAAATCAATCACGACAATTCTGAAAAACTCAGTACTTATTAACCCCCAAATTATTTAGGCTAGTTGTGCCTGATTATAAATTTAATTTAAAATATTATAAAATATAATATTTATAAAAAACGGGAAAGTCGGGAAGGATTTTCAAACCGATAAACTTAAATTTGCATGTAATATTAAACATTTATGGTAATAATTTCAGAGCTCTATACTTAGTCAGAAATTCAACCAATCAGTTCCAAAATTTTACCACTAGTGTACAACACCTATGTGAATACTTAAAAATAATATTCAAGTCCATAAGATCAAAACTCAATTAGTCATCACGAAATTAAAAAATTTAAAATAATAGAAATCGTAATTTTGCCGATTTTCTGCCATTTTTTGGTAGTTTTTCTTCTCCCAAGGAAAAACTTTTGAGAAATTCGAAAAATTAACTAATTAAAACAAAAATCTTTGTAAAACCAATACATTTTTCTCTTCGCTCAGAATCTAAAAAAAAAAAAAATAGTTTTTGGCCTATAGTAAAATATAGTTACCCATAAAGACATTACATTAACATAAATAACATTACATAGGTAAAAATGTATTATGTGATATAATAAACATAATTATGTTTTATTATTGAAATATTCTGTTTATAATTATAAATGAGTAATTAGTTCTTTAAATAAATGTGTTGTATTATATTTTTTAAGTAAATTATATTCATGCGAATATAATATGTAAAATACATAATTTAATATTATTTGTCTAGTAAATGGGGAGTAATACAAAAATATACAAATATGTGTTATATACTTATTACAGCACAAGTCATTCAGGTATTGTAATGTTTATTATCTGTCATCATTACCATTATTTGGAGGAAGAAAATCAAAAGAAAATTGTAGTTTCAAGCCAAAATATTTATAATTTATAAAACTTTTGAGAAATTCGAAAAATGAGCTAAATTAAATACCAAATAGATGTAATTTTTATTCATGGTAATCGGACCAGAAATCATTCTTTCAGACATATATAAAATAGGAGAGGTTCAACAACACCTCAGTTTTAAACATTGAAAAAGAATAATCTTAATATATTGATACTGATAACATTATTAGTATATTTGCACAAGGCAATAGGATACTCGTACAATAATAATAAAAATTAGGAGCAATTCAATATTTTAGTTTAAATTCTCAGCGGAGCGAGGAATGTAATGTTTTTACAAAGTTGTTGTGGTAAAATTTTTGAATGAATTGGTTGTCTTTCTGACTAAATATATAGCTATGATATTGTTTAATATTTCCTTGCAATATTAAGTTTATCGGTTTGAAAATTTCATAGGATCCTACTCATACTTAATCTATTTTAAAAATCGTTAGTTAAAATTATTTTTTTTTAGCTTTTAAAATTATAACCTTTAGTAGAATTGAATATTATGATATTGATATGATATGATATTATGATATGATATGATATGTGATATATAATATTATGATATGTGTTTTTAATAGTTTAAAAACATTTTTTCGGGTAAAAATAATAGTCCGATTACCACAAACAAGGAATGAATTCAATAGAAAATTGCATCTACATGGTACTTTATTTAACTATTTTTTGAATTTCTCAAAATTCTTTGCTCGAGCAAGGAAAAACTACCAAAAAATAACAGAAAAATTCATGGAAATCGCAATTTTGACGAAATTGATTTAAAATTTTTAATGATAACTAATAAAATGTTAAATTTAGGAACTTGAAATTTTAATATTCTCATAGGTTATATTCATACATCATAAAATTTTTAAACGGACTGGTTGATTTTTTGACTAAATATTGAGTTTTGAAATTTTTTCCAAAAATGTTTGATATTACCTGCAATTTCGGGTTTAATAATTTGAAAATTTTATAGAAGCCTATTCATCTAATATTTAAAAAAAATATTTTGAATATCATTATTTGTATTTTAGATTCTGAGTGAAGCAAAGAATGTATTGGTTTTACAATTTATTTTTTATTTTTTTTAATATATAAATGGACGAAAAATTTGTTTCGTAGGTTAGTACGAAAAATTTAGTAGAAATTTTTTGAATATTTTCTCATAGGTAGTTTACACACATGGTAAACTTTTGGAATGGTTAATTATAATAAACCACCAATTTCTCCGAGGATCGAAGGAACGTCTGGAATCCTTCTCATTTATTGTGGGAAGGAACGACCTTCCCATTTTTTTATTTTTTTTTATATATTAATAATATTATACGGGTTGAATTAGAAGCATTCTCAAAATTCATTAATTATAAATTTTCAGCGCAGAAAAAAAAATGCATTATAATTTATTAAACAAATTCAAGTATAAATTAATTATAGTTTCTAAGGATAAAGGTTATTGTGATTAATATTTAAATATCGCAGTAAGAAGTAGGACATAAAAATAACTTAAAGTATTTCTTGTCATGTCAAGGTTATGCTTATTTAAGTTCGTAAATGGTTAAATTTACTCATCTCTGAGAGCATGATTATATTTGCAGACCTACAACATTCATAATATTGCATAGGTATTTTAATTAACAAAACAATAGATAAATATAATTTAAAAAATAACGTTATAATATATTGCATGTGGGATCGATAGTGCAGCATATTATATTATCACATATCATGAATCGTTTAATATTAATAAAGTTTTGTGAAAACATCGATAAAAATTCTTCATAGCGCATAAAAAAATAATAATAAACAAACAAGTCAAATGGAATATTTTTATACCTATTAATTTAGTTACCATTAGCACATTATAGTTTAGTTCATCATAGTCAACTGACCATATAGTTGTACGGTTCCATAAATATAATATTTTTAGTAAAAACTATGTTTTGTTTTCGATTGTTCTTATAAATTTCTAGTATAAAAAATTTTGTTCGGTAAGTTTTATATTATTTATAAAGTCTTCCATTTATTTAATACAGGTATTAAATTTAGTAAAATTTTTCAATATATTATATAATTCATAATTATAATAAAATATAAATTTTAACTATTTTTTGACTTATATGAAAATAATATAATTAGTAGATATATACGTAGCGATGAGCAAACCAAGATCAAGACCAAGACAATGGCAGTCTTGGTCTTGGTCTTGCAGAGTCATTGTAGTCTTGGTATTGGTCTTGGTTTTGCAAGTTCAAGTTTTGGTCTTGTTGCAAGACTCTTGCATTATTTAAAATTGAAATATATATATATCCCTATGCTTGCCGCTAGAAGTTTGTAGAATTTGTTAATTCATATTATCTCTGAAATAAACTAGTACAATTTATTTATGTTTTACTTATTTGTGTTATCGTTTACGCTCATTTTAATAAATAATATAATAATTGTTTAAACGTTACCGGCAGAAATATGGCAATCGAAATGCGTATACAATATACACAATACACAATGTGTTATGTGACAGCATTACACGAATAGCACACGAGACACGAAAGAAATACGTACAATAAAATAATACTCCAAGTACCATCTATAATTAAATTCTGTTGTTAGTATTATCATTGATTATATATACTATATAGTATAGTATATATAATCAACGGTATAATATCCAATGGAGAGATTTATTTACAGCACTAAATAAATATTATGGTTTATAAATACACTGTATCGGTGACTGACGTTATTATTATAATACGTTTTTATGCTCACACATCAACGTTTGTGTCATATTCGGCAGCTTAAAATAATTCTATTATTCTAATTCTAATTCTAATTTTATAATTATTTCTGTTTGTTACAAAACTACTTTATAGTGAATATTATATCTAATTATTTCTTATTTAGTTTTCAATAATTCTATAATTCATTATTTCCCCGAACGTCACGGCGTACGTCAAAATATGTAAAATTACATTTGTATTAAATTATAACAATTAACCTACACTAAATGTGTTTTACTGGCAAATTTTTTTTTTAAAAAAAGTATAATAAAAATCGCAAAACTCTTGCAGTGTGGGTTTTGTTTTGGTCTTGGTCTTTGCAGCAAGACCAAGACAATTTTGCTCATCACTATATATATGTAATTTGTATTTTTGATAGATTGATTTAAAAATTAACTAATAATTATTTTTAACATCATAATTTATTTAATTAATATCGAAATCATAAATTACAGAAATATGTTGGTACAAAATACTTGTGAATTATTTATTTTGAGTTATAAATAAATTAAAATACATTATTAAGTTATTAAAATTTCAATTTTCAAATTCATTAAAAAGTTACTATTGCAGTTTGTAATATTTTTGTCACAAAAATATGTATAAAAATTTTTATTATTCTTTTATATAGATTGTTTTTCTCTGTTATATAAAACCAAAAACGGCAATGAAAAAAAAAAGAACAACAATGAAATCGAATAAGGAAGAACATTTTATGATTAGTACTATAATTTTGAAAATAATTGGATTTTATCAAATGAGAAGCACGCACAAACTGAAAGTGTTTAATGTTAATGTGTTTAAAGCTATCATGATCCTTCAGTTACTGATAAATATATTATATTTAATTCTGGCTTATTTAAACTTATATTACTCGATCAATGACATTAATAACGCAACTCATTATTTTATTATAAGCATAGCGTTTATTGTCTCGATTTTTAAATTTTCTTTCATGATCACAAATGTGGATAGAATATGGAACTGCATTAAATTTACATCGATCGATAA
The DNA here is from genome assembly GCA_013282895.1 of Eriosoma lanigerum. Lineage (NCBI taxonomy): Eukaryota > Metazoa > Arthropoda > Insecta > Hemiptera > Aphididae > Eriosoma > Eriosoma lanigerum. Next base: position 59,623,326 of record CM023357.1, on the reverse strand, counting down.
TCTTACCTATAAATATCATAGTGCACGAATTCTTCAAATGGGAAAAATTCGGTCGAAAAATTTTGCGATATTTTATATCGTAACGTTTGCCTTAGGTTCAATCGGTTGGATGTTGTCACCATTAGTTTTGAAGAACAAATTTATGCTTGTGGAAAACAAAAACGTAGAATACAATTATCGATATAGTGTGTTAAATTTTCAATTCCCTGCAACTGATGAATTCTATAACGCTCATTATGGATATTATTACGTCACCGAATTCATAATGGTATTTATTTGGTCTTACGGCACATTGTTATATGATGTAGTGCTGATTTCCATGTGCATGACATTCGCGTGTCAGCTAAAAACAATTGCGGACTCGTTCAGTAATGTCGTCAGCTCATCTGCAATTTTAGTCGGTGAGTCACATCAATAAAAATAAAAAACACATTTACTTCAAAATGTTTTTGCAGATAACGATACGAAATATTCGGAAAATGACAATTTACAATTAATATACGATTTTAAGATTTTAATTCAAGATCACCAAAAAGTTATGGAGTAAGTGTAATTTAGCTTAATTGACCCCGAATCAGTGTCAACCACAGGAGTTTTCTATTCAAAAACTTTTTTTTAAAAAATTAAATGGATTAGTGTTGGTTATTAGTTATATTATAGTTCATTTATATTTTTATAACTAATCTATATTTCCAAATATTTTTTTGTATTAAATATTTTTTAAAATATTCAACGGTTGACATATCGGAATTATCTTTAACGTGAAATCAAAAAGTTTATTAAACTATATTCGTATTATAAGTACCTAATAATGTTTAAATATATGTATACATTTTCTATTTTTCAGAAACATGAGAACTTTCTATAAAATGTTCCAACCTGTTCTACTTTTACATTTAGCTTCACATACAATACAAATAATTTCTTGCTACTGCTTAACTATTATGGTAATTTTTGTGTATATAATTATTATTTTCACAACAATACTATTAAATTCTATGTCTCAGAATCTATTCAATGGTTTATCACTGATGTATCCGTCAAACCAAAAATTGATTACAACAGGAACACTATATGTCTTACATCTGTTTTTCTTTTGCTATATCTTTTGTATAGTCAACGAAGAAGTAAGTATATCACAGCATGCTCAAAGGGTTTTTTAAAAATGATTGGTAGAGATTTCGTAAAAATTATTACATACAGGATGTTCCAGCTTAATTTAAAAGATTTAATATTTCTGTGCAAAATAAAGATTTTTAAATGCGGTTCTTTTTAAATTTGTATTTTTACAATATAATAATATAGCCTCTATTTATATTTTTTTAATCTTAACGTCTAGAAAAAAATTAAATTTTTTTTTTCCATTTATTGTAGCAATCATTTTTTGACGTTATTTTTGTAGTAATTTTATCTGTTATATCGTTGAATATTTCTGAAATTGATATCAATATTAAATCATACGATTAATTATAAGTATATAAGTACGATAGTATGTATAAGAATTCAATTGTTTCAAACAATGAAGTTGAAAATATAATTTCTTTGACGAATAAAAAAATTCCTTAAAATCTTGATTAATTCGAAGGTTGATATAATAAAATTGTTATGTAAATATTATATTTATAATTGTTTTATTCTAATGGCTAATGACTTTGTTACTGTGCAAAACCATAACAATAAAACTGTTCTTTTCAAAGCTACCAAAATTATTAAAAACGAGTTTACTAGCCGGTACGGTCCAATATATACTCAAACGCATTCACATGCATGCATGCACAAGCAATACGCGTCGACGACAAAACTCAGGCATGTGATAAGACGATCAATCACAGTCTAACGTAGTGTCAAAGAAAACAGATAAAATACGAGTGATGAACCGAAAATTATCATTCCATTCTCCACAACAATTCAGTTAACAACAAAACACAAGATTTCCTATTCTATATATATATATATATATATATAACGATTATATATTTTTAAAACAATAACAACTGCTGTTGTTATTCAACACAGAGCGCACTCTACCAGTGGGCGAATTAATATCCCCGGGTAAAAAAACCGTTCTCTTAGACTATATTAAAAAGTTTGGAGATTTACAATAACAAGTTGTTTACGCAGTTTAACCAGACCATAAAAGGAGCGACATAATTTTGGAACAAAGTACGAAAACAACATTTTAGGTACTGTTGTCCAAAGAAGGTCCAATAAGGAGATTTCGTAGTAGTAAACATCCTTTCCACTCCCTTGGTCTACTAATTTAATTCCTAGATGTAAACTAACATTGATTTAGATTTAAACTATATTCTTAATGTTAAGACGTCTGTGTACGTTACTTAAATCTCAGGTAGATACAATAAGTATCTATCTTCAAATTTTACTTATAATTTTGGTGTGTAATTTTTATGTTATTTAAAAGTTTAATTAATTAATTAAAAAAAGTCTTAAAGTTTATTCTATACAATCTCGAAGTAAATTGCAACATCTTACAGTGTCACTGACTTCGTCGCTTAACGTAGAACGTGTTACTTGTAGGTTCACTACATTGTCAACGGAACTACGCATCGGAACCGCAAGACTGCGGCTGAGTATAGCCATTTATAGAAAGAAATTGTTCCCGAGGAGACCAACTACCACCGGCGTGACGAACATTTCACTCTACACCAAAACTGTTATTTTTAGAACGATACCTGGGTGACGTACATTCCACCTTACAACAAAACCGTTCTTTTCAGAACGTTTTTCCTGGGACACTTCAGATCTTCCAACACCTACACGATCATCTGTTAGAACGAAGACATGGAAATCGAAAACACATAACGACCGCGATAATCAACTACTCTGTGATCGAGGATGGGCTATCACCGTTTATCGTGTTTTGACGTACCGTACCGAACCCATCTTATCAAATAGTTCTTTTTTAGGACTACCAACGTATTATAACGACCTATTTCGACTTGTTGCATCAGAAATCTCACGGAAACCAACGACGCTTATTTAAGTGATTCAAATCCGTGAGACTTCCACAAAGAGCCGTATATTTGTAATCAATATCGTAAACGCGATACCCACCTGTTAATTAGAGCGACCTATTTAGGCTCGCGAACTCTGGGTTATATGCGCCGACGTGACTGCTAATTTTAAGCCTAGTCCGTCGGTACTGTATAATTTGTTTTAAAATAATGAATTAAAGTTAAATAATTTTGATAATATAATAAAATAATAAAGTTAACGTGATACTGAAACGCGTGTAGAGAAGGTAGCCATCGAACATCTCCTAACCGACACACTGTATCAACTTTAATAATCCCTTTCTACCTAAGGCCAGTAAAATAATAATAGATAATTTAACCTAGTTAAAGAGTAGCGGTTCAAAACTTGTTAATTATTGTATACAAGCCACTTTATATCAAATTATCCATTGTTTTATTTATTTTTGTTTACATTATTAGTCAGACACTAAAAGTTATAGCATACCAAATTGTAATGTCCCTTATTATTTTCGTTATATTTATTATTCGGTTTAATAAGATTTTAAATTTAATTGTTTATAATTTTATCAATGTTGTAGAGAATGTCAATTCTCTTTGCGATGTATAGCTGTGATTGGACTGGACGTAGTTTACGGTTCAAAAAACTACTTCTTTTAACAATGAATATTAATAACGCTGACAATTTGGACATGCGTGTGACCATGAATAAAACAGTCAATTTGGAAATGTATGCAAGTGTATGTATTAATTTATCGTTTATTTATTTATATAGGTATATATAAATCTTGGCTATACAGAAATTTCTATTTCAATTTCTCTAAATAACAGTGGTTAATTTTATATTCTTTTATTTATATAGGTATAATTGTATTGTTTATTTTCATACATAACTGAATTAAATTAATGAAAAATTATCTTAAAATTTTACAGATTATGCGAACATCATATAACATACTATCAGTTTTAGCTAACTATTTTGCCAATAAATAAATACTGTAGTACATTTTCATGGATACCTATAGATCACCAATGGATATTAGATTAAAAATATAATAGTTGAAAATCTTAATGTGATTCAGTAGAAATATGTTTTATTATTCACAATTATAAATTTTTAATTTTTTGCACTAAAAGTATATGTTCACCACTTAATAAACGATATGTAATAATATTATATTATAGGCGTATTATATATTCCAAATTATTATGTTCAAGACATAATAACCGGATTAAGGATCTACTGGGCTGAAATTTCATATGGGCACATTTGACAAAACATGCTTTATAAAGTTTCTCTCTACGCTCGCTAAAAATTACATTTTTTTTTTCAAATCATTTCACAAATATAAATTCCAGTAAAATTTTACAATAAGGGTAAAAATGATTTCATACTCGTATGTAAACAATACTTATTTTATCAGATAATTTGTTTTCTTGTTTTACTTAAAGCCAACTCTTTTAGTACTTTATTTAAGTCTATTTTTAAAATAAAATCATTTGTATGTTTATGTTTTCTTAGGTTTGAATGGTACTATACTTATATTTTATTCTAGTTAATTTTAAAAATGCTCTTTCAGCAAAAGAATTAGCTACAGGAGTAGTTTATTATATTTTTAAAGATGTAAATATATAAGGAAATACTTCTTTGAGTGACTGATTTCCAAACCAGTCAAATAATTTGATAATGTCAGTTGGATCAAAAGATGGTTGACAAAGCCTCCAAAATTTTTTTTTAAATTTTACAAGTTCTTTTAACAAAATAGAATCTACATAATTTTTATACTTTGAAATATAGTTTGTGATAATCAAATAAATTTTTTCATTATATTTTCCAGTTAATTTAGTTATAAATCAAAAAATAGCAATATCACAGTGTATAAATAACATTAATAATCATTATTTATTATAGTATACATAAAAATAATAGTAAATTCTATCTTTTCAATTAAAGTAGTTTTATATGTATTTAGTTGTTTTTTTCGATAAATAAATTGTTACTTGACAAAATATAGGTAGGTAAACTATAATTTAAAATCTGTATTAAAAATGTGTATCATTCTAAAACGTGCCCCTATAACATTTATATTTGAAAGGACCCCAGGGCTTCCGCCCCGGCAAGACCTCCCCTCCTTAATCCGGCCATGATTATGTTTTATTATGGAAATTCTGTGTTTATATTTATAAATGAGAAATTAGTTCTTTAAATAAATGTATTGTGTTGTTTTTTTTAAGTAAAGTTTATTCATGCATAGTGTTCACATAATATAAGAAATAAATATACATTACTTAATATTTTTAAAATGCATTTTCATTAATTATCTGAAAATTCCCAATAATTTGACGTAATATAACTGAATTATAAAATGGAGAATAATAATTTTATACAAATATGTGTTATATATCAATGCCATTATGTCATTGAGACGTTGTAATGGTTATCATCATTTATCATTATCATTATTATGAACAGATTAGATAGAGTAAAGAAATAAGAGAAAATCAAAATCAAATGTTAGTTTCAAGCCTGTTAAGCCAAATAATTTATAATTTATAAATTATATTATATTTGATTGTAATATATTGAAATTGGTATTTGATTGGAAACCAATCAAAGTAAATCATACAAGATACTCCCATATATAACCCCACTACTAATTATATATTAAATAATTATGCGAAACACTTTAAGACGCCCTCTATTATCAGTAAATTAAAAAAAAAATAATTGTGGATAGTTAGATCTCACTCCAGGAGACTATAAAAAAGGCCTGCAGTCATAATAATCACATCGACTACCCGACTAATCAGTCAACCCACTCGTCCAATCCCAACTCTCTATTTACTTCTTACAAAGGACTCGTGTAGAACACTGTTTCAGTTGTAGGTTATGTTAGGTTAGGTTAATGTATATATAAGTTTCACTTAATTTTTTATTTAATTAATTAGAATAAACAAAGTTTATAATAATAAAGCATAGAATATAATTATAAATTTATACAACTTATATATATTATAAAAATAGATATTTATTTATACGAGTACATAATTTTTTTTTATTAAAAAATATGTTTTGTACAACATTTAATATAGGTAAATATATATTATATGAACTCATAATATATAAACAAGGAATAAGTACTTTTAAGTAATACAACTTTAGTTAATTTCTTTTTACTTTTAAGTAATTAACCTACTGTAATAGGTAAATATTACTACATACTGGGTAATCCTATGAGCTATTATGACAATTGATTATTAATAATGTTAAATATTTTAAATATAATATTATAGATAATAGTATTATAGTAGATAAATTCAGGTAAGCACTTCATATCAAAATGAAAAATGTACACATATTAATTGTCCTAGTTCAGTAGTAGCAAACCAAAGCAAATTTTAAATTAAATTGACTTTTTAGTTTTTAAAGAAATAGTAATCTCAAAGTAAAAGATATTTAATTTTAATATTTTATTGAACTATATATTATTATTGAATATAATATTACATTTTTATTGATAGAAAAAAAAAATGGGTTTAATAGTGAAAGCATTCTTAAATTTGAATGTGGATATTAGGTATGTATATTTTTAAAAAATTAAATTTTATAATGTTTGTACATCATCAAAAAAAAAAAAAAGTTTGCGACCACTTTGGCCTAGTTAATATATTTTACATAATATTATATGAATTCTTATATTTGAAAGAAACTTTATGATAAACTTTTATTTAAATGTAATAATTCAGATTTTTGTTGACTTGAGTTGATAGGTGTTAACACATTCAAGTCTTTATGTATTATTAATAGGAGACAAATCATTTGATTATTTTAAATTCTGAGTGAAGCAAAGAATGTATTGGTTTTACAAAGATGTTTTTTTTTTATGTATGAAGACACTTTTTTTTGTATCAAATTGCATCTAGTTGGTACTTTATTTAGCTCATTTTTCCAAATTCTCAAAAGCTTTTTCTTGGGAGAAGAAAAACTACTAAAAAATGGCGGAAAATCGGCAAAATAGCATTTCTGAAATTTAAAATTTTTTAATTTCTTGATAAATAATTGAGTTTTAATCATAGTGTTTGAATATTTTTTTTTGAGTATTAACTTAGGTGAACTTCATTACTAATTTTAATTAAAAATGTGTTTACATTGGGCCCAAAATAAATTCCTGCCTATGCCTATAGGTACCCAGGATGACCCTGTACATAACATGATATAATAATACCTATATCTATTATAGTAAATAAATTATACTGTTAATAAGAGAATGTCAGGAATTGAATACTTAATTTCAGTTTGATATGGACTAAGTATATAATATTTTGTTTATTTTTATTGGTTGCATTTATTGGATCTTTATTGGATAAGTTTTAGGTCCCTATCTTAGAACAATCTTGTCAATTTACGTAGACTATACAATATAATATAATGGAACGTACATTATACAATACAATAAATCATATTAATAAACCTAACCTTAATGATAGATCGTGTGATGTTAGTAGAATGGAGAAATATTTATATATTTGAAAAATCAATGAAATTATTATTTTTAAAAACTGTGTATCATGAGTATTATATATAAATATATTTTTTTAAGGGGTTTTTTTTTAACTGTACATGTACAGCTATAAAATGTATAGATAAGGTATATTTACTACAGTACATATAATAATAGGTAAATTGCAGTAAATCGATTATAGTAAAATCCAAATAAATAAATAAACAAATCAATAACAAAAAAAAATAAATAAATATTAAATTAAAAACACAAATAAATTTAATAAAATTCATTCAATTCTCTGATTGAATAAAATTAATAATAATATTCAAAACAGGTAAGAAGCGAGAATTAAGGAAAATAATTATTTTTTCTACAGAGAAATATCCAAATGATGATGGAAATGAAAAAGAATTATCTACTGAAAAGAAATGGAAAATAATATGACTAAAATAACAGACGGTTTTAGCTGGATAAAGGGTAAAGAAAAGAAAAAAGTTTAGAGACAATTTAAATGAGTACTACTATTATTTATTTAGTAAGTAGTAGGTATAAATAGTATCATACGATTTTAGCAAAATTGTGACTGTAAATATCATAAATGATTGATAATGAAATTGTTCAGTAGAATGTTGTATTGTTTATTATTTATTATTTTAATACTTTTATATAAAATTATCTAAAATTGTACAGAAAATATCGGGTTTGTTATATAATATAACTACTATCCATTTGAAGACAACAAAAAACTTAAAAAAAAAAATTTAATAATGTGTTATAGTGACATCTTAATTTTCTTTTTTTATAACAATTTCAATACCTACAAGAACGAAATAAATTATTTGTTGAATTATAAATCACTAGTGAGATATTATTTCGTTTCAGAATAATAAAATAATATGTTTGTTTATCACGTTTTATTTAAAAGTTAAACAAACCTATTTATCAAAATATGTATATATAATTTATTTAATATGTCGATTAATTGAAGAATTTAGTGTAAACTTTTTACATATTTCAAAATATTGAACGGATGAGTTTATTTTCTGACTAAATATAGAGCTTCGAAATTGATCCAAAAATGTATAATATTACCTGAAATTTTGGAAATTTATATCACTCTCCTGAAGAAAGTTTGGTTTGGAATTTTGTTGCAAATCTTTTCTCGTCAGTTGCAATTGGTTGCAATTAGGTTACTACTAAATATTAGCGGAACCAATAGGACAAATTTTGGGGGGGCTGCGTAAAGTTGGTCCCCTCGAATCAAAATATCAATTTTTTTTTTTTTTACACAGAAGTAGGTTGCAATTAGTGGCAATTATGTTTCTAAATATTGGGTACTGGTTCGGTATCGATCGGACAAAGTTGAAAGGCCAACTTCACGGACATGAAAAAAGTACTTTATTGAGTTGTTGCAATCTTGAACTGGATGGTTAGGCGCACGATTATAAGTAATTGAAAAAATACATATGTTCTCAAAATGTCCGTAACAGTTTAAATATGTGTAGCCATAACATAATTATATATTTAGCCAAAAGTAGTTTACATTATTTATTTCATGTTTTATAATCAATTAAACACTCATTGAATTTTAAAATCATTCTTCTGAAAAAAGTTATTTATTTAGTTGTCGCAGACTTGAAATTGATGGTCGATATTATTATTTATTAAGTCAATAATTCTGTGTTTATAATTTTAAATTAGAAATTTATTCATAAAATCAATGGATCGTATTTAGTTAACCTAGTGAACATACCATAATTAATATGTTCTGATTCAATCACTATTATTTCTATTATATAATATATTATGTTTATTTATATCGTTATATATATATATATGTTTTATTTATATGTTTATTTATTAATATCATCGATCCACCGTCAATCCTTATGGCGATACTGGAATATTTTCCGAGTTAGTAGCGTTTTGAATGTCTAGCGAAAAACTCACTGAAATATTCGTTACTAAATAAAGTAAAAACTAAAGTAACTTTATTTTGTTTTTTATAATTAAAATTATTGCGTTAATTAATGTAACAACGAAAATCCTGAGCCCGAACTACAAAAGTAAAATAATATCAAACAAGTAAGTTCGATAATTATTAATATTACGATAATTTATGAATTATTGAAGTATTCTTAAAATCAAATTTTCATAAAGATGGCGATTTTTAATATTTTTTTTTGTATTTAATTTAAAATCCAATTTTCAACAAGATGACAATTTTTAAAAACGTTCTGTATTTAATTATACAAACATATGAATAATTAATTTCTTTTTAAATAATAAATTATTAAAACCCATTGTAATATTAATAAAATGTAAAGCTTTATATTTATTAAAAAGTATTAATTTTGTAATAATGTTATCATCAAAATATGTATAAAAACTATTATTATTATTTTTTATAGGTTGTTTTTTTGTATCAAATGAAAAAAAGAACAACAATGAAACTGAATAAGAAAGATAATTTTGTAATTAGTAATATAATTTTGAAAATATTGGGATTTTACCTAATAAAAAGTACTTACAAACTGAAATTGTTTAATGTCAATCTCTATAAATTTATCATGATGTATAATTTGTTAATTATTATTTTATATTTAATTCTGGCTATATTTAATTTATATTACACAATAATTGACATTAATAACGCAATTCATTTTTTTATTGTAAATATAGCGTCTCGGCTTTTAAATTTTATTTTATGATTATAAATGTGGATAAAATATGGAACTGCATTAAATTGACATCAATCGATAATATTTTATATAAAAATCATAGTACAATTATTCTTAAAATAGGTAAAATTCAGTCGAAAAATTTTACCATATCTTATATCGTATCTTTTGTCTTGGGTTCAACTTGTTGGAAGTAATTGGATTGAAAATTGTGTCAATTTTTTTTTTAAACGCCTTAAAACTTAATTTTATAGTTATAGCACATTGATATTTGATAGTTGTGCTTTTAAAAGTCTGAAAACACTTTTTGGGGTAGAAATAATGATTCTATTAAAACAAGTAGGGTATGCTTCAGCAGCTTATTGTATCTACTTGGTAGTTTAATTAGCCCATTTTTCAAAAGTTTAAAATTTTTAAATATCTCAAAAGTAATTTCTTGGAAGAAGAAAAACTACAAAAAAAATGACGGGAAACGGCAAATTACGGTTGCCGTGAATTTGATTTTAAATATTTAGGGATTTTCCAATAAATCTCTTTTGAGAAATTAAAAAAATGGGCTAAATAAAGTATCATGATGATGCAATTTGCAATCGAACCCTACTTGTGATGACTTGTGATAACCAATAAATTTACGGTCAATCTCAAAAAATTCATTCAGACAAAAAAAAATTCTTTGTAAAACCTATACATTATCCACTTCGCTCAGACTCTAAAACATCAATAAATTGTTGTTCGTGACAACTTGATAAACAAATATTGTTTCCTGAAATGGAATATAATTAGAATTAGAAACAATATCATGTGTATTCATCAAAGTAAATATATATGAAAGGTATATAATTATTATAGTTTTAGTTATGTAAAATTTATTGTTTTCGAGCAATTAGGTAGTAAACTTATTTATACCAGTCAAATTAAAGTAACTTTAAACATATTGATGTTACTGGGTGCTCTTGGGTTGACATAGTTTTCAGTTCATAATATTAATACAATTAAATACCTAATTGATTTGTCCTAAATTAGTTATGTGTCGTAGAAGACAGTAATATGCGATAACAACTATGATACCTACATGATGTTGTTCATTCGCTATTGTGTTTTGTTGACGTTAGGTGAAATTAGTCGTACAACGTTATATATCAATATTTCGTAAGTAATACTATTGTAAATAATATGATAATTAAAATGAGTTTTAACAATAAATCCATTCTCTTATTATTAATTTTTAGCCAAAGTCTTAAATTCATCAATATTAAACACGCTTTATTAGAATATTTACTCTGGAAATTTTTCCACATTTTAAATTCAGAGGTACCAAATTTTTAATAAATAAATGTTTTTTTTTTTTTTTAAAAAAAGCTCGTTAAATTAAGTTTTTTTATAAATTCTAATTTAAAATTTAAGTTAAGTATCTACTTTTAATTTTATAGTTAACATAAAAGAGTTAAAAATTAGTTGAAAATAATAGTAACTTAACTTACAGATAGAAAATTAGATTTATTAACTTTTAAAAATGGGTAATATAGTTTAATTTAAAAATACCAATACATGTGTATAATTATAATTAAAATATGTTAAGTTAGGTCTTTTTCTCGTTATTTTACTCCCATCTCATACTCCTATTCTCTCGACGACTCTATAGTTTACCGTGTCTCCATTATTGAAGACCATCTATTTCACTCCTACTCTTTAAACTCCATATAAACAATTTGATTGGAAGTGTTCTGAAAGTTTTAGGATTTATTAAACGCATCACAACAAATTTCTCTTTGATCTCCTGTCTTCGTGTTCTTTATTTATCCTTGGTCCGATCTATATTAGAATATTGAGTGGTAGTCTGGCATCCCCTCCTAGTCGTGACGAGCTCCGAATGAAACGAGACCAAAACAGATTTCTATTTTATGCTGCTTTCTATTTTGTGCCTCTTGAACAATTTGTTCATCCTAAACACGACTATTGCTTTATTCACTCCACCTTTCGACTTCCATCCTTCGCTTCTCGCTGAATTAATGTCCACAATTCTCTTATAAAATCCCTTCATAATAGCTCTTATAATCCACCTGACGTCGTATCTATTATATATTTTACATCGCTTGACATTCAAACTTCTATATCATACAAAAATGTATTATGTTTGAAACATATATGTATTTCTAACACAAATATTATATTACCTATTATGTTAAATGTTTATGGTGTTAATCTGATTGAGTATTTATGGCAAGTACAAATCGTGTAGTATATAATTAAAAAATCAAATTAATCTATGTTATTCATCTAAGACTACATATATAATATTAGGTATAAAGACACAGTGCAATTTTCAAAACACTTTTTTTGCATTCATCAGATTTTTATCAATTATTAAAATATAGAATTGATAAGTTATACAAATGCATTTGTATATACAAATGTATCTATGTGATAGTTTGTTTTGTTACAAAACATATTTTTAGATTTTCAGCTAAGCGAGGAATGTATTGGTTTTATAAAGAAAACAAAAAACTTATTTTTAGGGTAGTAATAATATTCCGATTACCACGAATAAGAGAATTGCATCTACTTGGTACTTTATTTAGGTTATTTTTGAATTTTTCAAAACTATCTTTTTGGAATATGAAAAAGTACCAAAACATTATAAAAAAAACCAACGTTTTTTCGTAATTGCGTTTGATGCGAATTTGATTAAAACTTTTTTTTGAATAACTAATGCAGTTTTAAACTTAGGGACTAGAATATTCTCATAGTGTTAGTCTACATACGTGGTAAAAGTTTAGAACGAATTATCAGTATAATATATTGTATATCTGATTGAGTTTCACTCAGAATAGTATTCTCGAATGTAATATCATTGCGTTTAAATATTGATTATAATGAACCACTTACATAGACGGAACTGAGATAAATTTTCTGGTGGGGCTACAGGCTCAACACTTAAATCTTAAATCTAACAAAACTTTTACATGTTATTTATATATCTTATACAGTTATACCCAGTGTTGTACAAAGGCAACCCATAATTTATCTTAATAAGATGACTGATATTTGATTTTAAATTTATCAAGATAAAAAACAGATAATTTTAACAGATAATAATATTGTAGATCCAACGTTCGTACTGCGCGTAAACTATAGTCCATAGTTGTTATTATCATTATTATTTTGTAAATGTTATTATTATTAATTATAAACTATCTGATGCTCCAGTTAAAACTATAAATAATGTTTACAGTGTGGGGTTTATAATAATTTTTAAATAGATAAGATAAAAAGATAACTATATTTTATCTAGATAATGCACAACTCTGGCTTATACCTATACATAATACTTCAACATTTTGTTGAACTAATTAATTTAAAAAATTCAACTTTTCCTGTCATATTATTATATATGTTAATATTTTAGTATAAAAATCTTATATTATATATGCATCAAGATCATAATCTTTGAACATTGCCTTATACTGATGAAATAAAAATTATATTTGTTGCAAAAGTGGATTGTATATATTTTTTATATAATTCTTTTTATAAGTTTTTACTTTTGTGTTATCTTTTGTTATCTTCTCTACAAAAAATTGGGGAGATAATTAATAAATTTTTTGTGAGGGGAGGGGTTGAATTCCACCAAACCACCACCTATTTTTGCTTATGAGCACTAATTTCTTTGATGATCGAAGGGACAAAGAAGAATATCCGGAATCGACCTTCTCCCTAATTTATAAATAAAATAATAATCAATATAAACTTTTTCAGGTGCTATGACACTTGTAAGGTTAAAATAATAAATTAATAAATAATTTATAGGGACGTCAGAAATGGAATATTTAGTTTCAATTTGATATGAATTATGTAATATTATGTATAATTTTAATAATGAAGGAATGATTATCGAACAGTCTCAAAATCAACGAATTGACTTTTCGGGGCAAACATAAAATGATGATGCATGTTAAAATTTTTAAAAATCAATTTATGTTATTATTGTATAACGAAGTATAGAGGTTATTGTGATGAATAATTTATATATTATAAAGATATCGAAGAGAAAAAAAAGGTCTTCCAAAGAACTAATAGTAGGTTATTTGGTTATTTTGACCAATCTAATAATATGAGACGTCAATGAGATTTTGAAACAAAAATTGTATTACTACTTCTTCTGTGATTTTTTCTGATTTATTTATCTTTGCCATAGCTAACCTATTAAGTTTATCTTCGTGCATAGTTGATCGTAAATAGTTCTTTAATAATTTTAGAGTTGAAAAAGTACGTTGGGATGTTGCTGATGTAACTGGTAAAGTTGCAAATAATTGTAGTAATAATTTCACATTAAGTAATACATTCGTACAACAATGTAGTGCTTCAATGGTTGACTCTGGTTTTTCTTTGTACTCTTTCACTGATTTCGCCACATGGTTAATTCGGCTTTGAGGTTTATTAAAACAAATTGATAAGAATTAAAAGCACAAACCCATAACAAACTTTTCAAACGTATAAAATAATCATAAAAATTATATGTATATATGTTGATACGGCCAATAGGGGTAGCTTAGCCCACTGCCCCCCCCACCATGGCTACTATTACTTAAATTAATAATATTATGTACCTAATATATTATATTTGCAATTTAATAAATCTTAATTTTAACATCAATTATAAAATCTTAATTATTTATCCTGTAAATCATTACAATTTCAACAAATTAAACTGTAAATAAAAGGTCCCTAATATAATATTAGAACAGCAAGACAAGAAATGTTAACTTATGAATTTTAAATAATGCCTTATTTTATAAATTATAATATGGAAGATGGTATTATTTTCAATAACTCCCCCACCCCTTCCCACTATTATCTATGGTATAATACATGTGCAATATGGATAAATCACAACTCGTATTAAGTAATATTAACTTCATATTATAGAGAACATGAATAGTTGAAATATGTTATTTTAACATTAATATCATATATTAACCTGAACACAAAAGAATCAAATTAATGATTATATTATTGTTAAACTAAAGCATATGTATATTTATTATCTTAATTAAAAAGTTAGGTTAATTTGACTTTTAATGGTGTTGTTTTAACATCAATATTATTTTCTAGGATAACAACTATTATCTTTACTTTAAATACAGCTAATTGTTGTATCTACAAAATATTCGAAGTGCAATATACTAACTCGTATATTTAAAATTAACTTTTATATTCAACATTTTAAAATTGTTGAATCAACAACAAATTGGCTCTGGCTGAAAAACGACATGTAAGTGTGTATATTATTGGCACTTATAATTGTTAAATCAACTACATTTTTTATGTGTGATGGATGTGATAAAATCTAATACGAGTATATATAATATATTTATGTATAAACAAGTGACATTTTATATTAAAAAAACTATTTTCCGTTTGTATAGTAAACATAACGTAGCCGTAGATAGCATTTGGTGTAGCCTCAACATAACTGTCGGGTAATCTTGTATATAACAAATATAAGATTTTATAAAAAAAAAAAAAAAATTAATAACATTATACCTAGCACCTAGGTATCTAAAATTTAAATAAAATTACCGCATATGACTGTTATTATTATAAATTTTTTTTTTTTTTTAGGTTGTTTTTTTGCTGTCAAATGAAAACCAAGACAACAATGAAATCGAATAAGGAAGATAATTTTATGATTAGTAATCTAATTTTAAAAATAATTGGATTTTACCAAATGAGAAGCACGTACAAACTGAAAGTGTTTAATATTAATCTGTTTAAGTCTATCATGATACTTCAGTTGCTGATAAATATATTATATTTAATTCTGGCCTTTTTAAATTTATATTTTTCATTCAGTGACATAAATAACGCGACCCATTATTTCATTGTTTGCATAGCGCTTTCAGTCTCGGTATTGAAATTTTCTTTTATGATCACGAATGTGGATAGAATATGGTCCTGCATTAAATTAACATCCATCGATAATTTTTCCTATGATTATCATAGTACACGAATTCTTCAAATTGGTAAAATTCGGTCGAAATTTCTGGCGATATTTTATATCGTATCGTTTGCCTTGGGTTTAATCGGTTGGACGTTGTCACCATTAGTTGTCAAGAACAAATTTATGCACGTGGAGAACAAAAACGTAGAATACAATTATCGGTATAGTGTGTTGAATTTTGTATTTCCGGCAACCGATAAATTCTATAACGAACACTATATGTATTATTACGTCATCGAACTGAT
Organism: Eriosoma lanigerum; assembly: GCA_013282895.1. Lineage (NCBI taxonomy): Eukaryota > Metazoa > Arthropoda > Insecta > Hemiptera > Aphididae > Eriosoma > Eriosoma lanigerum. The sequence goes on along the minus strand of CM023357.1, from coordinate 59,606,904 downwards.
AGGATTAGTGAGTTGGTCTCACGGCACATTGTTGTATGATGTAATCCTGATTTCCATGTGCATGACATTCGCATGTCAGCTAGAAACAATTGCGAACTCGTTCAGAAGTTTCGGCAGCGCATCCGCAATCTTAATAGGTTAAGTTAGGTTAGGTTAATATAAAATACATTTACCTGAAAAATTTGTTTGCAGATAACGATACGAAATTTTCGGAAAATTACGAATTACAATTAATATACGATTTTAAGATTTTAATTCAGGATCACCAAAAAGTTATGCAGTAAGTTTTGTGGCTTATTTGCCCTTACTAATCTAATCTAAACATATTAGTGTCGACCACAGGAGTTTGGTATATAGAGACAAAATTAATTAAATTTATTATTTTCAAATGTCAATAAGTACTTTTGTATAAGAACATCATAATATTTTCAATAAGGAAATTGAAATTGAAAAAAATCAATAATAGATTTGTGTATCTTTCTTTAATTAAATAATTTACCAAACTCTTTTCGCGTTATAAATACTTACTTTTATATTCTGAGCGAAGCGAGCAATGTATTGGTTTCACAAATGTTTTTTTTTTTAATTTTATAAATGATGACACTTTTTCGAGTAGAAATAATGGCCCGATTACTATGAATAAGATATGTTTTCAGTAGTAAATTGTATCAAGTTAGTACTTAGTACTAAATATAGTTCATTTTTTGAATTTCTCAAAAAATTTTCGAGAAGAAAAACTACGAAAATGGCGGAAAATAAGCAAAATTACGGTTTCTGTTATTTAAAACTTTTAAATTTCATGATAACTAATTAAGTTTTGATCGTAGGGACTTGAAAGACTTTTTTGAATATTACAATAGGTAGTATACAAGTGTGATAAAATTTTGGAACAGATTAGTTGATTTTTTGGCCAAGTATAGAAACCTACTCAAATACTACTTAATCAATTTTAAAAATATTTTAAAAATCCTAATTCACAATTTTTTTTATAAACTTCTATAATTTGAATAGTTTTAGTTGAATTAAATATTATAAATATTACAGGTATATATATATAATTTTTATGTATAAACATTTTTTTTTGGTAGAAATAATGGTTTGATTACCACAAATAAGGAATGTTTTCGGTAGAAAATTGTATCTAGTTATAACTTTATTTAGCTCATTTTTCAAATGTCTTAATTTTCTTAGGATATGAAAAACTACCAAAAAATGGCGGAAAATTGGCAAAATTACGGTTTCTCTTATTTAAAATTTTTTTACTTCACTAATTAAGTTTAGATCGTAGTAACTTAAAATTTATTTTTAATATTTACATTGGTAATTTACTCACGTTGTAAAATTTTGGAATTAATTATCAGTATAGTATATTATAATGCATTAAGTTTCGCTCAGAATCGTATTTTTTAATGTAATATTATTGCATTCTAATCTTAAGTACAATAAATCACTAATTTCTTCGAGGACCGAAGGGACGAAGGAGAAACGTCAACAATTGACATTCCCACTTTTGTAATAATGTAAGTACTTATTATATACATTTTTTTATTTTTCAGAAACATGAGAACCTTCTATAAAATGTTCCGACCCATTCTGCTTTTACATTTAGCTACACATTCAATGGAAATAATAGCTTTCAACTGCTTAACTATTTTGGTTATTTTAATATATATTTACTTTTTATACTATATAGTTTATGTTGTAAAATTCTATGTTTCAGAATTTCTTTAATGGTTGGTCACTGATGTATCCATCAAACCAAAAATTAATAACTTCAGGAACGTTATATATCTTACATTTGTTTTTCTTTTGTTATATATTTTCCATAGTCAACGCACAAGTAAGTTCAACACATGCATAAGAGTTTTTTTTTAAAAATTATTGGTAGGTACTTATTCTGTGTAAATTATTATATACAGGGTGTATCGAATCTATTTTTTTTAATTGTAAAATCTTCACGTTAAATTAATATTTTTACCTGCAGTTTATTTAATATTATTTTTGGAAAAATGTACTAGAATATTGCCTCTTTTGTATTTAATTATATATATATATATATATATATAATTAAATTATTGTTATATTTATTATTCAGTATACGCGCTTAAATTTTACTGATTATCATTGTTGTAGAGAATGTCAATTCTCTTTGCGATATATAACTGTGATTGGACTGGACGGAGTTTACGGTTCAAAAAGTTACTTCTTTTATTAATGCAGATTAATAACACTTACAATTTGGATATGCATGTGACCGTAAATAAAATAGTCAATTTGGAAATGTTTGCAAGCGTATGTAACAATTTTATGTTTGTTAATTAATTTTTTTATTTAAATTAAAATTAAAATTTTTTAGAATGATAGTGTTATGAAAGTAAAAGTAATAATAACTACATAATATATGTATATTAGAATATTTAGAGATAAACGAACACAATATATAAATCAGACAATTAAGTGCAATATTTTTTTTTTATTAATTCTTAAAAAATTATTAATCTCAATTATTAAAAAATGTTCTGCAATAGAAACATGTAATTTTAAATGAATTTTATTTTAAATTAAAATTCTACATAAAATGATTTATTTTTTATTTTAAAATTTTTACTTTTCTACATAAAATTGATGTAGATGCAAACAAGATATTTTTATAAAGCATATTTAAATCGTAAAAATTCTTCTTTTTCTACGAGTACTTTGCCTTTGACTCCCAACTAGATGATATCGGCTATAATAGTCACCTCCACATCTCTATGGATATCAATATCCTATCTCTTGTCCATTCACACAAACTATCTTCATATCATGCTGTGTTCTATCTATCCAACCCTGTATCAGTTTTCCTCTCCTATCATATCATCGACATTCATTTCCATAACAAATCTCACTGCCGATGAATCATCTCTCCTCATTACATGTTCAAATTATCTCAGACTATTCTCTCTCATTTTCTCTACAAATTACAATTGATGCATGCCTGTTTCACACTAGGCGTTTCACGAACGTGTGCGTTTTCAATAACGTACTGAAACGATGAAATTGATTAGGTTTTTATTTTACATAAAACAGTGCCAAATTCGTTAATTTTCATTAGTAGATAGTTCATTACTATCATACTATATATTAAATTTAGAATTTGACTGACGTATTGAAAGTTTCAATTCAATAGCTATTTGTGTAACGACAAATTATGGACTTATTAAATAATATTGAAACTACTCATTAATATTATATTATTAAGTATACACAATACACACTTGTTTTATTCTTCAAGTTGGAAAATTGTCATTGCATACCTACGTAACACTGTAATAATTCAACACGATTTAAAGTCCAAATGTTTAATAATTATAACTCATTAATCAATTAAAATTATAAACGGCGTTCGGCACACGTTGTATGAATGATAACATGGAAAACTCGTTTAAAATCAATAAACGCACGCGTTCAAAATTAACGCTCAAAATTAAACCGTCGCGTTCTCGGTCGTGCGGACGCTGTCAGACGGCCACGTTCGGTTGGGGTAGATAAGTGTGAATGAAACTATTCATTCTCGACTGTATAATTAATTATGAAATGCGATATTTTTGAAAACGCCTAGTGTGTAACCGAAACTAATATGCATTCATTTCTTATTTCATATATGGCTTTCATCTACTACCTTATAATATCTATATACTCGTAATTATTATAAATTATGGCGCGGTTCGACGTATCTCAAGCACACAGGTGCAAGCGATATATGCAACGCGATCTGTGTTTCTGGTAAACCACCATCTTGATAACTCAACAGCGTCTATTGGTAACTCCAACTAATCAAGGGGAAGATATGACAGGGGGATGGCGGGCTGAACCGGGACGCAATCGCACTGACTACAGCTCGCTCTCAGTTCCGCAACAATATGTTCTATTTAATATGTCCGTACGAACAAATTTCATAATAACTAATTCTTTTTTTTGTTCGTTCATAATAATTATATTATTATATTTTGTTTTTTTTCTTTTTTGCTTTACAAAATACACAGTACCTCTCTCCATTTATTCATTTTGTCTTATTTTTCATATCCTCCCCAGAACTAATATTCTTTTGCGCTACCAATCCAAAGTTCATGACACAATTTCATCACTTATCTTCATTATATACGCCATGTACTTTGAATATTTTGATCACACGATTGCCTCGGTTTTATTCCTAGTAAACTTTATTCCCATCCTTTCAAGTGCTGCTCACCACTGTTGAAGCCTCACATTTATTTACTTCGGACTCTCTCTCATAATATCAACATCATCAAAACACCTTGAAGTGCACTTCTAATTTAATAAATCATAAATTATAATTTCAATATAAAATTGAAAATTTTGTAATTATTTTTTATCATTTAGTCCTCCCATACCATATTATAACCCACTAAATAATATTGTTATTACCTTATATATTGATGTTTTTTATCATATTTCATCTGACTATTTGCATTAAACAATTAATTTGATAATTAACCGAACCTTCTACTAAGATTTTTATTTACGACTTATGTTGTTGGTAATGAAATAAAAATAAGTTTAATTTTAATATGATAATTTCTTGAAATTAAATTTTAATTTTTTATTTACATACGAGTAGGTATACAGTTTATTTTTAAACATAAATAACTAATTTAAATTCTTATTAATCAAAAAACAATTTTCTTAAAACATTACAGATTATGCGGACATCATATTCCATATTATCAGTTTTGGCTAATTATTTTGCTAATAGATAAATACAGGAGTACATTTTTATGGATATAGGCCACTATCAGAAAATAGCTTAAAAACAATGCTTTCAAATTTAATATGATTAATAAAGAAAATATTCAGTAGACAAATGTTTTATTCACAATTTAAAAATGTAAAATAATTAAACAACTGCACTAAAAATATCTATTTTACTACTTTATAAATAAAATACTATATTGTTATTTAACGTATTATATTATATTCTAGATTATTATGTTTTATTATTGATATTCATTGTTTTTATTTTTAATTATAAGTTAATTCGCAAAATGTATTGTGTTTTATTTAAAAATTCTAGTCATGCGCACATCCTACATAGCATATAAAATAAATATACATTTATAAACTAATGTTATTTGAATATACATCAAACATTCGAGTTCGATAACATTGTGATAAATTGATTGAAATTACTTCATAATTACCTATAATTTGAAAAAAATGATTTAATGAAAAGTAATAATTTTGTACAAGTATGTGTTAAATGTCACTTCGCATGTCATCATTGTAGTTTTATAATAAATGAAAAAATATTTTTATTTTTTTATAATATATACTTATATAGTTCTGTAACTTGTAGTTATATGAATATTATTTATTTGAATAAAATCATATAGGTTTCTTTATTAGAAAAGAATGTCATGTTTATATTTAATTCAGATAATAAAATTTAATGTTTACGAAATGGTTTTCGTGCTGTAAACCTTGCAGTCTTATGAATATATAATATAAAATAATCATAGGCGAAACTACGGGTAACCATGACCTGACCTAATATTAACTGTGTGTCTGTGTCCTGTGAAGGACACAATGGATTATTACGTTTAAACACAAAATAAGTTATAGTTTTTAAGTTAAATTATAATAAAAATGAGTTTAAGTTTTATAATTTTCAAGCTTAACAAATTATGAATCACGAAATAATAACGCTATTTTAAGTCTGTTAAACATATAATGTATATTAATCATAAATTTTTTTTATTCTTCAATTTATAAACGATATATAATATGTATATTATATATTCTACATAATTACGCAAATTCTGTGTTTATAATTATAAATGAGAAATTAATTGTTTAAATAAATGTATAGTGTTGTATTTTCTAAAAATATTATACTCTTGCACACAAAATATATAAAATAAATATTCACAATTTAATATTATTTGAATGCATTATGTTTAATTATCTGATAATTCCTAATATATTGATGTAAATTAACTAAATTTTAAAATGGAGAATAATAATTAATATATATATATGTTATATGTATATTGGTGGACATTGTAATTTTAACACCTTTTTTTATTATCATTATTATAGAATGGATAGGAGAAAGTATACAAATTGAAGAAAATAAAAAAAAAAAATTTTAGTTTCAATCCTTTCAAGCCTAAACATTCATTATATAATAAATAAATAAAATAAAATAAAATAATTTATATATTTATATTTGAAGTATAATATTAAATTAAAAAAAAATTATTTCTTAATAATTAATAGAACATACACGTTTTATCAATCTATACCTTAATAATATAGGAACTTTCATTTGTCATAAATTTATGATATTGTAAAAATTGTTGTTTTTTTAAATTAAAACATAAATGCAACATGCATTTGCAAAAAGTAGTTGTACCATAATTATTATGGTGACCAGATATTAAAATTTAAAATTAAATTTTAAAACTTAGATCATCCTCTATCATAAATGGCCAATGTCTATATTATTGTATCTATATTGGCCATATCATAGCATACGCTTTTTGTTCTATAATTTTTTTTTAGTATTCAAATATGTATTTTATATACATTTTTAAAAAGTATTTGAATAAAAAATATAAGTATTCTTTACATAACTAAAAAAATATTAGGAACGTATTATTATTAAACATATTATTATATTTTACACACTTTTAAATTCAAACAAAATAATTTTAAGATAAAATTTTCTTTTTTTATGTTTTTGTTATGTCATTATAACTACCAATACTAGATAAATTATCAATGTTGGTATCTCTCTGTGTATATTAAATGTTACTCAACATTAGTCTTTCTTGACTTGCAGAAATCCTAGAAGGCACATTTTAAGTTGAAGAAATGTAGAAAAATAATTCTCTTCAGTACATACTAAGATTAGTGGTTTAATTTGTATTTGTAAGTTTGTAACAAATTTAAAATGATTTGATAAAAATCTGGATGGCAGTAAAAAGTGCTATAGTATTTATGCTGAATTGAATACGTATTTGTTGTAGGAACTATAACTTAACCTTATTATATAACATATTTTGAAGTTATAGGAATTAAATAACAATCTACTATTATTCAACATGTCAGTACACAAATTATAAATAACTTTAAAGTCTTTATAAGTTTATGTTTTACAAATTTTGGTAATAGACAATTAAATATTTATATTTTAACTCTATGTCCAAGAAATCTACCGTGCAATATTGTTTGATATTTAATGAAATTACCAAGAAATGGAATAAATGTTGAAAACTGACGTTGATAATTTTAAAATTTATCTTGTTCTATAATATTGGATTAATTTAATATTTTTAACCCTTTTTGGTCTACCCTAAATAAATATCAATTTTCGATAATTTTTCGGTAATACCTATTTTTAAATTTAGTAATGAATTAAGATACGATTAAAATTAGTTTTATCATTTTAATATTTTATATAGTGTCAGCTGTTTGATCAGAACAATCCCTTAAAGTTGGCTCTTTTTGGGAGACGCAATTAGTTTTAAAAACCAGTAGCCATCACTGTAATGGAACAGTGCGCTGGTGAAGTAATCGTATAATATTATCACAAAATAAGATAAAGCTATAAAATACGTTATGCTTATGATAATACAATAATGTTATTATAAATTTATAATGGATTAAGTCTATTTAGAATTTAGATATTGTCAATTATTCCCTACGTAAATATAATGCAGTTATGATTTCTGATTACGCGTTATACTCAATAATATAAAATGTATAATACACCAGACTTTAGTTAAAAGTGAATTCCATCTTTAAAATAATTTTCTTCTCTACGTATCTAACTACTTACATTCGGAATTAAATGTTATTCGTGTTTTTTAAATGTTTATACATCATTAAGTAATAAGTAATTTATTTATCGTATTTTATATTTATTATCCGAAACATACCTAGTGATTAGTGATTGTTTTTCGTTGATTCTAGTATGTGATAGGTTAGTACCTATATGATCTATGCATTTCTACAAGTTGACGAAGAGGTTTGTTTAAATTATTAATATTGTTGTGTGCGTTAATAAGGCATAAATCGTACAAAAAATGTTATTTACTAGAAACAAATCAATATGGCTTCAACCCTTTCACGACGAATGTAAATTTTTGATTTGGTATGTTTTACAACATGCATACATTATTGTGTATATAAATCTATACTACCTTCAGTCCTAATTGAAAATTTATTTTACTAGTAGGTATCAACCTACACAAATGTATGGTTTGTTTCAAAGAATTATGTAGACTAAACTAATTCAGATGTGCTATAGCAAGCTTAAACTTTAACCACACGATTGTGTAAGTCATTCCTTATCTGTACGAAAAAAAATTATATTTCTAGAAATAAACATTTGTTTAGAATTTATTTCATGACAAATTTAATTACATTCCATCGCATTAGAATATTATTTTCCCAAGGCTATTTATGTTAATATTATTGTACAATATTATTCGGTACGTGATGACATGACGATTCTAATCATACAGAACATACGCATAATTAAGTTCATTTTTAAGAATTTTAAAAGGTCAAAATTTATTTTTATTTTTAAACGTTATCATTTAAATATACAGATTTCATTTTAACAATAAAAATTGTAAAATTAAAAAAATTATATTCAAGTTTTTGGAGGTACACAAAAAAACTACACATTAGTGAAAGTTCGTTTTAAAACTGAAAATTATTATATTTTATATTCGTTTTTAAATACACATCCGCTAACTAACACGATCTACACGTATATAATGTAAAAAATAAAAATATATTTATTTGCATAATTGGTAATAATATATTGTATGAAAAATGTATTTTCTTTTTCTCTTTAGTAAGATAGGTATAAAAATGACAGAAATATTAAAAAAAAGTTGACATATTCTATCAAAATCCAAATCACCGCCATTAAAATTGTCTATTTCCGATTTATCGTTTAATGCAGTTAAAATATCGATTGCATTCAATTTTGCACGATGTATTCTAACAAAAAAATTAAAAAATTATAGGTGAAACTACGGGTAAGGTCAGTCAGGCCATGACCTAACCTAATATTGACTGAGTTTCTGTGTCATGTGAGGGAAATATATTCAATAATATTATTATTACATTTAAACACACAATAAAATATAATTTTTAAGTTAAATTATAATGTGAAAATGTGTTATAGTTTTTAATTGTCGATTTTAACAATTTATGAATGACGAAATAGTATCGTTACTTTAAATCTGTTAAACCTTAAATTTTCTAAAATAATTAATTATTGTAATATACGTATGTCTAAATATAGATTTTATTTCTGTTATGGTCATAAACTCATAATATCACACCTCAATATGACTCAATGATTGGATTAGGTATCATTTCTTCTATTTTTTCGTATACTGTTTTGACAAAACGGATAAAATTGAATATGTTGTCTGCATAACCTAAAATGTAAAATAAAAAATAATCATTGTATAATCTTTAAAATATCATTACAATTTCGATTCAAATAAAATTGATCAGATTTTAAATTAAAATCCCTGTAGGAAGGATCTGAATACTACGTATGTGTTCTGTTGGAGGGGATTAGTTTACTTTTAAAGTACTATGGTACCCTATTCCTGTTGTAAGGGGCGATTAAAATGAGTTTACGTCAAATTGACAGCTGGTGTAAAATACGTCGTAATATTTTTTATTTTACTATTCTTAATATTTATCTATTAAAACTCAATGTTTCAACTTACATTTGAAAACAATTCTAAATTAACTTTTCTCTTATTCGTCACTTGTAACCTCTGATTATCAGCACTATTCATTGTCATTCCGTACAAGAGAAGTTTTTTAAAATGTATATCTCGTTCTGTCCAACCGGAACTATACATTGCAAAATTCAGTGAATCTTTCTGAAAATGTAGTTTTCAAATATAAATTATTAACGTACGAACCATTAAAAATATACAACAGTACAGAAAACAGTATAAAATATGTTTTAATGAGCCATTCTTGCATACATGTTTCTCGCAGTGTGCACAAATAGTGAACGTGTGTAATTATGGACCATGCCATTATAATTCAATATATCTAATTTTCAGAAACAACTTGAAATTTGTAATATTTTTAAATGTTCAATATTATTGAGTAAGTATATTTAGTGAATATAAAGTACGAATTGTTTATTACATTGGTACTTATATTGATTATTATGCATTCAAGTAATATTTAAAAACAACTTGAAACTTCGAATTATGACAAGTACCTACTGTAAACAGGTTATAATCAGGGTCACCCTGGGTAACAAACTATAGGTCCAGGTAGGAACTTTTTTCCAGGGCCCAATAACGTATAAACAAATTATCATGCCTATATGAGTTAATTATATTGAAATTAATGCATAGTTTTGGAATACAAATAGTAAGACAAAATAATTTCATATATATATTTCAATATTCCACTAAACTTATATTTGATATTAAATTCAATACAATTTTAATTGTTATAATTATTATAATGAATTATAATACGATAAGGGCCCAGGTAGGAATGTCTGCTGTCCTGCCATGACCAGGCTGACCCTGATTATAATAAGTTAATATTTTATTTGTTAAATCTTAAATGACCAAAAAGTAAATGTAAAGAGGTTACTGGCATACGATTATTTATTGTAGTTGTCTGTCCGACCGGTAATGTATTAAAATCACATATACACAAAATGTTAATTCTGGCGTTTAGGTTTAACGCGTTAAAGTTTACGACATTTATTATAAAATTTAAATATAGAAGTGTGGAATTTTATAGTAATTCGAAAAAATAATTTAAAAACTTAAAAAACCTAAATAACGCATATAAAGGTTATAAAGCCTTATCGTTGTCAGTTGATAGTTTTTTTTTTTTACAAAAATACTGCAATATAATATATTTTCAGTCCTTAAACTCTATAAGTACTAAATACAATCTAAATAGAACAGCATAGGCAGAACGACAGGATGTGCCGGGTGTGCCTGAGCACACCCTTTTGTTAATAATAAGAATAACGCCAGGTAATTTTAAAGACTCTACCAAAAATTTATTATGCTTTTTCATACGTACTTGATCGTTGGTATCGTTAAAAAAATAGCAAACAAAAAATAAGTGTAGTATATTCGTCATCAGTGTGAAAATCAGCTTAATATTTATCGATGAAAGTAGTGAGAGGCCATTAAAATAATTCTGTAATAAAAAATGTATATTATGCATATCATTACCTATGTCCTATATAGTATTAATATTAATTTAAAAACAATTTTACCATTATCGTTACTTGAGATAGTAGTATTATTTCGAATGAATCAGTTCCAATTTGTATAACAATTGCAGGTTTAAATATATGACAGATATTTCTCAAATTTCTATAATTAAATTAATTAATATACAATCTACATAAATTTAATTTAATTTTAAACTTCTAAAAAGTTATTAGAACAAGACATCATCATCATTAATAATTCCGTGATTACTTTTACGAGATTAATATAATATTCATTATTTGATTTATTTAACTTAACCTATCTAACCAACGATATGGTGGAGGGAAATAAATAGTGCGGTGCTAAAATGTCCACTTCTTATATTTTTAAATATTTTTTTTTGCTTTTTTCGGGCCTTTTAGGTCCATTGTTACTTCCACCACACCTCTCTATACTTCTCTGTTTTTGACCATTGGTTCATCATTTCTTATTTCTTATTTTTTGAGGCCTTATCTAATTCAGCCAATCCATCGCTGTCTTAGTAGTTTTTGTCTGGCTTCCATCTTGTAATTTCATGCACTGTTTGGCCCTTCGCTCACCAAACCAAGCTGACCGGCCAAGCTTATCCGTCTGCTTTTAAGAATTCCCACTATTTTTGGCTCATTGAATATTGTTCTCAGCTCTACATTTGATCTTCGTTCACACATAATATTTTCTTTCTCGTTTCTTTTGGGCCCAAGATTCTACGTAAGATATTCCTTTCGAAAACTAACAGTATTTTTTAGTCTAACTTTGTTGATTGTTTTAATATAATTTATATAAGTAAAATGATAAATATATATTTATGTATATAGATTTATTTATATACTCAATCTATATATTTATCATACAAAAATGTATTATGTTTGAAACATATATTTTGTATACTTAACACAAATATATTAATATGTTCAATGATTATAAAGCCAATTTAATTATGTATTTATGACAAATATTAATCGTGTAGATACTAAATAAAAGGGAAGGTCGATTCCGGACGTTCCTCTTTAGTCCATTCGGTCGAATTATTTATGCCCAAAAAAATATATTCAGACTATTAAAATCAAAGATTTTAACTTTATTAGCTTATAAATTAATTGTTACTTTCGATTTTCATACTATTTATAAATAGATCAAGTAGTATATGATTAGGCTTCAATAAAATTGTCTAACTATTCAACTCGAAATTGCATGTAATATTAAACATTTTTGGAAAAAAATTCAAAACTCTTTATTTAGCCATAAAATCAGAAATCAGATAATAGTTAAAATATTCGAGATATTTATAGTTTTTATATTTATTTTTTCAATAATTTAGTCGATTGAACTAATGTTTACGAATATAAAAAAAATTTTATCCCGAGTACTGTTCCTCGAAATTTTTTACAATAGTCGTTAGTTGAGTATTAGCCCAACAATACAAATTAATAGTAAATATAAGATAGAATTAGACACGGAAATACATCTGTCCCTAAAAACTAGTTATCTAATTTAGTTTAATAACATAATATAATTTACTGTAGTATACTGCTTTTTAAGCGTGGTGGCTTAACAAGGGACCTGGGTTCGTAACATAACAAATTATTTTAAAAAAAGAGACATTTTTTTTCTAGCTATCTCAGAATAATATATAATTTACTACAAACTCACTCGACGACTTTTTGCTGATCCATGATTAAAATTTTAAAATCGTTCATTGTTTTTTTATACTCGCAAGTTTTCGTTTTATTACGTGGTGTATTTTCGAAGATACCTAAAATAAAATAAATTAATAAATTAGATAAAATAATTATATAATGTGTAGTTACGAAAATATAAAAAACACAATGCAATTGGTCACAATAGAATTTAGATTTGTTATATATATATATATATTTATTTATTTGTTCGTATGTTTTTTCTGATCGTTTATATTAAATGCTAAATGGGCACAAAATATGTTCCATGAACCATGAAACTGTGATAAAAAGTACGACTTTTTGAGCATAATTGTGTATATTTCTAAATTTAAGTAGTAGTGTTGTTGTTTGTTTTAGTTTAACAAAATTTGTAATTATTTTTTAATATGATTTTTACTAATTAAAAAGTTAAAGTCAAATTGATTTTAATTAAATTATAAAACAAGTAATTTTTTTTTAAAATACCAAGTAATTTTAACTTTTAAGTAAATTATTTTTCTATGGAGTTACCTAATTTAAATAATATAATTCGAAAAAAAATATATTTAATTTAATTTGCAACAACTTGTTTTATATGAATCATTTAAAATTGTTTAATATTAGGTATTTAGGTTGATACCTGCTTAAAAATTGTGATTAAAAATTTCAAACATAGGTAACGAAAATTGATATATTATGAAATTTAATTATATAATTTAATTTTAAAAATTAATATATTTAACTTTTTTTAAATAAGTTAAATTACTTTAATTTTCATTTAATTTTTAACATTTGTAATTTAACTCAGAGTTGAAAAACAATTAGTTAACTTGCCCAACCAGTCTTGCAAATTGATTTAATTTTGGTGAACGAATATTTTTAATAGCGTTTTTCGTGATTTTTAAATGATAATATTTAGAACAGATGTTCCCATTGACTTTTATGAGAACATACTAAGTAAACTAGTGCTATAATATACAAATACAACGGCGGAAGGGGTGTTATTCAATAAAAATTTATGAAATGAAATTTAATTTATATATTTTAGAATATTTCCTATCTTCTATTATACCCGCCTACATTAAATTTCTGTGAATGACAACTTTAATAATCGTAATATATAGGTTAGATATATGTACAACTGGTACAAGTCACCAAACACTATAAATTACTAGATATTATATACAAATATAACAGTATAGAGTAGTTCTATGTGTACCTACAAAAAATCTGACAAATTTAAAATTATTTCTGTAGATGTTTCTTTTCTCTATGCGTATTGCTTGAGACGTATAGTATACCCATGATTTTTAAATAAAAGCTCGACCTCGAGAGTATACCTTATGTATAGGCGAAACTGAGACAAATTTTCTGGGGGGGGGGGGGGGTATAGGAAAAATACTTAAATTTTAAATCTAACAAAACTTTTACATGCTTGTTTGCTTTAGTACTTGTTATAAGTTTTTATTTTTGTGTTATCTCCTATACAAAAATTTGAGGGGTTAATTAACATTTTGGGGAGGGGACCAAAACGCTAAGTCCCCCCAAGCCACCCATTATTTCCGCCTATGACCCTACGGAAACACTACTGATCATTATAATATCTATACATACTCGTCGATGAACGATTGACGTCGTTGCCAAATGTACTGTACGAGTTAGCAATGACTTTTAATTGATACGAGAGCGTGACGCACATGGATATTGTGAGCACGTCGAATATCAGCGTACTGTGACCCCAAGTTATGGATATTATGAATTCCAAGACGTAGTAGCTCAAGTAGTTGTCGTTGTAGAACCGATCGGTCACCGGATATACTAAATTTAAGATGTTGTACCGGTAATGGTACACGTGGTCTTTGTACTTCACCTCCATCTTGTAGTTTCTCGACAGGAACGGCGAGAACAGCCACGACACGACGACCGTCAGCCACAGGCAGAGGAACATGAACGAGAACAGTTTCGACCTCGATCGGCCCTTCTCGACGATCCGGCCGTCGTGGTAATCGTAAGAGAAATACTTGACGGACGTGCGTTGCACACAGTCCCACAGCCTGTCGGCGTTTTTCAACAGGCAATTCAGTTTGACGCACCCGAGCAAGTACACGCCGATCAGCAGGAAATAGTTGGTCACGCGAAAAATATCGTCAGCGCAGTAATAGACGTTCGAGAGGTACGCCAACGTGGTCAACAGATAGAGCACTATTTGACTCGCGGTCACCAGCCTGAACACGTTATAACCGAACGCTTTCGGCACGCCGCGCGAATTCAATATTTGATACAGTCCGGTGAATTTCAACAGTTTCGTGTCGATCATTATATCATCGTGATTGTCGTTTTCCTCGGTAGACGCCATTTTAGCCATAGTTTCCAACTCGTCCTGTTGATAACAAGTGAAATGTAGCTACACACATAATATGCGTAACTAGATCTTAAAGTAAGATACACATTTATATACAATATAATACTTATACAAGTTTATCGTCATCATTCATTATTATTTTTTGTATTTAGTTTATTGACAAATTCTAAGTAACCTAACCACGAAGTGATAGTACCAGCTAGATATAATTTGGTATAGAAAGAATCCCTTTTTGTGGTAATCGGACCATTATTTCTACTCGAAAAAAGGTTTTCATAGATCAGAAAAAAAAAATTAAAAAGCCTATAAAAAAAATTTGCCTGTTACGATTTACATAATATTTTGTAAAAAGATTAAGTAATATAGTATTGGACTTCTATAAAATTTTCAAGTCCCTACTATTAAAACTTAACAAGAAATCATGAAAAAAATATAATAAAAAGCGTATAAAAAATTGCCAATTTTCCGCTTATTAAGGAAAAACTTTTGGAAAATTCTAAAAATGAGCTTAATAAAGTACCAAGTAGACAATATTTCCAAGCGAAGCATATGCTATACGTGAAAATCGAACCATTATTTCTATCCGAAAAAATGTTTTCAAACATAAAAATAAAAAACATTGTAGAATCAATACAATCCTCCCTCCGCTCAGAATCTAATAAATATATTGTCCAAAATATTAATAAAAAAAAAACACTGAAATTCACTTTAATTCAATCATTCGCCCATTGAATTATAATAGAGAGGATGATATATTATTTTTCACTTGGTCCAGTGAGAAATTTAGTGAATTAATATTAATGATTACTAATATTACTCAGAGTTATTATACTTATTATTTTCATTTTAATGTTATAACCAGTAAAGTGTCTAACAAATAGAAATCATTGATCAGCACTTTTTGTACGTCAATTTTGTTTAAGGTTGGGCATTAACAAATAACGAGTGAAGAAGCTAAAGTTAATTTTAATTAATTTTTTTAACAATTATCTATTTTTAAGTGCCTATTAACTTAAAAAGTTAAACTTCGTCTATAACATCAAGTTATTTTTCAACTAAATTTTTTTTTTTGAATAAAAGTTAAATAATATTTTTATAGGAAATAATATGTTTTTAATAGGTATGTTTAATTTGCATTGACAACAGTTTTGTATTTTGATAATTTTAAATTTTATTAAATTGTAAATTAAACGAAAATATATAATTATATATTTATTTATTTTATTTGATAGCGCTTAATCAGGCAAAGTTTCAAATATAGTTTAAGTAATATAAAAAATTTGTGAACAATATTAGTGATAATAATAAAATGTAATATTATTTATTCTGGGGTGGGGCGCCCATAAGTAAAAATTCTGGGTGGGGACAAATAAATGATTTTTTTAAATTTCGCTATTTATGTAAAATTATAATATATATTAAAGTATTACCCCTCCCCCCACCATAAAACCTAAAACCGACTATAGTAGTTTCCCATAGTATAATTCAATATCATCAATATAATTACAAAACGGCATTATGATTTTGTTTAAATTAAATTTTTAAATACACATTCACTCAGTTCTAAGGGGAGTTCTCCCTCCCCTGACAATCCCTGTGGGCGCCCATGGGTCAAGGGTAAACTTATTAAGTCACCTTAGCATTCTGTATAGGGGATGATTTTAACCATACGACGTGTGATGATGGGGAAGTTGGAAAAGAAAGTGATATCTAATAATGACGTATTGTGGATAGAAACCCTGAAAGATATTGTAGATAAGATGTCAGGAAATAATGGAGCCGTTATAGAGGGATTTTATAAGAGATTTGTTGGCTTCGATTCAGCGAAAAGCAAAAGATAGAAGTCGAAAGGTATAGTGAATAAGGGAATAGTTGTGTTGAGAACGATTAATTTTTAAGAGGAAAGCAGCATATTAAGATAGACATCTGTTTTGGACTCTTTTTCTTTCGGAGCTCATCACGGACTAGATGCGGATGTCAGTATACCACTCATCAATATTCTAGTATAGATCGGACCCGGGATAAATAAAGAACACGAAGACGGGAGATGAAAGAGCAATTTGTTGTGTTGCGTTTAATAAATCCTAAAACTTTCATAGCTCTACCAATAATATTGTTTATATATGAAACTCAAAAGATTGAGTAGGAGTAAAATAGATACCTAAGTCTTCAATAATGGAGACACGATTAACTAGAGACCCGCCGAGAGAATAGAAGTGTGAGATTGGAAAAAAATTGCGGAAAAATACATGACACGTCATATGTTAATTATAATTATATACATAAATAGGTATTTTTTTAAGTTGTATTACTCATTTTTAAAAATTGGTAAATTAAAATTCCAACTATAAATTAAATTACTTTTATTTTCAACTAATTTTTAACTCTTTTAAGTTAACTATAAAATTAAAAGTAGATGACTTAAATGTTAACTTAGCATTTATAAAAAAAAAACTCAATTTAACGAGTTAAAAATAAATTAACTTGCCCAGACTTATTATTTTTTTTTAAAAAAAAAGTTTGGTAATTAAAAATTTGGTACCTACCTCTAAATTTAAAATGTGTAAAAAATTTCAGAGTTTAGTGTTCAACGTCGATGGATTTTGGACTTTAGTTAAAAATTATTTATGATGTAGACATAGGCTTGTTGTTAAAAAATCATTTATATTATCATACTTACTCACGAAATATTGATTTATAAAAACATTATATGACGAATTTCACGTCAACAAAACACAATAGCGAATGAACAACATTATCATAAATAGTTATACGTACGTCTTGTACAAAACATAACTAATTTATGACAAATTAATTAGGTATCTAAATTGTATTAATATTAAAGTTACGAGTTGAAAATTAGTTTTAATTTCCATGCCGATGTCAACCCAACGTTACCCACTACCCACTACCTGGTACACGGTAACATCAACATGTTTGGGGCTACTTTTATTTGATCGGTATAAATAAGTTTACTAAATAATTGCTCGAAAACAATAACTTTTTATAGTTATTCTAAACTAGAGCTATTATAGACATGCACATTTAATATATATTTACTTTGACGGACACACATATTGTGTTTAATTAATAATTATTATATTCCATTTCAGGAAACAATATTTAAATATTCAACGAAACGTCGACCATCAAATTGTTACCAACAACAAATATATTGATGTCTTTTATAATATCGTAGTTACACAAGGTATTCTAAATCTATTTATTAATTGTAATATTTCTGTGAAAAATTAAAATTATTGAATGCGGTTTATTTTTTTAAAAATAATTTGAAAAGCAACAATATTAACATAATTATTATTTTTTTTAAAAAGATGTATCATAAATAAAACTTTTTATATTTTTTATACATATTTTTCACCTGTGCAAAATATTTACATAAAAAGTTCTATGTGCCCACCTCCTAATTAAATCAAGATGTCGATTTTTAGAAATTTTTTTCTTTCATCGCAGAAATGATATTATTGACGCGTGACGTCATGATTTGTAATAAATTTGTAATTTAATACATTAATAATATTATAATCATATGGTATGCAAAATTTGTTATTCATCATTTACTTATCATAATATTGAATATAGATAATATGATTTTTTCATTCCAGAATAGGTATACCTAATACGTAGATTAAACAATTATAAAAAATTACGTCAGAAATATGATTTTTATTTTTTATAACAAATGAAAACGTCTTTAAAACAAAAAATTACCATTTTAATCAAATTTCTAATTTAATCTATATACTACCTATGTTAATACTCAAAACAATTATCAAGCCCCTACGATCAAAACTCAATTAGTTATCACAAAATTAAAAAATTTTAAATAACAGAAACCGTAATTTTACCGATTTTCCACCATTTTTTCGTAGTTTTTTCCTTCCCAAGAAAAAAATTTTGAGAATTTCGAAAAATGTGCTAAATAAAGTACTAACTGGACGCGATATGCTACCGAAAGCATACCCTACTTATTTTTACCCGAAAAAGTGTTTTCAAACATAAAAAAAAAATTTTTGTAATACTAATACATTTTTCGTTTCCCTCAAAATCTAAAATTACAGTCGAAACTTTGTAAACCATATTCAACTAATAAAATAGTTATTTTTATTAATTATGAAATATAATTATAATACTCATTTTTAAATTTATACTTAAATAATTAATATTGATTTTTATTAAAAATAGACATTTTGAAATATTGAGCTTCTTATAAAATATACAATTAATAATGTAATTTTTATTTTTTTTAACATTTATAAAAGGTAATTTATTTAGGTAAGCGTAAACATTACACAATATGATATTCAGTTATGACTGAAGTTACCCTTTCAAACCTGATATCCTCACAAGGGGACATTCTTTTAATTAATTTTTCTATCATAAAAAATTGAAACACCTTGAAATTGCATAATATCATAAATATATAACCGAAAAACAAAATAGCAAAAAAATCAACTTATATTAAAAATAAATACATTTATTTAGGAAATTTAAATGATAATACAGTTTCTAATTGTTGTTGATATTAAAGTGACTTAATATTTTAGTGAAATATTTAGTTTTCAAAATCTAATATTTTTTTGACAATTACATAATCAACTTGTAAGATGATCAATACTTCCCCAAAATAAATACAAATAATATAACAATCGTTATAAATGTATTCTATAAGGGCATGTATGTCGTCAGTCTTATTACATATTGTCAGTAATCTATATTATTATCAATTAAAATTTTAAAATTACAAAATAAATATTATTATGACTGCAAGTTTTGTGGAAATAAATATTATATTACTAAACTGTTTCTAAATAGAACCTTCATGAAAAAGTATAATACATATTTATTAAGTTGTCGTTACTTTTTTATTTAAAATAGATTAATATTATATAAATAAAATAAAATATTTATTAATTTGTATATTATTATATTAAATTACAACATATTATAATTCTTTATTTGATGTCCACCACAAAGGACATAATTAGTAACTCATTATAAAATGTTTCAAAAACAAAATTTTGAGGTCCCAATTATAATGAAATAGTGAAAAATATTTTTATCCAATAAAATTAATGTCAGGTCTGAAAGGGACTATATAACAATATTAGTTATTTGAAAATTATAATTTATAAATGATTGTATTCTTATATTTTTATATTTAATATTATGATTGAATTATCCATTACTGTAATGCTATAATGTATTTATGCTAATTTATATTAATAGACTAGCTATTTTTGAACAAAAGGTCCTTAGAAGGAAATTTGGACCATAAAGAAATGTAGAAAATAATTAAGAAAATAAAGAAATCTAAGGGACTTTAAATTAAGAACAAACCGAGAAGTAGAAGACCTATATGGCGAAATAAATATAATTGGAGTCCTTAAGAATAGTAAGCTGTGATGGGCAGGACATGTGTGGAGATTTGAAGGCCTTATAAGATTGGCCACAAGTTGGAAACCGGACACAAGAAGAGTGAGAGGACAGCCCAGATAGCAGTGGAAAGACAGGATTACAAAAGATGCATCAAGGTTGGGAGTAAACGACGGAGAACTAGCTAAAGATAGTTGGGCGCAGGCAAGTGGTTGTTGTGGCAATGGACCTAAATGGCCCGTAAAAGCCATAAAAAGAAAGAATCAATAGTAATATTTTTAAAAATAACATAATATATTCATTTTTACCAACAAACTTTTAGCAGTCATAAATTTAAAACTGTATTATTCCTTAGTCGGGCAATATTATATAAAATAGACATACAGCATATGGTCTCATATTTTTCAATTTAAATTTTGTAATACATATTATGTAAGCTGATAAAAAAAATAATGATAATATTAATATTTAATACTATGAATCAATATAAACCATTAATTAAAAATAATTTATTAGTCATAGAAATTATATTTATAATAACAACATAAGTAATGCATGACTAATCTAAATTTACTACTTTATACTACATATTATGTAATATTTTTAGATTTACATTGAATGAATGAATTATTCAAAAATTATCAAATTAAACAGTGTTATCAGCCATAAAACAAATAATAAAAATAATAAAAACAGTTTAAAATAAAATGTATTTTATTCAAATAATTAAAAATATAACTATTAAATGTATAAGGATTGAGGTTTACATTTGAAAGTTTTAAAACTACAAAATTATCGATAATGTACTTTTTGAACAGAGTACAAAAATACACACGACATTATATACACACTGACAATGAGTTGAAATTTCATCATGGAATACTAATCATTTATTCAGCACTTTGGGCATTTCTCTTTTCTCGCGCTTTTTTACCTTCCAATAGTGATCTTCTTTCCTCGTCTAATAACCTTTTTTTGACTTCAGTGATAACTCCGGTTCCAACTGTGACCCCAGCCACACGCAATGTGAATCTTTGTCCTTGTTCCAGTACCATTGATCTGATTAATTTTAAGTCGACACTAGAACATTTTCATTATTCAGTATTATGTATAAATAATAAGTCAAACAGTTAATATTTACGAGCAATCTTCTCCGGGCATAACCATATCTTTGCCAACAATGTTTAATTGGCACGCACAATCCCAGGTTTTTGAGTACATTTGCAATTGTTGGAAAGGTATAAGAGGTTTTCCATTTCCTCCTTCATCTTTGGTTAACACATACACTTGAGAACAGACATGGTCTTGCATTTTTACAGTTCCTGGTTTGGCTAAAACCATACCACGTCTTAAATCATCACGTTTTGTACCTTTAATTAAAGCTCCCAATTGATCTCCTGCTTGAGCCTCCTCGAGAATTTTATGGAACATTTCAATACCTAAAAATAATCAAAATACATATGATAAAATTTAACATAAATGTTGATATTAAATAAAATATTAAAAAAAAAAAAATTAACCAAACCTGAATTTTATAGAAAATTAGATGAAATTTAAATGTATCTAATTAAATATAAATAATGCAGATTTATTTAATTTTGCAAGGTTTAACTAATACAATTTAAATTATGGGACAGAAATTAATTCCAATAAACACAAAATACAATAATTACCAGTGATTGTAGATTTCATAACTTTGTTATAACCAACAAATTCACATTCATTTCCTTTTTTTATCATGCCACGTTCTAATCTGCCAGTTACTACTGTACCACGTCCTGGAATGGAGTAAACATGTTCTACTGGCAACATGAATGGTTTGTCTAAATCACGTACAGGTTGTGGAACATATTTATCAACTTCATTGAGTAAGGCTTCAATAGCTTTTTCACCTAAAAATTAAATAGTAAATTTAAATATTGAATATTATGTTAATAATAATTTGGAGCAATTATAAAAATATTAAAGTTGTATTACCAATTTCAGGTTCTCTTCCTTCGAGTGCACATAATGCTGAACCTTTTACAATTGGTAAATTGTCACCATCAAAACCCATTTCAGACAGAAGTTCTCTAATTTCCATCTCAACTAATTCCACCATTTCTGAATCAGCTGCATCTACTTTATTAATGAATACAATAACATGACCAATTCCTATTTGTTTAGCTAACAATAAATGTTCTCTGGTTTGAGGCATAGCACCATCAGTTGCAGCTACTACTAAAATAGCGCCATCCATTTGATTTGTACCAGTAATCATGTTCTATATACATAAATACACCAATGAATATATTAAGGACGCCAAATATAACATAGTATGATATTATATATTAAGTTCTTTAGTTACTTTAATGTAATCAGCATGTCCCGGACAGTCTGTATGGCTGTAATGTCTAGCTTCAGTTTCATACTCAACGTGTGCAACATTTATGGTAATTCCACGTGCTTTTTCTTCCGGTGCGTTATCAATATCAGCATATTGTTTCATTTTAGCCATTTTTTTTGATGATAAAACTAAAATAAGAATAGGTATTTATATTGTCATTGATAACAAATATTGAATACTAGAATATATTAATATGTAATTTAAAGGAATCCAACACTTTAGTTCATTTTAAAAGATAAAAATATATTTTACAAACAACTGCACTATAATCAAATTTTAATTTATATTTTACGGGTCTTTATGTTAGTGCACACACCAAAAGTGCCACAGCTGACATACTAAGAAGAAGCTAGTTCTCGACTCCTACTATAGACGGAAACATAACATACAATGAACATGTCAAGATAGAGTAAGGCAATAGTTTATTACTTGTTTGCTGTATACGGTATAGTGTAATATCGTTAGTTCATCTATGAATGTAAAGTCTATGATTTTAACACATTGTGATGTTTTAGATTTAAGAGTAGTTAATAAAAACATTATAATCACATAATTATAATAATGATTTATTAGTTGTAAAATATAAACCATATCCATTGACAAAATTATATAACTAAAGGTGGATTCACATTTTGGTTTTTAGTGTTCAAGCGTTAACCAATCAGATAAGGAATATCAAATAATGATAAAAATACAAATTGATTATAAAACGCTAGATATGAAATCCTAAAAAGTTGAAATGATTAAGCATTTGAATATAACATTAAGCGTTTGAAACGAGAGTCGTCAATCAAAATATTGTTAAAAGTTGATAACCTGTAACATGGTAACCCAGAATTGGAAAACGTAAGATTTCTTTTATAAACGTTGAAGTGTGTGTTCCCTTTTAATAAGATATTATTATTATTATTGTCACCGAATAACATTACTCTTGGTGATGGCAGCCGTTAGTGTCGTCTTGCCGTGATCTACGTGCCCGATGGTGCCGACATTGCAATGCGGTTTGTCTCTTTTGAATATTTTTTTTTCCGAAGGCGCCGCGTACATTCTGGCATGGCCCAACACCGGGCCCAGGGCAAGGGCATTATGCTTGCGCAGGATGTCGTTCATACACCTCTGCAGGGGAACATTGTATCTCTGCGTAACGACAAAGAAATCGGTAAAAATTGTTATCGTTACGTCACGACCCGTATTGAATACTCACGTGTATCGTCTGAAAATATCTATTCAACTGGGCCTGACATTTGTTTTTGGGCACTGAAAACATTTGAAAAATATTTGAAAACCGTCGAGACGTTTAACAGAAACACGTCTTCCGACATGTTAAGTAAATCGGACTTACGAGTGTAATATATTAGTTTTGTCGTCCTCAGTAAGGTGGACATATTTGTGGATATACCGCAAACGTTTGTACCGTTGAAAGAACGAAAATTGTGTATGAAAAAAGAAAAAAATACTATAACGTGAGATTATGATACTTGTGATTCAGTTTTCGCGTTTCTCTCGTCGTTGTCGTCGGCGGCCACCGGGATGGGGCTATCCGGTTAATATCGCCGAGCATGTGACTTTGGAAAGCATGGAAGAATAAAACACGGACATTGATTAGGTACATTACTCCAAGTCCGTTTATGATAACACGGACCATGGAGTAGCGGGTCAATATTACGATTATTTAAAATGTTACGCTTTTAACAATAATAATAATATATTAAATCGTTTTATAAATTATTAGAACAAACATGTTAGGTTTAAATTCATTTTCACGAATATCAGAATCTAATATCTATTTATTTATCTAGGAAGTTATAAATAGGAGGGGTTCAGATTGTTTTTGAAATATTTCCTAAAGGTTCTCGTTCTCGCCGTTTTATAATATAAAAAAAATTAATCACAAAATATACATTTTTGAGTCAGGGTAGGGTTTAATCCTGATCGGTCCCTCCGAAAATACGCCTCTGAATACAAATAATTTACATAGGTACGTAATATATTTCATATTTGTATAATTTTATCAATAAAAAGTACTTGTATATTATTGTATTGATATGTTTTATACTAATAAAATGGAGTCTTATAGTCTTTTATTTTATTAATAACGCGTATTACTATATTATTATAAATAAAATAAACTAAAAAAAATAACGAAGATTCGTAAATCATATCGTCTTGTCTCATCTTAGCATAGTAAATACCTATATCGAATTATTATCAAAAATTATTTTTATATGATAGGCCAGGCCGACGATCCACTCAGAAGCCCCAAAGCTCTGGTCCCCTCTGATCCCTCCCCTCGTTTTCTTCTACATACTAGGAGGTATATCATTTGTAATTAGAAAAAATCAATAATTTTAGTATCGATTTTTTATCATAATTAAATTAAATTTTATAGGTACCTACGGAAAATATGAAATATACAAGTAAACACCAGACAATATATTTTATTATCTAAAATATAATGCTGCGGTTCTCTTCTCTTCTCTTCTCGAGGGATTCCAGAGAGTAAACAAACACTACGTGACACATGTTATGTCTACCGACAACTAAATAATAGTTGCAATTACCTGAAACTAATTAGTTTGGTACGCAACGTTAAAAAATAATCAATCGTCCGTTTAAAATATTACGACAGATTTATAATAGATATACAACTATATTGTATAATGCATTAATATAATAATACCGTTGTGTACAAGGTATACAAACTCGGATTACGTATTGTAATTATTTTCTCCGGAACAAAATATTGTAAATGGAAATATAAAGAAAAAATTATATATATATATTTTTTAAAACGTACCCAATATATGTTATAAGAATATTTTTTATAATACTGTTCACAAAGTTTGTAAGATATTCGCATAATCTCCATTTATTGGCAAACTCAACGTTTCAAAGTTTTACTTATAATATTAATTTTTGTTTTATTTTATAAAACTTAAAAGGAACTATTGTTGTACTGGTTTTATATTATAGGTATATTTATAATCATATATATATATATATATATATATATAAGGTATTTAATATTTATGCGTAAAATAGAAGAAGAAAAAATGAATTTCAATTAAAATTAAATTAAATTTTAAATACAAAATCATTTTATTTACTGACGTTTAAGTTGAGTGTATTGAATATATTTTAACCAAACGTTGAAAAAAACATAAAGGTAGGGGATTAGTGCGAATTTCATATTTGTAATGTAATTTATTTTATTTTTTGAAAAATATGTACAAGGTACAAAATAGGATAGTTTATTTTTAATGTATTACGATAAAGTTTGATTGATAAAAATAATAAAATCCTGGTAGGTGTCTGTCGTTTGATCATAAAATAATAATGTAATATTAGAGTTTAAAGATTCTAATTGTAATACAATATAAATATCAAAAAAGCAAATCACCGCGATTTCAGACAAAAATGCTTGAGATCGCTTGAGATAAAAAAATATGGTCTGGAAATACAGGTTAGAAAAAGTAAAAAATATAGTTTTTGCTTGTTGTCAACTTTTTATTAAGTTTGACTTATTTATAAAAAATAATTTGATATCTAAACACTGTTTCGGACAGTTTCATATTATTGAAAATAACATTTTTTCTTATCATTCGATTATACATAAGAAAACTATAATATTGTATACCTACATAATAATAGTATTGTATAGGTATAGGTAGAGGAAAAAATAATATTATTGTTTGAAAATAATATTATTTATATTTAAATACTATAAACACTTTGAAACTTAAATTTTAAATTAAAAAATAACTATATTATGTATAATCACTCGTTTAAGAAAATGGTTACATAATTATTTAATTACTGTAATTTGTTTTCTAGTCATTCATAAATATGATAACACTGATCTTTTAAATAGTTTATAAGTTAAGGACGTTACAGTCAAACAAAAAAATAATAGTAAATAACCTCGCAAGGTATAGGATCTTTTAATGGAATCTAAAATAATTTTTAGTTAAGACATCATAATGATATCAAAAATAACTTTTATTGTTTATGAAATTATTATAGAACCTATTAATCGCATCAATTTTATTTGTTTATATTATATGTTGTAGATTTGTTATTAATAGAAAATAATAGTAAGTTAGTCTTTGAACCTATAAGGTTTAAGTTATTTGGGTTAATACAAAGTTTAATTTAAAGAATTTGACCATATTTTTTTATCACTGTCAACGTGTCAATTTTATAATGTTATTATAAAGCTCATGTACTCGACTTAATTGGGCTATCTTGTTGTTATCACAAAATTAATATAACTACTATTTCGCTATCGCTATTGTACAATGTTATTTATAATGATATCAGTTTATTAATTTTGTAAACACTTTACTTCTGTAAATTGAATTTACTCATTGTTTTATTTAAAATAATAAAATGTCATATGTATGTTATTATTTTACATAAATGGAAAGTAATATTATATTATAACATCTGCGCATAGAACTTATAGAACTAAAATTCAAAGTACATTATGTCTATATGTTAATATTTAAAACTATTTACGTTAAAATGGTTTATAAACAAATATCTTGATAGCTTATTTTTCTTAAGTTTTGACAAACATTCCATCTAGATTATAAATTATACGAAAAAAAAACCACAAATGTATTAATAAATCACAATTTATTGTATTATTTTTAATTTATACATAATACGTATAATGTAAATATATTTATTCTTCTTTTTTAACATAATATATTATTTTGTAACAAACTTAATTTAATGTCGACGAGGGTAAAAAGTTGAATAGTAGTATAATAATGTGAAAGACTAAAAAGAATATAAAAATAAGTAAACTATAATGTAAATAAATTTTTACCCAATTTTTTTTTTAGATTTTCTTTTAAAGTAAAAAAAAAAATATTTTTCATAATATATAAATTAATATTTCTATAGTTAGGACCATTTGTACACACAACATACAAGTAAATGATCAGTGTAAACATATTTGTTAAGTTAGGTTTATAATTATTTAAAGGGTTTAACAAAATATTTCCTATCCTAACATATTAAGATAGTAATAATACTAGTATTATTTAACATCCTTTGATAGCGTTTTTGTTTTCTTCCGCCGAACATTTCGGTTTTCTGCAAAACGAGTTTAAATTATAATTACATTTTTTTAATTGTTCAACGGTTCACCACCATTTCGTTAGATATAAAAATAATTACTTGGAATTAAAAGTCCTGGCCGTTATCTTGCACTGATACCTTCCTTTGGTGTCTTTTTGGTCGACTACTTCTGAAATATTATAAAACGTAATTATTTTAACGACATTTGTACATTATTCTACCGGTTTACAACACAGCTATGATAATAAACTTACGTTTTGTTAAAAATTCTGAAGGTTTGTTGCGGAACTTCATTGTCTGTGTACAACTCGATACGTTTCCATAATAAGTCGGATGGACTTTATGCTGTACGTTCGTTTTGATAACATTTTGTGTGCGACTTTGAATTCTGAAACAAATTTAAATGTATTTTAGTTTTCATTTATTTATTTAAAAATAAAATATAATATTATTATATTACATAATTCATAATTTTTAATTTGAAACATAAAAATTACTTCGAGAGACCAACATATCAGAAAAATAACCTAAACATATTATCATTGAACCGTGAATTTTCATAGAAAAGCAATAAGAATACACAAGATATTTTCAATAGACGTAATAAACATTTAATAGAGTAAAAAACGTATAAAATTGTATTCAAAAGCATACTTTTTCGCAAAACTAGTGGTAGTCTTAGTGGCGACACTGTTAGCAGTCTGTTGTGACGTTTTCGTTTTCCTCTGCATTTTTGGTTTCACCCTTTGCACTTCGTCCGCGGCGTCTTCGTCCGATGAACTGACTTCGTCCAGGTGCAACAATGCCTCCCTACTATTAGCCCTTTGTAAAAGTCTGGCCGCTTTCTTCTTGTTTTTGAGCTTCGCATCCGAATCATCTGGTCTGGACTTCGCGATATTGTTTCCGCCGTTCGGAAGTTGCACAGATTCGTCATCAGTGTATCCGTTTACAGCCTTCAGTATTTCGTCTGCAGCTCTATTTAGTTCTTCCAGCACCGAAACCTCCGCTGAATCAATAACCCTTTCTTTTCGACACCGTGCCGTCTTGTACGAAGTCGCCTTGGACTTATTGAGCTTAGGCCCCAAATCTTTGGGCATGTTCAACCAACTATCCCGGCCCGTGCTGAATAAATCCTGCGCTTGTCTCTGTGCTGGTTTGTCTTTCACCCGAAGACTGTTGGCGCGATATCCGACGTTACCGTAAATCGATTCCTTTTTCTCGGGCTTCTTCTTCTCATTGCACACTGGTTTTGGTTGTACTGTCATAGGAACCTGAAATATGAAAATTTGTATAACAAATCAGGTTACGGAATACTTTCAATTTGATTTGAGATTAAGATGGACTTTTTATATTTTGAATTTTTCTCCTACTCTTTTCATTACCAAAAATTTGGAGGTTAATTTCCCAACATCCACTTAACTTGACTTAACATATATTTTTATCTAATGTCTAATATAGTGGGTCTCATCGCTAATCTATTAAATTTATATTAAATAAACCTATTAATTTTAATATTTTTTTTTACCTATACAAATAAATTTATTGAATTTTAAAATAAACTACATTTATATTAATCCAATAACGTTTATTGAATAACCCACAGTAAATTATTTTATGACATATATTTTATTTAAGCTCAAAAGGTTAAAATCTCTTGTTTTAGCTAAATTGAAATAATCGTATCAAACAAAATACCTGAGGTTTTTCTTTTCGTCTATCTTTCATTATTTTGTATAATGGCAATAATACTAAATACACTTTACCTGTTTCAAAGATACAGTGGTGCACATTTTATTAAATTCTGTTTTAACGATTTCAGTTTTCGGTTTGTTTTTACGGTTATCTTGTACGATTTTCACAGGCACACGCTTGCTAGGTTGCTTTTGGATGACTTCTTCAAATTGGTTTTTTACCGCGTGAGTTACTTGTGCGGTGTGCACATTCACCGACTGAAATTGCGAACGATCTGATCCCGACGGTTTATCGTGATTTAACAAAACCGAAGTGACGTTCGGAACCACTAATAACGACTCGTAGGACGTGAAGTCCGATTTTTCCAATTGGTTATCTAAAAATTCAAAAATACAAACGTTACAATTAATATTATATTGCTTAATCGGTTGGCCTAAGGGCTAACATTAAACATTTCCAAAATACCTTACTTTTAACAATTGGTTTAAACTGCACATAATCTTCTACTAGGTATTTGATAGGTACTAATTTATATTACTTTTTTATTTTTATATAACATATTATAATAACGTGCTATCAGACAATTTCACAGAAAATTATCGATGGTTTAACAACATTAACCTAGTAATACTAACATTAAAATAATAACTAATAAGTATGTTATAAGAGTACCTATTGCAATTGTTTTACCTTTTAATGAAAGATAGTTACCTAATTTTGAGGTTGAATTTGTATAACATGCTCATACTGAACCGTTATTAGAGAAGAATCGAAGTGATTTCTGAGCCTTTGTTAGAAACGTTCTATTTTCAGCAAGGAGAAAACTATTATGAATTAATGGTGGTAGATAACATCCTTTATATAGTACCTACTACCATTAATAATCTCAAAATCGTATTTTATATATAGTAAATTTACTGATTTAATCGTTAGGTATTTGTTTCATATCACTATATAATAGGTAGTAAAATAATATATTTCGGTAACACTAAAACGTTGTTATTTCTTAAAATACTGACAAATTGTGACGTAGGCCAGTAGTCACCCGATTAAAACGAATCAATACAATAGTTTGGCGAAACCGGCCATATAATATGTTGTAGGTACCTTGAGAACAATGCGATTGTTTGCAATTATTATTTACAGTAGATATGAGTTTTTTCAGGTTCTTGCACTCGGCCGGAGGACGCCGGTGCAGGTCGTCTTCGTCGATACAGTCTGCGGCGGTGGCGGCCATGTACGACCTCACCTCCTCGTCAGCCTTTAAACTCTCCTCGCTAGTCTCGTCCGTGCACATGAGATCTTTGACGTACTCCAGCCGGCCGTGGATCTCGTCGCCGCGGTCGCCTGCGTGGCGCACCTTGATCAGGGTGACGTGCCGGTCGTCGTCGTGGTGGTTGTGGTGGTGGTGGTCGACCGCGATCTGCTCGTCGATGGTCCTGCTCAGGTCGTCCAGGGCGCCGATCACGTCCGGCATCCCTTTGGCCGCCCTCTCGCGTTTAATGTCCGCGCAGCTCTTCAGCAGGTTGTACTTCCTGGTCGCGGCGGCTGGCGTCGCGTACGTTTTGTGACCGCACCGCGGCCACGACGTACTCGCCGTCTTCTGGAACCGGCCTTGCGTGATCTTCGTGTTCATCTCTTCCAGGTACGTGCTGGGTTGTTCCGCGGTCCGGAACCCGGTAGTGTTCATTACCAGCGACGTGGACGACAGCTGGTGATCGTGGCCGGTGCCGCCACCGCCGCCGAAACACTTGGAGAAAGCGCAGAGGTCCGCTGACGCGTTCGTTTTGACGCCGTCGGTAACGTTGCACACACCGATGCGTACCAACAGTTTCTCGTGACACTTTGCCGAAGTATCTGCAACGTGCGCCCGAGATCACATCATATTAATAGTAATAGTACGGTCGTCCTACGACGATGCGTTCATGCTTTCAGCTACTAGGTACTACAACTACTGCTACAACTACTGCTTTGATAATCGACTATTATACTACCATGTTGTAACGGTCGAGCTTGCAATCTACTAATGATTTACAGTGAAATGAAAAACGCGAGATGGCATTTTTTCATTCACGAGCGTTGAAATACGTTTAGTTCTAAATTGTTCGTCCGTTTATAGGTATAGTTATTATAGTTTATAGAAATAATAAACAATATCCCAAAACTGCGATCAAGGTTGTATTACGATGAAAAATAAAAAAAGTATTTGGAAGGAAGGTACATCGCAAGCTTTACTGGTTAACACTACTGCTAAATGATGCCATACATCTTCTACCATGCAGCAAAAACAAAATGACTTTTTTCCAACAATATGTTTACACAATGCAAGCTGTGCAGCTAATGCATTACTTTATATCGTTTATGTATACAGGCCAGCTACGTTCAGAAATAATAATAATTAAAGCGATAATAATAATACGAGCGCACAACACAATAAAATACATAAAAAAGCTGTATGGTTAACGTATTTTTTAAAATTTATTTTATGTAAACCGTATCGCTTGTGTAGTTTTGTAATATTTTATAAAACCGTAGAAGAAAAAAATGTGCAGTTTACCAAAACAGACATAAAATACAATTTCATATTTCAAGGGTAAATTATTTTATTCGTTTACATATATTATAATTCCATTTTTATGTTTTCATAACTGTAAATTTGTAATACATTCGGTGAATGATGAAATTGAGACCTTTTAAATACACCGCGTTTTAGAAATCCAATCTATATAAATTATGTTAGAATATTGTTATAAATATTTTTACCGATTAATGAGTTAATTATTTTAATATTGTGTCATTTATATTTATATTTTATAAAAATTAATATTTTATGAGTTGTTACATTGCGTTTATATGCAACGAGTATATTTCAAAACAGGTTTACTTGGATAATTGGATTAAAAATGTACAAATATTTAAACAATAATTGAATTCTTAACTTAAATTGGGGCCGATATAAATAGATTAAATATATAATTTAGTAAGCCGAATAGTGAGCCGTACAATAAAAATTATTAAAAATAGCTATTAATTCTAAAACACACTTGTTGTTATGTTGGTGTCTACATAATTGTATTTTAAGTACGAACCTATATATGTATATTTTTAATGGACTAGAAAATATTATGTATTGTTGATCAACAAAGTATTTTTATAAATTCACCATTTGTTAAATATTTTATACTTTGAAATTGAATGTTAAAAGTAATACTTATTTTTTAGGTAATATCGCATTATTTATGTTTCATGATTTTGTTATATATATACTCGTATTTGAATCCTCAGTGAAATAGGTCCAAGTATATTAAAATATAATATTATAATAATATTCGAATAAACTTTATAAATTAAAGTGTTGACGTTACTGTTAATTGTATAAATAGATTTAATTCATAAACATAAATTATATTAATTATTATTATGCGAATTTATGAAAAATATTTAAGTATGGTTAAATCACCTCAAAGCAGTCAGTTGTGTAATTAATTACAAGCAGGGTAATTATATATAAGCAGAAGAGATTAGTGACTAAGAAACGAAAGCTTAGTGATTATAGTAGTTATTACAGGTGGGGTTCGTCTGGAACACTTGCTGACGTCGTCATATATCAAGTAAGTCATAAACATGTACCTATAGCGTGTTACGATGTTACCATTATACTAGTATTATAAAATAACCATAATTAATTTTAATAACTAAAACAAATAATAAAGTTTTATTTAACATATTATTTTGTTGAGCATTTATCGAATTCCTGTTGGTTATACTTATTATAGTGTATAAAACTTCAAAATAGTACATGAAAGAAAATCATACTGATTTACTATTATATGTATTAATAATTAATTAATTACATTTCACTATTTCTTAGAAATTGCATGGACTTGAACTGCGCATAATCCCTTAAATTCCTTCGATTTAATTATTTATTATAAATTCTGTATCAGAAAAATATATTTTAAGATTTTATGAAAGAAAAAAAATATTAGTTGGCTATATAAACCAATCTAACCAAATAAGTCTTCCCAATTCGTAACTCTGTCTCTTTATAATTGTGGCTAAGGTTTTCTCTCTCTACGTATGGTCCATTCTTTAATAAGTCAATAATACAGTAAAATGGCACCTAATACGTTAAAACAAGTTTTACTCGAATTTAGTCTGAAGTGTTCAAGACGTACCTCATGGGGAATATATACAATATTCGACGAGTTAAAGTTAGAAAATAAAGCGCAATAACCGTTGCATGTACATACCTGTGGTCGAAGAATTTCCACTGTTCTGGTACCAAACTGGTGAGGCCGTTCCGTTGTACGAATACCGATGTTTTTTGGGATCGGCAGGGTCAAAACCCACAGCTGTGGTCTCACCCTCAGTGAAGTTTACACGGGTCGAGAACCCGATGGCCTCGACCTGTTTCACTCTGTCGGCCACCGACCAGGAAGCTCGTCTACAGTCTACCGGTGTAGATTCCGTCGATGAGATTCTCACTTCGATTCCGTTGTCGGAAGCGACGCCGCCCGATGTGTCAGCATTTTGCTGTTGTCGTTTAAGTATGCTTTTCGGTTTGCTGTCGCTGGTCTCGTCTTCCATCATTGTCGTAGCTATCGGTACCATTTTTTCGGTCGTACAATCGTTGCTGCCGTTTCCGGTTCCGTTGATTTGCAAAACCACATCACTGTGGGGATCGTCACCGAACCGGTATTCTGGAAGTCCGTGGTTTTTTTCGAGTGAACGGTTGTACCTATTATGAAATAATTATTTATACGTTTTAATTGTATGATATCAATTGAATTATATCGAATGTTCAGTCCAACAGATGAATGGATATTAGTACAAACGGTGATCATTTTCATCTCTCCTCATCGCTCGTTTTCGATTTCAACCTTCTCTTTTCTTTATCTGACGCAAGTCCTCAACTATGACTCTATAGATTTACTTCACCAATCGTATATATTCTACCTCTTCAATTATAAAACATGACAAGACATCTTTATTAAATCTCTAATGATGTATACTACAAAATTACTCCAATCATTCGTCTTGAAATTTTACTACATTTATCATTAACTCTCATAATATATTTAATAAAAATTATATTAATTTACCTCTTTTTAGGCCGATATAGTTGAGCAGGCGCCGGTTTGTCATCCATGTCAACAATGTTTATCTTCCCTGGAGTAGCGTCAAAGTGCACCTCAGTTCTGCAAAATTCTACTTTCTTGTTCGCGTTCTTTTTATCGAAAACAGTTGGATCTTTGTCAGCCACTTCGCTTACTACCGCTATTGAATGTCGTTTCGGAACTTCATCTCTATCAGTTTGCCTATCAGTTGGCAGTTCTATGCTGACGGATAGTCGTCTTGTGTATACCTAAAGAAAATAATCAAAACAATAATTCCAGAAATTTATGAAATGTATTTAATATTATATTTCAACCTGTTCTTGGTCCTTCTCATCGTTTTCCTTGGACGCCGAAGCAGTTTCGTTGGGTTTGACGACATCAAAATAGGCACTAGATTTAGATCTTAAGCTATTGATTGCTTCGAGGATTTTCCCTTTGGTGACTACATTTGTATTGTACGCGTTCATTTGGGTGTTGTTGTTGATCTCCTTGGCGGTATATTTTTTGACTAGATCGGCGATTGATTCGCGGTCGACCGACGACTGCCGGCTTGAATTTGAAAGACCGTTTTCCGTTGACCGGCATATACCACTGTCCGTCGAAGAATCCATTGCCGATGGATCTGCGGCATACTTGCTATTATGATCCGACGTCACCTTTTCAAACCCGTAAGATTTGCGTCTATTGTACCACTCTTCGGTCCTGGCGAGCGTCGTACTTCTATAGTCTAAACTCCGTGAGTCTCCTGTGGGTTTCGTATCCGTTTCTATTCCATCGTCGTTTTTGTCCCCATTTTCGTCCTTGCTCTCTTCTTTATCCTCATTAAGGTGTCGCAAGTTGTTCTTGGTCTTCTTGAGACTTTCCACCGTGACGAAAGATGGTTTTTTTAATGGGGACGCCGGTTTTATCAATGAACTATTGTTGCCAACATCGTCTCCATTGACCGTGTGCAATTTCTTCCCTAAAACCTTCTTCAGTACATCTTCAAGTTCTCCGGTCATTTTATGATCTGGAACGACACGACTTTTCGACTGTGCGATTTGCAACGACCTCCGTAATCTAGAAGATCTGTCCAACGGCTCGTCCGATTCATGAACATCGTTACGTATTTCGTCGGTAGAACAACTTTTAACTCGGTTCAGGTTCGTTGAGACCGATTCATCGTTACTCACTTGGAAATTATTCGACGTTTTCACTGAATCATCAGACAAACCTTCGATTTTCGGCAACTGCGACGTAACAGCGTGTGCAGGTTTACGAGTTGGCGGTCGCCTAGTACTAATCGATCCGCTTCGACCTATGCTTGCTTTGTTTTTTTGTGAACTCACATCTAAAGGCCTATGTTCTAACTAGATATTAAAATTTTTAAAAACATTAATTAGTTGTTTCGATTTCAAACGTAATAATTATCATAATATATACTCGTCAACCAAACATTCGGTAAGTACTCGGTGAAACTGGAAATTACGTTAACATATTCAACGTATTAAGTTGTCATAATGTAGTTATTAAAAAAAAAATAATAATTATAAAATAATATTGTATACAAACAAAATCAAATCTAAATAAATAATATCATATACATTTTACCGAATATTTTCTCGAGTTTTATGATAAATAAATAATTGTTTTATTTTTTGACATACTCGCAATTTATCAAAGTGATTATCATTTTTGTCGAATATCGAAGACGGCCATTGAAATGCGCTTGAACCAGCCTGTCAGAAAATACAATATTATTCAAGTTTATTTAACAAGTTGTTATTATTATTATTCATATTATATTGATCAATTTTAATTATTTAACGTAGGTAATCGTAGAAATTTAATTGCATATAATATAGCTTACACTAGAATTATGCCACGAACTGGTGGTACTAGTTTGAGATCTGATTACTTGAACTGAACATCCGGCGGTGTGAGCTTGAAACACTTCCAGCTGTTTGGTTTGCTTTGTCTCCTCTTTGGAGCCATCGGCGAGATTCCTAGCTCGTCTGTCCACCACCTTTTTAACAATAATTATTTTTATAATATTATATTATAATGTATACGTTTTTTTTTCCGTAAGTCGATATGGACATAATGCATAAATTATGTTCGCACATTAACTGAGATTTGTCGTTAACAGACGATTGACTCGAGGATCACAGCTGACCGAGTAAATAGATAAAATAATACTAGTTCCGGTTAATGGACTGAACATAAAAATACGGTTAACGAGGATTTCTGACCTCGAAATTTGAATTGTAGGTTAGGGCAATGTCACGTTTCAGCAAAACCAGGTTCAGCAGAAGTAATTCTATTTGAAACCCGACGCCATTTTAATCATATATTCTAGTATATAGTTTGCCAAGGGCACATAAATGATAACTTGAGTTCGATGTAGTTACAATTGACTGGTCAAGTATGTTTGAATAAATATAATTTTAGTATAATAGTGGGTATAGTGTGTTTTTTCTAATTGGACAATTTATAAAATAAAAAAGATAAAAAAGTTTTAAGTATAAAATTTTAATATTAGTCATTATTATTATTAATAATATTAGTTATACTTATTACTTTAAAGTATAACGATAAGATCACAATAAAATCACCACCTTTAAAATACTGAAAATTTAAAAATGTTAATTTAATATCAATATTTATATTATATCTTAATATTATAATAACTTGTATTTTTATATTTTAATAATTATGTAAGAAACCGTCTACATCTACATAAACATTTAAACAAGATAAATTACAAAGTAGATTACAATGAAAATTAGGTCTAGTGTTCTGAATATTATCAAGATGGAAAATAAATTTAAGTTAGTTTTCTTTTGATTATGCTATTAAAATAGTATTAAACATAGAAAAATATAGTAAAAAATCATTCAATTGTTTTTTTAACTTCCATTTATGAAATCAATTGGTTTAATAAAATAAAATCGATTCATCCAACGAAAAAGATAGTAACTTCATTTTATCAATTGTTCAGGAGGAGTAAAATAAAATTCAAAGTTAATAAATTTTAATTTTTAATTTTAATATTATTTTATTATCTCTTTGGGTTAGATGGAAATACAATCATTTTCATGGTCGATAAAGAAAAAAATTCTTTATCAGAATGCAGTGTTAAAAGTCGTAACTCAAAAACGAAAAAAATTGAGTTATTACTTTCTTCGTTGGATGTATTGAAATAATCTCTGAGATATATACAGATATATATATATATATATATATATATTAGGTATATTAGTATATAGATATAGATATAGCTACTTGTTGGAATTTCAAATAATGAAATTATACATTACTTTTGTAAATATTATCATCTATGTAATATACTAATATATTATGTTTAAATATGTTTAAATATATAAATAATATTTTATTGTTTACTAATAATTACAGTTTTTTTAAAAATTAATAATTCATAATATGACTTATCGAAGTGTTTATTTTAAGTGTCAATATTGTGTTTTATCGAGGTATCAAGCTGTCTCTGTCTATCTAACGGAGGATATAAATTTTGATGTTTAGGCTGAACTTAAAACATATATATTTATTAAAAAATTTAAACAAGTATAATTCGGATGTAATGGCATATGGATTTTGTAAAATCATTAGATTGCCAATGTAGTTACAGCGTATTAAAAAGAAAATCAAAAACGCAATACACTGTTCTTTTTGCCAAAAGATGTTTTTTTAAAAAAAAAAAAAAACGGATTTCTCTAAATGTGTTCATTTTTAAATTTGGTAAATACTCCAAGTTCAATATAAACTTCATAATTAACTCCCTTGGGAGATTATGAGAGACTTGAACGTGTCATGTTATACAGCCGAACATTGATATGATCGGAAATAATTTGGAAAATACAGCGGCTGCGTTTATAGTTTGAAAACGTACTTATTGTATAATGTTATATTTTTGTGTACTCGCCTTTCCGTATTTGTGTTTAGTGTTTGCTGTGTGATTGGTCCATTGGTCTGCCTCGACTCTGGCGTGTTCCAATATTCCGGTCAGCCTGTCGAGTCTCGACCATTCTTGGACGTGCCTCTTGATGCCGTTATCGCTGTTCGACGGTTCCGTACCGGCTGTCGAGCTCCGTATCAGTGGAATCACCTCCATTCCGCCGCGTATAGGTTCGTGTCAAGAGCGCACGGTCATCAAACGGTCAAGTCGTCTGTGAACAACGAAAAACGAAATTAATAACCAAAAATTAAACATTATAACATTAACGGTTTTAAATTCAATGACTACAAAATATTATTGTATCTTGCAGGGCACGGACCTAATATATCTCGATCTATTTCGTTTGAATAAAAGTAATAAAAAATAATGGATATAACATATTTGGGAAATAGATAGATTTTATAGAGGTTTCAATCGGTTTGGGTCACGTTCAAAACATCATAAACCTCAAAACATGATGTCCACGTTCGTTGTTCGATTCCGTGTTATACAAATTATATTACAATATTTTTCTGCGCGAAAATCTGGAAAATCCGACGTGATGATACATCAGAAACATGGTAGATAACCGTGGTCAGGAGTAATCAAAATGCTGATCTTTATGCATCTATTCGTATTGTTTTTTTATTTTAACTCAATTCAAAATTTGACTATTTTGAGTTAAGCTCGTAAAATAATAAATCGATTGTTACCACTAAATTAAATGCTTATTTGAAACAGGTTCTGTGTATTTAATTAATAATTTTAATAAACTTTGGTATGTACAAATTATTTTTAGTTAAAATCGACTTAATTACATTTTATGTATCTCTAATTTTTCAATAAATTTCAGTTGTGTCGTTATTGTTGTTTCTGAGGTGTAGTATAATATATCTATATATTACTATAAAACATAACGCGTAGTCCTCCAAGTCACAACTCTAGAATTGTGCAAGCAAGCAGGAAGAGTTAAAACTTAAAAAGTATTAAATTTTAATTCAGTGAGTTTAATGAGTTTATTTTGTTATAAAATAAGTAAGTACCCAGTTATTTTTCAGTTAAATTTTATGAATTCAAGTTGAATAAAATATTTTTGCATATGTTTTTATACCTATATTTAATTTAACATGCAACAACAATGTTTTTATTTAAATAATTTTAAATTTGTCAATATAAAATGTCCTAAATCTATTTACTAATTGTAATATATCCGCGAAAAATTAAAAATTTTGACTACATTTTTTTTTTCAAATTATTATTTAGGCTACGGATTATAATATTACTTTTATAACTTGTTAAAATAAACTATTTATTTTTTAAGTTATGTAAAATTTGAAAATAACCATTTTAAAGAGTATATTTATATGAGAATTAAAATTTAAAGTAACTTATTACTTAAAAATATCCAGAATAACTTAATTTAATAA
Source organism: Eriosoma lanigerum (assembly GCA_013282895.1). NCBI lineage: Eukaryota > Metazoa > Arthropoda > Insecta > Hemiptera > Aphididae > Eriosoma > Eriosoma lanigerum. Next base: position 59,566,555 of record CM023357.1, on the reverse strand, counting down.
GTTAAAAAAAAACATTAGTTAACTTGCCCATCCTTGGTATCCGTGTTTACCAATTGTAATATAATTTATTTAAGTTGAATTTTCCAATAAAAGTGTAGTATATTGTCGGTAGATTTTTACCGAATTAAATTTAATCGTTAATATTGTTTTGTCCGTGGCAGTCCGATATCGCGTACTCGTTCTTCACCAGACCGAAACCACGTATTCATTATCATTATCCATTATTATTACGTATTATTATCACCATAATTAATCGCAATGGCGAATATTATATAACGTCGCCCAGACAATATTATTTATAGGTTTTTGTGTTTATTAACGAGCCCCTCCGGTTATTATTATATAGATAATAATAACCGCGTGTCACCGTGCAAACCGAAATGTGAAGTGAACCGTTTCGACTTTGCCGGGGAAAACAAAACATTCCAAAAGTTCGCTGTCGTGCACCCACCCGAGAGCAGGTCCGTGACCGGAATTTCGACGCGATACGTATACAGGGTGAATCTTTGGTCGATTTTAATGTTTTATCGAATCTCCCAATCATATCAATACACATGCTATTGTAAAAAATTTAAAGACTGTATAAAAAAAAAAAAATTGTAAATATATTAGGCACTTATATGTTTTCGACCGGATTGCCACCAACCGAGAGAAAATTGGTGCGATAATAGATAAAACGATCGCTCCGTATGTTATATTATGTTGTACGATAGACGATTTATGGGCAAAGAACGTTAAAAGAATGAGAAAGGAGAGAAAAAAATATCTGTCGTCGCGCTGCGAAAACAAACGAACGTGTATAATACACGAGAGCGACGTAATAAATTTCGATTTGCGTAGGTCTATGAAAATGTGCATCGATTTTTCGCAACAATAATAATATATTATTATACATGTTTACCAAGACCGTGCGCTTTTGTCGCGGACAAACGCGATACAAATGTTTCAAATAAATTAAGCGCGACATGACGATATTCTTATGATAATTGCGGATAGTTTCCCACTAGAGGATTAAATAATAATTATTATAACAGTGCACACTATTTGAAAAGTTCATTTTTTTTTCATCAAAATAATATAAACACACGCGCAATACCTGTTTTAGCCTGTAGCATGATAATGAAACAAAACATTGGATTATCTTTAATTTTGAATGATATATTTTTTTAGTCCGTGACCTATATTCGTTGCACAATAATAATAAAATATATAGTACGCTTTTCACTTACGGGAAATTATTGCCCAACATATTGTGATATTTTAAGATATCATTTCTATATAGGTACCTTATTTGTTATTGAATAATATTTTTCGCGTGAAATAATTGTAAATCAATTATAAATATTATATAAGTCTTATACGATGTTGCGAATATTGTTAATAATAATCATTAATATTGTGGAAAATTCATTATTATATAATATTTGTATTTTTATCGTTACACAAGTCAACGCGACATTCTCCATAGGGTACTTTGTCAACAAAACACTATATAATAATCAATTATTTGTTAAAAAAAAAAAATCACGATTTCTGTTAGATATAAAGAGTAAATATAATAAGTAATATCAGTAGTTATATTATATTACTCGAGTTGTATAAAAAAGTTAAAACTACTTTGGTGCTTTGCGGTGATTTTAAAAGATATTATTTCAGACTTGTGTCTTTAAACATTTGTACGAGTAATATGAACCATAGGCGTGCACAGATGAGAACGAAATTGGACATAATATTATATTTTCGACGAAATTTTACGGTTTTCTTATAGGAATGGATAACTGAATAAGTCGATATTAATCGTATTACTTAGAGTTATATCGTATTTTTTCATAATTTATTTACTGAACGAAGATGCACGCACACGAGTAGGTATATCGAATTACCTACTCAAACCGATGTGCGTGTGTATATTATTTGATATTTTTTTAAAAAGAACTCCCAAATTACGTAACGAATATGCTTTTATGAGTTTTATTTTTTATCATAATAGTAATTATTCGTCGCCGCAGTCATCATAACGACTGGTTTGCACCGCGTGAGATCCGCCGACTACGCGCATCGACCGACACTATACTGTTACCAAGGTATAGGTTACGTATGTTATGATATATACCGCGAAAGAGGACGTGTGGTTTACAAGTTTACAACGTAAATGTCGTATGACTTAAAACGTCATTGTTTCATTTACAAATTAGGTCTGTGCGCAAAGGAATGAAGGATGTACCTACACCGCTAAAAGAATTGCGTGCTCGACCGGTAACACATTTTTATCAAATTGTTATAATACAAAAACGTGTCTCGTTTATATTAAGAATAATTAATATTGTACAATACGGTTAAAAATGAAATATTGAATGGTGGGAAGAAAGTGAATTTGAAGCTGTCGAAACGAAAATCGAATAAAAACCGACAGTGAAAATAATAAAATATGATATTGTGAAAATAATTGTATAGCACACGTTCACTAAACCGGAACTATATTGTTATAGTGGAGCTATATTATACAAAGTTTTATAAAGGGATGGATATTTTTGTGTTTTCGTTTCATCACTTTATAATATAAAATACGATTATACCAATATAATATTTTGATGTGTTCGTTCGTATTCAAAGGGTGATCGGAAATTCGTGTGACAATTATGACGTTCCCACCTCAGTAATATATTGTAGGCAGTGCTCGAATTGGGAAAAAAATTAGTTTAAAAAGATTTAAAACTGCGTTCCAAAAAAACGGCGGTTTTGCCCTCTCCCCTCTCAAGAAAACATAAAATTTTTTTATTATATACTACATTTCAGCTACATATATGATATATATGAGTATTGAGTTCTAAATATAATCTATGTAAGTTCAGTAAATGATTTTATGTTCACATAATTAGCCCAAATTTGCTACATACATTCAGTCATTTTTTTTTTTTTATATAATTCAAATTCCTATTTTGATAGTCATATACCAAATACCTACATATATCACACAGTAGTAGGAATAATTTTGATTTTAAAAATATTTAAAATTGTATAGTTCATTATATCATGGATAAAAATTTAAATCCATATTTTAAGAAAAATTATGTCGGGTATTAGTTTGTGCCGTCCCTCCGTCTCAATATATAAAAATAAAAATAATTGGGGTACGCAAAAATAATATAAAAATAGTGTTGGAGCTTCATCCTCCTCCACCCCTTCAATTCGAGCACTGATTGTAGGTACCTATTATACGAGCAATTGTTATTGTTACGGTCAATAATAATAATTAGCGGTTAAACTATATGTCGAAATATCACATATTTTTCTTTTGTTTTTGTTTTTCGACGAAATTTAAACGTACACGTAAATATAATTGAATGATTATATACCTACGTATAGGTATATTAAGTATGTATTTTCAGTTACAGAAAATAATAGTAACAGATTTGCTCAGAAATAAAAATTTGTATAAATAATGTCTACCGTCTCAAAAGTTTGAAATTTAGAAATATCGCGATATAATAATATATATTATTTCTGTTATTTAATCAATTTTTTTTAAATATGAACAATTGTAAAAGTTTATGAGCATAAATTACTTATGCTCTAAGTAGATAAATATAGTATTTAAAATTTGTATATTTATTTTCGAACACTCAGTCCATATTCAGGACATTGTTAAAAAATATTTGAAGCTTTTATAATTATTTTAATATAGATATTTTCTGGATATAATTTTTTTAATTTTCTTGAAATCAATATTATTCTAATTAATTTAAAAAATGTATTAGATGACATATTTAAACATTTGTATTTATGGCTTCAACTACTACTTTTGACATCTTTTGGGGCTACATAATTCATTCTAAATATATCAAATTTTATTTTAAAATATATAATTTAGCACTAAAAACTTGTAATATGCATTAAAAATTAATAATAATAATTAATAATAATTATATTTTCCTGTATATTACCTAGATTATCACGATATTGGTTACGGTATTGGTGGGCACTAGGACTTAATTATTGAGGATATAATCATTATATCCATACGAAATATTTGCAACTATAATATATTTAGGTATAAGTATATAAGTATCCGTATACTTAATTCTTATGCATAACGTGCGCGCGGTTATCAACTCTCGTAGATTTTAACTCTGGTAATAACCACTATTTCTCGTTACCACCTAGTTATTATTATTATAGTTATTTACCTATGTTGTCGTCACGTATTATATTATTATAGGTTAGGTTAGGTTTGTTGTGTTCTATCATCGGGACCAAAGCTCCTGTGTGGGCGCAACAACGTCATCCCACTGATCACGCTTCTCTCGTAGGCCTAATACAATAATATAATATAATATAATATGCAAACACGAAAAATATTCGTTTTCTCTTTCTGATTGGATTTTTAAAATATATATATATTTGTACTCGTATTTACACGTATAGCCTGGTCGAATAATTTAGATCAAAGCATTGTAATAATTAAACAATGAATCCGAAATCCCGTGTACAGAATTCCGAGAGTAGCTTAAAATTCGTTAAAATCCAGGTGTTCGTCGAATAAGGCTCACTTTAAAATCGTTATTATTGCGCGGTACGAGAACGAATTATACAGAGCGTTTCCTAAATATAAATACGAACGTAGCATTTTTCTTCTAAACCGTTGCACTATAGTAATAACGAACATTTTGCAATTAAAAACATTTATCGTTTTCATTAATAACGCGATTGTTTTACGGCGAACTTATATTACTTCATATTGTTACACGATTTTGCGTTAATATTTAATAAACCTACGAGCATAAAGGGGCCCATAAGTAAAAATTCAGGGAGGGGGAACAAAAAAAAAATATATTTTTTTTTTAATTTCGCTATTTATATGTAATATTTATAGTATACACAGTGTCTTTGTGATTATTACACTAAATGTAATGTAATGTAAACTATCAATATAATTACAAAACGGCATTATGATTTTGCTTATATTTAATTTTTAAATACTTATCCACCACAATTATACTTCTCCCTCCCCTGCCCCTCCCTGTGGGCGCCCATATCCACGTGAAATAATACGCGCAAATATATCATAATTTGGTATCGTTCCGTATTTACTTGTTGAGCAATCTGTATAAGATTATATATTATATTATTTATAACATATACGCGTGTACGCGAATATTCGTTTTGCATTTTAATGGAAATATCTTTTGGGGTATCATACTCGAGGGACGCGGTCGGATTCCTGTTTATTCTCGTTTTACACAAATTTTCGTATGCATCGCAATATTTTAGATGATTTAAAAATATTTTAATCTTACGGCCGATGCAACGCACCGTTGATTCCACAACGATATTACCTATTAAATTGCTGAACGTAATTATAATAATATTATTTATATATATTTTTGTTTCGCCGACTGCGACGTCGACTAGATTTTTTGTGACGGACGATCGTTTTTGGTAATTCTCATTCGATCGATATCGAGATGAAAGTAATATATTTTATCAATATAAACATTTAATAAACTGACAAAGAAAGATAAATAATAATAATTATCGTCACAATAAAAATATTTTATTTATTAATTATTAAAAATTTAACCATGATAAATTTTAATTCAATTTAAATATTACATATTAAAAAATGAGAAAGTTTACTACAAATAACTATAATTAATTTCCAATAAATACATTCAATCATTATAAATGCATTTTTACTATAATGAGAACGATGAATCTACATTGGCAATGGTGATTATATTCGATTAATCGATTAATAAACAATTTGGCGTAGATAATGAGTAAGAAAGAAAGTAAAGAAAGGTACATAAAATATAGTGGAACGTTGGAGTACTTTAAAATTTATTAAGGTCAAAAGAGTAAGAACAGATCAGATAGTAAATTTTCAATAAATTTTAGGTTTATGAAATGCCTACTATTCCAGTCAAAGTTTCAATGAAACATAGGTATAATCGCGATAAATATAAACTACATTATAAATTATAAATAACTGTAAATGTTTAATCGTTGGAAAACTTTGTAAGAAATAATCCAATGTTTGGAAATACGCAGAGAAAGAATTTTGTTTGCCGTCGCCGTCGTTGCAGTTATTTATTTCACAATGAATGATCGAATCAAATAGTTCCGCGATCTGCAGCGAGATCCGGATGATTGTTGCATTACATTTCGCGGATTGTCCGACGATAACGAACGTTTGTTATTACTTTATTGCTTTTGTTGTACACTTGGGTGTAATATTAACGCGAAACAAGAATAATTTTGTTTGCACATTGGCTTTCACGATATTATGCGATTATAATTTAATTGACCCGAACCGGTCTGGGTATAATATAGTGATTTTTATTGTTACGACCGCGGACCGGTTTTCGCCAAGTTGTGATTTCGACTAAAATATAAGTTTCGACATCGCGTGAACAATGCCGAACGGTCGTTCGGAAATTGTACACGCGTACAGAGTAAAGACACGCCGGCGTTCGGTTTTATATCCGATTTTATCGTTCTCAGACGCGCTTAGACTACATGCCTAGCATATTATTAATATTATTATTATTATATATCAACATCCCACGTAAATGAAATAGCAGAAAAGATACGTTATTTTTTAAGGATTATCGAGGATTAGCATAATTTAACATTATTATTAGAAAAAAAAAATCCGATTTATTTTTAAAAAGTAACACGTCTGCAGCAGATCGTAATAGGTCGAGTGTTTTTTTTATTATATGATTATAACATAGTTGTTTCGATCCATTTTTGGAAGTATATATTATATTATTTTATATCGATTGAAAAATGGGCGTTAAAACCGCGAGTGTGTTTATTTTGAATATTATAAAAATTATCGAAAACAACAATAAAAGAATTCGTATTGTTGTGATTCGGGCACCGGAGTACAATTGCTCGTAACGAGGAAATTCAATTAAACCACCCACGTGAATGATATTTTTATGTTTTCTCAGGAAAGTTTTTTCAGAACATCGTACGCACTGAATATATCGATTTGAGTAGTTTTAAGTCTCAAACGAGTTTAGTACTACATACATACAAATATAAAATGTTTGAAAACGTTTCAGTAACGTTAATAATAACAATATATTATTTAGAATATTAACAACAACACGAGTAGGGTGTAAGTTGAAGACATTTTTTTACATTTTTAATGATTAAAATCATTTATACCTTTCTTTTATATTATAAAAAAACATTGTACTGTACATTAAAAATAAACTCAACGTTTAATCTTCAATCATTTTTTAAATGGTTAAACTTAATAGCGTGTAAAAACTAAAAATATTAAAAAAAATTATAATTAATAGACCAAGTATATATATATTTTACATTATACTTGTATTATACTGATGTAGTATCTATAAATAGACAAAATTGTAAAATACTTATTATAATAAATAATCATTTTTCTTAACGCTGCAGTAGGCTTATATACAAATAATTATCATAATAATCTGACACACACTAATTATTTGATCTAAAATTACGCATGTGCGCTGTGTATAAACATTATACAGTCGAGTCGCGATAACTTGAACCTCGATAACTAGATTTTTTTTATTCCCTTTTTTTCCATTTTTGAACAGAACACCGAGAGGGGAGTGCCTTCGCATTACATACTTTTCTTTTTATTCCCCTAGAAATTCCATTCATTATAACGTTTTTTAACGTAAAATTTTAAAATTATATTTGATAACATAACTCGAAATTTTGATTTAATTTTGATATATTCGAGTTAGGTATCTCGAAATGAAGTTTTATCCTCATTCAAATTCGAATTATTGCGACTCGACTGTATTATAATTATTGGCAATGATATTATAATGTTATATGTATGTTCGTCATATTTCTCGCGTCGTGACACATCGCGGCGATATCCCATCAACCCACCTGTGGATTGCCCGGAATCCGAACGCTGATCCGTACACGTACGCGTGTTTTCCGAAACGTAAGATTTTTTGTCGATAAACCACAGTATTCAGTTGTGAAATCTACCATAGTCGGTAACCTGTGTACCGACAATATATCAACAATATACCGACATAATACATAATTAAACAATTTACACCGTGCAGTTTTAACGGATTAACAAACTATTGGAAATTGAAAACAAAAACACATGAATGTGACGTGACGCGATATGCCGGAAGTGCCGGAAGACTACAACATAATATAATATCGTACAATATTATCATTTCGTCGATACAAGTATGTATAATTATGTAAAAATGGATAAATTTTAAAATGCACTTTACGGTTCTACTATAAACGCTCGGTGTTTCAATTTTGTTATCAGAAAAAGTGTATCGGGATAAAATTGATAAACAAATAATATTATTCTGTCGGTCATGCCGCGAATGAAAATCGTATATCGCAATGGTATAGTAAATTGCGATTTGTAATTATGTTCAAACACACGTCCGATGTACGTGTCCGACTAGAATCAATCACGGAAGACGATTGATAAATAACAAACGTCCGATTGTATTTCAAATAAAATAATAATATTATATTCATAGAAATATGATTGTCGAAAACAATAAATGTATTATTTATTGTCGTCCGGGCTCGTTTTGTTCGCAATCGATAAACGACGACTGTCTATATTATAGTCTAGACAAGTGTTTCTCAACTTCTTTGAAAAGTGTTTTTTAAGAAAGTTTTTTTAGAAAAATAGGTCTTCAACTAATTATTTAGAATCGTCATATTTAATATTAATCTATACAAGTATGCGAAAACATATGTTTAGGGGTAGCTTTAAAATTTAATATCCAATTTGGGAATCGGGACAGAAAAACTGTTGAAAATTACTAGTATATACTCTAGACTATAATAATTAAAAAGTATAACATTGTGCGCATGATCAATAATTTCAATTTAATGATGACGTGGGCACTACTCTTAATTATTTCATCAGCAGAAATGTGTATACGTAAGTTATTTTCCCTGATTATTATATACTTATTATTCTAGACAATTATTGATTATATATTGTAGTATTGTGCATATCCGAAGAATGGAGAAATGTACAAAAATTATGGTGATTCTAAAGTCGTGTGAATGTGTGATTCAAATTTTTAACAGGGTATATAAGTTTTTATAGCGATCTGTATAGACTGTAGTCGCTATAAAGAAGTTGAATGTTTATTTTGAATATTAAGAGAGTTACTTTGGAGTAAAATATGAAAGGAATGTTTAATTCGTTTTTATAGTTTAATCTGGATTAACTGTTTTGTAGTTTTATTTGTTAAAATATATTTTTATTTCAGAATAAATTAGATAATATTTTATATGTATAAATACAAAATATTTCCTTAAGTATTTAAGCATTTTATACAGTTTTAGGATAAAATACATAATATAATTTTATATTTAATCATTTAATTTTCTTCAGGAAATAATGTTCTAGGGGTTAATTACGATACCTACTTTATTTGGATATTTTGAAACAGTATAAATTTTAACCATTCTAAATGAAATGTGTTTTTTTTCAATACGTATGTATACATAATATAAAATGCGTTCTCAATTCTACTTTTTTTTTTTTTTTTTTTTTTTAGTGGGCGCATGCAAAACTTGTATTATAAGATTATAATATGATAAGCCGATTTTATAAATGTTTTGTTTAATATTGTTTTATTCTCAACAGTAGGTATATTATCGTTCTCGCTGCAGCTTCCGGGTAAGGATAAAATATAATTTACGCTTCGTGTATGTTGTCATGACTATTTATATCCATAATATGCAATTATAATGTGTATTCGGTAGTCGGCGAGAAAAACGACTGTAAGTTTTGGCGCAAAATCCTTGGACCGGGTCGACACCTCTGACACGATTTTGCGGACACGTATTATATCACTAATCGTATCGCGGCTGTTTTTACAAGAATAAATCGCACACGCTTCCTGAATTTGAATACCCGTTCGAGAACTTTTTTCCATATACAGCACGTGTTAAGTACTTTCCAACAATCGTCATAAAATCCTAATTTGGTAGACTCTCGCGCGTATTTTTCCTACTACCTGTTTGCATATAATGCGATCTGTCTACGCGACAAGTCGATTATTAAATATTCTTATACGTGTAATAAAACGGCTAAATATTATTATGTATGTATAGTAGATAGGTATATGTGTTATTATAAAAAAAAAAAATAAAAAAAATCGTAATCGGATCGCGCAATTGCAGCGGACGTATCCTGAACCCTGAATAAATAAATAATAATATATTCTAATAAAACGTCGAAAAAATTCAACTCGCACGTCCGTCTGTTTTTGACACGCTTCGTAATAATAATAATAATACGGCTCATTGTTGTTGTTCGCGACTTACGAGAAACGTAATCTGCAGCAGCCCGTGGACGAGTATATTCGAATACTCGTGACAGCACAATGGAGTCGCCAAATGGATTTTATACATGCGATTTGCCCTCCTGAAATTCTCATTTTCGTTCTATTTAAAATAATAATATTATTGTTGTAATAAACTCTTCGTATACGGAAAAAAAAATATATATATAGTTACATCTACTATTTAAATGGTCACCCCAACTATAAATCAAGGTTACACGGACTATATTTTAACATACGTAGTCAGGAATACTGAAAGTATATGGTTGATATAATTATGTTAGGACAATTACGTAATATAGTTAAAATCAACTATATATTAAATAGTTTCAGCAACAACATGTTATGATTATTCCAATCAAATTATTAGATTAAATATATTATTTTTAACGATATATCGTATAATACGGGGACATATTATATCTAATAATAATATATTAACGCGAATAAACGTGTAAAAAGTTGTAATTAAAAAACTCGAATCGCGGTTAAATCGCAACACAAATAATGTTATATAGTTAGGTTATGTATTTTATCACGCTGAGCTTGTCAAAAAAGAACGAGTACAGTAAATTTTAAAGAATTTTTAGAGTACAGTTTAACGTCCTGGGCTGTATTATGTTTTTGGCCACCCATGGGCATTACGATTTTGTCAATTCACCACTCCTCAAAAAAACGAACACAAGTTTTTGTAATTAAAACAGAAATAGTCAAACAGACAAAAAATGTATCCTTGTTTCTTTTTAAATATATTATGTAGATATACCTACATAATAAAATCATGAAATACACAAAGGGCTTAAGAAATATAAAAAAAAATTATATTTATAATCATCAATAAATTTTTTGTAATCAAATGTCAACTAATGACACGAATACACGATAGCCGTCTTACTTCTACATAAAAACGTTCTATATAAAAAGAAAACAATATTTGATGAAATTTGCTGGTCTAGTAAAAATTTGCCGCCTTTTCAAAAGTTTCCACTTAGGGGCACGGGATCGTTAATCCTCCCTAAATTCGGCCCTGTTACCGTCATAATATCATGATGTTAAGAACCCCTTCGTATATTTATTATTGTTTTACGAGTTTGGTTCGCGATTAAGGTACGTTACATTTTAATAGGTATGCTCATTGCGCACGATCTGTGGCTGTATCGAGTTCCTTAAAATTTCGACTTTGATATTTTCTAATAATTATTTTTCTATCGTTATTGATATTTATAATATTGGAATTCGTTTTTTGAGTATCTATACCTACAGTATAACGTTTGAAAACAGCGTTTTGGCGCAAAGTCTACGCGGTTATCACAATCGCGGCCCGCGGAAAACGTAAAATAAATCACAAACCCTTTGAAACACAATAATAATAATAATAATAATAATAATAATAATAATATTCTATCCGATAAATACGTCACCACAGTGTTCACCATACAGTATATTATACGCACAATAAATACTCGTATAGTCAGCACTCAGGGTCATGTACCCGAGTAGTATATATACGTTCGACTTTGCATGCTCTTTGTGTTTCTAAACCGAATGGTCGTTAAACATTATCTGTACACAGAAATCTAATTTAGGTATACACAGAAACTAAATTTGAATAAAACGTTGAAAATATAAAGATAATATAATATTATTATTGTGTTTAAAACCTTAGCGCGTATATATATATTATAATATTATAAGTACGAGATATGAAATTAACTATAATATATACGTAACTGGGTCATAAATATGAGTATGATCGCGAACAGGAAAATCTAAAAAGAATATAGGTACAACACACGGTGTTACCCGATTTAAAAAATAACGATTTATGGTCTAACGTTAACAGGTGAAATTAAATGTTATTATGAATGTCCGATTTTCCACCGACCGCCTCAGTGTTATATTAATTTTTCGTGTTGCTGTTGCAGGCGGGAAAATGTCCGTCGTGCCATCCCTTATAGGACCCCGGAGATCGTTTTATAAATATTTAAATTAAGAATGTCATTTATTTCGATATTAATTAACTTTATGTCCTCCGCAAGTTTAATTTTAAATATTTGAATTATATAGCCTATAAGCTAAATATAATTAAATAATAATTTATTATATCCGACTAGATTTATTGCGCTTTTATTAAGTATTTTAAAAGCTCTGAAAAATTATGTGAAACGACGAATTATAGACTGCAGTAAAGTATAACATGTAGCGCAGATAATAGGTCCGTGGACCGTGGAGCTACATACCGATGTAAAAGTAAAAACAAAACGTTCAGAATCTAAAATAATTTAATTTTTATAAATTATTATTATTATTACAAGAATAGTATTGTAATTTATTTTTTCGTTAAATAAAAACATATTATTATAATACCATATAGGTGTACCAGGTACCTATAATATCACAAAAAATTTAAAAACTTACTCATAAAAAAACATAAGATAAATTTAGAATAATTTGCAACTCAATAAGTAAAAATTTTAAGCGAGTTATTCAATATTGTTTCCAAAATAAAACTGATATTTTCGCTGTTTTGGACCGGCACGTCAATATATTTTATACGTAAAATAATAGTATCACGATATTGAGGCGAATGTCTTTCGCGCACGACATTATATGGTAATAATTTAAAACGAAAAATGACTGACCTCGAGAAGAGTTTCGATAAGAGATTTTTAACAGTTTTGCGAATTCATAATACTATATTATATTATATCGTGTGATTTAGAGACCGTGACGGAAATTGAAATACCAAACCGTAAACCCGAAATACATATATATATATATATACGTATAGCAACACTATATTATCATTATAAAACTCATAGAAACGTTTCGGTAAAATCTGACAGTCGTTATCGTTCCACCAAAATTTGTTTACTAATAACTACTTAAGCAGTAAACAGCGTACGTTATGGTTTGCAAATAACTATCAAATTTTTAAACGCAATTAACTCATTATATTATAATAATAAATAATGTATCTACTACAATGTTATGCTAATAATTTATCATTTTTCTGTTGGGTGCGACCTACAACAACTGGGTCGTATTATACAATTATTATGCGACTGACGAAATCTCATCAGACATTTAAAATACCTTTTCTGTATTAGTTGAATTATTTTTTAAGCTTATATCCGCTGATTCAATAGTATCATCTACAAAATAAGTACGAAGATGCAGAATATTTATTATTGTTTTTTAATTTATTTTTTTTAAAAAATTATTATTTTGCCCCCCCCGATACCGAAAATTCAAACATATTTCACCGACCTTGATGAAAGCAGACTTGTTATTTAAATACACGCATTACAGTTCACACGTTCACTACTGTTTATTATTATAAATATTCTCAATATTATATTATATTAGGTTATGGCCGACCCGTTGACGCGATGCTGTGCGTATATAATATTATGATAAATATCGGTTGGAAACGCGCCGGAGTATACATACGAGAAAATACTAGTTTCCGTATTTGGCAAAACGAAGCCGGTCATTACCGGACTACGTCGGTTTTTTCCTATATAAATATTTTATTCTCGGCGTTTTTTATTTCTCTTATTCTTTTTCTTCTTCTTTTTCTCCCCGTCGAATTCTTATCGTTCTGCGTGTGCAGCGCACAACGTACGTAGTATATTATATAGGTTGTTACAGGTTAAGTATATTATTTACAATACGTCGTCGTATAAAATACGATATATTACGCTTTTTATAAACGCGTCGAGATTTTAACAGATTCTATGTACATAATATTACATATTATACAAGACGTATTACAGAGACTAAATAGATTGAGAAAAAAAATCGGCCAAAAATATACTATATAGGTATCTATTGATAACAGAGTATAATGAAATTTTCACGAAAAATGCGAATTTAAAACCATATAATATAAGTTTTTTAGTATATATAACGCTCGTATAATATGCCTATTAAATATGATGTTTTAAATTAAAAACTATGGAAAAAGAAAAAAAATGTTGTCAATATTTTTATCATTTTTAATCTCAGAATTTCGTGCTATAAAATAGGCAGAATTACGTACATTTCATCAAAATTACAGCAATATTGTTTCGTTTCATTTGCGAAATATAATAAAAATGTATGATACGAAAAAAATATAAATAGGACCGACGCATAAAAATAAAATGGGAATGAATTTTTTTATTTTAATTTTTCATAAGGTATTTTATTGATAATAAATAATAATACAAATTAAATTGTATTACTCAAAATAATAGAAAAAATATTAAAATTGTTTAATATAGGAATAGTATCTATAATCTAAAATATATAAAGTATTTAATGGACATATGTGAAAAAAAATATAGGAATGTAACTAAATTCTTAGTCCTAGTTCCACATTCATACCACTTTGTCGCATTATGTAGGCGGTAATCAACTCTTTTGTGCGACTGTTATTGATTTTTTTTTCCCGCTGTAATATTTTTATATCTTTACTCATATAAACTGAAAAAAAAACTCGACACATTTGTTCTTGAGATACCATTGGAAACGGGAAAAGTCTTTGCGCGCGTCGTCCAAGAAGTCGATTAATTATTATTATTTTCAAGGTTCAGTAGTAAGGTACACATCGTGCACATATTACATGTTTTTTTCAACGGAAAAATTAACGTCAATAATATTATTTACACCTTTGAGTCGTTTTCACAGTGTTTTAAGTATAATGTGATTATTGGATATTTGTATATTTTATTCATATGAATTAATTAATTATCTATTATTTGTTTTGTTTTTTTTAATATTTGTACGATAATTGTTAATATTATTGTTATTATTGTATGATTACTATTATTATTTTATCACATTTTCTTCGTCGCACTGTTACAATAATAGCATATAATTATTTCAATTATATATTTTTGAATTGCACTATTATCATTATTTATTATGATAATGAGAAGAGCATGTTATTATTTACGTGTGCTATGTATACAATAGTGAAAGTAATAATAATTGATTCTGAAATTAGTTTTGTAATGCATTATTATTATATACATATAGTTTCAGAAGTAAGTGTTTCTATCTTGGAGAAGTGATCAATTATTTAACGTGGATAATAATGGATTATTATCTCAAATAACTACAATATATAATAATAGAGTTAACGCGTAGTTATAACTTATGTTATGACTATTTGCGGAATTAACGTACAGATGATTATGATTAAAAACTTTCACGGTAAGGAATACATTTGCTCAGAAATATAATTCGTTCGGAATTCCGCAAAATACTAAAATATCGAACTTTAGTGACAAGTCCTCAACGAATGAGTTGGAAAGGAGTCGTAGTCGAACTCAATGAATTATGAATACTACTAACAATATCGGTTGGTCTGGGTTAGGAAATGCATTGAAAATACTTTTACGTTCGGCGGTAGATATAAAAATAATCGCAATACTTTGTTATCTATAAACATAATTATATACTACCCTAACATTATTACATCGATCGATTGGCATTATAAATATTTAAAATTCGTCACAGAGAAAAGATGGTAATCATAATATTATTATTTTAACCCTATAATATTTAACTGTATGCAGCAGACGTGAACGGAATAAAAGCAAAACGATCGAGAATATATTAAACGTGTTGGATGAGGATCACATCTATTATATCGATATCATCCAATATCGCAAGAGTATGTACACAAAAACAAATTTGGAGGTGAGGTTATTAAGTTAGTAACATTAAGTGACCTATCTACATCTAAGTGTTTTATACATTTCAATGTTTCATAAAGAACTACTGAAATTTTCAACAAAAAAAAATCGTAATAGGAGTTGAACCCGTAGAGCCCATGGAGGTTAAATCGATACATCCAACGAAAAAGGTAGTAACTCAAGTTTTTTCGTTTTTGAATTACGACTTTTAACATTGCATTTTGAAAAAAAGGATTTTTTTCTTTGTCGAATACGAAAATGATTGTATTTCCACCTATCCCAAAGAGATAATAAAATAATATTAAAATAAAAAATAAAAAATAGAATAATAAATTAACTTTGAATTTTATTTTGCTCCTCCTGAACAATAATTGACAAAATGGAGTTACTATCTTTTTCGTTGGATGTCTATCGATATAGTAAGGTACATGTCTGACCTATATATTGTATTGTTTTTATCGTTTCGTGGACCGATTTATCCGTATCCGAGGTCTCTGAGGGGAAAAATGGATGATGATGATGATGATAATAATAAAATATATATAGATATAGCAGACATAACGTTATTAGAAAGTTGCCGACTAGTCGGTGACACGACGAAACGCTGCGATAAAAATTTGATTAGTGCATAGGTATATATGCGCGCTCTCCGCGTTTTCATATTTTACTTTGCGACGCGTGATGTTAATTCGATTATAATATAATATACGAGTGCGTAGGTGCGATAATAAATTTGACCGGCTCTATTAATTCGAAAACGGTTAGTAAAGTGCACATCGTCATCGTTTTTATTTTTCGGTCCGTCGCCAGATGGTTAAACACTTGCGTTATTTTGTCCAAATTGATTTCTATTCTAAATTCTTGCACCCACTGTACCCGCAACAAAATATTATACATAGGTATCGGCGGGCCGCTCTAACACAAGCTCGACTAAAAATAACTTTGCACTCTGTCGTATTGCGTATGCGAGAATTGCCGCCACCGAATGGGAGCGTTATCGCCGGAAATGTGATTTTTAATAAAATACGAAGAATATCAGAAATTATATTTCCGCAATGACGAGACGTATTATTATAATTATATATCTATTATGTTATAATAATCGTTTTACGGAACGTTTCCATTATAGTCGAACGTATAGTAATAGCAATATATTATTATGCTGTTAACACGACCAATATTATAATGTTTTATCGAAAGATAAATATTATATTTTATGTCCCGCGCCGACGCGAACGCAGGATGCTAATCGAGTTAAAGAGGACGATATTTAAATAATGTATAAAATAATGATTTACAAACAACATTATATTGTTATTGCGTTTTTGCATTATAAACTTTCGTTTGTGAAATAAATACAAAATGCTCATCGTCTGGTTATTATGAAGACAACTGTTATGTTATTTTTACAGGTAGGTACACAGAAATTATAATTTTGTTTATAAAAAAGCAGGAAGGCCGATTCTGGATGTTCCTCTATCGTCCCTTCGGTCCTCGGAGAAATTTGTGATTTATTATTTATAATTAAGATTTGAATTCAAAGGTATTGCATTCGAAAATACGATTCTCTGCGAAACTCAATATAATACAATATATTATACTCTTAATTCATTCCAAAATTTTACCACGTATGTAAACTACATATTATGAGAATGCACAAAAAAATGTATAAGTCCCTACGTTCAAAACTTCATTAGTTCTCCTAAAATTTTTAAAATCAAATTTACGGTAACAGCAATTTTGCCGATTTCCGTCATTTTTTTGGTAGTATTTCATCTCCAAAAAAAAAAGTTTGAGAAATTCGAAAAATGAGCTGAATAAAGTACCAACTAGATGCAATTTAATACCGAAAGCATACCCTATTCGTGGTAACTAGACCATTATTTTAACCCGAAAAAATGTTTTATGACAAAAACAAAAAATATCTTTGCAATACCAATACATTCTTTTCTTCGCTCAGAATCTAAAAAAATACACAACTATCTTATAATATTTACACGGCATTTATTTGAACCTCTTCCGTGGAACGTTTTGTGGTAACATTATAATGACAGTCGTGGATATTTATTTAATATTATTCATACAATTATTATGTATACATATGTGTAATGTTCCGTAAAAATGTAGCACATAATTAATATGTTTTTTTAGTAACAATAATAATATAATGACAATGATAGGACTTGTAAGAAATCGTGACAAAAAAAAAAAAAAACTAATAACACGTACCGGTGGCGTATAATCGATAGCCAATGAACGGTCTAATTATTGTCTCACAAGACAATGAAACAGTTTAATAATATACAATAAATATATTATGTATGCCA
The DNA here is from genome assembly GCA_013282895.1 of Eriosoma lanigerum. Classification (NCBI taxonomy): domain Eukaryota; kingdom Metazoa; phylum Arthropoda; class Insecta; order Hemiptera; family Aphididae; genus Eriosoma; species Eriosoma lanigerum. Next base: position 59,548,183 of record CM023357.1, on the reverse strand, counting down.
AAGTCTCGTCGACTTAAAAATTGTAATAATTCCTACAATAATTAATAACATAAAAACCTATTATATATAAATTAGCTCGACGACGGATATGTAGGCGAATTGGATCAGAGGCGTAGGATTTTCGTAAGAGGGGTGTTAATTACAAACATTAAACATTATACGCATATTACATAATACGTTTAAACTATTACTCTTATTTTAATTAATTAATATGTTTATGTAATACAAATCAACGTCGTGATTTACATCTATTGCAGTCACGACACAGTTATTTGCTTAGATAATATGTAATATCTACGGTTATTTGTCAAGACTGAAGATCGTGTTTGGAGTTAGAAAATTTAAAATAAAAATATAAAATTAAAAATTGGCATTTGTAAACAGTCAACAGCCAATCAATATTGATAATATGATATCTATAATCGTAACAAATAATAGTGTTTTTGAGTGCATGCTATAATCATAGATAATCAAGAAGTGGATAGGTAATTTATATACTGACATTATGTGGGGTAGTGTTCCGAAAGGGGAGGAAATCTAAGGCGATTTATCATAACATTTTATTGATATAAAATCATTATCTAACGAAAAATATTATTGTTCCGTTACATTTTAGTCGAAGAACATTAATAATTTAAGAGACGATCTATCCATTTCATGGATAATACCGTTTTTTGTTTTCTTAATAACATACGCTATACATGTTGAAGTGTTTTATTTAATAATATTATTTTCCGATCGAAATTCTACACCGGAATTATAATACCGTCGTACGAAACACTTCCGAAATCGTTGACAATATTTAAATATATTAATGTCGATCGACAGATGCGTTTCGTTTCGGCGATTTACCCCATCGAATGTTTCGCAAATCTACATTCGCGTCGTCGCGTCATCATCCGTCCCGGTCCACTTGTCCGGTTTGCGTCATCTCTCGTCTCGGGCGAAAAATCTCAACTAAATAATAATAACATCGTCTTATAACACCCGTGTCTACAGAGCCACCTAAAACTCCGTCACCCCTCGCGACACACGTTTGTTCGCTTCATTCGTTTCGCGCAATCGTCGCCCGGAGAAATTTCGCGGTGTAATTTTTTAATTTTTTTTTTTATGTCCCCGTTAGTTTTCGTAATATTTCGTTTCGTTTTTCTCTCGGCGACGGAAAATCGACGCTTTAAGACGTGACGGGTTTTTGTCGTGGAATGGCGGCAAAAACGAACGCACGAGACGTCGTTATAACTATATAAAAAAAAAAAAAAAAAAAGTAACATTATAATACCGAATTCTCTCTGTACACTGTACAGTCCTCAGCCTCAGTAACTATATAATTTTATATTCCATATCTTAATAATATATTTTGATCGGAGTATTATTACGCGTATATTTTCTCGGATTTTATTAAATTATTAAAATTCATTTTGTTTTCAAACACATTTTATAGCATTTGTTTCGCGTTTCTTGTTCCTTTATATTATATTAAAATAGAATAACACGTATTATAATTATAATAATGCCGATTTTGCAAACGGTTTAGTGTCGACGACAAGTCAATTATCGTTTTATTTTGATTTTGTTTACGTATGTTTAATTGTTTAACGAAAACTCGTCACTTATTTATTTAATTGTATTTTACGGCTAAATCACCTCCAGGCGTCTGAACACGCACACGTACGCACACAACATCCGAACGAGCACAGTAAACGAATATTGTCGTTTTCTGGCAGTGCGAGTAAACACAAAATACTAAAAACACGCTAGTTCCTGTCGAACGCGTCATTACATAATATTATAATCATACAGACGAAATTAGTTCGCGGTCGATTTTATTTAAAAATTATATTATTGTTATAGAATTATAGACAATATTGCTTTGACGAATGATCGACCGAGGGTGATCAAAATGTGGATTTCGATCGATAAAATTAGTTAAAACGTTTATTGTAAAACGATTGTCTGCGATGTCAGATTAAAACATTAATTTATTCACTGCCTGCTTAGGTTTGAAACAATTTTTTAAGAAGAAAATATTTTGTGTTCGGTGATGGATAATAAACCGAAAAGAGTTTTGGCCACAATTGCAACATGCTGTATTATTATTATTATTATAAGTATATCGATTTACATAGAATAATAGTTTTAGACTACCTAGTGTTATTTTTATTTTCTAACAAAACGCCTACTTTTAACACGTTGACGCAATAATAATAAAGATTGTTGGCGATAAAAAATATTCGTGCACGTTATACTCTACAGGGAGTTAAAAATGCATAATACAATTGCGTTTTTCTCGACAATAAAATTGATATTGTTTTAACTTAGATATTTGCATATAAAATAAATATCGCATGTATATACACGCACTGCTCGTCGTATTCAAGGGTTCGGTGATCTACTAGGTGTTGGCGAAATTGAAATCTCTGAAATTTTCGTCGTGAATCTCATTATATAGTAGAATTTTGCATATTACTTTTGAACACTCTGTATGTCAATATAAACGGGAGGTAAGTTTACATATCCATAATACTCGAGAAGTTGTATTAAGAACACCGTGTTCAAAATCGTTGCGCGTTCACTCGGTTTTATAACGATTGTCGTTTGAATTTCATTTCGCGGCGAACGATTTTTCACAATATGTTTCCATATGTGTAGAAAAAAAAAAACACGGTACTTGCACGGAAGTGTATAACCTTTTCGAAACGATCAAATGATTTGAGAAAATATAAATAAATAGTTTTTCGTGTCGCCTGGCCGGGTCTCGCTGCAGATCGTTTCTGTACGCTGCGGTTGCGTTGTTGTTGTCTATATATAATATTAATTATATTGACTATACAGACATTCGACGGTTTTGCTAATTTCGATTAAGGTAAAAAAAAAAAAACGACGTTATATGTTATCGATTTAAAAAAAATAATTTCTTTTATAGCGGATAGAACGTGCGGATATATAGGAAATCCGGTATAATATATTGAAAATATTTTAATCGCGTTAGAAAAAAAAAACAGGTTAAATACGAATCCCTGCGGACGTTTGTCTGTAATCCGTCCTACACTATATTATATACGACGAGTATATATATATATTTATATATTATGACCGTAGTAGCGCAGAAACGGGACAAAAAAGGGATCTCTCTCACACCGTTCGCGACGGCGACGATGGCCAATTTCGAATATCATAATATATTATTGTAACCCTTTGGCCGGCGCACAAGTGCGTGTCCGGACGGATTTCACGAGAATAAAAACAATAAAAAACGCAAACCGATCTACAAATACCATTATGGTGTTATTATAATATAATATTATGATATTGGCACCGGTTCAAACCGGCGAGTGTTCACAGCCTCGGTCGCACTTACGATCTATATATATATATATAATAATAATAATAATAATATTATTATCGATCACGATTTTTTCGCGTATATATTATTATTATTATTATTATGTCCGTCACCTAGGACAACTATCGTGTTTTCGGATCCGGTCGAACGCATTGTGGATTTCCGCGGTTTGTTATAATAAAAACCGCAAAACGCGTACGTTATACACGGCACCTTATATTTTCTATACGATAAAAAAAAAAAAAAAAAAAAATATTACAATATTATGTCGAACGATAATAATAATAATTATTATTATTGTATGACACTATATATAGCACGAATACCTTTTACGGCACGGCCAATGTCAAGGGTTCCGCGACCGTCGTCGAGGCGGTAGTATTATATTATTAAATTATAAGAGTAATGTGCCGTGTTTGAAAATAAAAATCGTCGGAATTTTTATAATAATCGTTATTATTGTTATTTTTTTTATCGAACGAGTAAGGTTCAAGGATATTGTAATGACGGAATAAATATATTTATAATATTCCCGATTTACGATGAAAATTCCATTATTTTCATTTTTTTTTTTTTTAAATCTGATTGTTTAATGAATATTTTAAGTTAAAGAAAAACAAATTGCGTTTTATATTTTTCCTAGGTATTCCTATACTTCTATAGTATTAAATGTTAAAATTGAATTAAAAATTCTATTTATTCCAAACTGACAATTGTCATGGCAAAGGCGTACGTGTACACGCGCGTATATTATAATACTATTTTTTTTCTCTAGTGTATTGTGCTGGCAAAAGTGGTATTCGAGTGGAAAATGTCTTCCACGACTGCCTTTGGGTCGCGGCTTTTTGCCGTTCCCCACGATTCCAGACGATTGAAAATCGCTATTATTCGACCGGATGTTCGTGTATACGCACTTGTCACATAATTTTGTACAGACTGGAAAGGAAATCGTAAACGCCGGAAACCGTGAAAGTATTTCTAATTTATTTCCTACCTACAATCTACATAATAGTAATATATTATTATATTCAATATTTTGTAATTTTTCAACAGTTCAACAAAAGAAAATGTCCAAACTTTTGCCATTTATACACATTATACTATTTTGCTTGATCATTCATCAAGGTACCTTTACTATAATACTTATATTATATAAATACCGTTGAGAAAACTGTGCTCTTTTGAAATAAGAATATAAGATCGGATAAATAATAATTATAATTTTCAATATAGTATTATTTATTTTATTAAACAATTTTGTTTAGCTATAATATAATATACCGTAGGTACTATTTTTTCGTATTGAGTATACAGAGAATTTATGAAAAACAATTTTTATTAATAATCTTGAACGAATAATAATTACATCTTTATTGTACAAGAATAACTGCAGAACTGCTGCAATCGTGTGTTGTGTGTATTAAGACAATTTTTCTCAGTTGTGATAATTTATAACATCATAATAATGCGTACAAAATATTATTATTTTTTAATTAGCTATTAACATGGTATTAAATACTAAAATATTTACGAGTTGTTAAACATCCCAAAACGTGTACCTACCGAAAAATAAATAACGCGCATCGTTGATTGTATCGTTCGGGAGAAAATCTTAAAATTTCTCTGTTTTATAAAATAGTACCTACCTGAAAACTATACGATTACTACGACTTGGGTAGACGATATCGTATAATATTAAGTTAGGTACTAGTAGGTAATGAAAAGTGTTTAGTGTACCGAAAACGGAACTCGTAATTTATTAATATTGATAAGATTAAACGTCGATTAAAAACTAAAAATAAATAAAAAGTGCTTAATTAAATGTATCGGGCAACAAAAGCTATAAATCAAAGAGATGAATCCCGTCGAGTTCGCATTACATAAGTTGACTGTAATAATAATAGTGTTTTGTGTATTTGGATGTAGAAGTATTGATGGATATAGTTAGATTCGAATCAGAGAAATACTGACCAGAACGGACGTTTTGGAATGGAAAAATGTTATAACGTTATTATAAATATGTTACCACGAGTGTAATAATCAGCGAAAGAGAAAAATAATCGTTATATACCTACTCTCAAACGCAATCACATATTATACTCACGCCTATGGATATAAAAGTCGAAACAAAAATAATATCATGAAAATATAACCGGATAATTATTGCCATTATATGCGATAATAACGTTTTTTTTTTTAAATAATATAATATTATCGCGATTTTTTTTTACCCTCATGAGACGATAATTAGGGCTCGCGCATTTTGCTCGACCATTTTATGGCGGGAACATGATTAACATCGATGATACACATACGCGCACGATCCCCGCGGTGAATTCAAATCTCAAATCGTATAACAAGTACAAGCATATCAACATAATTAATATATTAATAGTTTACGATAGATATATTTATATCTAAACCATATAAACGGAAATAAAATGAAAATAGGTTAGTTAAATTTAAATTTTATAGACATAACGTGACGAAGGGTGTTTTAAAATTGATGACAATATTCGAGTTTCTGACAAATACCCGAAAATATTAAATTTAAAAATGTATAAAGTGTTCTAAATCATTTGGCAGAAAGTCCAGACGAGATGGCACGTACCGTTGAGCTTGTTGGATGTTCACATATTGGTCGTGTATAGATGGTGGGGGAAATATCGATTATACATATTATTATTATATTTTAATGAGGTGACGCGAAGTATCAGTCACGTACTGTTAGTCTATAATAGCTATATACGTAATTATTGATTTAATTACCAAATATATACGACTTATACTAGTAGATATAAGATTTTAAATTCCATATCGTTACAAAGTCAATACAAATATCAACTAGGAAAAAAAATCGTTATTCGTTAAGTTTAAAGTTCATTTCTATTAATATTTTATTTTATTAACATTGTTAGGGCTTGGTAACCGAAAATATTTTAGTAGAAAATATTTTTAGCGAAATTCTCCCAGTGAATATTTTATTATTAGGTATTTAATATTAAGAAAATGTTACACCGCGTGATATAAATCGCCCTGTTGATATTATAATGTTATTATGAACTCGTGGTTCGTTACGTTTCGATTAACATTCCCAATATTTTTTTATGATAATTTAATCGTAATAAATAAAAATTATTTCTTCACTTTTTTTACCCCTGCAATATATGACTCATTGAACGGAAAACGACTAATAAATACAATTTGAATAATGTAAATTATAATAATAATAATAATTATTATTATTATATATTAAACTCGTGCATAAACACTTTTTTCATTAGTCCTATTTAAGTAGCTATATTGCGATCAGGGTCGACTACTGTAATAGTGCGATGTCGTAAAGTATCGCGCAGCTTGATGTTTACTGATGTATTAAATTCGAAATTATCTACTTATAAATTTATATTTATAAGTTCGGTACGCTCGCGTAGTTTTTAAACACGAATCACGAGGGTCTCTTTACTTAAACTAATTTTTATTTTAATATTATGCCTTGATAATAATACTGTAGTTATAACGCGAGTACGATTATAATTGTCAAAAACTAAAAATTATAGATCGACAAGATTAAATCTGAACACAATAAAATTATTTTTAAACTGTTTCTTTGTTAATATTTACAATAACTGTGTCGTTCATTATAAAAAAAAAAAAAAAATGTTATATTATTATATATTTTCAGAAAAACGTTATACGTGTGTTACTAGCACACGAGGACGCGTCGGAAACATTCGCATATTATTATCTTATTTACAGAAAACATTTTCCTAAAATAATGATTGTAATTATAATATTTGCAGAGATATATAAATAATTGTTTTGTTTAGATTCTCACAAATTTGATAGTATATAGGACATACTTGAAATTCGTAACATCGAAATGTTTTATTTTTAAACAGGTTTTGAAATTTGACGATTTAATATATGCATAAATTCGCAGGAATGATGAATGAATGAGTCAGAAAGTCAAAGATTTAAATGGAATCTTCGATACGGTCTTCACGTCATACCTATGCATTGAAAATCGCTTTGCGTGAATACAAATTTATTAGAAATTATAATAATTACGAATGTGAATGTAGTAGGTTAGAGCGAAACAATAATTAATAACCATACATGTATATGAAACTGGTGATGTAAAATCACGAAACTTATCTACGATATTTACACCTATCGTCTTATCGAAATATTAATGAGAATTTGCTTTATTTATCGATCGACTTAATAATAAAAATATGTATTCGAATTATTTTGAAACGTATTTGGAAGATATTTTTGATTACTTTTTCTTCTTCGTCTTACACTCCCAACTAGATGCAGTCGGCCACTCTAATCTTACACATTATATATATATATATATATCGATCTCTTCTTTGTTGGCCATTTACACCAATAATCTACATATATCCATTACTAATTCGATCTTCCTCTCCACTTCTTCTTTTCTACATTCATTTTCATTCACTGCCTCTGAATAATATACCTATTCTTATAACATGTCCAAACCGTCTCATTGCAGCCTATTCTCTCATTTTGCCCACAATTTATACAACTCCTACACTTCACCTTTCTTATTTTATCCCCTCTAGATCTCTAGTCACCACACACATTCATCTTGATATTTTCATCACCGATACACTCATTCACTGTTTCATATTTTTAGTGATACACTTCCATCACAACCCATAGAACTTTCTGGCCTCAATACTTTCGTGTAAAATCTACCTTCTAATCTCATGTCACAAAAACAATTTTTACGAGGTTATTGTTATTTTTTTAAAACCTTTAACGTCAAATTTTAATAAAATAATATTGCATTAAAATACTATTGAATATGAAATTTTATATTTTTCCCAGAGAAATTTTTATATAAATAAAAAATTATTATCTATTTTAAACATATACTAAATGAAACTATTTATTACCAACGAAACTGATAATAAACATAATACCGATCGTTAGTCTAACGCATGCAACTCGAAACTTTCGAAAGTTTTGCGTGCGATCCGGTAATAATTATATGATAATATTATTTTTTCTATTTAGGTCTTTAAATATTATGCCAGCAACAGCTGTAACAGCACATTTCATAAAATCATTTGAATTTTCCGCGTATTTTATTACAATAATATCACCGTTATAACTTATAAGTTATAACATAACATATATTGTTATATTTTGTATAAGTCGTTTGCACGCGTTATTAACCCGAAGTTCGGTTGTCGTTGTCGCATCGATAACCCTTTTATATAATATATTTGAAAAAAATATAAAATATAAAACTGGTCGCCGTCGTCGTCGTCTACTTTCACGAACTATAATATAATATTAATGAAAAATCGGCCAACAGACGAGCAAATAATGTAAAACTGTATAATACATAATATTATTATATTTACGTATAAATTCATGTTCGAAAAGGGTAAACGTGACTTTCTCCGGTGACGGCTTAAAGGTCATCTGCTCATTTTTGTGTTCTAAACACAGGAACACGCTAAAAGATCGCTTTCTTTTACTAAACAAAATATAGCAGACAATAATAATGTGATCGATCACGGTACGTCACGCGTAAATCATCGTATTGTTTTTCGGAACCGATGCGAATTATTGTGAAAAGGATGAATTTCGCAAAACAAACTTACGCTAAAACCCCAAAAATATGTAATTATTAAAGGTTCATACGATTTTCTTGAATTTTCCAAAAAGTAACGTACACATTTATAATTTATAATATATATATATAAAGTCAAAATCGAAAAACTTTTAAATTTATAATGTTACGCTCTATGACTTTTTAACAAATTTTATACTATAATAAGATCATGATTATAATCAAGCGAGTTTTTAATACATAATATTACACACGTGCCGAACTGGTTAATGTATAAGCGATTATCTTCGCGATTTTTCAATAGAAAAACAATATAACAATAACATGTAAATCGTTTCTCACCGTGTGCGATTAATAACATTTTAAATGAAACAACTGTTTAGTATTTTTACGATTAAACATTAAATAGTGATAATATATATTATAAGGTGCATCGGCCGATTATGCGAAATATTTTACGCCAGTCCCTTATTAGGATTTTTTAAAAATCGAACGTGCCAACAATTAGTACGAAATTCGCGAATGAATAGACGACTAAAATTAAACTTTGTAAGAGCTCAGTTTCAGAATTATATTAAAAAAACTGTAAGGGCGAGTAAAATGTTTCTTTCCCTCAATTGAAATTCTTAAAAAATTAGCACGTAAATTAATGTGACTTTAGTTTTTCCTCAAAAAATTGTTTTTTTGTTTGCCGCGTCACACCACCATCAAAACAGAAAAAAAACGTTTTTTTTTTTATTTTTACACTAAGATAATTTAAAATTTATAAAACCCACATTATTCTAATTATTTATTTCTATTTATTTTTAACTACCCCATTTTTCGATAATTTATTAGCTTCATTCCTAAATCCAAAAAATGTTATTATTTTACATTTAATTATTTTTCTGACGTGACGCGGCAAAAACCATTTTCTTGGAAAACTAATTTGTGCAAAGCTATGCACATAGCCATGAAAATTCACGTGCTAATTTTTCGCAAAACCAAAAATAATATTTTTCAAGAACTTTGATTGACTTGGGCTGGAGAAACATTTTACCCTCCTCCCTTCACATTTTTTAAATATAACTCTGAAACTCAACTCGTTCAAACTTTAATTTTATTCATGAAAATTCATGCGAATTATGTGCTAATTATTGGCACATTAAATTTTTAGAAAATCTTAATGAAGGGGCTGGTGTAATGGACGTAAATATTTAATCGTTCAAACGAAAGTGAAATCGGTTGAACATCTGACGACAAAAGAATATAGGTATAAAGTGTCCGCTGAAAAAATATTTTCCAATATTGTGATGTCGCGTTGTCGAAAAGTTATAGTTGACAATTATTAATGTCAGTGCCGATGTTGGGAAACTGCGACGTTTCATTGTTCTGGTCCGTTTGCTTCCGTACCCGGGTGGTGTATGACGCGGGAAAGACAATAATATTGTTATATTTGGTTACGGCAAGGAAATTCGAACTTTCTATTTTATTATTATATTTTTTAATTTAACGAAATGTGTAATTTTTTATCATTTATCCGACAACATGTGTGAAGTATCAGTATCGATTATAATATTATAATATAGGTTAAATCTAAAATAATCGAGTTATGTTTTGAAAAATTTTAACGAAAAATGTATTTGGTAAAGGCTAACAAACAGTATAAGTATTAAGTATAAAATTCTGAAATTCGTCGTTCCAATGTACATTATTATACTCTAATTGGAATCTAAAGGTTAAAATATAGATTTACACCTACTTGTTTTTGGTAAATGATCGTGATATTATATTGCTGCAAGTAGTGTTGTGCATTATCTTGATAAAATACAGTTATCTTTTCTTATCTTATCTAGATAATAATTTAATCATTGATTTAAAAAATTTTAATACAAAATTATTTTAAACCGCGTTCTGTAAACACTATTTATAGTTTTAACTGGAATTTAAAGATAAACATTTTAAGTGTTATCTATTTATCTCATCTAGATAAATTTAAAATCAATTATCAGTGATCTTATTTATATAAATTATGGGTTATCTTTATACAACACTGGCTGCAAATAAAAATTAAATCGAGTGCGTTTGTGCATTGTTTATGAAAAACATATATTCGAGTACGATTTAAAATCATTTATAGTGCGATTACCGAGCAAGATTTTCGTGAAGTGGGTGCACACTACGATATTATGATACGATGCAATAATAATAATAATACACTCTTAAAAAAGTACAAATACATTAGAAGTTTTCAGTGGTACGTAATAATTCGGTTGCAACTCGAAAACAATTTACGAGAAATTGTTGTCATTCATTTTATTATAACATTACATAATTTGCATTTATTTTAGACGTGTTATCGGCTTATTGTTTTACCGATAATTTTAATTAATTATTATTATCTGAAAATGTTTTCATGAAATGGGTCTTAACTATGAAAAATTTGGGAATTTCTGCTGGTATTATAATATTCGATATAATCACCCTATAAGTGCATAATATTATTTGCGAAACTACAACGTTGTACCGACATAAAATGCCGGTCGTGCAATTTAAACCGATTTGTTGGCTTACGTGTACCGTCTAAATGTATAATAATAATATGGTCATAATATATTATAATAACTCTATATAATATTACAATGTAGATTGCCTTGCGGGCGAAAGAGCTTTCTCGAACACGACGAACGGTTGTCGGCTATTATTCTAATTAAATATCGACATTGAAACGTATGTCGATCGGCCAGTTTCACGCGGTCGCACAATTATATATTATCATTATTTTTTAAACGCACTCAACGTCAACTGTTTGGACGGCGAAAAATCAATAAATCAAACCGAAATCACAATATCCTTTTATATAATACAAGTCGAAATATAAATTGAAAACGTGTATTATACCACGAATAATTATAGTTTTCGTTCAATCTCATAATAATTTACCATTTTGTGTATAAAACGTAAAGTTTAAAACGAGATGTATTTATATTTCAACGAGCCTATGTATATAGGTACGTATTCGAAAACGAACGACCGACGATTCGGATTTTGTGTATACCACGTGTAAATATTATACCTGATACAATATAATATTGACGATGTTACACAACTGTAGATTGAAAACGAAAATAATTTACACGTGAAAATATTATAATTTCGACTCGACGAAGCATCGTTTATGTCTTAAAAATGTGAAATTCTATTTTACCACGTATATATACGAACGGCCAACGCAGTATAAAACCCATTTCGATATCATCCATCAACGGACTTATGTAATATTATATTTAAATGAATATTGTAATATTATCCGCTCGTTTGTTATACACTTTATTATAATAATAATAATAATAATAATACGAACGTGGGCTTTGCTTTTGTATACGCGGGTAATGTAAATTCGTTAAACTCAATGTATACAAATACCACACGACTGCGACGATGCCGACGGAATATTAGAATAATATTATTACTCGATTTGTGTATATCAGTAAATAATTATAATAATAATAATAATAATAATTGCTCTAAAATGAATAGATATTATTTATAAGTCGATTAAATAGGTGTATATATTTGATAGGATAATGTTTTCGATGTAATATCATTTCTCACTGCTTTGTGACTGATATCATTTTAACTACAACGATAAAATTTAAAGTGTCCCGTATAAATAAACTCGTGAAAAATTTCGGTCCAACCTATATACAAATCATTATTTTTATCATCTATTACATATATTTTCGAAAATTACTCGTGTCTTTTGACGAGATATGTTTTTTTTTTTTAAATTGTAAACAACATTGATTTATTTTATAAAATTAATTTTTTTAAATTTCTATCAGCCACAAAACTTATACAGAATGTATTTTTAAAATAGGAATGTTAAAATCCCTTTGTTTTGATTTATAGAGACAACATTTTAAAACAATTTAAAGAGCCCAAAAGTGAAATGAATCGAAACTTTACAGTTTTAGACAAATTAAATTTACTAAATACCTATATATTAGGTTTTTAAAAATAATAAAACTATTTTATTGATCAATTGTAGTATGAAGTAAACCAAAATTGTTAAAATCGTATTTGTGTGGTAGGGCATTCGGTTTATGTGGAAAAATGTAATGTACAGTGCTGCGATTTAAACAACTCTCAATTGGTACTAGAATTGTTAGGAGAAAACGTATATATTTTTTCGAGAAACCAATATAACAGCTGGTGGTTGATAATTTAGTATATTTTCTAGTTTCCACAGAACCTAAATGGCGTATACATTTATCAAAAAATCGTCCAAGCCTAACGAGGCTATGACAATTAAATACGTGTTTGAACAACATTCAATATTATTAAAACTCACTTCAGTCTCGGTGCTTGTTGTACGTACCGCTAATACAATTGTGTTATATAATAGTATAACCAATAACCATAGACAGATTCGATTATTCGACTGGCACTGCTGCAGTTGCCGAATCAAGTGAAAATACTAATTATCGATATAATTTATAAATTATTATTTGCTCGTTGATCGACGTTTTTCCTATATGGTGATCCGACCGCGAGTATACTGCTATGATCGATCGATCGAAACAGTTTTTAATTTATTATCCCCAAAAACAGACAGCGGTTTTGTACTTGTATAATCTAATCGATTCGAATGATAATAATAATAATGATACGACTTGCACGTCGTTAGCGAGTTATATTTTCATAGTAACGATTAAAACGTCGCAAGTACTATAATAATAATAATAATAATAATATACCTACCTAATCGGGTAGGACAATGTTATCGAGAATAATGAGTGGTTCCGTCAACAATAAATTTATCATAATAATATTTAAATTGACTTAATCGCTGTTCCGATTACTCCTGATGACGTAGTGCAAATCGTCTTATATTAATATGGTCGTTAAGCCGAACCGGTATCGAAACGATTTCCATTACCAAGTTTGAATCATTAAGTTTGATTAAACTTTTATACTGATTTTTTTCATAACGATCTTGGTATACATTAATAATTAATGCACTAAAGAAACCTTGTACATTTCGATGTTTTTAATATATGGAAATATAATATTATCGCGATGTTGAAATAATTTGGAATATGAAAAATACAAATCCACTGTTTTGTTTTTTGACGGGCGGGTTTCATTTTAAAACTGTATAACTAAATAAATAATAACGTGTGACCTTACATTATTCGGGAATAGTTATAATAGATATTATATTATATCTCGATAAGAAATAGTTTTCATTCCCACGAGTGTTAATTTTGATCTTCGGCCAACGAATAGATAATAATAATCATAAAACATAGGTATCGCATGAATTCTAGTTTTTACCGATGGAAAAAAATTGCTCGTAGGTATACAATTTATAAGTCAATATTATTATTATTTAAAAATCTAAAGATTCCCGAAATCGTAAAATAAAAAAATCGCGATAAATATTATAATAATATACTTAAAATAAAATAAAATACCTTTTATGTTTACCTACATTTGATTAGGTACTATTATTGTGAAAGCCGGTAATATGATGTTTAAATTATACATTTTATTTGTCTATATATTCAAGCACAATAAATGAATTTCATTAAAGATATTTAATGGAAAATAGCTATCTATTATTTTTAACAGCTTTGGGTAAATATCGTGAGATGTTTGTGCATAAATATTACACAATTTATATTATTTTTTAATTAATCTATATTGTTTATTCGAAATTCAAACAATTATATAATAAATCAATGATAAAAGCAGAAAAAATATAGACACTGGAATTGTTCAAACAGTTCAATAATAATTTAAAAAAACATATAATATGTACTCGTATATATATATTTGTAATAATATTTTTCTTGCGTTATTATATTGGTGAAGATAAAAATAAATTAATTGAAAACTTTTTACGCTCCGTAGGTTTGTGAATTAATTAGGTACTTCATTAAAAAAAATCTTTCGGCTAGGTCATTTTAAACGAAAAAAAATATTTTAAATATTTTTCACAAAAAACATTAGCAACAGAATGTAAATCGAGATCATTTTTTTGTATTATAGTATTTCGCAAAACAATATTATAAATGTTTACACATTTAATTAACTAAGAACAGAAATTAATTGTTAAACATCTCGTGCAGTAACCTATGATACATAGTACCTATGATATACATCTGTATATTATAATATAGGTGCACATAATACACATAATAACGCAATACACTTGCATAAGTCATTGTTTTATGACATTTTTTAGCTGTTTTAATACGGTTTACAATGTCACACCGCGCATCAGCGACTGTGATGGGATGTTATTATTAAAATACGTCGTGGAAAAAAAATTGTTTATTTAACATTTTGACGATTGAATTGCGTAATGATAATATTAAATTATGTCTAGAAACATATAAGTTTAGACCGGATCCCGTATTATATTATCGGTAGCGTTGACCTGCCCGACACGGTCGTCGCGATGAACGACCCAACCGTGTTTATAGGATGTTTCCGGCCAAACCTATCTATTCTTCATATTATTCGCAATCATCGGCCAAGAAGACGAATGGCATTCATCGTTTTACTTTTCAATTCGTCAATTCGACGGATCTACAGAATAATTGCACAGGACGGACGTTGTAGAAAAAATAAATTGACATTTTGATTGAAAAAACATATTATAACAATCGTTTGGCACGGTTAAACGGCGTAAACTCGAAAAGAAACACATTGTTATTATTATTAGGCGGGCATTATTATTTTATATCTGAAAATAACCTATTCGACAGATTTCCGCCGACGAGATCATTTCTCTTGGACGATCAAATCAGGGCTTTAAAATGGATGGACCCAAGATGCCTCAGTTAGGTTGGATTACTAAAAAATATCTCTTTTCCGTTCTTTTTGACACTTTGGAAATTAAGACAATTTAAGTATACACTAAACGATCATAATTGTATATGGTTCATAGTCTCCTTTACCATTTCGTGCCACTTTAAGTCCTGGATTACATGTAATATATTACATAATAATCATACAAATAATTAAAATAAATAGGTATAGTATTATCGATCGTATTAAACTTGACAGCCAAGCCGATTAGATTCTTTACCATTACGGTAGATATTTTAAACTATTGATTTTCGTATAAAAGAGAATTATCAGCGTTCGGAGAATATAAGCCGGTGGAACGTAGGTGTTAATATAAAAACATTTATAGTTAATAACTTAGTCTAAATTATAGACAAAATTGTCGCGAAACCAATTTGCAATAAGTGTAGGAATCGACAAGCAGGCTGCCATATATGTGAAACTATAAATGTTTTATATTAATAAACGTATATGACATGTAATAATCGTTTTGTCTGCAGAATCGTAACTTTTCGGTAAATGGGCAAAAAGTATCAAATAAATAAATTGCACTCTGTTTTATTGTTTGACGTCTTACTATATTTTTGACATAAAATCAATTTTATATCAAGTTTGTCCTTTAACTCCCATTAGCGGATCGAATGTATATATATAGTATAACCTCTCGTAACGAATACGCATTAATAATAATGTATGTATAATAATAATTGACAAGTGTGTTTTGCAACATTATGTTTCACCGCAACAAGAATAAAAAGGTATTCGGTTTTGAAATTATTCACGTAATATTATACGTTTCATTATATGCGTAGTACTCAAATATAGTATGACTTAAAAAAAATAAAATTTTATGATCGAATATAAAAATATGACGCCCAATGATTGTAAAATAAAATAAGTTTTTTTATAAAAAGTCAAATTGTGTGAAATGTTTTGTAATATAATAGTTTTTTAATCGTTTGCAAAGGTTAACATACATTTTTACAAAGTTATATTTTCTATTGGAGTAGTTAATTAGTTTTCTTCTTTTTCATCTTCTTGATGATTACTATACTTCGCTATCTGTCTTTATCTTGGACTGCCTCTTTACGGTTTTTAACTTTAACGGGTTTTTAAATCTTCTTCTACCATATAAATCCATATTTTCCTCTAAAGTTTTAACTTTTTTCATTGACTTGCCCTAAACGTTGAATTAATCTTCGAATCCAGAAGTTGTTGATTACCTGTTTTTTATTTATTCGGCAAACATATTATTATATGTATATTATACGTATTAGGTATATTTTTACTTTTACATTTCCTACGTTTATAGCTGCTTATGCGACATTCACATTCATGTTAATTTACGATGAAGTGTAGAGTGGAAAATACTTTTTGCATAGTATATAATATTATGTTTAGTATTATACACTCGCAAATTCGAAACTATCAAAACTGACGTAAATTCGTAAAATTAATATATTACTTCTTTTAAGTATTTATGGCAATAAGTTATTTCTATAATAACTATATTTATGCATTTACTAAAGAAGTAGGATTTTCCATCGCGATTATTATAATATTATTATTTCATACGTAACCCAGGCCGCAGTTATTGTTAGGTAGATATCTAAACTGTTGCTTCGGGATCACGACACGTCGTTTGGCAAAAGATTTCCCGTTGGATCTGACCCTCAACGTGACGTGCGATAAACAGCTCAAAAATCATAAACGTAACAATATAATATAACGTCATATTATATTAAATCCTTTCGTATGACAACAAAAATAGAATTAATATTATAACCATCAATTGGACGTCCTCGTCGGCGGCAATGTATTAAGTACGATACGATATAGTTTCATATTATGTGTTATAATAACAGACTGCCAATAGGGCTTTCGTACTATTATTATTATTATATTTTCAAACAGTATTATTACTATTTTATCAAAGATGAAAACATTGTATTTACGTGTACATATGTATTGTTCCGTCATTTTTAGTAACGATTAATAAATATTAAACAATAACCATTTGCAACGATTTTATATTCACACGCAGTATAGCGAGATGAAATTCGTCTACGATTTTACAACAGGTACTGAACTTTAAAACTAATCATTGTATAATACGATATAATAATAAAAGTGATCAGTGTGATCACTGTGGAAAGTTTCACATAATTTATTTGCTTTGTATACGACAGTTATTAAAATATAATCGTTAGATTATTAGAATTACATTCAAACTGTTTTAAAAGCGCATTTTTAACATTTTAATCAAATAATTATAATACGCCTTAGCCTAACGAAAACATTAGGTAATTTAAAAACGATTCGTGAAAATAAACTGAGAAAAAATACATTGTCCAACTGTAATTTTTTTTAACGCTCTATATAACGTTTTAACACGTCGAAGTTCTCAATACTCCCGATCGGATCTATATAACTGTTAATTTTAGCTTAAAAAGTTATCAATCAACGTACGGAGTAATATGACATGCCGATTCGTGCGTATATTATTAAAAGACGATTAAACGCGATACAAATGACATGGGTTTAATGAGTATTACCGATCATTATTAATAATAATAATCGTATTTGCGAATATGCCTCGTATATTATGTAAATCGATAAACCTGTTTTGGCCCGTCCGTAAAATTAATAATAATAGTTTTTTAATTACTGTTTATGAAAAGGTAAAAAATCTAAATATTGTCTGACATAATAAATAATAATGATGATGAATTATATATATATATATATGTATATTTATAAAAAATCTATATGATAAACGCCATAAACTTGACGTCGATTAAAATTTACTACGTTCATCGGATCATGTATATTATTATTATAATGACTATTTGAAAATATTATTGTGAAACATTATATTATTATAATCGTATCATAAATAGAACGTACAATTATACGTAGGTACCTACCAAATATAATATAATATGACAGTGAAATTGATTGTATTATAAAGGTTTAATTTTTAACTGTTTTAGTGTTTTTCAAATCAACTTTTACCAAACAACTTATGTATAATACACATGACATGCATTTAAAAAATACGTTATCGGTTTTGTTTTGTTATATCATTGTAGTTAACCACATGAATTTACTGTTTGTTCAGTAACGTGATTTTTAATTTTCCATCAATTATTCACACGTTTTATTTTATTTTATACTTACTCCGATAACCCTAGTATACCTAGTATAAATTCGTTTTATACCATAAAATATCGATATATATGTATATCGATTTCGGATAATTATTACTAGTAAGTGAAATATGATTATATTAATATATAGTTTTATACTTTAAAATCATAATAAATTGAAGTAATTTATAACAGGTACCTATGTATATTTTAATATGTTATATTTCGAAACATCACGGAAACTATTTTAAACGAATAAATAAGATAATTGCGCAATATATGAAATAATAAAATAATCGTAGGACGTGGACGTCATAGATGAATACTGCAGTGGGTACACTAAGATAATGGTAAAACTATCTTTGAACATTTCACAGGCGTATAAATTTAAACGTTCGTTTACCAATTAAATATTAAAATACAATATCGGAATATTTTGTAATGTTTCCGCGGTCTTCACTTATTAATACTTTCAACTTACCAATGTGAACGAATCGCATGAAAAATTAGCTATGAAAGAAATCTAAACAGTACAATATTTTAATTTGTAATATTATAACATCCTCCTCCTCCTCTTTTCTGGTCCATGACCGAATAATGTGGTTGTTATATGGCATAAGCTCATAGATGCACAATACATGTGTTAATTTAACAAACGTGACTCAAAAATATAATCATAATGATAATATTGTTTTAGGTGTACCTACTAATGTTGAGACAAATTACTATTTTGTTTTTTTTGTTTTTACGCAAGTATATATATATATGTTTTCGAAACATTATTACGTTTTTATTTAAGTTCCTAACGAAAGAGAAACGCCATCGCATTAAGCATGTGCAATACTCGACTTGTGTAAAATATATAATTATAATGTATTATAGTATCAGGGGTAGGCAAACTATTTTTTTTACAGATCTATCGAGAAAATTCAATTTCCGTGAATTTAAAAAAAATTACGGTAAAAAATATAATATTATATAACTATATTCATTTCGTGCTGTATAAATTGCATACAAAACAATATAAATGCGTTCACAAAGCTATAAAATAATAATATTGAATCGATTTTTTTTTTAACTGTAACTACTAATTTTTTAATGTTATTTTTTCGTTCTTCAATTAGTAAAGAATGATTTGTCGAAATCGTGCGTCCGAAAAATTGGAAACACATTATGGGTACTTAAACGAGTTTAATCTTTACATTCCGTCAATGACGAATGACAGCCACGTAGGCATAATAATAATATTAAGAGGAGTAAATATTTATAACGTTCGAAAGTGATTTTTTTATATGTAATATTTTGATCAATTTCGGCGTATCATTATCCATTATCGATTTGGAGAGATGTCAAACAATAAACCAAGTTATGATACGATTTGAACTATTTAAAGTAATCGATTTTTTTTTTTAATTATGGGTCACATTGTATAGTAATAGTATTTTCAAAATGATTATCGTAGATCGAAATAATTTGATGATTCGAAAAAAGTAAACAGTTCAATGGGTTACGTTAGGACGACAAATGAACAAGTGATTATTATTGACAATTAATATTATTAAATATTATTTGTATTTTTGAAACATAGAAATTGGTAAGTGGTAACTGGTACGAAAACAAATAGTGAAAATCCTAGCTTACAATTGTGGTCTATTCTGCGAGCACGTGTGTGTATAAACTTTACAACTTTTTTTTGCGAAATGTTAATTTGCGATCGCATGCGTGAACAAAAATAATGATTACAATTTCGCACTCAAATATTAATTTTATATGAATTTTATACGCCCGAAACTATTATTGAATAATCCCCTCTTCTCCCTATTAAAGCAATGTAATTCTCAAAAATGTAAACAAACCAAAATTCGGCCTGGCGGCAGGTTAACCACTTAACGAAAAATTTCAGTTTTTCAAAAAAGTTTCATATAATCTGTGATATTAGTACACAAAACTTATATGATAATTGATAACAATATATATTTAATGGTACAATATTATGATATAATGAGTATACAATAATTTCATTTCATAAATGTTGTTACTATGACGTGAGGACGAATTTTTGTTTATTTACATTTTGACAAACGGCCTAGTGTCCTATCTGGTTTTTAATCTGTGATATAATATAGAGATATATAAATATTCTATTATTATTATTTATATTAAATATTTTAATTGAATTTAGTTCAAATATAAATGACAATACTTACATTAAAAATATATACAAATTATTTGGAAAAAAAAAATAATAACAATATTTAGTTAATTTTTAGATATTTTAAGGACATTTTAACATATTTTTAGTACGACTTTTCAAAAGTGTTATGTCATCAAGTTACAAGTAACATTATAATTTAAAATAATATATTTAATTAAAAATTGTACCATTATTATTTTATAAGACATGTACAAACAATGCATTTCCGTCGATGTTAAATATTACTGCGAATAAGCGGGCGACTCCGGCAAGGACGTCCATATCGTTTTCTCGCGGTTTTTTTTTTTTTTAATAATAATATGATTATAATAACATAGTATAGTAGTCGCGTAATGAACACACGAGCGGATCATCGGTACAATCAACAGGTAACAGACAATGTTTAGAACAATATAACGATATGATTATGTTGATACAATAGAGAATTGGAGAGACGATCGTCCGCCGTCCGCGAACTTATCACAAACACATTATAATATACTCGGTTACACAACGTGTAATGTATAATTATTATTGTAATACGCAATTTTCGAGGTTATTTCTGGACCTTAGGTGCACATATTATTATTATTATTATAATATATCATATTATAATTCGCGTGCGTAGGTGTCACCCCGATTCGGTCGTGGACCTGTGTAATATCAAAGCTAGACGGTCGGGCGGTGTTATCGTTCGGAATCTGTAAGTCGACCGTCTGTGGGATTGCACAATTTTATGCATTAAAAAAAAAAATGATTATTAATAATTGCAGTTGGCCGATCGCGGCGATTATAATAGCGTTTTATTCGTTTTCAGTCGTGATCTTTAATGTTCGCGTGTTTCGTCTCGTTTACATATTATAATATACTATATAACCTATGTGCAACCTACATTGCAGTAAAAACTTCGTCTTCCGGTCGACATAATATTGGGTATCATACTACGACCACGGTTTAGGTATACCGCGGCATTTATCGATTTTTTTTCTATATTATGCATCATTGCGTTATATGCGTTATAAATATGATTAAAGAACAAAATCTAATTTTCGAGGCATATTTGCAAAATTACTAATCACTTCTTGAGTGTCTATTGAAATACTTCGATGAATTGACACGAGGGCTAATCCTTTTAATCGATTTTCGCTTGCACTATTTCTCAATTACGACTTCAATCTTTTTAACGTCGAAAAGGATCTTTCTGATGACGCTGTTGATACCGGCAAAGTGACTAATATTGACATCAAACACCATATATTTGGAAAAAAAATCAACGGATACTTAAAGTATCAATAGCAGAATTTGAACACTGATCTCATGAGAAACATTTTTCCATTTTTCTGTTCATACTTTTAATTCTGGTTACAAGTGTGTGATAACTGGGTAAAAATGTTTAAAAAAATGTATACATTTTGACCAACCATAGATTTCTGGGAGGGGAGGTTTGAACCCCAAAACCCTCCCCTATATACGCCACTGGCTACTATTACAGTATTATTATGTTCTATACGTTCGTTAGTTATAGGTATAGTTTATATTATATTATTATACCTGCACACGTATCGTGCAATTATAATTTTATACCATTGCAACGGTTCGTCGGTAGTCGGCATCGTGATAACAGCAGCTGTAACATGAAATAGGTACGTAATATATTATAATACGTCCGAACCGTGATAACTAATCAGCAGTCACTTCATTTCAATCGTATGCCATTACTATTGCTATATGATTCGCTTTGTTCGGTCCTCGTTCGTGTCTCGTCGCTGCCTAGTGTGTAAGATAATATTATAATTGAACGAATTGATGAAAACAAAAATATATAAATAAATAAAACATTCCGCACACGATGCTTATAATATAGATCATGTCATTACTATTGTTATTCTTCAACAAGTTTAATAGGTTGCACTGACGCGTACGAGATTGGAAGTTCTTCGGTCGTAGTATCCTTTCAATATCAAAACAAACATACTATTGTTCGTTCAATAACATGTACCGTTAAAGTCATACTAGTTGACGTACACAGTATTACTATGCATATGAATTATTTTATACATTTTATGCGATACCTATAAATAACAGTATGTGTAAGCTAATTAAAATTTGTAGTATGATGTGCAAATATTATGCATTTATACTATAATTATGTACATTGTACTTGAAAGTTGCATTGGATGTATTTTACTATTTTTGTTCCTAAATTTACGTTTCGTATATGTATGATGATAATTGCTTACCTACTTGTATTGTAATTACGAAATCATATATCACAATATATTTTGCTATGAGGTGCGTTATTTTCAAGATATTCTGATGAAGTTTCGACAAATAATAATATTTTTTAAACACGTTTTGTACACTTGTACTTAAAACTTAAATCCATAAAACGAAAAAATAGAGACATATCATACAACACGAAAACGTGAAAAATAATTGAAAATATTGTTTACAACATTACGTCACGTGTATAATATTTATATAATTTTTTTCAGATAATATTTTCGACTAGGCAGACGTAATCAAATGCTAATAATATTGTTACCTTCATAACATAATAATAAATTTCGAGATTTATTGTTTAAATTTTTTTTTTTTACACTTTTCTCGATCTGCACGCTACACGCGTTTATTTCATACACGTTCGTAACATGTCAATATATTGTTTTATCGGCGAGATAAAAAAGTGAAAGAACAAACGTCGGGGATAAAAAAAAAAAAAAAAAGAAAAAAAAAGCGCATTGTAAATATAATACGAATATATACTACATAATATTACAGGTACTCGTATAATATTATTATTATGCACGATTTCGAAATCTTCGCGGTGCCGACTTATTAACGGTGATCAATTGCTTATGGAACGCGTGCACAGTGTTTGTCGTTAAATAATAGTTGCGAAACCCGGCGGTATGGTTGACATTAAAATCGAACGATAAATTATTAAGATCCTAGTCGGTGTGATGGGGTCGCGCGCACACGAGGAGATTTTTCTGCAGCGACTTTTTGTGTAGGCGAAGAGACGTACGTTTGCGCGACGAAGGTGCCATTTATCAAGGGGAAACATCTTATAAGATTACACTATAATTTACACACATGACATGCGCCGCCGAGGCAAAGTTATTGAAAAAATTAGGCAATATTATTAATATAGGTATATACTATACGATCGACGAATGCGAAATTTATTAATCGATGAGAAAAAAAAAAATGGTTTGAAGATGCGTTCACAGATTGCAATCATTTTCGACCGATCGTTTTATTTCAATACAATATCTTTCGCGATACGAACAATAAAATGAATATTTTATAACAATAAACGCATTATAAATATTAAAATAGCAAAACAACAATATTAAATACATTTTTTTTTTTTTATTAACAAATTACTTAATGTGAAAATTATTTATTATCAATCGTTCGGTTCGGCTGAAAATGATTTTATTTCGTTGAGCGATTTGATTAGCGTTAAAATAAATACATTAGTCGGGCAAAAATGTTGGAACAAAAATATTAAATTATTTAACTAGTTATTTAGTGCATCTTTGGTCATGTTTTTTTTTTTTATGGATATTGTAAACACTAAAATGTAGCATCGTAAAAATGGAGGTTACGTTTAAAAACAATAATCTGCGAGATACTTAATTTATTTGCGACTATATTAGTCACGCAATATAGGTAATAATACACAGTTAGTATACGTATTACAATGTATTATAGTGTCATAGTAATTAATTTCTTTGTATAGTCTTATAATATTAGAGAGTATTACAATAATTAATTTTTTTTTAAGTTTTACTGTCTTGAGGACTGAGGTCAACTAAACTAAAGAATATAAAGTGTTGTTTTTTTTTTGACAATTGCTACAAAAGATAACTACGTAATAATAATGTACAGTTTGACATTGAACGCGATAACAATAAATAAGTATGCGAGGTATACAACACGCGGACAAAACTATAACAATATAGGTTCCTGTTTATAATGCGAGTTGACTATAGACCGTAGAGGGTACACGAAATTGGTTTACGAAAATATATTTCACCAAGGTTGGAAAACACGAATTTAAACGAAAAGTTCGTTGTACAGAGTGATAGAACTATTATATTAAGTCTGATATATTTATATTATAGTCTTTATAGTTATTATTTACCGCTAAAGAATAAATGATAATAAAAATATTATTTCAGGATACATAGAAATTATAACATTATACTTCATGGCTTTCAGATAATATGGATTTAATTTTGAATTATGTATTTACCTAATTGATAATATCATTCCAAAATCGATTTATTTATTGTACGTTACGTTTTTCTGTAGAAAACGATTAAAATTTAGAAATATAATATATATATATATATATATATATATACCAGTTTTTATAAATTAAAAGTCAACGTTTCTTAACACCTGCATCGAAAATGACAAATTTGACAGGTAAAAATGAACGAAAAATTGATAAATAATTTTTCTTGATAAGAAAAATACATTGTTATTATAATTTACTTTATATAATATATTCCATATAGCCCGACTGATATGTGATATTTTAACTGGCAGATCGTGGTTATTGTATATTGTTATAATAATATAAACCACGAAATTTAAAACGATTCTGAATTTCGTTCGAATAAACACACTCGAGCTATCTGTATACATAATTATATCATAGATATAATATTATTATCACTTCGGCTTATAATGCACTAAGAGGTCGTGGTGCAGGCAGTTCAACGTTTCACCCAAATCCCCCTTCTGTAAACACGATGTGTGTTTGGTTTAAACCAGACGCCCGTAACATGCATTTATTATTAGCATTATTATTATTATTATGATCCAATAATAATATGCGAGTGTAAACGGTTTTTATTTTTTATTTATCTGTCAACGGCGTGTTGCCTTTACAGGCGTTTGGATGAAAAAATAAAACGAATTAACACCGTGGCGACGACTGATATAGTGTAATAATATTGTTATTTAAAAACATAATGGTGTCGACTGCCGATTTTGGACCAGAAACGCGTTCGGTTTTGTCAGTGGTTAGGTTGGTGAAATGCGGTTGCAGAGTAAATATAGTTTTGTGTTTTCTTCCAAATCACCGAGTGTTCTTTATTGAAATTTCAAGACAAACACGATTTTTTATTAATAAAACGTCCATTTAATATAAAAACATACGGAAACTAGGAACATAATATTATTGTTTTCGATCAGTTTTAATTTTCTATCTGCGATTAAATCGATACACTCAACGAAAATGGTAGTAACTCCATTTTGTCAATTTCTCAGAAGGAGCAAAATAAAATTCAAAGTTAATTTCTTATTCAATTAAAATTTTTTATGTTAATATTATTTTATTATTTCTTTGGGTTAGATGGAAATACAATCATTTTTATGGTCGATAAAGAAAACAATTTTTTTATCAGAATGCAGTGTTAAAAGTTGTAACTCAAAAACAAACAAAAATTGAGTAACTACCTTTTTCGTTGGATGTATTGCAGTAGCAGCTCGTAATTACGCCTGTATAAATGCATATAATAATAATTTACGCTATATATAAATTTTGCGAAAAAAATAAATAAAATGTTCCGACAGGCGTTAACTGTAATAATATGTATATTATTATACACAGACACATTGACCTAGTTTATATAAGGTCATGTCGATAAGACATTTTCTGGATCACGCACATTATCGATAGTTTTTTTATTTGTTTATTGA
The DNA here is from genome assembly GCA_013282895.1 of Eriosoma lanigerum. Classification (NCBI taxonomy): domain Eukaryota; kingdom Metazoa; phylum Arthropoda; class Insecta; order Hemiptera; family Aphididae; genus Eriosoma; species Eriosoma lanigerum. The sequence goes on along the minus strand of CM023357.1, from coordinate 59,521,322 downwards.
TAATAATTTATAAAAAAAAGTGTAATAATTTTGGGGTTAGGAACTTAAAGCATTTGCTTGTTTATTTATTTTTTGTCAGACACAAAATCTAGAATAACTGATATTGACATTTTTGTCACGTTAAAATAATTTTAAAGTGCTTATTTGTTACTTGTTTTTTTACTAATTTTTTTACAAATATTTCTCCTTCAGTCTACATAGATTATTGAGGAAAACCTAGAATTTTTTTCTCATTTTTCAAGTTTTTCAAAGATTTTATTTGCTATGAGTTATAAGGCAAAACAAATTTCACTTTTGTATTCTCATTACTATATATACCTACATATATTAGTATACTATATAGTAATGATAGTAATATACCTATTATCCACTATGTATTTATTTGTTTTTGTTATCTACTATTCAATGTTTATTAAGGGATATTATGTTTCTTAGAGTTAAATTGGGAGTGGGGATTCAAATATTTTTTAAATTGTTTTGATTATTTTAATGTTTT